>CM040122.1:182292665-182892665 GCA_022559845.1 Amorphophallus konjac | reverse complement strand
AGTGTTTCCTTCTCTGAAAATATGAGAGATAGAATCTAGCTGAGATAAAAGGCTCCAGATATCCCTGACATAGCTGAGAATGGACCAGGGGCATTGATAATCTTTCTTGATAATCCAGACAAGAGTGAGTGAATCACATTCAATAAGAGCAGGCTTGTTGTCAACAGTCTTCAAATATTTGATGCCATCAAGAAGTGCACGAGCTTCAACAATAAGGCTGTTGGATTGTCCATAGAAATGAGAGAAGGCCAGGATGACCTTACCTCTACAATCCCTGATAATACCTCCTCCTCCAGACTCCCTAGATTGTTTGCATGCTCCATCAGAATTTAGTTTTATAGAAGGCCAAGGATGAAACAACCATTTCACAATCATCAGATTTTGTCTGCAGGGATCTTCAAATCTGATTCCTAATTGTTTCAAGACTTCCCGATTTTTAAATTTTGGTTCCTTGAGAGCAGCAGCCGAGCATTTCTTCTTCACATGGGCAATAATATGATGAGTTAGATTTGAATTAGATATAGCTTTATCATCATACTTGCTAGAGTTTCTGTTCTTCCAAATTTCCCACAATCCATAGCCAATAGAAGCAAGACAGAACAGACCATAGGCTGAACCTGGTTGAAGAAGGTAAAAGGAGTTCAGAACACATTCCCTAACAGTCCGACCTTCAAAAAATAGACCCACTGCTGTTAAATCAGACCAGACACGCCTAGCGGTATCACTGTGCAGAAATAAGTGATTAGGGTCCTCAACCTGCGGTTGCCTGCAACAATAGCATTTGGAGCAAAGGACTACACCCACTCTTTGAATATTATCATCAGTCGGTAGGCAGTTATTCAAAATCTTCCATATATGAACTGATATTTTGATAGGGACCCATTTAGACCACATCCGGTTCCATGGGATATCAGACTGATTATGACTGTTGACCAAAGCTTTGTAAGTTGAAGCTACTGTGCACTGACCAGAAGGAGTTAAGCTCCGTACAGCCAAATCACTTTCCTGATTCAAATCCACAGAGCTGATAGCTTGCTGTATGCTAATTGGAATAATTGAATTCAGCAGATGAGATTCATCAGGGGATGGGTTAATAATAACATCTCGGACAGTAGCTCTAGGGTTAGGAATGAAAGCATCAGGGACAAAGGTGTCTAAGTGTAGCAACCCTGATAAATGAATATTTGAAATGAATTAAAACATATATATTACAGAAGTAATACAGATAATAAGAATAGGGTTAATTGGATGAAATAAAACATTTTACAAATAACGCCTCTTAGTAAGGCGTTAATTTAAAAAGAAACGCCTCTATATACGGCGTGACTAAAGAAAGGACGCCCTCACCTGACGGCGTCAAATTCCAAACGCCAAAAAGGGCAAGGCCAAGAAACGCCCTTTACTTGGGCGTGTTTTAAAAATAAGGAATGCCCTTATACAAGGCGCTTCTTAAGAAACGACCTGAACAAGGTCGTTAATTAAAGAATCGACGCCCTGACAAAAGGCGTTAATTCCGTTCGTGAACCGTTCGAACCCAGAGCTTATCCAGGGAAAGATTAACCTAATCTAGTAAGTGTCTAATAGAGTAAGGACTCTATTAGGGATATACTACCCTCACACAATCACTAACTCTAATAGGACTTCCAAAGTCTTATAAATAAACCTGTTCGGCCAACCCTAAATCTATTTGGACGAACTACTGCTGCACGGTACGTGAAGAACAAACTATTCTTCTTATTCCCTTTTGTTTTTCTTGCTTCAGATTATATGAAGAATAATTAGTTTTCTTCTTGTTCAGGAAACTCTGCTACTGCCATCGAAGAATAGGTAATATTCTTCTATCTTTTTCCTTAAACGTCGATTATAACTATGAAGATTATTAACATCTTCATCTTCCCTCTTTTTCTCTTCCTCTACAGGTTCTGTAGCGTGAAGATCTTTGAAGAAC
Source organism: Amorphophallus konjac (assembly GCA_022559845.1). Lineage (NCBI taxonomy): Eukaryota > Viridiplantae > Streptophyta > Magnoliopsida > Alismatales > Araceae > Amorphophallus > Amorphophallus konjac. Next base: position 182,890,717 of record CM040122.1, on the reverse strand, counting down.
ATTTGTTCTTCTTCCGGCTGCTGCTGCTGTTGCGGATTTTCGTTGCAACAGAGCTCATCTTCTATCTCATCCTTCACGTTCCATTAAAGGTAGGATTTTCTCAAGTTATTGTAGCCCAAATGAAAATAACGCAAGATATATGTATAAGCATGGCATGCATACAGTTTTATTTTCGTTTCTGGAATATTATTGAAAGAAACGCCCCTGTCAAGGGCGCTAATTTACAAGACACGACCATGCCCAGGTCGTCAATTTCATATTTGACGCCCTGTACACAGGCGTTAATTTCATGTAAATGTTAATCACCCACCTTAAGAACTGATTATATATGAAATCATGATTATAAACAATGCATGATCCTCTGTCTTCAACCTGCTAACGTTACTGTCCTGATATTATCTTCGTTCCTCTGTTATCCTGAAATTGTTACTGTCCTTAAAGTTTCTGAAGGAACTTGAATTAACGACTTGGACAAAGTCGTTTTCCACATATTAACGCCCCCTCATAGGGCGTGAATCTGAAAGGTAACGCCCCTTCCTAGGGCGTGTATCGGTTAAAATCCTGAAATTTATATATTCTGAAAAATAGAATTAAATAGTAACGCCCCTGCCCAGGGCGCGTTTTTGATAATTCCTGAAAATTAATTGTATTCTGTCAAATATGTAAACAATAAGACGCCTTCTGGTGTAGTCGTCAGATCTTGAAGAAACGACCCTGACCAAGGCGCGTTTTAGATAAATTACTGAACTAATGAAAATTCTGCAAAATGGAAACATATGTAAACGCCCTTCTGTTAGGCGTTAATTATTTGAGAAACGACTTGACCTAAGTCGTTATTTTACTGTAAACTGTTTTTAACCCGTTACTGTTAAACGATTGTTTCAATATATATTTATATACATATATCGGCACTATTCTCCACTCCGTGAGTATAGTCCCACTTTTCACGTTGTTTTATCGATCACACTCAACTCTCATTGACATACAAGCTCTCCATTGGATATTCCGTTCCTTTGGACTAGCGAGTTAGTCATAGAGACCTCCGTAAGACTCCTCGTAGCCTTGGATTCCCTCAAGGCCGACTGAGCTGGTTGTACCCTAAAAACCCATTACACGATCCTTGCCATGTCAATCTAAAGAAACATGGTATACCGGCCCTTATGATCATACAAAGAGTATATCATAAGAAATTCTTAATGGGATGATGATATCATGCCATATCATGTCATTCTTGTAAACCTCAATTCTATGATAAGAATGAGGGTATCTTGCTTGATATAATGTTCATGTGGACTCAATTCTATATAAAGAATGTCCATATTGATTTGTCATGGTACCCAAGTTAAGGGAACCATATTCTACCTAGTTTTATCGATATCGTGATTATACCGTTATTATCGCCATTCTATGTCCTTTGTCATATTTTGGACTCTATTCTATCAAAGTTGTCATACGTGTCTACCAGCTTGACTATTGAAATTCTATGTTGGCTATAAACAAGAGTGGATGTCAAAACACATGATAAATGCCTGCGCATATAGGGCCCGATCTGGTCCTGGGAGGAGCACCCGAAAGTACTTGTGCCCATGGGAGTTAAAATGATAAGGTATCTGGCATTATACCGAGTACTTGACTTGCTTGATTGGACATTCCACACACATCTTGTACTTGAATCGTACTTGACTTGACATGAAATGCGTGGCCCGAAAAAGGGTAATTTACTTGCTTGATACATGATAGCCAAGGTTCTTGACATGACTTGTTATACGTACTTGCTTGAATATCTTGAATAAACTTGTTATCTTGTTGAAAGTTCATGATTAAGTTCGTCTTATTTCCTTGATATTACATTCTCTCTATCTTGTCGTTTTATGCGAGCATGCATAGCTTTATTGCATTCATGAAAAATGTAATCACTTAAACCCCTTGCTAGTACTTGAGATATAATTTCCTACTGAGCGTTAGCTCATCCCGTTTGTCCCTTTTTACTTTTCAGGTAAGTCCGACGACGATGGAAGTCAATCGGATGGGAATGGTCAAGAGTGAAAGAGCTAGAGCTTGTCCAAGTGTCATCTAATCTTTTCCTATTTTCTTGAGTCAACTATGTACTTTTCCTTTTTATTAAACAGAGTATTAGATTTATAATAGACTATGTATCACGCTGCCTCACATGCCAACAGGTCAAGGCGGAACACCAAAAGCCTGCTGGAAAACTACATCCTCTAGATATTCCTAAGTGGAAGTGGGAGGATATTGGTATGGACTTCATCATGGGTTTATCTAAATCAAAAGGAGGACACGATGGAATCTGGGTTATCATTGACCGATTAACTAAATCGGCGCATTTCTTGCCAATAAAAAGCCGATGGTCAATTAATGTACTAGCTGCACTATACATCAAGGAAATAGTCAGAATACATGGAATCCCTGCCTCAATCGTGTCTGATAGAGATCCCCGTTTCACTTCTCATTTTTGGAAAGGATTACAACATTCGTTGGGGACAAGACTAAATTTTAGTACAGCTTTTCACCCTCAAACGGATGGTCAGACCGAGAGAACTAATCAAGTTGTTGAGGATATGCTTAGAGCATGCATCATTGACTTTGGAGGAAACTGGCATGGCCACTTGCCTCTAGTTGAATTTGCATATAATAATAGCTACCAAGCTAGTATCCAAATGGCACCTTTCGAAGCTTTATATGGAAGGTGTTGCCGATCACCCTTATGCTGGAACGAAGTTGGAGAGAAACAACTGTTAGGTCCAGACATGGTAAGGGATACAACTGAGAAGATAGAAGTAATCAGAGAAAAATTGCAAGTTGCTCAGACCAGGTAAAAGGCTTATGCAGATACAAGAAGGAGAGATCTTGAATTCCAAATCGGAGATCATGTATTTCTCAAGATATCACCTGGACGTGGCATACGAAGATTTGGTGTTAAGGGCAAGCTTACGCCAAGTTTCATCGGACCATTTGAGGTACTCGAAAGAGTTGGTGAGGTTGCTTATCGCATCGCGTTGCCTCCTCAATTGTCCGAGGTACATAATGTATTTCACATATCTATGTTGAAGAAGTATGTGCACGATCCATCGCATATTATTGAACATGGAGATCTGGTGATCCAGAAAGATCTCACATATGAACAGAAGCCTATGAAAATCTTAGATCGTGAAATACGAGCTCTAAGGAATAAGGTTATTCCCATGCTTAAAGTGCAATGGAATAAGAATACGGAACACGAAGCGACATGGGAGACCGAGGAATCTATGAAGAAATGATTTCCCGAGTTATTCTAAGAGGTATATACTCTACACTCTCCGCGTATATACATAATATGCAATGGAATTTGGGGACCAAATTCTTTTTAAGTGGGGGAGGGTGTAGCAACCCTGATAAATGAATATTTGAAATGAATTAAAATATATATATTACAGAAGTAATACAGATAATAAGAATAGGGTTAATTGGACGAAATAAAACATTTTACAAATAACGCCTCTTAGTAAGGCGTTAATTTAAAAAGAAACACCTCTATATACGGCGTGACTAAAGAAAGGACGCCCTCACCTGACGGCGTCAAATTCCAAACGCCAAAAAGGGCAAGGCCAAGAAACGCCCTTTACTTGGGCGTGTTTTAAAAATAAGGAACGCCCTTATACAAGGCGCTTCTTAAGAAACGACCTGAACAAGGTCGTTAATTAAAGAATCGACGCCCTGACAAAAGGCGTTAATTCCGTTCGTGAACCGTTCGAACCCAGAGCTTATCCAGGGAAAGTTAAACCTAATCTAGTAAGTGTCTAATAGAGTAAGGACTCTATTAGGGATATACTACCCTCACACAATCACTAACTCTAATAGGACTTCCAAAGTCTTATAAATAAACCTGTTCGGCCAACCCTAAATCTATTTGGACGAACTACTGCTGCACGGTACGTGAAGAACAAACTGTTCTTCTTATTCCCTTTTGTTTTTCTTGCTTCAGATTATATGAAGAATAATTAGTTTTCTTCTTGTTCAGGAAACTCTGCTACTGCCGTCGAAGAATAGGTAATATTCTTCTATCTTTTTCCTTAAACGTCGATTATAACTATGAAGATTATTAACATCTTCATCTTCCCTCTTTTTCTCTTCCTCTACAGGTTCTGTAGCGTGAAGATCTTTGAAGAACATTTGTTCTTCTTCCGGCTGCTGCTGCTATTGCGGATTTTCGTTGCAACAGAGCTCATCTTCTATCTCATCCTTCACGTTCCATTAAAGGTAGGATTTTCTCAAGTTATTGTAGCCCAAATGAAAATAACGCAAGATATATGTATAAGCATGGCATGCATACAGTTTTATTTTCATTTCTGGAATATTATTGAAAGAAACGCCCCTGTCAAGGGCGCTAATTTACAAGACACGACCATGCCCAGGTCGTCAATTTCATATTTGACGCCCTGTACACAGGCGTTAATTTCATGTAAATGTTAATCACCCACCTTAAGAACTGATTATATATGAAATCATGATTATAAATAATGCATGATCCTCTGTCTTCAACCTGCTAACGTTACTGTCCTGATATTATCTTCGTTCCTCTGTTATCCTGAAATTGTTACTGTCCTTAAAGTTTCTGAAGGAACTTGAATTAACGACTTGGACAAAGTCGTTTTCCACATATTAACGCCCCCTCATAGGGCGTGAATCTGAAAGGTAACGCCCCTTCCTAGGGCGTGTATCGGTTAAAATCCTGAAATTTATATATTCTGAAAAATAGAATTAAATAGTAACGCCCCTGCCCAGGGCGCGTTTTTGATAATTCCTGAAAATTAATTGTATTCTGTCAAATATGTAAACAATAAGACGCCTTCTGGTGTAGTCGTCAGATCTTGAAGAAACGACCCTGACCAAGGCGCGTTTTAGATAAATTACTGAACTAATGAAAATTCTGCAAAATGGAAACATATGTAAACGCCCTTCTGTTAGGCGTTAATTATTTGAGAAACGACTTGACCTAAGTCGTTATTTTACTGTAAACTGTTTTTAACCCGTTACTGTTAAACGATTGTTTCAATATATATTTATATACATATATCGGCACTATTCTCCACTCCGTGAGTATAGTCCCACTTTTCACGTTGTTTTATCGATCACACTCAACTCTCATTGACATACAAGCTCTCCATTGGATATTCCGTTCCTTTGGACTAGCGAGTTAGTCATAGAGACCTCCGTAAGACTCCTCGTAGCCTTAGATTCCCTCAAGGCCGACTGAGCTGGTTGTACCCTAAAAACCCATTACACGATCCTTGCCATGTCAATCTAAAGAAACATGGTATACCGGCCCTTATGATCATACAAAGAGTATATCATAAGAAATTCTTAATGGGATGATGATATCATGCCATATCATGTCATTCTTGTAAACCTCAATTCTATGATAAGAATGAGGGTATCTTGCTTGATATAATGTTCATGTGGACTCAATTCTATATAAAGAATGTCCATATTGATTTGTCATGGTACCCAAGTTAAGGGAACCATATTCTACCTAGTTTTATCGATATCGTGATTATACCGTTATTATTGCCATTCTATGTCCTTTGTCATATTTTAGACTCTATTCTATCAAAGTTGTCATACGTGTCTACCAGCTTGACTATTGAAATTCTATGTTGGCTATAAACAAGAGTGGATGTCAAAACACATGATAAATGCCTGCGCATATAGGGCCCGATCTGGTCCTGGGAGGAGCACCCGAAAGTACTTGTGCCCATGGGAGTTAAAATGATAAGGTATCTGGCATTATACCGAGTACTTGACTTGCTTGATTGGACATTCCACACACATCTTGTACTTGAATCGTACTTGACTTGACATGAAATGCGTGGCCCGAAAAAGGGTAATTTACTTGCTTGATACATGATAGCCAAGGTTCTTGGCATGACTTGTTATACGTACTTGCTTGAATATCTTGAATAAACTTGTTATCTTGTTGAAAGTTCATGATTAAGTTCATCTTATTTCCTTGATATTACATTCTCTCTATCTTGTCGTTTTATGCGAGCATGCATAGCTTTATTGCATTCATGAAAAATGTAATCACTTAAACCCCTTGCTAGTACTTGAGATATAATTTCCTACTGAGCGTTAGCTCATCCCGTTTGTCCCTTTTTACTTTTCAGGTAAGTCCGACGACGATGGAAGTCAATCGGATGGGAATAGTCAAGAGTGAAAGTGATAGAGCTGCTCAAGTGTCATCTAGTCTTTTCTATAGTTTCTTGAGTCAACTATGTACTTTTCTTTTTATTAAACAGAGTATTGGATTTGTAATAGTCTATTATAAAGGAATAAATGATTGGGTTATCTTGCTATTTTGCGCATCTCTGTCTTTGTGTCGAATACACGACCACTCTGATTGACATGATTGATATAGACACGTCGCGCACCTCCGGGTATCTTTCGCGCTCGGGGCGTGACACTAAGTAAAGAGGACCCATCCAATTATCATGCCAAAAATTTGTATTAGAACCATCACCAATAATGACCTTCTTATACTGAAGAATAAACTCCTTAGCCTTCAACCAGCTTCTTCTAGCAAAGCCATTCATGTTCCTGAAATTGGCATCTCTGATGTGGCAATGGTGCAAATATTTGGCTCTGAAGAAGGTAGCCCAAAGAGAATTAGAATGAATTGCATTCCACAACATTTTTACCCGAAGTGCAGTTTCCATGAGTCTAAGGGAGCTGATACCAAGGCCACCCTTGGATTGAGGCTGACAAATTGCCTGCCATGATTTCCAGTGTCTCTTTTTGCCAAGAGGGGAAGACTCCCAGAAAAACTTGGCAAATGCTTGCTCAATCATATTGTGAATTCCACTATGTAAGGAAGTTGAAGATAGGGAATAAATAGGCAAGGAGGAAAGAACATGCCTTATAAGAACCATTCTGGCACCCTGGGACAGCAAGCTAGCTTTCCAACCAGCAATTCTTTTATGAATAGAGGTGATAATCCCTGCAAAGAAAACCTTTTTTGTTCTGCCAATAACCAAAGGAATACCAAGATATTTGTGAGGGAAATGCAATCTCGAAAAACCAGTAAGGTTATGAATTCTCTGAGTAACAGAAGAAGCCTGCTTTGGGTGAATTAAGAATCCACTTTTGTTCACATTAATCAATTGACCAGAGGCTTCCTCATAAGAGTGGAGAACTGCAAGAAGGTTTTTGATAGAAGCTGTGGTTGCCTTGCTGAAAATAAGGGTGTCATCTGCAAATAATAAGTGAGAAATATTAGGACATCTCTGAAATCCTCTGAACCATTCAATCCGGCCATTGATGTATGCTTCTCTTAAAGACCTGCTCAAAGCTTCTTCAGCAATAACAAATAAGGAAGGAGCTAATGGATCTCCCTGACTTACACCTCTAGTAGATTTAAAGAAGCCAGCTGTGTCTCCATTGAACATAATGGAAAACCAGCAGTTACTAATCAGCTTGTCCACAAGATTAATGAAATGACTGCTGAAACCAAATCTGAGCATGACAGAATAAAGGAAATCCCATTCCAATCTATCATAAGCTTTAGCCATATCAAGCTTAAACATAACATTGTGACCTCTGGTTTTCCTACCCAAATCTAGAGATAGCTCCTGAGCAAGGGCAATATTTTCAATAATCTATCTTCCCTTTACAAAAGCAGATTGCTCAAGAGAAATAATCTTAGGAAGAATAGGAGCCAATCTCTTGTTGATAATAGAAGAAATAATCTTGTAGAAGAAGTTGCATAAACTGATTAGCCTATAATCTGTAATCTCCACAGCATTTGATTTTTTAGGAATCAGGGCAATCAAGGTGGCTGTCACACTTCTAGGCAGAGGGTTCCTGGAAGAAAAAGCTTCTTGCACAGCACTGGTTACCAAGGGGGCTTTGATACTCGAAGCTTCCTGGAAGAAGGCTCCAGAGAAGCCATCAGGGCCAGGGGCACTATCAGCTGAAAGATTGAACACATCATCATGGATTTCACTTTCAGAAGGAATATCAGATAGACAGTCATTGTCATTCTGATTTACAAGGTGGGGAATACAGTCCAGGAAGTCATTATGAATGTGATGTTCTTGAGTGGAGAAAGCACTCAAGAAATGTGAAGTGGCAATTCTTTTCATGTCTTCATGGTTAGAAGTAACACTCCCAGCAGAGGTTCTCAATTGAGTGATATTGTGTCTGCGTCTGTTAGCTAAAGTAGTCATGTGGAAAAACTTGGTATTTCTGTCTCCCTCCAGAAGCCATCGAATACCAGATTTCTGTTTCCAAAAATATTCTTGCTGAAGAATCCTGTCCGATTGGATAGATTTTGCTTCTTCCAAAGCAGCCAGATTGGAATCAGAAGGTTGTAGGTCATAGCAATGTTCAGCTTTAAGAACAGCATCCTCTGCAGCAGCCATATTAATATGAACATTGCCAAAAGTTTGATGGTTCCAGACCCGAAGCATTTTTTTCAATGCTTTCAGTTTTAAAAACAGGCAAGTCATAGGAGAAGAAGCTATGGGGCTAGAATGCCAGCAGTCTCTAACAGCATCCAGAAATTGATCATGCAATAACCACATTTTCTGAAAACAGAATCTACTAAACTTTCGATCTTGAGAGATCAATTTAACAAGAAGGGGGGCATGGTCAGAAGCCTCCCTGGAAAGATGCTCAATGGAAATAGGCAGAAAATTAATCCAAGAAGCATTAAGGAGAACTCTGTCCAATCGAGCCCAAATACCTCTGCCACCGGATTGATTGTTATGCCAAGTGAATTTTGACCCAGTGAAGCCACCATCAATCAAAGCACAGTCAGAGATGCAGTTGTTAAAATCTGACATCGCAGATAAGTTGGGAGAAATGCCACCAAGCTTCTCATCCGAACATATAATACAATTGAAGTCACCAGCTACCATCCAAGGACCATTAATTTGAGAATGAACATTAAGTAAAGAAGCCCACAGAGACTGCCTTTCAAAAGCATTGCATTTAGCATAAACAAAAGTTGCATGGAAGTTTGGGACAACAGAATTTGATTGAAGAACAGTAATCTGCTGGTCATCCCTACAAATAACAGAAAACTTCAGAGGGTCTTTCCAAAAGATCCAGATGTGAGCCATCCCATCATAATTAGCAATAGCATTGTCCATGCCCAATCTTCTACAGATATTATCCATTCTGCTAGAATTTATTTTAGGTTCCAGAATCACCAAACAATCAATGTTATGGGATCTAATCAGGAATTTAACTCTGCCAATAGAGACATCATTCCCAATACCTCTAATATTCCAAATGATGAAATTCATTATAAATGTTTGATATCAGGAATTTTTCCGGTGGACCCCGTCCTCAACATAGCTCTAGTAGTGACCCCTGGTCGATCTGTATGCAATACCATGGCATTTTGAACATTAGCCAGATTGGCTATATCCATTCTTCTAGTATTAGCTTCAACACTCGAAGAGGGATCAATAACATGTAACTCAATACCAATTGCAGGACAATCAGTCCCAGTTATAACAGCCAGATCACAATTTTGGTTTGAAGGGAGCTCCGAAGGTTGGTGGACCAATTCCTCAGAGTGAACAGCTAAAGTAAACTCCTGGTGAGAGACAGAAACCACTTCAGAATTAACCGCTAGAAGCGTAGTCTCACACCCAATCTGAATATCCACACCATTAATAGATAAGTCAGTCATAGGGATATCCCCTCGAAGGCACTGAGAGAGAGACTTTGCAGGATCCCCAGAATTTATATCTAGAAGCATAGAATCATAAGCTGGACATGAACCACTCAAATCATTCAGCTGTTTAGTGCAGTTCCATGGTTCTATATTAGGAATAGAAAGACCATTAGCTAAAGAAGAACCATTCAGTTCAGCCAACTATTTTGAACTTTCACCCTGTATAAGATTCCTTGAAGGAATCAAACCGTGACGATTGAGAATAGTACAATCTTCAGAGACTTGGATTGGATCCATACTTTTCCCAGAATCCTTCTTTTTGTTATTAACAGGTTGCCAGGTAGACTTGCCTTTGGACACTGCATCTGACTGTTTGGGATTCACCATAGTAGCCGAATTCCGAGGGCCTTTACATATTGTAGCAGAGTGACCAATGCGTGAGCAATTTAGACAGAAAGGTGGTAGGTCCGGGTAGACAACTTCCTGCCAGGCACCTCCTCCAGGGAATCCAATCCAAACTCTTGGAGGACGCGGTTTAGAAATATCCAGTTCAATACAAACGCGGGCAGCATGTGTTTGGGATATATTCAGCGTGGACTGATCAACTTTCAAAACCCGACCAATATTACCGGCAATGGACCTGATCAAATGCTCAATGTAGAGGTTAACAGGGAGATTCGGGAAGGAAATCCATACCGGAAGGATAGGCGAGTCTGCCGACAGGGAAAAATCCATAGTCCATTTGAAAAAATGGAATATCCAACCATGAACTAAAAGTGACTCCTTCAGCAAAATTGAAAGATAATCATCGTAGTTCCTGAATCATAAAAGAAGATGCCGGTTGTCCAAAGCGCTGATCATGTAATCATCTTTGAATCGGAATCTATTGTTCAAATGGGTTCTAATATCAGAATAAGGAGGCCTTCCTTGCGGAGTACGAGCAACCAAGGAAAAGGAAAACGGCTGAAGCGATGCCGAAATCTCCTTCTGGGAGAAGAAAACCGCAGGCTCCCCGCTATCGGTCATCGCCGGCGCATGGACAGAGCCATGGACAACCGGCGGGGTCATGGAGGATGAGAGAACTTCTGCAAAACTTCTGGCGCCGGGAGCTTTAAACGAATCCGATGGGAGTCCGTTGACAGCTGAGGGGGGGCCTCGGGGGCCAGGTTGCAGGGGGGGCACGGGTGGCCCCCCTGGGTCAACCATCGAAGGAGTCAAGGGTCGCCGGCGAGGAACCTAGGTCAAACTCTAGGTCAAGAACAATACCCGACCTCTAAAGGGTTCAAAAATATTGCTAGTCCCTTAGCAATGTAAACAATTATAAAATTAGGACTAGCAAACACTCATGTGTCACAGATCATGGCAAGAACATTATGCATAATGATTTAGACTTTGGAGTATTACAAGTTCAAGTAGAATGCATTTGATATAAATTTCATCAGTCCATGTGTTTAGACCTTTCCTCAGGATACACTCAAAATTAAATATCTCTTTGTGTATGAGTGATATAACTTGACCAGTGACTTCCAAACAATCTAGATGAATGAGTCTTCTACCTTTCACTTAAAGATGATTTTCAATTCTGCCCACCTCTTGAATTGAGTTTCTCGAATTACAGGTAGCTTCACTCTGCCAATTTATACTTCTTTTTTTTTCTTTTTTTTTTTTGACACACGGTGCTGCACATCCGTTCGCCGTTTGACGCGAACCTCAACTCTTGCCTTAGGAGAAGCAGGCCCGGTTACTAAGTTCAGGGGCATTTTCCATGTGTGTTTTTTTTTTGGCAGGTAGCTTTTTCCTCACGATTATGTTCAACGAATGGGCATAATATTCATCACCACCTAAGTGTCAAGTAAAATTCCCACCATCCTAATGTTTGTCATCCACCGATCTTGTTATTGTGCAATTGTGTGCAAGTTCAATAGAATTTTCAGGTGTATTCTGAGGAAAAGGCTAAAGACATAACCAATTAATTCATCCCTTTAATTGACAACTTTCACATGTAAGACTCTAAGTCCTATCATTCTAAGAAAAGTTTCTCATCATGAAATATGAACATGAAACACGTGTTAGAGGTGTGATGAAAGGTTGTAATTATTTTGAGAAAATTCGAGCTCAAGCTACTATTGATTTTATTTTGGTTATCTATCTTTTCTTTGGGGGTTTTGAATGATGAAACGACAAGCAAGTAATCAAAGATCCGCTCTTAACCTATGAACATGTGATCATGAACCTAGGCAATCAAAGCTAGCTCTAGCATGGGCATGCTATCTCACTCAAACTACGCTAAAGAAAAAAAAGAAAACACACGCCGGGGCGTGGAGCAAAAGAGTAAATAAAACACACCGCAAGGGGTGGAGCAAGCAAAAAAATAAAAGAGATATGTGATGAATGAGAAAGCTAATGCCCAAGACTAAGGAAAGATGTGATCGCCACCAAAGTAAAAATAAGCCAAAGACCTGTAAATACCTTGGAAATAGGTGGATGAAGCACCCGCCCACGGGAGAGAAAACCAAAGAGAACCTGCAGGTCAGCTAGAAATAACGGCCAGGACCCTGTGCGTTACTTGGAAAGTAACGGCCACCCGATAGACTGCCAGGAGAAGATGACGCACCTGCACCAGACCGTCAGATAACCTGCAGTAGCAAAGTGTAGATTCTTTTAACTCCAACTCTTCCAGCCGGCTAGAAGACTTGGGCCTCGTACTGGTGAACCTGTAAACCTACCAAAGATGTAGAAGACAAGAATAAAACAACCCAAATTAGCCCTTTCAATAATATAGCATCAATTCTCAAAGAACTTAAGGACATCAAAACGAAAGGGGATTACCGGGAAGTTTTTGGTTTTTTAACCCCTCTGGGCATTTTTAGAAGATTAGGAGGATGTTTGGATGCTTAGAGAGCAGTGAGAAAACATGGAGAAAGAGGAGGGACAATGCTTTGATTGAGGAAAAACCAGGGAAGAACTTAGGCATGCAATGAACTTGAAAGACTAAAACTAAAGTACTCCCTTGATTATGAGATAGATGAACGTGGGAAGCAGTTCCTCTTGGATGAAGATGACTCCTGAGTTCGGCAGCACTTCGTCGTGAATTTCAAATCCTCCTCCCTCGGGCCATGAAGTCAAGGGTTCTATTTATAGACCCTCAAACTCTCAGGTCGAGCAGAGGATAATCCAGCAAGATAAAGGGATAATTCTTAGCAAATCCTCGAAGATAATATCACCAAGAGTTCATAGAATCAAACAGAAGGTCCTGAGGATCAGATTTGAAAGAGATATCGTCAATCCAAACCCTTATCTTCGGCCACGGAGTAGCAGAGAAAAGGCCTGAACTGCCAGGACTCTCTGAAGGAAGTAACGGCTGCACGACAGACCGCCATTTGGGAATAACGCACCAAGGAACATCCGTCACTATCAACTTTATCCCTAAAAGATAAGATCAACGGGAAGAAGACCCAACAAGTTGGACTCTTCAAGGAAGCAACGACCAAGACATAGGGCGTCAGAATGAAACAACGGTTGCACGACAGACCGTTATTATCAACGTGTAATCAAAAGGATAAGCTTTAAAACGAGGCCTTAAGCCTTAGGACTCTTCAAAGAGTAACGGTCTAAGACCCATCCGTCAGAATGAAACAACGCGCCTAGGACCGACCGTTATTATCATCGAGGTTCAAAAATGAAATGAAGGGGCTTGCTAAGATTCATCCAATGAAACGCCACCAAGAGCCATATCCGATCAAAGAGTTCAGACCCAAGAAATAGGCTTCAACCAATCAAGAGACTCAATGAAGAGTGAACAACTCAGAGCATCATATAGAATGAATAAGGAGATGACCCGACTTATTGGGTATAAAACGGGTGTCAACAGATGCCCCTCCTTAACGTCCTCTTTGCAGGGGAACGAGCGGAGGTGAAGCGAAAGCGAAATGGAACATGGAGATGAAGCGGAAATGAAGCAGAGTGGATCAAAAAGAGGGCGTTAAGGTAAACGACACTCGTTCTCAACCAACAAGCGATAGGAATTTTCTGGAAAGCTTCAAAACTGATCACAAGGAAATAGCCAACCCAAGGATGCAAGTCTGGAGGAGCTAATAACTAAGGAAAGGAAACACGGCTAGCCGCCGGAGGCAACGGAAAGAACAAGAGACTAAACTCCAGACAGGAATCTTCAGCCAACCAGATTAAGTGAGCAGATCGAAGGAAAACCTTCTAATTCAGAGTGGAATGATTCTCCTTATCCGAGATCAAGAACACAGCTATTCACCATCACTGAGATACCTTGAACAGATGAAGCTTCATGAATGCTCAAAGAATGCGCATGATGCATGCTGGGCTAAAGGAAAAGAAATCTTCAAAACAAATGCAAAGAAAGATAAAATATCAAATACTCGAGAATAATATTGCTAGACCATAGAAATTAGGGTCAGGACACCATCTGCAACCACGGCGTGCAAGATAGAACCATCGTCCCCAAACTTATTCCAATCTAACGGCCTATCCAACGATTAAACATGTGAACTTAGATCATCATCATTTTTGTTTAAGGGGAACATCAGATCCTAGAACACATGAATAACCAGCCGGTTCTCGAGATAATATCGTAGATAACATATAGTAATGCATTAAGGGATATGGGACGAGATACAAATACCTGACTCACCTTCCGGATGGACAGTAAAGCATGATTTCGTTCAGAAATTCCTTCATAAAAGATAGGTTAGCCAAAAAATAAATATGATCATGAATCAAGGCATAACCATTTGTACGTGCGAGAGGCATCAACAATGAACATTTTGACAGAATATAAAACCATTTTGACATCCAATAGACCATTTAATTCATCAAGAAACTTGCAAGTTTGTAACGGTCTGATGAAAGGGCGTCACATCAAGTAACAGACCATCCTTAGTCCGTCATAAACCAGGCGGTTCACATTCTTCAATAAAACAGTCCATTCATATGTAACGGTCACATCCAGACGCGTCAGAAGGATGTAACGGCCAAACGATAGACCGTCACATTTCCTGAGCGTTCAAAAAAAACAACCGAACGGTCATAGCCCATTTATTCAACATTCAACGCCCCAAAACCCAAACCGAGAGAAACTACCGGCGACCACCGCCCCCACCATCGTAATGGCCGGCGACGAAGCTCCCCAGCCACCACCACAGAGGAGGGAGAGAGGGAAATGGATGGCCATACGGCGGTTCCACCGCCGTCTCGAACGGTAAGTGATCCCGCCAGTCACGAAAGAGGAAGCGGCGAGGAGAAACCCAAGAGAAGAAGAAGAAGCTCCCACGGTCGTGGAGGACCAAGGGGAAGCCCCATTGGGTGCAGAGGAACCCAAAGAACCAGAGAAGAAGAGGAAGAGAGGCATGGACCATGAGGTAGGTCCCCTCACCCTAATTTTAATTATTATTTTTTTTTATGTTTTTATTATGAATGCATGTGGGATTAAAAGGGTAGAAATGGGTCCATGAACCCACTAGGAAAGATTGTAGGCCATTTGGCCATAGTGGGCAACCACGGGAGTGCAAAGGAAAAGAGTCCCAATAGCAGACAATGTGACGGTCCTGCCAGCGACCGTCACATATCTGACGCGCCACCATGAGTGCGTCAGAGACAAGTAACGCCCTACCCCAGGGCCGTTACATCTGCCAGGGATTCAAATCTTATTTTTAGGTTTTCAATTTTGAATTCGTGTCTTCTTTTGATTATATGAATGCTTATGCAATGATTTTTATGATGCAAATGGACTGACTTGTGATCTAAAAAAATGCAGGGAAAGCGACGAACAAGGATCTCCTGGCTACAGATCCGGGCCGTGTACCAAGCACTGTCGGACTACCAGAGGGAGCGACTGGCTGGCATGGGATTCACCGAGGTGCTCAGCATCGAGGCGATCCGGATGGACACGCCCCTGCTGTACGCGCTGCACGAGAGATGGGACCCGATCAGCAGAGCTTTCATCTTCCCGTGGGGCCACATGATCCCCACGCTGGAAGATATAGCGAGGATTACAGGACTGAGAATCCATGGAGCCGCAGTGACCGGATGGACTTACGGTGACTACCGGGAGATGGCACAGCAGCTGCTCGGGCTAGATTTGATCAGGCCGGGACAGTCCTCCTCCCAGCTCTCGAGATCAGTACTGCAGGAGAGCCTGGGACTGAGAGGAGCGGCGATAGCCGTAGGAGAGCTACCCGAGGATCATTTGGGCAGAGTGATAGACCAGGTGCGCCCTCGCGTGGCGGCGGAGGCAGGACCTGAGGGAGATAGAGTACTCAGACGCTTCCTGATGCTGCTATTCGGGAAGCTCCTCTTCGCGACTCGGGCAGACGTCATCAGCTGCAGACTACTGCCGATGATAGAGAATTTGCACAGAGTTGGGAGATATGCTTGGGGAGCAGCAGTGCTCGCATTCCTGTTCGAGTCCCTGAGCACTACGGACCGACAGACGATGCTGGGCGGCTTCTCGCCTTTCTTACAGGTAAATGCACTTTAAATGCTTTCTTTTATGCCAAAATGTTTATGATATGCCATGTGACTGACTAGATTTCTAAAAATGCAGATCTGGAGCTATATGTACCTCCCGGGCATCGGGAGAGGCGCGCTACTCCACCCCGACCTCATACCGATCGCGAGGCGTTGGTCGGTGGCGAGGGACACAGGGTCGATCATCAGACTGACCCGGACGATCCAAGATGACCTGGACTCCTTCCCACATACGTCGGTGAGTCCAGAACTCAAAATGATTTCTATATGCTTCTATATGCTTCTGAATGCTTTTTTAAATGCTCATGCTGATGAATGAACTAAATGCTTTCAGGTGAGATGGACCCCATACCGCGGCGAGGTTTACACGGGACAGCCGTGGGTAGAGGCGGCCTTGTCGTACCAGGGACGAGACATATGGCTGCATTGCATCCATATCATCGAGCCTCTGCACTACAGGCTGATCCTGCGGACCCGGGGACTACATCAGCCCGAGGTGACCTTTCCACGCCACAGCGATGACCACCCCGGCAAGTCAGCAAGGGGCATCAGTGGCAACGTGGATTGGTGTGCCCGGAAGGTGAAGTACATCCATGACTGGAACAGGCGGGGCCGAGCGGTGAAGGAACGAGATGAGAGCGACGAGGCATATCTGAAGGCCTTTGCTCAACTCTACGGCGACCGGGTGTACCGAGGCACCCGACGACCGGTATGTAAAAACTTAAACTCTTTCTATATGTAAAAATGCAATGTGATAGATGTATTGACTCATGCTTTCTACATGCAGCTAGACCCTGAGGGACGGATAGCTGAGCTGGAGGGATTACTCCACTCCACCATCCAGCAGCGGGACGGGTACCGGACCGCTCTGGAGCTCCTGGTGAGACTTTAAAACCTAGACTTAAAATGATTATGATTATGACAATTGATGTTTATGATGCACATGCTGATTAACCATGGTCCCTAACCCTGTCTTCTAAATGCAACGGGCCGAGAGAGCCCAACGAGCCGGACCGGATGTGGTGCGGACACCCGAGCAGTTGAGCGGCGCGATACGCCGAGCCACTGGTACCGCACACGGAGCACTACTCGAGCCACCTCCGCATCTATTTGGCTCGGAGACAGCCTGGAGACGCCCCCCTGAGTCCCGGCATTTATCATATTTAGTTAGACTTTATGTGTGTGTAATTTGTGTTTATGTCATTGCATTCGGTTTGCCATTTTGATTGTAATAGGGGCTTATGTGCAATTCGGACCCCGTGGGCCCCACGGCCCCCCCGGGCCCCACGGCCCCCCCAGGCCCCATCCCATTGGGCCACCTCAGCCTAGGGTCCCACGTGGGGTCAGTCAACATGCCAAATGGAGGCATCTAAAAGTTTGAATGGTAAAAGGACACATGGGGGACAAGTGACTTGAAAAGTCCAAGGAGGCTACCCACCCCCACCTACCAAGTCCACCTTCTACACCCTAGTCCAAGGGCCGCCCCCCTCCCCTTATGTTTTTATTTATTTTTTGTGTGTGTGTCACATGCCATCCTAGCCCTTCATCTCCTACCCCTAGATCCTACGGTTGTGGATGGATGTGAGATGTAACCTATTTAAACTTGTATTTTCTATTTTGGAGGAATTAATGCCATTTTGATTCAAAAAAATTCAAGAGCAAGGGCTGGTGCGCCCCCCTCCTCTCTCCTCCCTCTCCCCCTTGAAGCTGTGAAGGCTTCCATTCTGAGGTGTGACGCCTCGTGTATCGGTTCCGACGATCGCCGCCGCCGCCACGAGCCGCCACCGCACCGCCATCGCCATCAACGGAGTTCTGCCCGCGCAGTACCACAGAAGCTTCCACGAATTTCATGTCTCAGCCCCGAGCTCAGATAGATCTGGGGATTTTAGTGGATGTTCCAGAGGTGTCAAGGATATCCCACAAATTTTGGTTTGCCATTCAGATCTCGTTTCATATTTTTTGATTTTCGTCCACTCTTCCATTTTGGTTCTGCCAGAGTTCTGTCCAGATTCATCCCCGCCCTGTGTTTCATGTCTTAGAGCCACTTTTTGATTTCTTTTAATTCGCCCAATTTTATTGGGCGTTCCACCCATCCACCCCTTCATCCAAAATTTTTCTCAATTTTTTATTCACCCATCCCATATTTTCTAAAATTCATTCTCAGACCCATCTATAGTTCTGTCCACCTATTCCCAGATCCGACCACCAGTCACCCAAAAAATCATAGTAAATCACCACCACCTCCAAATCAAATTCTAAAAATAGTCCCAGTTCCGTGGTTTGATTCCCTACAATTCCTAAGAAGTGCTCAAGAGCTGAATCGGATGTTTACTAGGCGGTCAACGGTGGTTCACAGACAATTACCCTACAGATCTGAGATTTCGGTTACTGTACAATAGGGAATTGTCAATTCATTAACGTTCTGATCCGACCACATCCAGTAGATCTCTCTGGGTCTAGATTGAAGCATTTGAAGAGAGCTTTCCAATGATAGCTCATGCGTCCCGATCCGACGTCGGGATTAATCGCAGCGGCCGTTTTCACCGGAGCGCGCGCCTGAAAACAGCAACTAAAAATCCGTGGGCAGCAACTTCAAAGCTTGGGAATCGGGACCGATCGACCCCCGATCGGTGTTCCCAGCCGACCGCCGTCCGTGGAGGCACGCCACCAGGGGTCCCCATCATAGTGGGTCCCACCCCCGCAGATCCGGAGGACAGTGCCATCCGTGGGCCCCGCGGGCCCGCAGTACCCGCCGTTCGGAAGGCACGAAAATGCGGAGTTCGGCACCGCCGGGCGACATCAAGATGCTGCCCGTCAACCCGAGTTGCGTGATTCCCGGGCTCCACATGTGACCTTTTACCTCCCTGCGTGGAGTGGGTCAAATCTTTGTATTTCTGTGATATTGTTTAACCGGGAGTCCGTGATTCGGCCGGGGTTGTCTTCACCACGCCGGGTGCGTGGAGGTAATGGTCCGAACCTCTTGGCGTTCATTTGCTTAGCTAGTATACGGTCTTTTGCCGCTGCCGAGAGCGTAGGTACTATCCCGTGTGTCCATGTCACCGCTATGAGAGTGAGTGTGACCCGTCCCATGACTCGATCCGAGTCCGGAAGTTGAGTCGGACTACCCTTGACCTCCGCCGGTTCCTTAACCGCGCACGGTCCGCGCTTTCCCTCGCTTGGGACGACGAGTGAGCTTCCACTTCTGTTAGCGACGTTTCACCACTAGGAGCTCTTAGTGTTGGGCTTAGTGTCTCCCTGGTGTGTGTTACTGGTCGTGTCTTCATCTAGAGTCCGAGGGTGGCACCATATAGTGTCGTCTCCCGTGTCCGTCCCGCATCAGTTTGGTATCAGAGCGAGTCGAGTCTAGGGTAGTCTTTGCATATGTCTTGCATGCATCATGGTCTAAGTCGAGTCTAGGACCATCATTATTTTCAAAACAAAAAAAAAGTGTGTTTTAAATTGCATTTGCACCCTTTATTCGGTATCTTAAAAGGTGTTGTCCGAACGTTAGGCTACGCCTACCGGGAGGTCGCACACTTGCGGGAGTGATCTTCGGATCGATTAACTCCGCCCCGTACCGGATATTGGTTTAGGTCTAAGTGCATCATTTACTGTGTGTTTGCATTAGTCGGTGTCTTCTAGGTCGTGTGTCAGTTGCATGCCCACCCGTCGAGGTACCCAGTACTCGCCACCACCACCTATGGTGGAGTCCCGAGCCCGTAGTTCCGATGAGTCTTCCACGGCCGAGATGTTCCGGGCCATCATGGATCGTTTAGACACGCATATGGATGGTCTTAGTACGCGTATGGATGGCATAGGGACGCGTCTAGAAGGGCGGATGAAGGTCCTCGAGGATCGGGTCGGGGTTTCGGAGCAGTCCATTCAAGGCTCTGTTGGGAGGATTGCCGTCCTAGAGAGGGGCCCAGTAGCGGCGCAACCCGCGCCGACGAACGGCCAACAGGAGTCAGTTCAGCAGCCTGCTGTGCCAAGGCTCAGGCGGAGAATGTTGGGGTTCAACAGGTGCATGTGGTGGATGATTATGCATCTGATAATGATCAAGGGGGTAACGGTCATCATCATCAACGACGGAATCGTGATGACGAGGATGACGACCGCATTCTTAGGGGTGTGCGTGCGGACCCTCCCACTTTTAGCGGGTCCTTGGACCCTAGGGTGTATTTAGATTGGGAGGCCGGCATGGACCGGTACTTCGAGTGGTTTGAGATGACGGACCACCGAAGAGTCTGATACGCAAAGATGAAGTTGCAAGGGCAGGCCCAAACTTATTGGATCAATGTGGAGAGCCTGCTCAACCAGCGACGTCAACCCCAGATCGGTACTTGGGATGATATGAAAACCAAGTTGAGGGAGAAGTACCTTCCCGCCTCATATCGCCAACGTCTCATAGACAAGTGGCAAAGTATCTCCCAAGGGAACCGATCCGTGACTGAGTACACCGCCGAGTTCGATGAGTATTACTTGCGGTGCGGGGTCACGGAAGAGAGCACTATGACGATATCCCGCTTTCGGAGAGGTCTGCGGCCCAATTATCAATATGAACCCTTTCGCCACAACGCGACCACTTTGGAGCAGGCGTATCAGATTGCTCTCGAATTGGAGCAGTTTGAGGTCGAGTTTGAGTCACCCCACCGGTTGGGCTCTTTTCCCCTTCGTAGTGTCGAGCCCCGTGGCTCTTCTGGCACGTATCCAAGGGCCCCCATGGCTCGACCTCAGGAGCCCGCTCGTCTCGAGCCGTTTGCTCCTAGGGCTCGTCCTCCACCCCCGAGGGACCTTCCTCATCCCCAACATCTTACAGCCCCACCCATAGCCCGTCCACCGGCACCCGCACCTCCTGCACGTCCTTTGTTGCCTACGCCTCCTATCCGTCGGGAGGATAAAGGTAAAGGACCTATGATTGGGGAGCCTAGTGGATCACGGCAGTAGTGTTATCGCTGCAATGGGTTTGGCCATTTTGCCAACCAGTGTCCCACCCGCCCATCTCTTCACATTGGGGACACACAGGCTGAGGATACCACCCCTACGGGCCTCGAGTTTGTCAGCTATGAGGCAGATGAAGAGTTACCTGATGAGTACTATGAGATGGGAGGTGAGGCCCAGGATGTCCAGCAGTCGGACGATACCCACGTGGGGGTCGTCAGATGTATCCTCACCCAGCCACAGGTCAGTGATGACTGGCGTCGGACCACTATCCTTCAGGTATTCTGTAGGCTGGGAAAGCAAATTTGCAAGGTGGTCATCGATAGCGGGAGTTGTATCAATGCAATCTCCACGAACGCTGTCGCTCATCTTGGTCTCACACCCGTAGACCATCCTTGTCCCTATCAGGTATCATGGGTGGATACCACTTCCATTTCGGTCAGGCTGCGGTGCTTGGTCCCGCTGCAGCTCCACTCCTACCGTGACGAGATCTGGTGTGATGTCCTCCCCATGGAAGTGGGTAGTATCATTCTTGGTAGGCCGTGGTTATTTGACCGGGATGCCACGCTCCATGGCCGGTCGAACACCTGTACCTTCGACCACGCTGGCCAGCGGGTCACCCTCCAACCCGTTCGGCCCAGGAGCCCATCAGTCAGGGGTCCTACTGGCCCTAGTACTCCGAAGCCTTCCGTCCCCGGGCCTAGTACCCCATCCCCAGCTCGGGCTATGATCGTTACCTCTGGCCCAGGAGAGCCCTCGACGAGGAGATTGATGATGATTAGCTCCCGGGAGATGGAGCAGGAGCTTAGTCAGGGCTGTCCGGTGTTTGCCATTATGGTCCGAGAGGTGGAGCGGGACTCCGAGGGTGAGCTCCCACCCGAGGTTGTTCCCATTCTGCAGGAGTATGCCGATGTCTTTCCCGATGAGCTTCCCGAGGGACTCCCACCTATGCGGGATATTCAGCATGCCATCGACCTTGTTCCGGGCTCTTCTTTGCCCAACCTTCCTCATTATCGCATGAGTCCCACGGAGCATGCCGAGCTTAAACGGCAGGTCGATGAGTTAGTGCAGAGAGGGTCTGTTCGGGACAGCATGAGTCCATGTGCTGTACCCGCATTACTCGCCCCGAAGAAGGATGGCACGTGGAGAATGTGCATTGATAGTCGTGCCATCAACAAGATCACCATGAAGTACAGGTTCCCTATTCCCCGCCTTGATGACATGCTGGACATGATGGCAGGTGCCACTATCTTTTCGAATATCGATCTTAAGAGTGGCTACCATCAGGTGAGGATTAGGCCAGGTGATGAGTGGAAGACCGCATTTAAGACCAGACGGTCTATATGAGTGGTTGGTCATGCCTTTTGGGTTGACCAATGCCCCTAGCACTTTCATGCGGCTCATGACTCAGGTCCTTCAACCTTTCATTGGAGTCTTTGTAGTGGTGTATTTTGATGATATCCTTATCTATAGCCGCACCACGGGGGACCACTTAGACCACCTTCGGTAGGTCTGTCTACTTCTTCAGCGAGAGCAGCTGTTTGCGAACCCACAGAAGTGTGCCTTCATGACACCTCAGCTTACCTTCTTGGGTTTCATTGTGTCTAGTACGGGGGTCTCCGCCGATCCGGAGAAGGTCCGGGCCATTGTTGAGTGGCCTGAACCCCGTACCGTTCATGATGTCCACAACTTTCATGGTCTTGCGACGTTCTATCGTCGCTTTATCCGCGAATTTAGCTCCGTCACTGCCCCGATCACGGATTGCATCCGTAAGGGCACATTTGTATGGACGAAGGCCGCATTTGCCGCCTTCAAGGACATCAAGGAACGCATGACCCAGACACCTATCCTTCGACTGCCTGATTTCTCGAAGGTGTTTGAGGTCTCTTGTGATGCGTCGGGCGTGGGAATTGGGGGAGTTTTGAGTCAGGAGTCCCACCCGATCGCATATTTCAGCGAGAAGCTGAATGACGCGAAGCTACGATATTCCACATATGATAAAGAATTCTACACAGTTGTTCAGGCTCTTAGGCATTGGAGCCACTATCTTTTACATCAGGAGTTTGTCCTATACTCCGACCACGAAGCATTGAGGTACCTCCATTCGCAAAAGAAGCTTAACTCGCGTCATAGTCGTTGGGTCGAGTATCTCTAGCAGTTCACCTTTGTGCTGAAACATAAGGCTGGAGTGGAGAACAAGGTGGCTGATGCCTTGAGTCGGCGAGCATGTTTGCTTACCACCATGAGTGTCGAGGTCATAGGGTTAGAGAAGATGAAGGAGGCCTATGTTGATTGTCCTGACTTTGGTCAGATTTTTACCACCCTCCAGGCCGGACCCTCGAGAGACCTTGATGAGTATGTGCTTCAGGAGGGTTACCTCTTTCGAGGTAGCAGGCTATGTGTTCCCCGAACTTCGGTTCGAGATTTCTTAGTATGGGAACTACATGCGGGAGGTCTAGCTGGCCACTTTGGTCGGAACAAGACTATTGAGGCAGTGGAGCATCGATTTTATTGGCCGAGCTTGAAGCGCGATGTTGCTAACATCGTGGCTCAGTGCCGTACATGTGCTACGGCCAAGATGAAGAAGCAAAGCTCGGGCCTTTATACGCCTCTTCCCGTGCCTGATGTCCCGTGGCAGGATGTTAGCATGGACTTTGTTTTGGGACTGCCACGTACCTCCAGGAAGCATGATTCGGTCTATGTGGTGGTTGACCGTTTCTTGAAGATGGCCCTCTTTATTCCTTGCTCGAAGACTTCGGATGTTTCGAGGGTAGCCCGCCTTTTCCTTACGCATGTGGTGTGCAAGTTCGGGTTGCCTCGCACTATAGTGTTTGACCGTGATGTTAGATTCACTTCCTACTTTTGGAAGACACTATGGCATATGATGGGTACTCACCTCAAGTTTTCCACTGCATATCACCCCCAGACCAATGGTCAGACCGAGGTAGTCAATAGGAGTCTAGGAGATCTTTTGAGGTGTCTAGTCAGGGACTGCATTGGGGATTGGGATCTCATTTTACCTATGGCTGAGTTTGCATACAATGATTCGGTGAATAGGTCTACCGGCATGAGTCCATTTGAAATTGTCACAGGTCGTAGGCCTAGGAAACCCGTTGACCTTGTCCCCATGCCTGTCCATGCTAGAGTGTCGGAGTTGGCCGAGTCGTTTGCTAGGCATGTTAGGAGTTTGCATGACGACATCCGTCGTCACATTGAGGCCAGCAATGCACGGTACAAGGAGTTAGCCGATGCCCACCGACACCACCGAGAGTTCCACGAGGGTGAATACGTCATGATCAGGGTAAGACCTGAACGGTTTCCCTCTGGAACCGTTAAGAAGTTGCAAGCTTACGGAGCCGGTCCCTTTAGAGTGTTGAAACACGTTAGATCCAATGCGTATGTTGTGGACCTGCCCGAGGAATATGGTATAAGCTCTACCTTCAATGTATCGGATCTTGTTGCATATAGGGACCCAGCGGTGATCCCTAGTGAGCCTTTTGAGCCATCCCCTCCCCTTGAGAGTGATCCCACACCTGAGTGTCCACTTCCACCTCCAGCCCCTTTTTCACGGCAACGTGAGCATATAGATCGTATACTGGACGAGCAAGTGACAGTTACCAGGAGTGGATCTTACCCGCGCTACCTAGTGCGATGGAGAGGACGGCCCGCTACTGAGGACACATGGATCACGCATGGCGAGTTGCAGCAGATCGATCCGGACCTTTTGGAGCGATACAGGAGCGATGCAGACCCTTACTCGACAGGGTCGAGTTTCTCCCACCCGGGGAGAATTGGTGCGGACACCCGAGCAGTTGAGCGGCGCGATACGCCGAGCCACCGGTACCGCACACGGAGCACGACTCGAGCCACCTCCGCATCTATTTGGCTCGGAGACAGCCTGGAGACGCCCCCCTGAGTCCCGGCATTTATCATATTTAGTTAGACTTTATGTGTATGTAATTTGTGTTTATGTCATTGCATTCGGTTTGCCATTTTGATTGTAATAGGGGCTTATGTGCAATTCGGACCCCGTGGGCCCTACGGCCCCCCCAAGCCCCATCCCATTGGGCCACCTCAGCCTAGGGTCCCACGTGGGGTCAGTCAACATGCCAAATGGAGGCATCTAGAAGTTTGAATGGTAAAAGGACACATGGGGGACAAGTGGCTTGAAAAGTCCAAGGAGGCTACCCACCCCCACCTACCAAGTCCACCTTCTACACCCTAGTCCAAGGGCCGCCCCCCTCCCCTTATTTTTTTATTTATTTTTTGTGTGTGTGTCACATGCCATCCCAGCCCTTCATCTCCTACCCCTAGATCCTACGGTTGTGGATGGATGTGAGATGTAACCTATTTAAACTTATATTTTCCATTTTGGAGGAATTAATACCATTTTGATTCAAACAAATTCAAGAGCAAGGGCTGGTGCGCCCCCCTTCTCTCTCCTCCCTCTCCCCCTTGAAGCTGTGAAGGCTTCCATTCTGAGGTGTGACGCCTCATGTATCGGTTCCGACGATCGCCGCCGCCGCCACGAGCCGCCACCGCACCGCCATCGCCATCAACGGAGTTCTGCCCGCGCAGTACCACAGAAACTTCTACGAATTTCATGTCTCAGCCCCGAGCTCAGATAGATCTGGGTATTTTATTGGATGTTCCAGAGGTGTCAAGGATATTCCACAAATTTTGGTTTGCCATTCATATCTCGTTTCATATTTTTTGATTTTCGTCCACTCTTCCATTTTGGTTCTGCCAGAGTTTTGTCCAGATTCATCCCCGCCCTGTGTTTCATGTCTTAGAGCCACTTTTTGATTTCTTTTGGTTCTCCCAATTTTATTGGGCGTTCCACCCATCCACCCCTTCATCCACAATTTTTCTCAATTTTTGATTCGCCCATCTCATATTTTCTAAAATTCATTCTCAGACCCATCTACAGTTCTGTCCACCTGTTCTTAGATCCGACCACCAGTCACCCCAAAAATCATAGTAAATCACCACCACCTCCAAATCAAATTCTAAAAATAGTCCCCGTTCTGTGGTGTGATTCCCTACAATTCCTAAGAAGTGCTCAAGAGCTGAATCGGAGGTTTACTAGGCGGTCAATGGTGGTTCACAGACAAGTACCCTGCAGATCTGAGATTTCGGTTACTGTACAATAGGGACTTGTAAATTCATTAAAGTTCTGATCCGACTAGATCCAGCAGATCTCTCTGGGTCTAGATTGAAGCATTTGAAGAGAGATTTCCAACGATAGCTCATGCGTCCCGATCCGATGTCGGGATTGATCGCAGCGGCCGTTTTTGCCGGAGCGCGAGCCTGAAAATAGCAACTAAAAATCCGTGGGTAGCAACTTCAAAGCTTGGGAATCGGGACCGATCGACCGCCGATCGGTGTTCCCGGCTGACCGCCGTCCGTGGAGGCACGCCACCAGGGGTCCCCATCATAGTGGGTCCCACCCCCGCAGATCCGGAGGACAGCGCCATCCGTGGGCCCCGCGGGCCCGCAGAACCCGCCGTTCGGAAGGCACGAAAACGCGGAGTTCGGCACCGCCGGGCGACATCAAGATGCTGCCCGTCAACCCGAGTTGCGTGATTCCCGGGTTCCACATGTGACCTTTTTCCTCCCTGCGTGGAGTGGGTTAAATCTTTGTATTGCTGTGATATTGTTTAACCGGGAGTCCGTGATTCGGCCGGGGTTATCTTCGCCACGCCGGGTGCGTGGAGGTAATGGTCCGAACCTCTTGGCGTTCATTTGCTTAGCTAGTATACAGTCTTTTGCCGCTGCCGAGAGCGTAGGTACTAGCCCATGTGTCCATGTCACTGCTGTGAGAGTGAGTGTGACCCGTCCCGTGACTCGATCCGAGTCTGGAAGTTGAGTCGGACTACCCTTGACCTCCGCCGGTTCCTTAACCGCGCACGGTCCGCGCTTTCCCTCGCTTGGGATGACGAGTGAGCTTCCACTTCTGTTAGCGACGTTTCGCCACTAGGAGCTCGTAGTGTTGGGCTTAGTGTCTCCCTGGTGTGTGTTACTGGTCGTGTCTTCATCTAGAGTCCGAGGGTGGCACCATATAATGTCGTCTCCCGTGTCCGTCCTGCTTCAGGATGCCCCATCGTCCTCCTCACAGCCTGCGGGAGGCAGGGCTGAGCAGGAGGCTGATTTTGCTCGGGCGGTTGCCCGGGCCGAGGAGGCGGAGGCCACCCTCGCGGAGCGTGTAAGATGATAAAAATGCTCATGCTTATGATCTTGCCTAAAAATGCCTTATGATTAACTATATGAAATGCAATCTACAGGTGAGAGAGCTAGCAGCAGCAGTGGCCAAGGCCAGGCAGGCGAGGATAGAGGCAGAAAGAAGCCGGGCTGAGACTGATCGAGCCCGAGCGGAGACAGAGCTTGTACGGGAAGAGATGGCCCGGCTGAGAGCGGAGACCCCGCGACGCTTGGATGAGGCAGAGGGGGAGCGACTACGGACGGAGTTAGCTCGGGCTCAAGCTGAGGTGGAGAAGCTCCGAATCGGGACGGCGGACTTGGATCGCTACCGGACCGAGGCACGGGAGACGCGGCGTCAGATCTTCACGCTGAAGATCAAGCTGCAGACGCTGGTGCGGACGGTCCGGATGATGGGCCGGGGACCGGAGCGGAGTGCTTCCTAGAGTGGGATACGGAGGAGTGCTGCCCCGAGCGGCTCGGTAGGGGATTTTCTTTTCAGCTCCTCCGGCCAACGGAGGAATGAGAGGGCGGAGCGGGGACAGCAGGAGGAGAGTGCTTCGATAGCGCCACTACCCGCGAGGAGACCCGAGGATGGAGAGGATGATGGTGGTCCGGCGGATAAGCCGGCCGAATGATGCATTTTTATGTTCTCTTATCACTTGTATGTAACTTTATGGAAAATGGAATGAAATCTTTTTTGGGTTTTCTGTTTATTTGGTGCAAACGTGAATGAATGGATGTGTGTTTGAATGTGCAGGGACGGATGAAATGAATGGATGAATGGTTATGTGTTTGAATATGCATGCGCGGATGAGGTGTGTACGAATGAATGAATGAGACATAGGCAGGAATGAATGTATGCATGAGTTATTTGCAGAAATGGATGTGTGTGAAAATGTAGAGAGAATGAGGTGTACAATGTGAGAGACCGCTAGGTCTAGGCAAGGGCAGAAGGAATAGCCTGAATTCAGCAGCAAAGAAAGTAACGGTCCAGGATCAGACCGTCATAATCAAACGACGCGCTAGCCAAAGGCCGTTAATCATAACGGAGGCCCATCCTGTAGCTGAGGTTGCAGGCAAAATGACGGCCAACTGAAGGTGCGTCAAAGGTAAATAACGGCCTAAAGCTGGACCGTTAATCATGGCAGAACGATAGTTTGCAGGGCGACTAGCAGAAAATGCGACGGCTTAAAGTAGACGCGTCAGAATGAAGCAACGGCCACAACCAGGACCGTCAGGTAGTGCTTAGCCCAGAGTAGAAAGAATTGAGTGGTTGAGATTGTAACGGCTCAGGGTTCGCGTGTTACAAGAAACGACGGTCAGCCCTTAGACCGTTAATCTCCACAGAACATGATCGGGGAAACTAAACCCACAGGAAAAAGCGACGGCCTAGGGTTGGTGCGTCGGAGTGAAATAACGGCCGTACGATAGACCTTTAGATCCTGGGTTGTATTCCGAGACGGATTGAGCCGTGAGAACTTAAACCCGAGGTTTAGCCACCTAAACCCTTACTAGAACTTATCTAGATTGAAGATAAAGCCTTCCAACTCAAGTCTTATCCTTTCAAAGCCAAAATTAAACCTTTAAAACTTGGAAACTCAACCAAAATCGTATCTTTGCTGAAAACCTCTACTTTAGGGTTGAAGAACCTCTCCTAAGGGCAGAAATTAAGATGAAGAGAAGCTTCGAGGTGATGGCTATGGAGGAGAAGGTCTACACCGGACCTAAAGCTGCCAGAAAAGAACATGGAGAGCTCCAACGGTTGACATCAATTCCCAAGCACTTAAGCTCCAATGTTCAAAGGGTGGTAAGTCCCTCAACAACACATCCAAGTTCAGAAAATTCTGCACTTCAATTCGTTTTATGACTTCTTCTTCTCCTTCTTTCTTCAAGCCTCTTCTTGGCCCGAGATGCTACTCTAATCTGAAGTGGGTGGCTCCCATGGTAAAGGCCCTCCCTATAGAAGTCACATCCATCCTTAAAGCATTGCACCTTCAACCACTCTTGGTTTTAGGCAAAAATTTTCAGAAATTATCCTTAGATTGGCCAAGTATTTCAGCTCTTGTAGAACTATGGCATCCACAAACTCATACCTTCATCTTCCCTTCCTTCGAAGTAACAGTCCTATTAGAAGAGGTAGAGACCTACCGAGCCCTTCCTAAGACTAAGGCGGGGGATGAAGACCGGGTTTGCTACACAATAGAGCCTATTGACCCATCCTTGATCTTGAGTGATTTCATCCATAATTCAAAGGATGTGAGGACCATGATCAGCCCATACCACATTCACTTGATACCCTTGGCGCAATGGATAGTGTCTCATTGCAAAAACAATTGGGAGAGACATGAAGCAATGGCCAAGGCAGTGGCGGTTTGCTTATGCGGAGTCTTCCTCTTTACCACGACCGACCACCTCTTAGACATCCAAAATCTTAGTATTATTAGCGGGTTGTGGCGGGAATGTCCATCTCTCAAGCGGTCCTCTCGTACCTCTATGAAGGACTTAGCTCGGCTTGCCTAGGAGGACTTTTGTTCGGCTCCATGATACTCCTTGAGTGCTGGATGGGAGTGAGAATCAAATTCCAACAAAAGGAAGACATAACTTCAGCTAGCCGAATCTTCGGGAGCCACCCTCTCTTCTTCATTGGAGGGGCATTTGGATACTCTTCTCAGGTCGAATGTAAGACGGCGGACAAGAAAGCGCGGGATGAATGGCGCCTCTTCTTCAACACTCTACCAATGGACAAGTTCATCATGCGACCAAGAATCCTTCGAATCACTCTTCTTAAAATACCGCGGCGTCAAAGCTTGGACCTCCAGCTAGTGGGGAATACCGCCATGGCGATCTACAACCCGCACCGGTGCCATCTTCAGATCAGACTTCCAAGAACCCAAGCTCCTGCACTATCACACTACCCTCCCCTTCTACCTAGGAAGATGGGGACCGAGAAAGATGAAAGAGCAGTACGGAACGCGCTGACCATGTGGGAGATCAGCAAGGTGCGCCCGTGGCGAGAAGAAGTTGAAGAGAACGACGCAGCACGCCGTGATTATGTGAAAGAGCTGAGGAAAATTCGCCCTCTTGCGGATAAGAAATTGAATGTGCCTTGATTTTATTTTGTTCATGAGAGAAGTTGTTTGTTATTATCAATCAAAGCTGGAAACTTTTTATGCACCCATGTTTTATTAAATTTGCTTGAATGAGATGAGACTGGCTTAGTTGAATGAGCATAAGTTTTGTGGGTTGATTGGCTAGAATGATGTGAAGAGGCAGAGCTTCTGGAGGATGTAACGGATGGACAGTGGACCGCCATAAAGAAAAGACGGCCTGACGATGAGCCGTCAGAATGAAAGCATTATCAATCCTGCTCTCTGAAGCATGCGACGGATAGGCGATGGGCCGCTATATGGAAGTGACGGTATAGACCAGACCATTAGAGCGATAATGGTTTGATGAAATAAAAAGCCCACGCCTGAAGGGAATTAACGGTCAAGGGGGGGGGGGGCGTTAAATGACTGTGACGGTCGAACACTGATGCGTCATATTTTGTGTAGTTGCAATCCCGCACTTGAACCTGTTGTCTACACATGCTAAGATGTGAAACAAGTTAGATCTGTTCTTAGACTCAACCCCTTGCCTTGAAACAAGTTAGATAATGACCGTTTCTTGATATTTGGTCAAGGGGTGGAGCCTTATTAAATAGGCGGAAAGTATAATGAAAATGCAATGTATATCATGCAGATGATGGAGTTTTGGAAAACATCTAATTTTTTGTGGGGGTTTTCACAGATATTTGGTTGTTTGGATTTTGGAAATATTTGGTGTTTTTGGATTTTTGAAAATATTTGATTTTTGGATTTTGAAAATATTTGATGTTTTTGGTTTTTGCAAATATATAATGTTTTTGGATTTTACAAATATTTTGATGTTTTTGGATTTTGCAAATATTTGATGTTTTTGGATTTTGCAAATATGTTGATGTTTTTGGATTTGAAAACCAGTGCCTTCCTAGTAACACGAGCTCTTCCTTGTTCAGAATCAGAAGTCCCGAGGTTGGTGTGTAATACGGGTGACAATCCCTGGCCAAGGCCCACTTCTCGCGTCGGTGTCTCTAACAAGGCCATACCCCAGGTACTAATCTTGGTCCTAAAAGAAAAAAGGAACATGGGGATAAGCTTAGACCAGATATGGAAGTTTTTAGGACTTGATTTCTTCACCGTACAACCCTATTAGAGATTTGGTCTGTTGTGCCGGGGCTTTGTGTCCGTCATCGAACCTTTGTCCACTCTAGGCATGCATTCGACCGGGCTCATGACGTCCCGCGGGGAACTATACTGCCACTCTTGTCATGCCTAGTTTTTTTATTTTTGCATTCCTGGAGTTTTGGAATTCAGAATCGGTAGACTTTTGAGATGATGCTTTTGATTTTGTCGCAGAGATTACCCCTTTTCTTTTCCTTTTGTTTCTTGTGGCGTCAGGTCATAACGGACTTGCCCCTATTTGAGACCTCCTCTCGTTAGGGTGTTTGGATTAGTTGTCGCCTCCTTATTCACTTCTTGCCCCTGGATTCAGCCGAAGAATGAAGCGGACAGGGACTTCGATTTTCCCTTAACGCATGGCCGAGGAGAAACGGTGTCTTTTAAAATCGGAAAACCTGACCAGGGATGTCGTGTAGTGTGTGATTGCCTTACTCGGGACCCTTCTTAGTAAAACAGGAGGGAGCATCCTGCTGCTAGGGAAGCACGTGGCTTAGACTCTAAGGAAAGAAACGCTTAAGATACAACCCATTCCATGGGTGAGAGACCTCCTCACCTTCCGCATTTATTAAACGATAAGCATTCCCTGGATAAGCTTCTTTTACGACAAACGGTCCTTCCCAGTTAGGTTGTAATTTAGACCTTGGACCTGCAGACCGAATGAACTTGCGTTTCAAAACCATATCACCTTTTTGAAATTTACGTTCGATTACCTTCTTTTGAAAATAATGTGAAACCCTCTTTTGATAAACAGATACGTGATCGGCCGCGTTCATCTTCTTCTCATCTAAGAGTTCCAGCTGGATCAGTAACGCCTCTCGACGTTCATCGAGATTAAGTTCCTTATCGAGCTGCACCCTGAGGGAAGGGATCAGGATCTCATATGGGAGCACCGCCTCCATCCCGTAGGTAAGAGAATAGGGAGTTTGTCCCGTAGGGGTACGGACGGAGGTGCGGTAAGCCCACATTGCTTCTACTAATCTTTCTGGCCAATCAGAAAACTTATGAGCTTCGCATGTTTTCTTGATGATTTTGAGAAGGGTTTTATTAGTGGCCTCGGCTTGACCGTTGCCTTGAGGATAATATGGAGATGAATGATGCAATGCAATATTGAACTTCTTACAGAGGTCCTTAAGCTCTTGGGAGCCGAACTGGGGTCCGTTGTCGGTGATGATGCTGCTTGGCACTCCGAACCGTGAGATGATATTCTTCATAATAAAGCGGCACACCGTTGTAGCTTTGATTTCTGCGTACGTCTCGGCTTCGGCCCATTTGGTGAAGTACTCAGTGGCGGGAAGGATAAAGGACTTCTGCTTGATCTGAGAATTAGGATCACCGAGCGGGCCGACAACATCGAAAGCCCACATAGAGAATGGCCAAGGAGCGTTCATAGGATGGAGAGATGAAGCTGGAGAATGAATTTTATCAGCATGGAGTTGGCATTTAAGACACCTCCGGACATAGAGGGAGCAATCTTCCTCTAGAGTGGGCCAGTAGTAGCCCTGCCTAAGGATCTTCCTTGCTAGAGCCTGGCCATTGATATGACCCCCACACTCACTAGAATGGGCTGCTTCAGCCACCTTCCAAGCTTCAACATCATCTAAGCATCTCATGAGCATTCCATTAGTAGCCCGCCTGTACAGTTCTCCTGCAACAATGGTGTACCTTGCGGCGGCTCTTCTGATTGACTTGCGTTGCTCAGCTTTTGCCCCTTCTGGGAACGACCCCTCTTTGCAAAACAACTCGATTTCATGATACCAAGGTAATTCCTCTTCGTCTAGAATCTCCTCTAGTTCTGCTAGTGAAACTTCCTTGAGATCTTCCTTCTCAGCCTTCGCCTCTACGGATTTCCTTCTCAGCCTTCGCCTCTACGGATTTCCTAAGGTTAAGGTACCAAGGATCCTGAAGAGAGGGTGCGTCCAATCTCTGGACGACGATAGTCTCAGTACTACGACTGAGAGGGAGAGATAAAGGGGAAGCAAGAGATGCCAGAGCATCAGCTAAAATGTTCTGAGAACAGGGAGTGTGAATGTAGATCAGCTTACGGAATTGCCTAGCGAGAAGCGTGACCAAATATTGATAAGGCTTGAGCTTGGGGTCACGAGTACGGTAAGTGGACAGAACTTGCCGTAGGACGAGCTGAGAGTCTCCTATGATGTTCAAATAACGCGCACCTAAGAGGTAGGCGTGCTTCAAGCCGGCCAGGAGAGCCTCATACTCAGCGATGTTGTTGGTAGCAGGAAACCTAAGTTGATAAGCAAAGGGAATGGTTACCCCCTCTGGGGTAAGCAGAATAGCACCGATCCCTCG
Organism: Amorphophallus konjac; assembly: GCA_022559845.1. Taxonomy (NCBI): domain Eukaryota; kingdom Viridiplantae; phylum Streptophyta; class Magnoliopsida; order Alismatales; family Araceae; genus Amorphophallus; species Amorphophallus konjac. The sequence continues at coordinate 182,856,832 of CM040122.1, read as the reverse complement.
GCCTTGAGAGTTGAGTGCACCATCGAAGTGCAGAGACCAGAAGGGGTGATGAGAGATAACAGAAAGATGCTCATCAGGGAAATCGTCCTGAATAGAATCGGTGCGAGGAATAGGGAGATGTGCAAGATGCTCAGCAATGGCATATCCTTTGACTACCTTCTGAACAACAAAGGTGATGTCGAACTGAGAGAGGAAGCTCTGCCAGCGAGCTAACCTACTAGAAAGGACGGGCTTTTCTAAGAGATAACGGATCGGGTCCATTCTAGAGATCAACCTAACTGGGTGGGCAAGGAAGTAGTGTTTAAGCTTCTGAGCTACCCACACAAAGGCGGCACAAGTCTTCTCCATAGCGGTGTACTTGGATTCAGCTGGATTAAACAACCGAGAAAGATAGTACGCAGCCCGCTCTTTCCCTTCATCATCTACTTGTGCTAAAACCGCCCCTAGGGAGTCCTCAATAACCGAGATGTATAGGATTAGGGGTTTCCCAGGGACAGGAGGTTGCAGAACCGGGGGATTGGATAGATATTCCTTGAGGTCCTCATAGGCCTTCCGACAATCTTCATTCCATTCAAACTTGACCCCCGCCTTAAGCAATTCATAAAACGGACGGCACCTTTGAGAATGCTGGGATATGAATCTTCTGATAAATTGCAACCTACCAATCAATCCTCGAAGTTCTGTAATGTTCTTTGGCGGAGGCATGTCCATGACGGCCTGTGCTTTATTAGGATCAATCTGGATCCCCCGTTTGCTTACTATGAACCCTAGCAGCTTCCCTGAGGAGACTCCGAATACGCACTTCTTCGGATTCATCTTGAGCTTGTACTCCCTAGCTCTCTGCAGCACCTTAGCCAGGATGGAGGGGTGTTCTTCCTTAGTTCTTGACTTCACCAGGATGTCATCCACGTAAGCTTCCATATAGATGTGCATCATGTCGTGGAAGATGGCCATCATTGCCCTTTGATAGGTGGCACCTGCGTTCTTCAGACCGAAAGGCATAACCACATAACAATACGTGCCCCAGGGCGTGGTGAAGGAAGTTTTCTCTTGATCTTCCGGAGCAAGACGGATCTGATTGTAGCCGAGTATCCATCCATGAATGATAGAGCTTCATACCCGGCTGTATTATCCACTAGGACGTCTATATGAGGCAGCGGAAAATTATCTTTGGGACATGCTTTGTTAAGATCCCTGAAGTCAATGCATATGCGCACTTTTCCATCTTTCTTAAGAACCGGGACTATGTTTGCCACCCACTGAGGATACAAAACTACTCTGATGAATCTGGCCTTATATAGTTTGTCGACCTCTTCTTTGATCCTCAAGGCCATGTGGGGGTGAAATCTTCTTGACCTTTGTTTCACAGGTGTTGCCCCTGGTTTAAGCACGAGTCGATGTTCCACTAAAGAGGGGTCAAGACCTGGCATGTCCTCGTAAGACCAGGCGAAGGAATCACTATACTCCCTTAGTACCTTAATTAATTCCTCTTCTACTTGTGAAGGGAGATTAGCAGCAATTATGATGGGCCTTGGGTCTTCTTCGGTTCCTAGATTGATTTCCTTTGTAGGTTCGTCCACCGACGTCGACGGCTCGTCGAATCTTTTCAATCCTTGTGCGTATAAGTCGGCGGTGTTATCTACATCGCTGTCTTCATTAATTGGATCCTTCTCATCCAAAATCTCATAGACGCCTAATCCGTCATTGCTCCACACCCCTTCTATTTCCTCGTCATCTTCAATTACAATTGCCGTGGCGACGAATTCCGGGCACTTCAAAAGAGCATGGCATCGCTGAGCTAAATCTTGCAAGAACCTATCAGGAACAGATCGGGATGAGTGCGCCAGCGAGCGCGGCTCAGCAGAGGAAGGGTTGGACGACCTGGAACAAGACCCTACTTCTCTAGATCTAACTGACTCTAATTCCCTAGACTCGACGGACCCTAATCCTAACCTAGGGAAGAGGAAGCCTAGTGGAAGGGAAGGAGCAGGGGACTCGTGCCCCTGGGAGGAGGATGGCGACAGGATAGCGTAATCTTCCACTGAAATCTCCATTTCAAATTTGACGTTTTTTTTTGGAGATCAGCGGAGACTACACAGCAAGATGGAGGAGGTGGGAGCTGCATAGGGAACAGCTCGGGGAAAATGCAGTCAAAGAAAGGATCGGAAGAAGAGAACCACATCTCGTGGAGTTGGGCGTTGGGAGGAGGAGGAGTGAAGAGAGTGGATAGATCAATGGGTGGGCACTTCCCGCAAGCACAAGGAACAAATAGAATCTCGGGTGGATCAATGAAAGATGGATTTATTATGATGGGAGGAAGGCGGGGTATGAAGTCCCCTTGCTGGAAAATAGATTGGAGGCGTGAGGGAGACCAAGAAAAGGTAGTTGGAGAGCTCCCCTCCTTCTGTAAATCAACAATAGGCTGCTGAACCTCTTGCTTCTTCTGACATTCTTCCTCATGAAAGAGCCCCTGCAAGGCCTGACCATAGTCGAGCATATCATCATCTGACCCTCCTGGCAATGGGGGTGGGTTGGTAATCGGACAGACTGCATCTTTTTCTGGCTGAACTTGTTTTGAAGCTAATGTGCCGGGCTGGAGAGGCCCCTTGACAAAATGTTGACGATAATCCCAGGTGAGTGGCCCAGAATCACCCATCATTGATAATGCTGTCTCCTTGTAGCCGAGACCTCTCCTACCCATTTTTCTTCCCTTGGGTATGGGCTTGGTCATTCCTTGTAATTGCACACCGAGGCCTCTCCCCGGTTGATAGCCTAGTTTCAGTATGATGTTCCAGCCTTTGGAATCTCGAATCTGCGGCTTCACTTTGATGTTGACTGGAGTAGTGATGGGCTTGGGAGCTGTGTATGCCCAAGGAAAATTCAGGTCCAGCACTGATATAACGGGCCGGCTGCTTGGCCAAAGTGTGGGAAGAACCTGCTCTGATATGGCCTTAACTGTCTGTACCGCGGACAGGCTTTTAACTTTGACGACCCTCCCTTGGAAGGGGAATTTGACGCACTGATGTGCGGTGGAGGGCACGGCACCGAGTGTATCAATCCACGGACGACCCAGGATAGCCTTGAACATAGGGTTGATATCGAGCACATAGAATTCCACGGCCATTGTAAGGGGCCCGAGCTCTGCCTGAATGGTGATCACCCAAAGACACGCTCGCCTCGAGTTGTCATATGCTGCTATAGTGGTGGGGGTAGGCCGTAATAACTCTTCAGATATGTTGCACGCTCGGAGGGTGCTAAGTGGGCAAACATTAATTGAAGCCCCTGTGTCAACCAGCGCTGCTTCAATGCTGACTTTGTTCAGAGTGATTGTAATGCAGAGCGGCATTTGCCGAGCTTCCGGAGGTGCTAGCTCAGTTTCTGAAAATGTAATTGCCGGCCCTTTGGAGATGGTTGCTCGTGCGGTTGGTAAGCTGTCGACTGCCATATCTTCACTGACCATTACCTTCTGTAAAAAGTCTCTTAGTGCATCCTGATGAAGGGTAGACCTTTTGATCAGCTCTAGCACAGATATTTTAGCGGGCACCCGGTCTAGATGATGTAACAAGTCATATTGAGTACCTGGCAGCGGTTCAGTTTCTTCTTGCTCAGCCGTTGGCTGGGAGGACTGGGGATTAGAAGTAGTGGGGTAATTCCGATGGAACATCTTCCCGCTCCTCAGAGCACAATTCGCTGCAGCATCTGAAGATATTATGATGGGCCCTGCGGGGTGGATGAATGGAACAGGTGGTGCGGGGGAGACGGTTTGGTGGAGCGTAAGGTTGGTGGTGGTAGTGGGCGGTGAGCGGATGATGGGCGAAGGGTTGGTGGAAGGCAGGGTGGTGATGAGTGTCGACGCGGGTGGAGGAAAGGCTAGCGGAAGGGTAAGGATGGATGAAGGGTTGGATGGTGGTGTGATGACGGTGACGGGGTTAAGTGGTGGAGGGTATGATGGAACGGTGGGTGGTAAGGAATCTGCTGAAGCAGGTGTAATCGGGAGGATGAATGGAGGGGATGCTAGGTGTGCAGGAAGGACGAAGGACGGAGTGAGAGGATTGCGGTGGTTATGGTGGAGGGCCATGACTTGTGGTGCGGCACTGTCATCATCAAAAGACCACCCGGCATTGGGAGCCGGTGGTTGGACCATGTTTACTTGTGCTGGTGCTGGTGGCTGCTGCTGAGGGGCGGGGGGATGATTCGGCATCGGGTTCTAGTGAATGCCCAGGTCCTGTACTTGCTGTGGTTGCTGTTGTGGTAGCTGCTGCGTCTGCGGTGCCTGTTGCTGCTGCACTTGCAGCCTCGGCTGCTGCCCTCTTTTATCCTTGATCTCAACAATGGCCCGATGCATTGCGGCCCAATCTATCCTTTGCCCTTCGTGGAGATCATATACCAGATCCCGGAACTGGAAACATCCTTCTATGGTATGGCCCGGCTGCCTATGGAACATATAATATTTAGTCTGATCAACGGCTGGGTTCCAAGTAGGCCGTTCTAGAGGAAGTTAGATCGCATTCACTGACATGAGGGCGGAGAAGATATCTGTAAGTGTCTCTGGCAATGGAGGATATTGAGCTCTCCTGGGAGCCGGGCGCTTGCTGTTAGGGTTGTTGTTGTTGTAGCCGTTAGGTGGAGGGACATTGTGGTATTGCGGAGGTGGTGGTTGTTGTGGATTGGTGAAGGCATTTTGTGGAGTGACAAAGGTAGGCGGAGGGTTTTGTGGGGTTGCCTGGAAGTTTTGTGGAGCGGGGTTTTGGGAATTGCGGGGGTTTTGGGGGAAGCGGAATGGTGCGGCCTGAAACGGGAAGGCAATGGCTTGTACTTGCTCATTTGTTTGGACTCCCTCGGTAACCGGCCCTTGTGGTTTCTTGTGGTACTTGGGCTTTTGGTTTTCGAAGAGGGAATGGATTGGGGAGTCCTTGAATTGAGTCTGGATGAAGCGCACCCGGCTGTAGAGTTGATGCATATTAGCTATGTCATTCATTGCCAGGATGTTGCGAAAGGTCGGGGTGGCATTGGAAATCAGCAGTTTGACCTTTTCTTCCTCCGGAATGTGACCAGGCACTCTGGCGGCAATCTGTCTCCACCTGTCTGCATAGGTGGCGAAATCTTCGTCTGGTTTCATCTTCTCGGCCACCAGATCTGTGAACGAGTATTCTGGGCCGACCCTGTCTTGGAACCGCTGGATAAACTTGTCCTTGACTACCTTGAAACTCTCAGCCTCTTCCAGTGGTAGAGAATAGAACCATTCCAGAGCAACACCATCTAAAGATCGGCGAAATAAATACGCCATAAGGCGATCATCATACTGGAATTGCACCGATTCATATAGAAAATCCCTCACATGAATAAAGGGATTGCTGTTCCCGTCGTACTTGCGGTAGTTGGGGAGCTCTGATTGAGGAGGGAATCGGATATTCTGGAAGCTCGGAACAGGAATATCGGCCAAAGATTGTGGGCCAACCCGCTTCTGGAGGAAATCGAGTTGCTGCTGCATGGCGGCCCACTTATCAAGCAAGTCCTGCTCTCGGGAGGGAGCAGGGGTAGCGAAGGATGCTGATTGAATTTGAGGAGCAGATGGAACGGTTGTGATAGAAGGTGGAAGCCCATAGGCAGGAGTGGAGGGATAAACAGTAGAGATGGGGGGCCCATAAGAAGGATATTGGACCTGAGATTGGCCCAGATTAGCAGGAGCTTGGGCCACCCCTGGACGAGAGTGCAAGAAATCGGAAGGGCCCATGAGAACTTGCGGAGCTACCGGAGCAGATACGTGATGATCCAGTTGAACAAAAGAGGGGATGGGCGACTTTCCTTTATCGAAAGATTGTTGGGCCGAATTGGAAGACTGGCCCGTTTCCATGCCCGTGAAAGTGATGGTCCGTGGTTGGACCGGAGTAAGATCAATTGGAATGGGCTGAGCGGGGAGCCCAACAGTGGAAGGATTGGATTGATTTTGGATGATGGTAGGAGGAGATGCGTTGGACCCTTGCATGGTCTGATAAAGAACTTGGAGTTGGGCCGGATCCAATTGGGCCATCATCTGAAGGACGGAGCCCGCGGAAGGAGTGGTGAAAGAAGGGGTAGCTTGACCACCTTCCATAGAAGTGGAGGACGGAAGAGGGGTAGTCCCCTCCCCGGAGGAAAAGGTAACAACCCTAGGAGGGTTCTCAAGGAGCCCTTGAGGAAGGGAGTCCTCTTGGGAGCGGGGAGGATTAAAGGATGCCATGGTGGACTCGAAAAGAGGATTGGAATAGAATGTGAAGAAGGGATTGATTTGAGGAGATGATTCGGATGGACGAAAACAACTCCACATGCAACTGATAACCTTGACAAAATGCAAGAACAACCAACACAAAAACACACAATAAGCAACCAAACTTAGGTGATTCTAACAAGATGTAAGTGATAAAAGATGAAGACACTCAAAAAAAAAAATCAACCAAGTTGTTTAGAATGATGCGACAGGGTTCTTATGATTTCTCCTTTGGAACTTTAGTGGATTTGATTGATATGTGCTCTCAACAATGGGTTCCTAGTAGGAGATGGATATGAGACTTGGTTTGACTCTAAGTGTAATCACTCCTTCACTTATGCAACCCTAGACGCGGGGTAGGAAAGGTACAACCGGCCCGGGGTCCGTGTGGGAATCCACGGCTCGCGGGGACTTATGGAGGTCCCTACTATGATTTCCTGGTCGGCTCCAAGGAATATGGAGACGAGAGGTCCTCACAACAAGGTAGGAAAATGCAATCTAAGATATGACAAGATGAATGACCCTATGTGCACTGGAGTGCATGCAAAGTCTAGCCTAAAATCTAGTAATCAATGATGCACACAATGATATGAATATATGAACAAAGCAAGGAGAAAGTCAGGTATCACCCAAGCAATAAATCACAGCAGAAACTGCGGAAATAAATGCACCTCGGATGCGTACCTGCCAGGAGTATGACGGTCGAAGAACCCTGCGTCAGAGTAAAATAACGGTCGAATGCCAGACCGCCAGAAATGATATAACGCAGGGAGATGGGTCCGTCAAATGAGCCAGAGCCAAAATCGGACAGAAATAACATGAAAAACCCGTGGAAGCTCACACAGCAGAACCAAAGTGGCGGTCTAATGCCCCTGCATCAGAGAACTGTAACGCAGGGCCACAGGGCCGTCGGAGCACCCAGAAAACCAGAATCAGCAGGAGGTAAAGGGGGAAACCAAGGGCAACTCAACAAGCATATGATGGCAGGTCTAAACAGGAATCAAAAGCACGATTGGCACAAGTTGTCCCACCGTGATCGCCAAAAAATTATCTGTTGATTTTATTTTGCTTATCTATCTTTTCTTTGGGGGTTTTGAATGATGAAACGACAAGCAAGTAATCAAAGATCCGCTCTTAACCTATGAACATGTGATCATGAACCTAGGCAATCAAAGCTAGCTCTAGCATGGGCATGCTATCTCGCTCAAACTACGCTAAAGAAAAAAAAGAAAACACACGCCGGGGCGTGGAGCAAAAGAGTAAATAAAACACACCTCAAGGGGTGGAGCAAGCAAGAAAATAAAAGAGATATGTGATGAATGAGAAAGCTAATGCCCAAGACTAAGGAAAGATGTGATCGCCACCAAAGTAAAAACAAGCCAAAGACCTGTAAATACCTTGGAAATAGGTGGATGAAGCACCCGCCCACGGGAGAGAAAACCAAAGAGAACCTGCAGGTCAGCTAGAAATAACGGTCGGGACCCTGTGCGTTACTTGGAAAGTAACGGCCACCCGATAGACCGCCAGGAGAAGATGACGCGCCTGCACCAGACCGTCAGATAACCTGCAGTAGCAAAGTGTAGATTCTTTTAACTCCAACTCTTCCAGCCGGCTAGAAGACTTGGGCCTCGTACTGGTGAACCTGTAAACCTGCCAAAGATGTAGAAGACAAGAATAAAACAACCCAAATTAGCCCTTTCAATAATATAGCATCAATTCTCAAAGAACTTAAGGACATCAAAAGGAAAGGTGATTACCGAGAAGTTTTTGGTTTTTTAACCCCTCTGGGCATTTTTAAAAGATTAGGAGGATGTTTGGATGCTTAGAGAACAGTGAGAAAACGTGGAGAAAGAGGAGGGACAATGCTTTGATTGAGGAAAAACCAGGGAAGAACTTAATCATGCAATGAACTTGAAAGACTAAAACCAAAGTACTCCCTTGATTATGAGATAGATGAACGTGGGAAGCAGTTCCTCTTGGATGAAGATGACTCCTGAGTTTGGCAGCACTTCGTCGTGAATTTCAAATCCTCCTCCCTCGGGCCATGAAGTCAAGGGTTCTATTTATAGACCCTCAAACTCTCAGGTCGAGCAGAGGATAATCCAGCAAGATAAAGGGATAATTCTTAGCAAATCCTCGAAGATAATATCACCAAGAGTCCATAGAATCAAACAGAAGGTCCTGAGGATCAGATTTGAAAGAGATATCGTCAATCCAAACCCTTATCTTCGGCCACGGAGTAGCAGAGAAAAGGCCTGAACTGCCAGGACTCTCTGAAGGAAGTAACGGCTGCACGACAGACCGCCACTTGGGAATAACGCACCAAGGAACATCCGTCACTATCAACCTTATCCCTAAAAGATAAGATCAACGGGAAGAAGACCCAACAAGTTGGACTCTTCAAGGAAGCAACGGCCAAGACATAGGGCGTCAGAATGAAACAACGGCTGCACGACATACCGTTATTATCAACGTGTAATCAAAAGGATAAGCTTTAAAACGAGGCCTTAAGCCTTAGGACTCTTCAAAGAGTAACGGTCTAAGACCCATCCGTCAGAATGAAACAACGTGCCTAGGACCGACTGTTATTATCATTGAGGTTCAAAAATGAAATGAAGGGGCTTGCTAAGATTCATCCAATGAAACGCCACCAGGAGCCATATCCGATCAAAGAGTTCAGGCCCAAGAAATATGCTTCAACCAATCAAGAGACTCAATGAAGAGTGAACAACTCAGAGCATCATATAGAATGAATAAGGATATGACTCGACTTATTGGGTATAAAACGGGTGTCAACAGCTACCCCCCAACTTAGGTGACATTGTCCCTAATGGCATGAGTAAGATATAGAAATGAAATAAAGCCATAAAAGTTGAGGGAAGGATAGATACGACCTGAGAGAGAGATGTCGTCATCAAAGAAATATTACTCCATGCTCATGCTCCTTAGATTAAAGAGGAAAATCAATCAAATTTTTTTTTTTGAAAAGAGACAGGATAATTGGGTTGCCTCCCAAGAAGCGCTAAGTTTAACGTCTTCAGCCAGACACAATATAGCTCACAATGGGTCACTCAGCCTGAGAGAGTCCTCCTGCAGCATTGGAAGATTTTCAATGTAAGGTTTCAAACGTTGACCATTGACAGTGAAAGTTTGACCAGTTTTAGGATCAAGAATTGTTACTGCACCATGGTCAAATATTTTAATTACCACATATGGTCCATCCCATCGAGATTTCAATTTGCCGGGGAATAATCGCAGCCTAGAGTTAAAAAGCCAAACTTTTTGGTCAGGTTGAAAAGATTTTCTCAAAATGTGCTTGTCATGAAAGACTTTGGTCTTAGCTTTGTAGATCTTGGAATTTTCATAGGCTTCATTGCGTAGCTCCTCCAACTCATTGAGTTGGAGAGCTCTATGGGAACCAGCTTGGGCCAAGTCCAAATTCACTTGTTTTATTGCCCAGTACGCCCTATATTCCAGCTCAACTGGTAGGTGACAGGCTTTTCCAAAAATCAATCTATAGGGGGACATACCTATGGGAGTTTTGTAGGCAGTCCGATAGGCCCAAAGAGCATCATCCAATCTTTCAGACCAATCCTTCCTATCGAGCCGAACAGATTTTTGCAGGATGTTTTTGATTTCTCGATTCGATATTTCCACTTGGCCACTTGTTTGGGGGTGGTTGGGGGTGGCGATTTTATCAGTGATCCCATATTTCTTAAGTAAAGCTCGGAATTGGGAGTGAGTAAAATGTGAACCCCCGTCATTGATGATAGCCCTGGGACACCCAAATCTAGAGAAGGTATTCTTACGAACAAATTTCATCACAACTTTGTGATCATTAGTCCGAGTGGCTATTGCTTCTATCCATTTAGACACATAATCTACGGCCACAAGAATGTATTCGTTTCCAAATGATGCTGGAAATGGTCCCATGAAATCAATCCCCCAAACATCAAAAATTTCAACAATCAAGATGGGATTGAGTGGCATCATGTCTCTCTTAGAATTGTTCCCCACAGCTTGACACCTTAGACATGTCTTGCTAAATTCATAGGCATTCTTGAAAAGTGTGGGCCAGAAGAACCCACTTTGCAGGACCTTAGCAGCAGTTTTCTTACCTGAGAAATGTCCCCCGCAAGCAAGATTGTGATAGAAATTCAGCACAGATTGTTGTTCCTCTTCAGGGATGCACCTCCGAATTATGTGATCAGGACCCATGTAAAATAGCTCCGGGTCCTCCCAGAAATAATGCTTAACCTTGGCGAAGAAATGATCCTTCTCCTGCTTAGACCACCCTCCCGGAATCTGTCCTACCGCCAAGTAATTGACTATGTGAGCATACCGGCCTGGGGGTTGAGGTGTGAGAGATGGAAAGAATTTGCTAGGGAAGGAATCGAACATAGGAGCACATTTAGGAGTTATAATCCTAGACAAGTGATCAACAACAACATTCTCCAACCCCTTCTTGTCTTTGATTTCCAAATCAAACTCTTATAACAAGAGAATCCATCGAATGAGACGGGGTTTAGCTTCCTTCTTGGACAGCAAAAATTTTAAAGCTGAGTGATCGGAATAAACAATGACTTTTCCCCCTAATAGATAAGATCGAAATTTCTCAAGGGCAAAAATAACAGCTAACAATTCCTTTTCCGTGGTGGTGTAGTTCATTTGGGCATCAGCGAGGGTGCGGCTCGCGTAGTAGATCACCACGGGTTTCTTTTCAACTCTTTGTCCTAGGATAGCTCCTACAGCATAGTCTGAGGCATCACACATGATATCAAAAGGGAGCGACCAATCAGGATATTGGAGAATAGGAGCTTGTGTGAGGGCTGCTTTCAAAGAATTGAACGCCTCTAGACAGGACTCATCAAAATGAAAGGGAGTGTCCTTGGCAAGCAATTGTGTAAGTGGTCGAGCAATGGTGGAGAAGTTTTGAATGAATCTGCGGTAGAATCCTGCGTGGCCAAGAAAGGAACGGATCTGTTTGACCGAAGAAGGGGGAGGAAGATTAGAAATCAGATCTACCTTGGCCTTGTCAATTTCTATTCCCCTCTCTGAAACCACATGGCCTAAAACGATCCCTTCTTTTACCATGAAGTGGCTCTTCTCCCAGCTCAACACTAGATTCGACTCAATGCACCTTTTCAATACCCGAGTTAAGTTTTCCAAACAATCTTCAAACGAATCACCAAACACTGAAAAGTCGTCCATAAAAACTTCCAAGCATTCTCCCACCATTTCAGAGAAAATGGACATCATACACCGCTGGAATGTGGCAGGGGCGTTACAGAGCCCAAAAGGCATTCTTCTAAAAGCAAACGTGCCATAGGGGCATGTGAAAGTTGTTTTCTCTTGATCTTCCGGAAAATTGCAACTTGGTTATACCCGGAATAGCCATCCAGAAAGTAATAATACTTCTGCCCAGCCAGTTTCTCCAAGATCTGATCAATGAATGGGAGTGGAAAATGATCTTTTTTCGTGACTGAATTTAATTTTCTGTAATCAATGCAGATTCTCCACCCTGTTGGTAATCGTGTAGGAACTTCTTCTCCTTTCTCATTTGTTACAACTGTCAGCCCTGACTTTTTGGGAACAACTTGAGTTAGGCTGACCCACTTACTATCAGAAATGGGATATATGATCCCGGCATCCAACCATTTGACAACTTCTTTCTTTACTACCTCCTTCATACTTAGATTCAGCCGACGCTGCATCTCTCTACTCGGCTTGGCATTATCCTCCAAGTAAATGTAGTGCATACACACATCCGGACTGATACCCTTCAAATCGGCCACTGACCAACCTATCACCCTCTTATGCTCCTGAAGGATATCTAGGAGTTGGGATTCCTGAGTAGCAGTGAGGTTGGAAGCAATGATTATGGGCAGAGTTTGGTTAGGACCTAGATAAGCATACTTTAAAGGATCTGGCAGAGCCTTCAATTCTAGACTGGGCGGCTGATCCAAAGATGGAAGAATAGGTTCAACTTGAAGTGGAGGGAGTGGCTCTACTCTAGAGTGGGGTGCACTAGAAAGTGGGGAATCCTGGAGCATGCTACCCTCTTCTAGACATTCCTCATTAACTTCCAGACTTTCTTCAATTAGTTCTTCAAAAACATCAATGACATTACATTCCTCCTCATGGTCTGGATATTGAGATGCTTTGAACACATTCAGAGAAACCTTCTCTCCTCCAAAGGAAATATCCATCATCCCCGTGGCACAATTTATATTGGCCTTGGCCGTAGCAAGAAACGGACGTCCCAAAATGATAGGTGTGTGCTTTAATTCCTGGGACGAGGCCATATCCAGAATAAGAAAGTCCACCGGGAAATAACATTCATGCACCTTCACAATCACATCTTCCAATAGTCCCCTCGGAGTCTTTACAGATCGATCTGCCAGTTGAAGGATTATAGATGTGGGTTTCAACTCCCCTAGATCAAATTGCTCATATATAAAGGTGGGTAACAAGTTCACACTGGCTCCAAGGTCCAGCAATGCTCTATCAAATGTAATTCCACCTATATCACAAGAAATTAGTGGAGCTCCAGGGTCCTTCAACTTTTTAGGCAAATGATTCATAACAACTGCGCTGACATCTTCAGACAAGCGGACCTTTTGTGTTACCGCCTTTGGTTCCCTTTTTGGTGTACATAGCTCTTTCAAAAATTTTGCATACGCCGGCACATGTTTGATTGCATCCAATAGTGGAATATTGATGTTTACCTGTTTAAACAATTCCACTAGTTCATCTTGTTGGACCGGCTTTCTCTTTTGAGCTTTAGGCTTCAATGCATCGGGGAATGGGACCTTAGGAACATATTCTTGAGGTTCTTCATCAACCTTTGCTTTCCCTTTGTCCAGCTTGTTTTCTCTCCCCTCTTGCATCTTCTTTTCTTGCATAATTGCCGGCTCCTCATCTTCACTATCACTCTCCTCGTGAGCATCTTGGCCCGAACTACTTCCGACATCCTTAGCCTGATAAGGATCATTAAGAATTTTCCGCTCCTAAGGGTAGAGATGGCTTTGGCATTCTCGAACTGAGGACCTATAGGAGGGGGCAACTGAGGTTGATTGGGCTGATTGAGTTGAGGAAGAATGGGAGCTCTTGGAGGGAAGCCTGGAGGTTGTTGATTGCGGGGGTTAGCCACCGGTTGGCTAGGGAGCTGGCCTACCTCTCTTCTCATGTTATTAGCAGCAAGTTGTCCTATCTGATTTTCCAACTTAGAAATAGATTGTGCTTGGGTAAGAATAAGTTGTTGGAGTTGTTCAAACTTGTCATCAAAAGTGGGCTGAGTAGGAGGTGGCTGATAATGTGGCTGATGGGAACGATGTGAAGGAAATTGCTGAAATTGGCCCTGAGAAAATTGGGCTTGAGGATATGGGGCCTGAGCTTGATAGAAAAGAGGTTGCTGGAATTGTTGATGGAGAAAAGGAGATGAATAAGAGTGATTTGGATTAGATTGACTTGGCATTGGAAAAGATTGTTTTTGATTTGAATGGTGTGAGGGATGAGGTTGGGTGGATGGGTTTTGATTGGATTTCCAAGAAAAATTTGGGTGATTTCTCCAGCCTGGATTGTAGGTGTTTGAGTAAGGGTCATATGCGGGCTTGGAGACACCTTGAGCAGCAAAGATTTGTTCTTGGATAAACGGGGGAAGTTGGGCTGCTGTGGGACACTCACTCACAGAATGGTTAGGACTAGAACACAAAGCACAAATTTCTTCTTGACTGGGAGTTGAGAATTGTTGAGGTTGAGGAGCAGAAGATGAAGAAGGTTCCTGCCTATTCATAGCCAATAACTGGTCTAGCTTCTGAGCTACCATATCAACCTTCTCTATCTTTTGGGCCAGCAAATCTATTTTATTCAATTTCTGGGTTATGGCATTGATGTCCATCTTATTCTCAAACTCCCCTTGATTCTTGACTTCGTAAAGCCCGGCCCTCTTGTTTGGTCCGATCATTCGTTCATATGATGAAAGTGAGGTGTGACTGATGGAGTTTTCACTCAACATTTCAAATAGATCATACGCTTCATCCTCACTCTTACTCATGAATGCTCCCCCACATGATGCATCCACCATCTGTCTATAATTCTCCGTTAGCCCCTCATAAAATGCTTGAACAATTTGCCATCTTGACAGGCCGTGATGAGGACATTTTCTTAATAGATCTTTCAACCTATCCCAAGCCTCATGTATATGTTCTCCAGTATTTTGGGTAAATCCAGTTATGGCTCTTCTCATTGTGTTGGTTCGCCCTATGGGATAGAACTTCTTCAAAAATTCCTTTTGCATTTCTGCCCATGTATCAATGATCCTACCCACGGCTCCTAACCAATATTTGGCCTTATCCTTGAGAGAGAATGGGAAGAGAGTTAGCCTAAGAGCATCATCAGAGAAATTCTGAATTTTAACAGTTGAGCAGATCTGAAGGAACTCATCAAGATGTTTGTAAGGGTCTTCATTGGGATTTCCATAGAAAGATGGCAACATTTGGATGGTACTAGACTTGATTTCATAATGAACCGCCTGGTTCTGAGGTGCTTGGACATAGAAGGAAGGTTGGTATTGATTGGGCAAGAAATAGTCCTTCATTTGCTTTGGAGGCTCGGGATTTTCGGCCATTAGATTTTGGTGATGAGGTCCTTGATTTTCGGCCATGAGATCTTGTTGGAGATCGTTCCCTGGATACAAGACTCTCTCAATTTCTTGAATGGGTCCTAGTAGGTTTGGATGTTGAGATCTTCTACCTTGCATGAACTAGGACGAAGAGAGATGAAAGTGATTTTTTTATGATGATTTTTGTTTTGTTTTAAAAAATTTTTTTATCTTTTTTTTGATGTTGATACAAACTAAGACGAAGAGAGAGAAGATGAGATGTTTTTTTTGTTTTTATTTTTATTTTTTTTATGCAAACACAAACAAGTTATCACACAAATTACTTAATGCCCTAGATGTGACTTAGACCTACAAATTGGGTTTCACAAAATGGATAAAGTGCAACTTGAGTTCACCCTCAATGTTTCCACCGGCCAGGTAAGGGGTGGGGAAGTGGGAGGTTCCCCCTACTTTCGTAGGGACCTAATTATGCCAAACCACTAGCCCGCTTAAGGCGTTTGCCGTCCGACCGTCTTGCCTTAGGCACCGGTTTTCACAAGATGGTAAGCCCAAATAACACAAGAACCACAGTGTGAACCTAGGGCCAATGTCTACTGAATTTTATTTAAGGTCTAGGTGATGCAAAGATGCAAGGGAATTATGGTTTGTGGGCTAAGGAAGGGTGATGAAATCCCCACCTTATCTTGTTTATGGGTGTTGCCCTTAGAATATTTTAGAAATGATATGTAACAAACCAAGTTCAAACAAGGGGTTCTATGCAAGCATGAAAATGCATGAGCATGCTTTTGAAAAAAATTAGAGTACTCACCTTGCCTCCCGTAATCTTCAATAATGCAATTAACAATAATTAAACAACAAGGAAAAATAAATTCTATCCTAAATGATGCATGACCTAAAACATGGAAGTGTGGGTTTTACTCTTGCAATGAACATTTTTATTAAAGTTCAAGTGATGCTTTTTTTTTGTTTTTATTTAATGAACCTATCTAACCACAAGATATGAAATGTAGAGAAATGAAATTGACATGAAAGAGGAAAAGTTTGGATACTTACTTGAAAAGCGTTCCCTTGTTCCTTTTTTTATAAATGAAATGACAAAAAAATGAAAGAAAGAAATACAAACTTACCTCTTTTTTTCTGATTTTTTTTAACCTGTAAAAAAAGAAAAGAGAGCTTTATTAGTACACTATATACACAAGGAAAATAAAGTTCTTAAATCAAAAATCATCATTCTTCCCCGGCAACGGCGCCAAAAATTGGTAACGTAAAAGTTCGTCGTTTAAAACACGCGCGCTAACAATCTTAAAATCGAACTCGCACAAAATGATCAAAAGAGAACGTAATACTATGGCAAGCACGGGTCGAATCCACAGGGAAGAAGAGATTTTTAGAGTTAAAAACCTTAGAGTCCTTTGAAAAATACTTGTGATTTGGATTTGCTTAAAGAAAATAGTGAAATGATGAACAAATCGAACACTTAATTGAAAACACCATGACTATGCACTTATGCTATAGAAAATAATTACATGAAGTTGAAAGAAGATATAGAAGAAAGAGATAGAGAGGGAATAAGAGAAAGAACTAGATCAAGAGAACAACTCCTTTCATTAACTTAAAAGAAAGAGTACATGAAATGTGAAACAAGTTTATACTAATGACACAATGAGATTACAATGAAGTGAAATATCACAAAAGTAATAACACAAGAAAAGCCTGGAGTTTGGAGATGGTAGCAGCAATGGTGATGATAGCGCCGTCCTCTCTTGGCCTTGGATCACGAACAACCTTGTGGAAGATGTCGTCTACGCCGGGAGGAAGTCGCCTTCGTCGTTGAAGCAGTCTTTGGAGGGTGAATAACTTTGAACCCAAGAGGAATTATGGGATGCCCAAGAAGAAGAAGTTGAAGAGGGGGAAGAGAGAAAAAACTTTAATGAAGAACTCAGAGAGAAAAGAAGAGAAGAAGAGCTTCAAAATGGAGACATAACAGAAACTAGCACCTCGGATGAACAGTGAAATCACAGGATAGCAAGTTGAAAAATGAGAAATATCTTAAAAATCTGAAGGAATTAGAAGATGAGCAAGAAGAAGAAGTTGTAGAACACGTAAAAACCAAGAACTTTTATGAAGACCAAAAGAGCAAAAAATGATTAGAAGAGGGAGAAATAAGGGAAAGAACAGAGAACAATACTGGGTCGCAGATGAACAGGACATCACAGTGAAAAATATGAAATATATTGAAAACCAGAAGGAATTAGAAGATGAGCAAGAAGAAGAAGTTGTAGAGGACTTAAAAATGAAGAACTTTTATGAAGAACACAAAAGGCGAAAACAAACTTACATGGGAGAAACCGGAGGCCTAAGGTTGGGAGAGAAAGAGGGAGAGTGAAAGATTGCCAAAAGAAAAGACTCCCCTTCTCCTCCTTGCCATGGGCTATTTATAGGGAAAGTTGGATAGATAGAGGGTGGAGATTATATCAAAAGGAGATGGATGGCTGAGATTCAAGTGGAATATGATGCATGGGGAAGAGAAAAAGTAGGTGGACACCCCCTTTCTTGAACTTTAGGCACCCCATTTCCCAAGGCTCATCATGTCTCTCCTTTATTTCAAACTTTGAATCTCCTTTTCCTCCTTTTCAAACTTAAACTTTGGATTCTTCCTTTTCAAACTTTGAATTCAAAATTTTGAACATTCCTTTCCCTCCAACTAAAATATTTTGAATTCTTTATTTGACTTGGTCAAAATGGTGATGACCATTTTATCCCCGGCTTCTTTTGTAATTACCTTCGGTGTCCTACACACACAATTACACTTTAGTCCATAAAAATTACCACAATGTGCATATCAATCTCAAATGCTCATAGTTATGCAATGGATAATTAATGCTCATGGCCCTCAACTTCAAATTATTAGATAAAATTATCAAATTAATCAATTTACGTGAAAGCTCCAATTTAAATGCAGAGTTGAGGTTATTTATGAAATATGCATAATTACCTAATTATATGCACATAAAATGGTATTTATGCGATGTATTATCATAAGAAATGGAGGCTTATCAGCACACCCTTCAAGAGAGATCCAACCAATTTCTAAAATTTCATATGATTAATTCTACTAAAATTATGAAATACAAGCTATTTATAATAAATGAAAAAAGACTCTAAATGACCTCAGATCTAGAGTTAGGGAGGGCAAACTAGGAAGGTCAAAACTAATTATGCCATGTGATTTGGAATCACATTAATTAACCATATATGGGAGGGGGCGCCCCCTTGACCAACGTGGCATCCAAATTGGACTTTGTGGTCCACTTGTCTCCCATGTGTCAATTGACTTGTCAAAGCTTCTAGATGCCACCTAGGAAGGTTGACCAGCCCCACATGACTTAGTTGGACCAATGGTAAAGGGCTGGGGGGCCCTTTGCTGGACCTACTACACTTTTGCATAAAAACCCAAAGAATCCTAGGGAATGACAAAGTGGCTTTATAAAGCCTTACAATTACGTACATACTTTCCCAAGGATATAAAAATAAATTAAAAGGACATAAATGTAAAATAAAAATATCAATGCTCGGCGTCGATTCCCATCAAAACCTCCCCCCAGTGCGTTCTCCCTCAATTTCTACCCTTACTTTATCACTGCGGGATTGATATTACACTTCATGATCTAATGGGGTTTTACCTTTGTGTTTTGGCTTTGTTTTGTAGGAGAGCATGATATGAACTTGAGGCCTTCTTCCTCTAGTCGGCTGGAAGGAGAAGAGGTGTAATCCACGACGTTCCTCGCACCCCGTTGTTCAAGCGCGATCAACTCTTCATCTTTCAAGGTACACGGCGTCATCCCTTCATCCTTTCAGCGTCGTCGGAACCTTGGTGGCGATCACGGTATGTCCTTCTCTTCATCCCTCTTTTCTTTGTTCATATTGTTGCATGTTCATGCATACATATTAGTTTAAGGGGGCGGGGTAAAACTATTAAACAATCTACACCAACAGTGAAAATTAACACAACACCTAAACAATGAGGCATGGCATAGATTTATCAAGTGGCAAATAGATGGACATTTAATTAAAAGCGGCTTGATGAACCAAACTGAACGTAGCTCTTGTGTGTGCAAATTAAATGTGTGAAGCTAAGATCCAACACGATCAATCTATCTATGTGTGAGCGATTGTTAGAGCGCAAGAAGTGTAATAGATAGTGACCAGCTCATAGTGTGTGTGATTCTTCAAACATGACTAGTAGTATAAGCCTAAAACAAATTATTGTGAATGGGTAGAAGATAAGGAACCAATCGCACAATCCAAACCACTACACAGAGAATTTTTAAGGTGGCTTAGGACCACGATGGGCTCCCTACGTCCACCCTCACTCAATTGAGTGAGGCTTCACTGTTGGAAAACCATCACGGGCATAAATCCCCACACATACACCGAGCCAAGCTCCAACACGCAAACGCAGGGTGACGCCTGCACAAACACACAGGAGTAAACTCCCAACCACACACGGGGAACAATCTCCGAATCACACGCGGATATCCACCGCACAAGATGACGCACACGCGTCAACACAAACACTCAGAGAACCCACTCTCCGAACACCCATACATAAAAGTCATTCATAAATTTATGAAATGTTCACAAATGAATACATTCAAGCCCAAGATATGATAGATAGACCAAAAACAAGAAACCCATCATGTATAGAATTCCCCCTTTCTAGATACTCCTGATCTTCTGGTTGTCGTAGATGGATGGTGGCAATTTCAGCGTCATCTCGATCCTCTCTTCATTCCGCCCCTCTTTCTCTTCTTCTATGAGCTCCTAAGATGCCTTGATGTAGATGATATCCTCTCCTCTTGAGCTCCCTCTTTCTTTCTCCCCTTTCTTCTCTTACAAGATAGAAAACATTAGCACATTAGGGTTCTTATCTCTCAAATTCGGAGTTGATGCTTTTATAGAAGTTAGAGTGGTCAAATGACCCATAAAGCCCTCCTAGAACATGATAGAAACACCCTCATATGTGAAGGACTCAATTGGGGGCAAAATGGTAAAGTTTCAAGGCCAAACAAATGAGTTTTCACGTGATTCGCAAATCTCATTCTGGAAGGGTCGACCCATAGGGTCGACCCCTGCAACTTCTCTGCACAGATTAAGGCAGACAGAATGCAGGTCTCGGGGTTCGACCCTATGGGTCGACCCTTACATGGGGGGTCGAACCATACCCTATGTGCATTCAGTGCACAGACTGGCCAAAAAAGTAGCATGAACTATGAGGGTCGACCCAAAGCCTGCCTGATTGTGTTAAAAAAATACTTCAAACCTCCATCTTCTCAAGGAGAAAACAAGTGATTAGATATTGTTGTTTTCTTCTAACTTTGGGAAGGTTTAAAGACCAAGCTTGAGCCTGCAAAACATACAGAGTATACCAAATTAGCATGAGCATAAAAAACAAAGACTTCACCTTATGGAGCTTGATTTTCCATATCAAAGTATGTACACATTTCAAACACTACAAGCATAGATCAATTCCATATCCAAAGCAAAGAAATAAAGAAGTTTAAACATATGAAAACATTAAAAGCCATTCAACCAGAAGACCAAATCGACTTCCCAAAGGGGCAAGTCAACTTGCATCATGCTAATGTCAAGGAGATGAGTAGAGCAACTTGCCCATAATTTGACCCTTAAAAGATATGAGAATTGCAAAGCCTTACCAATCATTCTTGAAGACAAATAAAAGATTTACCACCTATTTTGTATCCTTGACTGCAAGATAACTCATGCATGAATTCATTTGATTTGAGTTCCATGTGTCCACCATGAATCTTGATCATTTAACCTTGAATCTTCCTCATGAAAGTCCGTAACTTCCTAACCATCAAATTTCACACTACACCAAGAAATGATATCATAAAGGCTTAAACGAAATGCTTTTGCTTCTAATGATCCTTGTATGATGACTTGCTGTTGGCTTCATTGGACCCGGTTCCGCTTTAACTCGAGTTGAGGTAACCTGAACTCGACTTAGCTTTGAATCCTTTTGAGTAAAGCTTCTGGGTAAGTACTCAAGTTGACTTAGCCTACTTACAAGTTGACTTGGGTTCCTCTGGTTCGCTTGAGCAGCTTCTGTCTGCACACTAACTCGACTTGCCTTTGCTCTCAAGTCGACTTGCTAGTTCATAACACAAACAACTCCAATGATAGATGCACTTGAAAAAAACCTTTGACAAATAGTAAACAACCATTTTGAAACATTTTTTAATCATCAAAATCACACACGTAACAGCATATAATAATGATATATATATATATATACCTATGTTTTTTTAAAAAAAGCTTTCTGCATACTTTTGATTCTGAATGCTTGTTTACCATGCTTGCATGTTTGCCTACAATATAGTTTAATACACTTCCTTCGAATCTTCTAGGACTGTGCTTCCTTGCTAAATAACGTCACCCTGATTCTAGGCATGTGTGCATCATGGCATACACTAAGGGATGAAAAACTGATTTGCAGTGAGTGCATGCGTCTAAGGGAAGAGTCATAGCTATGTTGCTAGCGTAACTCACAAAACATACCCAAGGCAAGACTCCCACTCATCACACACAATGTGATTGATGATCCCTAATCATAAGGATGTTAGAAATTATTCTTAACACTTTATGGATGCTTGAATTTCTACATGAATATGGAGGGAAATCATGAGGAAAAAGCTACCTACCCCCTTTCTATAAAAATGGGCAAGTGGAATGTGAATCCAAGTAACCGAGAATCCCTACTGAAACAAATGAGGACACTCGTGTGAAACAGTGAAGCAAAACCCCATAATAAAATTATAATAAGGAATGTGAATCCGAGTAACCGGGAATCCCCACTGAAACAAATGAGGAGACTCGCGTGAAATGGGGAAGCAATTCCATAATAAAATTCCAATAAGGGTGAATCCTAGTAGCCGGGAATCCCCATTGAGACACATGAGGAGACTCGCGTCGAACGGTGAAGTCTAAAATTCAAAATAAATAAGGGGGGCATATGAAGCTACCAAAAAATTAAAAATTGAAATGTATGTGTAGGCGGTAGAGTAATCCTCGAGTGTTACTTGGAAAGCTTGCATATCCCTACGATTTTGATTCATTGCCCACATATCCGCACTTTCACACCACGGAGAAATTACCTTGGGTGTAGATTGCGATTTTAACTACACATATAGGCTATGCGATGTCCTCATTATGTATGCACATCTCCTTTATTTGTGCTTCGTGAACCACACTCTGTCTGTCAATTATGGCCCCCCCAGTCTGGTCCGCATAGACCTCCCTCTCCCACTTCGAAACAAAAAAATATATTTTCCAGGGGGTTTACGCGGAGCAGATCACCCCCCAGTCCAGTCCGCGTAAACTCCCCACGACCCTTAAACTTCCCTATAAATTCCCCCCCCATAGAAGCTCAATGGGCATAACAGATAGAGACACAGATAGCATGTGCATGCACACCGAACTTTCAAGCGCGAGGACTTAAGCCCCAAGGCTTCCGGCAAGGACGCGAGGAGCTAAGCGCATGTTGGGTGGCTTGTTGATCGGCTCGTATACACCGAGGGTATGTCAAACATACTTTCCTCACATGGTGTCTAGCCGCCTCACTCAAGTCCATCCACTGCACACAAGGTGTTATGATAACGGCGAACACACCCGCATATCGGGTCCACCCGCGTACAACACGCCTAGAGTTCCTCTCCCTAGGTGACTCTTACCATCACCCCTTCGATCCCTTCCTATACCCACCCACCTTACTCACCACCAACCTTTTCCTACCCCAACCAGCCATGTTGGATCAAGCCCACCTCTCCCAAAACCCGGTCCACACCAAGGGAATCATGACCATGGGTGAAATACACCTAGGAAACAATGAGGTGCCCCACTCCATGATACATACCTTCTTTGACCCCTTCGACCCTTCTAAGTGGGAGCTCAATGACCACCCCATACCCACACACATGGTCGTCACCTATAGGGTAAGAGTGCACCTATCTTGGCATATCACAGCATTCGTCAGGGGTCACAAGCCCAGTCATCTCATACATGTCACACACACTTTAGGCCCAATGCATGACTGGCTCACATTTGGATGTGCTGGCCCTCCAACATTCGTCATAGCTCTTACGTATGAATGGAACATACATGGATGTCCGGGTCCCCCGGTAATTATCACCACCATGCACGATAGATCCACCTATGGTTGCCCCGGCCCCCCTGAGTCCATGAAAGTCTTCGTCACATCTAAGCATGATAGGTCAATTTATGGTTGCCCCGGTCCACCTTTTCACACTACCCACTTTCACAACCACCGCATCATAATGCATGGCATGAGCACACACGCAAGTAAATCGCAACGAGCGGTGAGGTTCACAAAGAGCGGGAAAAGGCTCGCGAGCGCCACTTGGAATTCTAAGTAGGCAACCTATCGATGGTGGCATTGGAGTGGCCCTACCCTAGAGTCACCTCCAACTTGAGGGCATGAGGACTTGGACCTTGCCAAGTTCCGAGTGACTTTGGCAACCCGGTTTATGGGTTGGACTTGCTAATAGGTTTTGGGATACACCAAACTTTTGGCGCGGCGGATCTGGCAGCCTATATGGGCACCGCTGTGGAACCCAGTGAGCACCTTGAGCCTACCCCCACCTTTGTGAGTGATACCCTCGGAGAGCCTCCACATATCAGCCTGAGAGTCCGACATGCACACACAGAGGCAATACTGGGCAAGCAGGATACCATCACCAGCAAGAGGGTGTGCCCAAGCCACCATGAGAGGATGAAGGACCGTCCCCTGGTTACGAACGCAGGGTTGAGTTTGGAGGTCGAGGTTCACCCTGAGCTACTTTAGAGGACCATTTACTCGACGGAGTCGAGATTTCTGCACCCCGGGGGTATGATAGGGACATCTCCGACCACTCCACATTTGTGGGGTTCCTGATGATCGCCAGCAGTGCTACATCTTGTTCACCACTTTATTCTGAGTCATATAATGTATCTTTCATTTTCTTATTATGTAATTTTCCTTTTATTCGAGTCAAGTCCCTAGGTTATTTGGCATTAGAGTGGTTAATGAGTCAGTTGGGCCCAATTAAGTGGACTAGGCCCATGGGCACCCCCTTCCCCCCTTGGTTTATTGTCATTAGTCTAAAACTCAGGGTCTTATGTTAAATTGTGAGATTCCTATAAATAGGATCCCAATCCCTCCATTTGGAGCTAATGAATTATTGAGTGAAAATTATCCACAAGAATTGAGCCTCCTTCTCTCTCTAGCTCTCTCTCTATTTCTCTCTCTCTCTAAAGGGGGCGAACCCCATTCTCTCTCCTCCCCACCCCCAATTTTGAAATTCACTCTCTCTCCTCCCCATTCACCTCTCATTAAGACCCCTTCCCCTTCCCCATACCTCCCATTTAATTCCCCTCCAACCCCTAGGTGGAATCCCCTTCTCCTAGGCACCTCTCCCTCCTCCCAAGCAACCTTTCCCCTTCCCCATACAACCTTTCATTTTCCCAAGGGAGAATCCCTTCTCTCAAGCACCCCTTCCCCTCCCCAAGGCAACCCTTCCCATTCCCTAGGCCCCCATTAACCCCTCCATTAACCCCACATTCAAACCAAAGGAGAGTTCTCTCCCCCCCTCTCTCCTTCCCAACCCAAATTCGCAGCTCCCCCTTCCTCCACTTTCTAGACCACCTCCCAGCCACCCCCTAACAGACCCCCACATAGTCAGGTGTCACCCCCACACCCATCCACCCCATTTCCCACCCCATCTACTCCGTCTCCCATCACCTTCCATCACCATATCCATCTCAGTTTGCAGGCAGCAGTTGGAGCCCGACTTGCAGAACCTGCCTCGAGGTCATTCGGCGTTGTCTGGAGGCGTACCATACATCGACGGAAAGGTCGTCAAGATAGCTTCGCAGCCGAGGTGGTCTCGCCAGCATCCGACATCCCTGCTGGCCGGAGGGTTCATTCTCATCCGACCGGGATACCGGGACCTGAACCAGGACCAAAGCTGCAGTGCAGAAGCTTCCATGGTCTCATCCTTCTGTTCCAAGGTGCGCCGCTTTCCCGGGTCGAAGATCCACCAGTCCTCTGTCCAACACAGAAAGCGGGACTTCGTTCGGAGTCCGGGACTGCCCGTTCCGAATTTTCTCCCCCAGGTGCGCTGAACAGGCCACTCAGGACCTATCCAGACCCCTCGTCACTCAACAGGCTCCCCCTCTCTGCCCCGTCATCGTCTGGTGTCCCCCCTGGCTGCTGCTCGAAGAAAACTCGTCCACGGTCATACTCGTCTTGGTCCCGCTGTGTTTCAACAACGGGAGCGGGCGTGGTGACTACTTCCACCTACTGCTGCACCCTGAGACCAGTCCGAACCAGAGCGCTGGGATCCTGTTCCAGAGCTTGCCCCACCTGGTGACGACATCCGGACCACCTACAGTAATTTACAGACATGCCAGGGTCTGTCAGCAACATTTTGGCGCCAGTTTCGTTGGATTCTGAGTTTGGAGGAAGGCGTGGCAGCGTCTACATCAGCGCCCTACCTGATCATTTCAGGACTGGGCAGACCGACCGGCACTAGCTAGTTCACCACCCCACCCCGCCTGGCCGGCTTAACGCCCCTCCCTGTGCGAAGGTAGTGTTTGTTTGTAACTGAAATTTCCCATTCCCTAGTCCAACCCCCCCACGTGGGGAGTAGTGCATGTAATATTTGAACATGGGAAGCTACACCGACGCAGTGTGCGGGGAACCCACACTCCCCCGCTCGCCCTCGTCTCCGGCCGGGATCGATGTCTTCACACCGATCAGGTGAGCTTCAGACCACTCTCCTCTGCTGGTTTCTTACCTTTGCTTAGTTTAGTATTATCTCTAGTTGCGCCGTCGGCAGTGAGAGAGAGCTCGTTCCAATTTTCCATCAATTCGAGTGCCACCGTGGGTGAGTTGTGAGGGAGACACTACATCCCACACCCTCGACGTGCCGGCCTCCCTTGAAGTTGGGCATCCCTATCCCATTGGGGTCCATCCCCAGCCAACTAACCCCAAGGTCCAACTTCGGACCCTCACCATCATCGCCGGTCCGCCTACGGGCCCGGGTGCGCGCATCGTGGGTGAACCCGCTTATGAGATATCACCGTTCGGCCCGGTTGCTTGCAAATTCAGGTCCAAGGGGTCGTGTGACATCAATGATCCGGTGATGAAAACGGCGGTCCCAAACTGTAGTGAACTGGGGGAGGAGGAGGTGAGAAGGTTGGAGCACCAGTTTCGCCTGCCCCACAAGTTTAGTTTTACCGCGGCTGCTCCGCATGAGACGAGCTTGGACTCTCGTACATGTCATATCTGTACCTTCCTTCTGGCGTGGAAGGGCAGGTTCTGCCTTCCCTTCGAGCCTTTCATCCTTAAACTTCTCAATTTTTTCCGGTTGGTGCCCATTCAATTGGTAGCCAACTCCTATCTCCTCCTCTCTGCCTTTCGCATCCTCTGCCGCCAATGCGGAGTTCCCCCTTCCCTGGACCTCTTTCATTACTTTTTTGAGTTGAAGGCGCATCCCTCGGCCGGGAAAGGTTTCTATTTCATCCAGGCGAGGCGGACTAGGAGCTGCATCTCCTTGGCTGCGAAGGATTCTTCGCATAAGGGGTGGAAAACTCAATTCTTCTGGGTGGGGATTTGTTCGGTGGAGGAAACTTGGAGGTGTCCAGTAATCCCCAATTTCCACCCGAATATTCCTCCCAGGCAGGATGAGTTCCCTCCACATGTGGAGGAATATGCGACTGTCTTGCTGAAGCACCGCCAATCCACAGAAGAGCTGGTTACCCCAGAGAACGTCGAGCGGTGCCTCCTCACGCGGCTGCATCCGTCTGGCTCAGGTGCCACAAGTTAGACTCTTCTCTGGATGTTGGGTCCATTTTTTTTTCTGACCATATCTTCCTCCTGTGTAGACACTAGGCGGTCGGCATTGGAGGAGACCTTAGAGGTGATCGATCTCGGCAATGACTCAGCCACCAACGAGCCGTGATCTCCCGAGGTGCGCACCCGAGCCCGAGGCAAGGGTAAGAGGGCGGCCCAGGAGGGGTCTTCCCAACAGCGGGGGGCCAAGCACAAGGATCCCGTGGAGGGCATGATACGGGATGCCGTGAAGGCCAAGAAGCGGGCCAGGAAGGCCGGATCTGTCTCCATCGTCGAGGGCGGTTCTAGCTCGGCGGCTCTCCCCTCTTCCGAGCGAGATGGGGCCAACCTTGTTATGCCGGCTCTCCCATCTGCCGATCAAGAGGGGGCCGAGGAGGATGAGGCCGCTCCTGCGGTCGGTGATGATGTTGGTTCGGCTCCCCTCTCGACCAGGGCCGAGGGGGCCGAGGCTATTTCTACGGTCGGCAGCGTAGGCCCGACTCTCTTCTCGATTGGAACTGAGGGGGCCGTGGATGAGGCGGGTGATGGTGGGGCCGCGGCCGAGGTTGGGGCGGGCGAAGCTCCAGGTGGCGATGCAGGCACCAAACCGGTCCGGGTTGGAGGGCCACAGGAAAATCCGATCGAAGCACGAGAGGCGATGGAGACCGCGACTGGGTCAGGGCCACCCGGTAGGGCGCCTACCGAAGGGGGTATCTCTATCCCGGCGGTCTTGGAGAGGCTTGGCATTCAGGGCCCTTTGTATCAGGTATGTCGCGGTATAGCCACGAAGGTGAAGGGGGGAAGCATGCAGTACTCCCCGTCCGTGACTCTCGAGGGAGTTATGGAGGGTAGCTTAGTCTTGGCCCAGATGGGGGCCACTATGGCAGAAGCGTACGCTCGGTTGGAGTCGGAGCGAGTGACTCTGGCTCGGACCCTTAGTGGGTCTGACAGGAAGTAGGCCCGGCTTGCCGAGGAGCGTGATGGGCTTCGGCGAGATCTTTCCTCGGTTAGGGAGCTGGTGCGGTCGAGCCAGCTGGAGGCCCGGGCGCTAACCCAGTAGCTAGCTAAGGCCCGCGAATCGCTCGAGAGGAAGAGCAGGCTTCTTGAAGAGGAGCGCCTTTTTCGTGTCGAGCTGGATGGCCGGTGGGAGGCTGAGCGCTCCGAGCTGGTGGATCGAACGGAGGAAGCTGAGAGCCTTCGGGGGGAGGTTGAGGCCGATCGAGCCGAGGCGGAGAAGCGGTCGGCGGAGATCGAGGAGCGGGCGGCTGAGGCAGAGCGGAGATTAGCCGAGACGGAGCGGGAGAAGGCCGAGCTCACTGGCAGAGTGGGATTGGTCGGGGTGGAGGCGCTCGAGCAATACAAATGCTTAGAGGCCTACCGGGTCGACCTTAAGGAAGCTGCCCTCCCCTACAATGAGTCAGCGCTTCGTCGAGGCATCCGCAAGGGGTTCAAGCCGGGCTACGATCGGGCTGTATCTTATGCCGAGGAGCAGGTGTCCGGGATTGAACTTCCATCCGGACAATGCTACAACTCGGATCTATCATCCTCCGGCTCCTCTATTTTGGTGTCAGACGAAGAAGATGAGGAGGGCTCTTCGCCCGAGGGGTCGCCAGCTCCGGACGCCTCGGGAGGGCACGCAACCGAGGCAGTTCCCAAGCCGGTGGGGTCAGTGCCAGGGTCGGCTGTCGCCGGGGATGCCGGGGGCAGACCACCCGAGCCTTCCACTTTCGAGCTTCAGAGTGGGCCAGAGGCCTAATGTATCCGCTTTGCTTCCTCTTTTTGTATATCCTTTTCCTTTTGAAGAAAAAACTTTCTCCGTTGTGTAGAAAATTAGATAAGGCGATAGCATTATGACGAAGACTTAACTGTTTCGTATCGCCATTGCCGTATTTTGTTCAGCGTATCTGTAGTAGTTGGAAAGTACCGATACTTTCTACATGGTTTTCGCGTGACGGTTGGGCGGGCCTCTGACAGGGTGTCTTTCCGTTTTCTCATGCTTTGAATGCTTGGCCGCTTCGTGTGTCCCGCTGGGTCGTAGGGAGGGGTCCCTTGGGCGTGTTTTTGAGGGGAGAATCATTTAAGGAAAATAGCCTCCCTTCGCCTATAAAAGGTCTGAAGGGCGTCCCTTCCTCTCCACCGCTTAGGGTTTTCCCCGATAATCTTTCCTCAGCCCTTCTTTACGTAGTGCTGTTCTAGTATATTTACAGCATGGAAGATGCCCCGGAAGATGAGGCTGCCGATGATGGAGGGCGGAAAGTCTTCGCAGCTTCGGGTTTAAAGAGGGCTAGACGGCCGGTGGGTGAGTTTGAAGAGGGCTCGACGTGTGAAGACACATCGTCTTCCTCTATCAACTTCGGCCGGCGCTTGCAGGGGGAGGCGTGATGGTGGACGGATGGGGGCATCAGGCATCCCTGCCGCCCGTCCCTTCCCACTCACTCCCTGGAGGGGATCTCTCTCAAGATCCCTCTCCGCTTCCTGCTTCTCCTCTCTTCTTCCGCAGCCTCTTTCTCCCTCTTCTTCCCTCCTTATCATTTCTTTAACTCTTCGGAGGGTGCCTACACTCTCTGCCTTCCAAAGAGTTGGCAGATTGACAGAGAGGAGGCCTTCATATGCATTCCCTCTTCCCCTTCCTCCATCTCTGTTAACTTGGAAGGTAGCCTTCTTCTCCCTAGTCCCTCTGTCACCTTTGTTTCGAGCTACCCGAGCCAACGAGGTTGACTTCTCCTTATCCAAGCCAGTTTCTGCGCGGGGCAGAGTCAGTGGCTGGACGCGGGAAGGTCAACCGAGTCAGCCGAGCGATGGGCTCATACAGCGGCGCCAGATGGATTTTTTGCTTTTTTGACATGTATTTTCTTGGCTTCGGCCTTCCTGATGTACCAACGAGTTGTTTGAGTAATGGAAAGGGAAACTTTTGTTTTATTCTATGTTGCTTACACAATGTTCGGTATTCAGAAATAGAACTTGCGTAGTGTAGTTACGTTCCAGGTCCGAGGGATGGGTTCTCCTTCCATCGTAGATAACCGGTATGCTCCTTTCCCGAGTGTCTCGACCACTCGGTAGGGGCCTTCCCAATTAGGGGATATCTTGCCCGCCGCCTCAAGTGGTCGAGAGGCTTCGGCCTTCCTGAGGATGAAATCTCCCGCTTGAAAGCACCTATCTCAGACCTTGGCGTTGTAGTATCGAGTGAGACGGCATTGGTATTCCGTTGCTCGGATGCTGGCAATCTCTCAGAGTTCATCTGTTAGGTCAAGGTTTTCGTGTAATTTCTGATCATTTGCCTCGGAGGAGAAAAAGATGACTCGGAACAAAG
Organism: Amorphophallus konjac; assembly: GCA_022559845.1. Classification (NCBI taxonomy): domain Eukaryota; kingdom Viridiplantae; phylum Streptophyta; class Magnoliopsida; order Alismatales; family Araceae; genus Amorphophallus; species Amorphophallus konjac. The sequence goes on along the minus strand of CM040122.1, from coordinate 182,826,738 downwards.
GATTGGCAATCTCCAATGGGATGACGGCCTCAGCGTCGTATACCAACTGAAAAGGGCTCTCACAGGTTGCCGTTCTGGGAGTCATTCTGTGTGACCAAAGTACGTTTGGCAATTCCTTAAGCCAGCTGCCCTTGGCCTTGCCGAGCCTGGTCTTGATGCCTTTTAAGATAGTCTTATTGGCATTTTCGACTAGCCCATTAGCCCGAGGGTGTGCGACCGAGGTGAAGTGATTGCGAATGCCCAGGTCGGCACATCTGTCTCGAAAATAACGAGAGTCAAATTGCCGACCGTTATCGCTTACTATCACCCGGGGGATGCCGTAACGACATATGATCGACTTCCAAACGAAATTTGAAACGACTGTCTCGATGATCCTTGCTGTGGCCTCGGCTTCGATCTACTTGATGAAGTAGTCGATTGTAATGATAACGAACTTCTTCTGGGCCTGGGCAGTGAGGAATGGTCCGAGGATGTCGATTCCCTAGCGAGTGAAAGGACATGACTCGGCCAAGGTGATGAGCTCCGTTGCCGGCTGATGGACTAGGTGGTCAAATCACTGGCATCGGTCACAGTGTTGTGTATAAGTCGAGCAGTCGCGCTGTAGAGTGGGCCACCATTATCCCTGCCGCAGCAAGATCCTGGCGAGCGACCTTCCTCCTAAATGTGCTCCGCAGAGACCTTCATGAACTTCTTGAATCGCTCGGTTGGCTTCATCAGTGCTGAGGCATTTCAGGAGGGGACCGGAGAAGGATCTCCGGTAAAGAGTGCCCTCCAGAGTGACGAATCGGCGAGCTTGGTACTTCAATTTGCGGGCTTCCCGAGGGTCGGGAGGCTCTTGAGAATCTTAGAGCCACGACAGGTACGGGGTGCGCCAGTCGCTTGGGGAGGCCGAGTCAACAGCCAGGATCTCCGAGTCGATGCTCGGGCACTCTAGCTCTTCGAGGAGGACCGACCGAGTACCCTCGGGGTCAAGGGAGGAGGCCAGCCGAGAGAGGGCATCCGCTCGGGAGTTTTCCTCTCGAGCTATTCAGACTACCTCAAATCTCTCGAACTGCTGTGCCACGGCTCTGACCAGCAGAAGATATTTGACCATCGGTGCTTCTCGAGCTTCGTAATCGCCGTTGACCTGGCTAGCGACTAGTTGGGAGTCAGTGTGAATTTTGACTCGCTCAACTCCCAGCCGCCGGGCCATGCGGGCTCCTGAGATGAGGGCCTCATATTCGGAAGCATTGTTGGACGCCTGGAAGTTGAACTTCAAGGCGTATTGTAGCTCGGCTCCTTCGGGGGACTTCAGGAGGATTCCAGTGCCACTTCTGGCTGAGTTGGAGGATCCATCGACGAACATCTCCAAAGTTGGCCCAGGTGCGGACGAGGATCTTTCTTCGGCCGGGATGGTGCTCTCGGCGATGAAGTCAGCGAGTGCCTGGCCTTTGATAGCTGAGCGAGGTCGGTACGATATATCGTAGGCCCCGAGCATGATGGCCCATTTGACGAGGCATCCTGAGGCTTTAGGGTGAGCCAGGATCCTCTTCAACAGTTCGCCGGTCAGCACGGTAATGGAATGCCCTTGGAAATAGGGTCAGAGGCGCTTGGCCGCGGTAACCAACGCTAGCACGAGTTTCTCGATTGCGGGGTACCTTCTCTCGGCCTCGTTGAGCACCTTGCTGGTGTAGTAGACCGGTCTCTCGACTCCCGAGTCATTTCTGATCAGGACTGAGCTAACTATAGATGGGGTTGCTGAGAGATAGAGACACAGGGCTTCGCCTGGGACAGGCTTGGATAGCACCGGGGGTGAAGCCAGGAATTCTTTAAGCTCAGCAAATGCTCTTTGGCATTCCTCGTCCCATTCGAACGTAGCAGATGCCAATTTGGGCCCCCTCAAAAGTTTGAAGAAAGGTAGGCATCATTCGGCCGCACGGGACAGGAACATGCTGAGTGCGGCAATGCGCCCGATCAGGCGTTGGACGTCTTTGATGCAGGTAGGTGGGCGCATGTCCAGGATGGCCTGCACCTTGTCGGGGTTGGCCTCGATCCCACGCTGGGTGACTAAGAAACCCAGGAATTTCCCAGATCTTACTCCAAAGGCGCACTTGGTAGGATTGAGCTTCATATTGTACCTCAGGAGGGTGTCGAAGGTTTCAGCTAGGTCGGCGAAGTGGTCCTCGGCCTTGGGGGTCTTGACGAGCATGTCGTCAATATAGGCCTCGACATTCCGGTCGAGCTGTCCCTCGAACATATGGTTGACCAACCTCTGGTACGTGGCTCCAGTGTTCTTCAACCCGAAAGGCATCCAGGTGTAGCAATATACGCCAAAGTCGGTGATAAAGGCGGTCTTCTCGATGTCTTCTGGATTCATTCTGATCTGATGATAACTGGAATAGGCGTGTTGGAAACTGAGTATCTCGTTGCCCGATGTTGAGTCAACCAGTTGGTCGATGCTTGGCAGCGGATAGCAGTCTTTAGGGGTGGCCTTATTCAAGTCGGTGAAGTCCACGCACATCCGCCATTTTCCCGAAGCTTTTGGTACCAGGACAACGTTGGCTAGCCACGTCGGGTACAGGACCGGTCTAAACAGGCCGATCTTTTGCCCCTTGGTGACTTGTTCCTTGATGATCGCCTGCTTCTCTAGTGCATGCTTCCTTCTCCGTTGTTGTACGGGTTTGATGATTGGGTCGAGGTTGATCTTATGCATCATCGTCTCTTCTGGTATCCCGGGGAGCTGATCATCAGACCACGCGAAGACTCAGATGTACGTGGAAAGAAACGCTTTGTATTGTTGTTGGACCTCAGACGGCAGGTCGGCTCCAATCTTAACCCCTAGGGTCGGGTCAACGTTTAGAAAAACCACTAGCAATTCGCCTCCAGGTTCGGCGGTTGCTGATTTTTCTTCGACTTCCCGGGGGCCCTTGTTCTTCCCTTCCGGCCTTGTGGCCTCTACCGAGATGTTGTAGCACCTTCTGGCCGTGGCCTGGTTACCTCGGACTTCCCCCAACCCATTTTTGGTGGGGAACTTCATCTTTTGATGATAGGTAGAGGGCACCGCTTTCGTTCGGCTGAGGATTCCTCGGCCGAAGATGGCGTTGTATGCTATCATACCTTTGATCACTATGAAGTCCACCATGACCGTAACGGTTTTGGGTGGGGTGCCGAGAGTAACCGGCAGCCTTAGGGCTCCCTCGGGATAAGTGGCCTGGCCATTGAACCCGCAAAGATGGGTTTGGATCGGGCGGAGTTTAGACGGATCCTCCCCCATCTTAAGGAAACAATCATAAGATAATACATCAGGGGCACTCCCATTGTCAACTAGAATCCTATCTACGTTACAATGGTTTATTGTGGTCGATATGACTAGGGCGTCATCGTGCGGGGTGCTTAGCCCTTCCAGGTCTTGGTCGGAGAAGACTATGACCTGGGGCTCACTTGGCGGGGCCCTGGGAGGCTCAGTGGCTCGACTTGCTCGCTCAGCATGATGCTTCCTTCCTCGACCATTGTCTCCTCCTGATGCAGCTCCTCCAGCGATGACGTTGATGTGGACCCCTTGGGGGGTGTTGTCGATTTCATCTGGGGTGCCTCGATCTTCTTTGCACTCCGCTACGAACCGAGATAGGTGTCCCTGACGGATGAGGCGCTCGATCTCATCCTGGAGCTGGTGGCAATCACTGGTGTGGTGCCCATGATCGCTGTGGAACATGCAGTGCTTGCTGCGGCTATGGTTTTTCGATCTCATTGGCTCAGGTTGGTGGAGGAGGGCCGAGCACTTGATGTCCTCGCAAATCTCGTAAATCGGAGTGGTTAGAGGAGTATACCTTTCGTACTTTTGTGATGGTTACTTGCGTTCCTTGTCTCGATTCCGCCTCTTTCTTGGACCCGAACTTGGCTCGGGTGCCCGCTTCTTGTCCCCCTCCCGACCCGAGCTGGTTGCATCTCGGCATGCGCTGAGCACCTCTTCGCACTCGGCATGGTGCAAAGCCAGAGTCAGTAGCTCGGCAAGGGTCGAGGGAGGGTGGAGGACAAGCTCATGGCGGAGGTTCTCATCGCGGGTGCCCCCGGTCAGTGCGGTTATGGCCGAGGCTGTTGTGCCCCTATGATTTTGATGTCAGCAAACATTATGAGTATGAATGGTTTTGATGTCAACAAGTACTATGAGCATGATTGATTGATTGATTTGAGAGTGGGCACATTCATCTCATTGCATTATCTGTCTCTGCATTGGTGCAACTCTAGTTCCTGCATAACAAGTGTAGTTTGCATCGGTACATTAACTGTTGTTGCACGTCATATAGTCGATGCATGATCTGGCAAATAGACTGCATTGTTAGTTCTCCTGCATACATTGCATCAGTTCAATATCTGGCATATGCACACACTGCATCGATGCATTTGTCAGTCGCTTTATTTTGAAGTCGATGCATGTTCATTATGCATACATAGTCAGTACATTCGGTTGTTTCATGCATATACAATGTCTGCACAGTCTTTGCTGTTATGTCCATGCGTCGTTTAAGCAAGTATATACATGATGCATTGATTCTTAAATGCTAGGTAGCAAGTCTGTACATTGTCTTGTTTCAGGCACGCAAAGTCTATACATTCTTTGACAACATGCCTGAGCATTCATCTTCGTTGTGCATACTTTGATAGATGCAAACTGCATTTCACACGTTCAACGTCTGTACATTCTTCAGTGGTATTTGTGCAATCTTTCAAAACAAAGTCTATACACTCTTTACCATGCATTCAAAGTCTATACATTCCATTGCTGGTACGAGTGGTTAAGTTCATGCATCATCACTCCAGCAAGTCTGTACATTGGTGCCGCATACATACGTAAGGTAGTGTCATGCACTCAAAGTCCACACATGCACACGCATAGTTTGTGCATCATGCATTCATGCTTAAACTCTAGGCATAGCAAGTCTGCACATTATTTGTACATTGCACGTAGAGTCTGCACACTCGTTGATGGCATGTCCGAGCATTCATCTTCAATGTGCATACTTTCCTATATGCATATCGCATTACAAGCCAGCAAGTCTGTACATCGTCTTGTACATTGCACACAAAGTCTATACATTCTCTGGTGGCATGTCCGTGCATTCACCTTCATTGTACATACTTTCTAATATGCATACTGCATTATGTGCATCAAGTATGTACATGCTTAGATCAAATCTCGAACCAACTCTGTGCTCTAACCTTTGCAGGATATCTGCTCGAAGAAATTAAGAAGGGCACGTGATCCAAGAATGAAGGATGTGCCAGGATCGTGACACGTGTAACGCAGTGAGCTGAAATGCTGCCACGTGGTCTAGGCTCTTGGGCGGGAATCATGGAGAGCACACGCCCTATCTGTTCACTGCTCTATAAATAAGAAGCTTCTTCCAGAGGAGCAGGGTGATCGTGAGCAGAGTGATCGAAGTAGGGGAGCCCATCTGAAAGAGCAGAAGCAGAGAGAGAGAGAGCCTGCACGATCCAGAAGAAGAGAAAGAAAGAAGAAGAAAAAGAGAAAGAGAGGGTAGTAGAGAAGAAAAGAGATGAAGAAGAAAAGACTTCTTTGAAGATGTGTTATCTGTTGGCTCTTGGATCAGATCCAGACCAACCTGCTCCTTGAGAGCTGTTTTTTGCTTTACCGTATACAGCTTTCTGTTGCTGTGTCCTTTCTGTATTTTGTTTTTCTTTTACCTCTATTTCAAGCTGTTTGTCAGCAGAGCAAGCTGTGTTGCTCAGCGGGCAGAGGAGGATTGCTCTGGATGGGTTAAGCTGTAAGCCCCAGCGGATGGCGAAGCTATAATGCCCAGCGGTCAAGCTGTTAATCAGTGGTTTGTAGGCAAGTTGTGTCGCCCAGCGGGTTTCAAGCTGTTTGGCAGCAGAATCCACACTGTGGTTTGAGTGTGGGGTGGACGTAGGTCTGGAGGACCGAACCACCTTAAAAATCTTCTGTGTAGTGGTTTGATTGTCTATTTTGCTTCCGCTAGATGAATACTTAGGCTCGATCTGTCTTTCTATGTCCAGTGAGCCAATTGATTGCACATTCTTTGTTTGTTTAAACACACCAGTCTTTCAGACTCGATTGAACTTAGTTCGTTTCAATTCCGTATCTCCGAGTGTTCAAAGTTATCAATTGGGCAAAATTTTTAAGGATAGATTCATTCACCCCCCTCTGAATCCTTCGCACCAGCCCCAACAATTGGTATCAGAGCAGGTGTCTGCACAGAGGGTCCAACAACCTACAGATTTGTTCCTATACTTAGTTTTGGTGCGATCTGGTTTGATCTATTCTGTATTGCAATTTTTGATTTAATCTGAGCTTGATACTCATGACTGATCCTCCGAGATTTGAGGGATTAGGTTTTTACAGTTGGCTCGATCGATTCAGAGAATATATGATGCATGTTAATCCAGATCTGTGGATAATCATTGCACACAGTGCATGTGAAGTTCCAAAGGATAAATCCTTATGGAAAACTTAAGATCACTTGAAATTCTCTTTGAACCAGAAGGCCCTAGAGATAATAAAAAGGGCGATAAATACTGACAAGTTTCCTTGTGTAACTAATTGCTGCAGTGCATCAGAAGTTGTCAAGATGGTTGCAGCTAGCAAGTGTCAGGAGGAGGTGAAGTGCCTCATAACTACAGACGGAGACCAGGATCAAATCGAGGAAACTTCATCTCAGGTAAATTCTGATACTGGTAATTTATGTATTGAAGAATTGATTATGTTGAATGAGCATTTGATTGAGAAATACGATAAAGTTAAATCTGAGAATAAGAAATTAAGAAAAGAAATGTTGCATGAGGTCAGAAGTCTGAAAGTTGAAAATGAAAATCTAAAGTCAGACATGAATCGATAAAGGGCTGAAATGAACTATTTGAAATCCGAAAATGAGAGTTCAAGAAATAAACTCATTAAAGAAAAAGATTCTTGCAATGAGTGCACTATCCTGAGAGATTTGATTAATGATCTAGATTCCGATGATAGTTTTCAAAAGAAACTAATCAAATCTCTAAAAGAAGAAAATGTCTACTTAAAAGATCAAAACAAGAAACTGATGGTTTTGAACATTGTGCTTTCTGAAAGACTAATGAACTTTGAAAAAGGTAAATCAATTTTGAATGACAAAGAAGCTAATAATAATCAGAAGATGATGCAAGAAAATGAAACTCTAAAAAGGTGAAATGATGGTTTGCATAACCAAATAATTTCATGTGAAGATGACATTATGTTAATGCAAACTGAGATTGATGATCTAAAAGCTTCTCTGTCAAAATTTGTTAAAGGAAAAGACAATTTGAATAAGCTGCTTGGTTCTAAAGTGAATTTTCAGAAACAAGGGATTGGATTTGTGCCTGTGAATGAAAATGACAATGATAAGAGGAAATCAACTATTTTTGTGAGAAGCTCAGAACATGCCAACTCATCTAGTTCTTCTATCTTTCAATTCACTGCTAAGAAGGCTGAAAATTCAGATAAGAATCAGAAAAAAATTCAAAAATAAAAGAAAAATGTTGATTTGAATAAGTCCAGATTTGTCATTGATTCACATGTGCATGTTGCTAACTGCTCTCATACACATTCACACTCTCATGCGAATGTCAACTTTGTCAAACAAATGAATGTAAACAAAAAGGTGGTAACATGTCACTATTGTGGGAAGCTTGGATATATTTTGGATGACTGTTTAATAATGAAAAATGATGATAGAAATGCTGTTAGGATGTACCCTATAAATCATCACTCTAGGAAATCTCCTACCATTCAGAAAAGGAAAACTCAATATTATTGTTGTGGCAAATTCACCCACATTGCTGCTCTCTGTTGGGACAGTCAAGGGAAGAAGTTCAAGTCTGAATTTGTTACATTCCATGCAAAAAGAAATGTTTCTAGTTACACTAAGTTTCATATGAACTATGCCTCTGATAAAACCTACCCTAGTTCTAAAAGTAAGTATATTGAATGCTCCCACTGTGGGAAAGCTGGCCATTCAGTCTACTTTGCTTGTGGGACCGAACCACCTTAAAAATCTTCTGTGCAGTGGTTTGATTGTCTATTTTGCTTTCGCTAGATGAATAATTAGGCTCGATCTGTCTTTCTATGTCCAGTGAGCCAATTGACTGCACGTTCTTTGTTTGATTAAACGCACCAGTCTTTCAGACTCGATTAAACTTAGTTCGTTTCAATTCCATATCTCTGAGTGTTCAAATTTATCAATTGGGCAAAAATTTTAAGGATAGATTCATTCACCCCCCTCTGAATCCTTCGCACCAGCCCCAACAGAGGCGACGTCCAGGCGGGGGATCCTCAGGGCTTCCGATTTAAATCGGGTAATGTAAGCCCGAAGCTTCTCCCCTTGTGCCTGTTTAAGGGCCAAAAGCCCCGCCACCGACCTTGGGGGACCGCTCCCGGCGAAACTCTCTTTGAAGACTCGCCCAAACTGCTTGAAGTCTCAGATGGATTCGGGGGAGAGGGCCCGGAACCAGGCTTGGGCACCTTGGACTAGGGTAGTCACAAAGGCTCGGTATTTGATGGCGTCGGACGCTCCGTGAAGGGTCATCAGGGCGTCGAAACTGTCGAAATGATCGGCCGGGTCACCCTGGCTGTCATAAAGCTTGAAGGTCGGGATGGAGGTTCTGGGAGACACCTCTGCCTTCAAGATACAGTCGGAGAACGGGGATTCCTCCTCATCCTCCGTGGAAGAGACATTCTACAGGGCGCGTAGGGCGCGCTCCTGTTCTGCGAAACGCCTCTCGAATTCTCGCAGTCGGAGGGATAGCTCCGGCTGTCGCTGCGCCGTGGGGCTGGGGGGGCTGTCTGGGTGCTCCCTGGGGACTTCGGTCTCCGGGTTCAGGTGGCGTGACCCAGGTTTTCCCCTTTTTGGCGTGGAGGAAGCCTCTTGCTCCGGAGGAGGGGCTTGTGAGGGTCCTCCTGACCTGTTACGGATAATCTGCCAACCTCGGAGGGTAAAGCAGCCTCCGACGGTGTTTTGTGACATGTTCTCGTGGGGACGGCTCTCCGGAGGGGCACGTGACCTTCCATCCCTGGCCGCCTGGGTCCTCATGAGTTCTACGAGGATATCCAGTTTCGCGTTGAGGGCTTGGAAGGCGTCAGCGCCACCGTTGAGTGGTAGCCCTACCACCGTAGGGGGAGGGGGTGGTCCGTTGGCGGGGGTACTGGCATTGGAGGGGGGATTTTGTGAGGCTTGAGAGGGGCCTTCCCCCACCGCTATCATGGCCTTTCTTCACTCGCTGGCGGATCTCCTTCCTGAACTTCTTCGCACCATACGGGCTTTTTGATCGTTTCCCACAGATGGCGCCAGATGAAGAGGCGTGATCTCGTGCTTGTCCTGAGCGGGGTAGATGATCACTGGATAGTGAACTGCAAAGAAGGGAAACGGATCAGGGGGCCCAGGGATGATTCCCTGGGGTAAACCCTCTGATGCTCAAGTCAGTCGAGCAATGATGGAAGCGATGAAGGGAGGAGGAAGGAGATGCACAAGATCCCTCTACACCAAGGTGGTGAAGTGGTTCCTGCTCAGGGGGTATAGGCGTGTGCTAGCCCTTACCTTTCGTTGGAGGTAGTCCCAGGTTTATATAGTGCACTGGCTTCATGAGTCCAGTAAGCTGAGGGGTTTCAGGCGGGCGTTACGTCCTCAACGTGGGATCTTTACGTCCTCATCGTGGGATATTTATAGCCTTGAGGGATCATGGGCCCCTTATCCTCATAAACTCCTGCTCATAAAGGGTTCTCAACGGCAGCATGGATAAGCAATCGTCTGTCGTCCCGAGCATAAAAGGTGCCAACCCTGTCCGGGCGATAGGCATAGCTCGGATGAGGATAGGTCGGAGTAGACGCTGAGCGCCTGCCCTTATCCCGACGAGGGGATAGATCGGGCATGGGTCTTTCTCTGACCTGGCCGATACTCAGGCCTTCCGAGCCTAAGGGCCGCCGAGGAAGGGTGTGATCCCGAGTGAACTTATTTGGGCTTTCTAGCTTAAGTGGGCCCTGTGGGGCTATCACTTAGATGAGTTGGGCCTCGTTTGGTCCTGATGGACCTAGTTTGGCCGCTTTCTAGATGGGCTACAGAAATCCCCCTCTCCACCCCCAAAAGTTTCTTAGTCATATAAGGGTGTTTTCAACACATATTAGAAGGGGTATTTGGGTCTTTTGGGCACTCCAACTTGAATATATATGTGAACTCTGAGTTTGATGGAAAATACCATAATGAGCTTATGTTTCTTATCTTGTAGGTGAAGAAAGAGGAGAAAAGAAGGAGAAGATCTTGTGAAAGGGTTTTGATCTACATCAAGGGGTTTTTGGAGCTCTTGGTAGAAGAGAAAGTTGAGTGGCTTGAAGAGAGGATCGAGGAGATGCCCAAATCGACGCCATCCGACTTCCCTCCGACCTAGGCTTCAAGGAACTTCTTCTATCGGCTTATGGAGCTCAAGGGGATACATTCTACAACCTTCCATCATCTATCTACGATGTTCTTCATTGTTTACTTTTTGGTTTGAGCTGTATTGATCATATTTCTGTATTTTTTGAACTTGAAAATACATTGTCGGTGGACCGTCTACGTACGGTCGTGTGGTTATTGCTGCGATTCTCGCAGCGTGTGTGTGTGTATATTGATCCCGATGTTGGATTGTTGTGGAGACAAAGTCTCCATGTGGTTGGAGTTTATACTCCGTGTGCTTCGTTGCAAAGCGAGTGAAGCCTCACCATTTTGGTGAAGGGTGGACGTAGAGAGCCCGTCGTGGTCCCGAACCACCTAAAAATTCCTCGTGCATTATGGTGTGTGTTTACTTGCTTCAATTTCTGTCATGCTCGTGTGGGCTCAATGAGATAGAGAGATCGATTTCATACAAATTTCATTTAGTTTTTATCAATCTCGATAAGTCTGCAAATTAGTTTTAAAATCTGCTATTTCTCTTGGGGGACAATTCAACCCCCCCTTCTTATCCGCGCGCATATCTGGGTCCACAAGCATGAAACCAGTTAAATATGCTGACCCGTTGATGCGGGACGGACACGCGACCTGAGACTCTAGCTCGCGATCGCCCCTAAGCGAGGGGAGACGTGGGACCGGGCACGGTTAAGAAACTGGCTGTGAGTCTCGGGTATCGGCTTTTCCGCATGTTCTCGGATCGAGTCACGGGACGGGTATCTCACTCTCTCTCGCAGCGGTGAATAAAAGTATAACAAGAAAGGAACCTACACTCGCAGCGGCATTCAAAGATATACGATAATGCGATAAATAGTGGGGGTGAGTTTACCTCCACGCTCCGGGCATGGGGAAGACGATCCCGACCAAGACAGTAACTCCCGGTTAAACAATTATTACAATAATTACAAAAATGATTTCTACTGCCCACTCCACGCAGGGAGGTAACGGGCTACAAATGGGGCCCGGGAGGACCGAACTTGGGTTGACGGGCAGCGTTTTGATGTAGCTTCAGCGGCACGCATATTCACGAACGTGGGGCCCACATGTTCATCGGCGGGTCCGAGTGGGCCCAGAATGGTACCGCTGTGACGTTGGCTCCTGGAGAGCCACTCCCTGGGACGGCGGCATGCTGGTTCGCCCTTTGGAAGGTGAGTTGGCTCTGGTCTTCAATGGTTGACCAAGCCGCCCACGGATCTGCAGTTTCAGTTTTACAGCGCGCGACCCGGTGAAAACCACTGCTGCGATCACTCCCGACGTCGGATCGACGCACAAGAGGTACCGTTGGAAATATCTTTCAAAATCCTTCGATCTAAGGCTAGAGAAATAATTTTGAATTTCTCGGATCTAGCCTTAGTTGATTTTACAAGTTGCTATTGGACAGAACCCGAAAGCTCAGGACAAAACTAAGTTTTCCTGAGAGTTGGCATTGACTATGCCTCAAACCTCAGATCTGGAACTTGGACTCTTCACAAAAGTTGTAGAGGTGGAAACAAGAAAGACGGGGATAATTTGTATTTGACTTTTGGTGGAGGTTTCGATTTGTTTGGGATTTTATACTGACTGGGGGTCGGATCTGAACTGCACAGGATAGAACACATTTTGGAAAAAACAGAAATGTTTAAAAATACAAAAAGGACTCCAGAAATTCCAAGAAAATTCGTGGATGATGGGGTTGATGGATAGAACTTCCAATAAAATTGGTGACTCAAGAAAATAAGGGAAAGGGGGTCGGAACTAGGAAACACATGGTTGCTATGATAGGATCTGAATAGAAGACAGAACTGGAAGGTGGAAATATCCGAAAATGAAAAAATAGCAAACGAATGGTAAATGACCGGATTGTTTTTGTGGAGGCTGGGGTGGACGTGGATGACTCACCCTCCAAGTTTGGACTCGATCGGGGCTTCTGATGGAGAGCTAAAATTCAAGCTTTGAGGATCTATCCTGATGTAGACAGAACTCCAGTGATGAAGATGGCGGCGCAATGACGGCAGAAATATAATTCAGAGGGGCTAGGGAGAAGATAGAAGTGCTTCACACCCTGAAGAAGAGCTCTCACAGCTCTAGAGGGGGGAGAGGAGAGAGGGGTGCACCTAGGCTCCTTGGGGCAAATTGCCAAATTTTCTTCATTAATTCCAATAAAATGTGAATTACATCTATTTGTATGAAATGAAAAAAGACTCAAAATAACCCTAGATCTAGAATTGGGAGGGGTAAAAGAGGGAGTTCCTAATTATTTATCCCATGTGGTTTGGAACCACATTATAATATCATTAAGGGGGGGGGGCACCCCCTTGACCAAGTGGCTTCCATTTTGGACTTTTTAGTCCAATTGTCTCCCTTTGAAAGTCCAAGCATCTAGAAGGCCACCTAGGACTTTGATCAGCACCACATGGACCCAAATGGTGCCACTAGGACCAATGAGGGAGGTGTGAGGGCCCCCTTGCTGGACCTACTGACATTTTGCACATAAACCCAAAGAATCCTAGGGAATGACACATTGGCTTATAAAGCCTTACAATTGCACATATACTTTCCCAAGGATCTAAAAATAAACTTAAAGACACAAATGCAAATTAAAATGTCAGTGTTCTTGCTATGATGTACCCATCACCCGTACCTGGCTCCCAGTTTCTTACTCGCACTAACATGTGTGCAACCAATCTCCCGGATCTCAGTTTACCAACCCCTCTAGTAAAGCACAATTGTCACCCTACATCTACAAGGGTACCCAGTTCCCTATCATTGGCTTCAGAAATATCCAAGCTCTTCTTCAGCATAGAACAAAGGTCTTTGGATTCAATTCGATGTAACTAAACACCGACTGCTTGCAGTCGGTGGGGAAAGATGTCCCGTACACGAATCCCCACAATTGCTTGCACACTCGCACCCATGGAACCTCCCTTCTCTCCACGTGTTACCCGCTACCTCGAGCGCACATGCCGTGTCCTGGAGATGCTTCCCCAGTCAACCTTCAGTTCCATAGGTGATCGTCGAGAAATCGACTGGCACGCCCGCACCCTGTCCGGTCACCCGGTCCTCCCAGAAACCTCTCGTGCGAGTTGACCCTTCTCAACCTTCCATAAAAGGCGAGTGTACGGTATTGCTGTGAGAGGCATATAGCTACAAAGGAGAATATCCCCGAGATAACATCAACTCCCTTATTCTCCTTTATCACTTTATTCCCCTTCTCACCACGGTCACTGACTTCTTTCCGCCCATCTAGAGAACGACGGGGAACAAACAAGTTGGCACGCCCGGTGGGACGTCTCCCGCCTTTCTTCTTTCTACTGAAGAGAAGCTTGTGCCAGCCCTGAAGCCATGGTGCCCTTTTCCTATCCTTGCAGGAGAGGTAGAGAAGGGACACATCCCTGCAGCTTCCAGCTCGCGTTCTGACAGCCGGACCGCACCCGGCGACCGTCTTTGACCTTCACACCCTTCCAACAACCAGCAGTCCAGCAACCATGGCGGCCGTGACTTATGGCCCCATCGTCATCGCCACCCATGCACGGGTGGGCTACTTGGCGACGTTGATCGCTTTCGGTGACTTCGCCCCTGTCGTCGGATCACCCTTCTTCCTGGGTGTGGTCCCCATGGTTGTTCCGCAACCAACCCCAGTTCCTGAGCCTGCTCATGCGGCCGACGTACCATGCTCTTCTCCAGCACCGGTGGCTCGCTCAAGCGTCAGACTCGGTGCCTCCACTACCGGCCCCCGCAGGGGTCCTAGATCGTCTGTCGCCCCCACAGCCTCAGCCCCCAGGTCCAACCTCCGCCGATCTCCAGCACGGGCCCTGTGCCCTGGACTTCAGTTACTACTCCAGCACTCTACTCGGCTCTCTAATCCTGAGTCCCAGTCAAGTCAACACCCGACACGGGCATCCTTCCCCAGGTTCTTGACTCCGCAGCACTTCACTCGCGTTCCCATTCCCGAGCCCCAGTCAAGCTAGCACCCAACACGGGCTTCCTGCCCCAGGTCCCTGGCTCCTCAACACGCCACTCAGGTTTTCAATCTCGAGTCCCAGCCAAGCCTACCTCAAACACGGGCTTCCCACCCCGGGGTCAAGGGTCCCCAACATTCCATTCGGGTCTCTCGACCCGAGTCTCGATCCAGCCAACACTCAATATTGGCTCTCGACCCCGAGTTTGAGGGTCCCCAGTATCTGGCTCGGGCACACAACCCTGGGTATCATCAAGGTCGGTCCCCGACGTGGACTCTCTGTATTGGGCCCCCGGCCTCCCAACTCTACAATGGGGTCTCAACCCCTATAATCCAGCAATGCCGCTTCCCAGCATAGGGTTTCCCTCTCGGGATATGGCAACCTCAGCGCCCAGCATGGGTGATGCGGGACCGACACGCGGCCTGGGACTCTAACTCGCGATCGCCCCTAAGCGAGGGAAGACTTGGGACCGTGCGCAGTTGAGAAACCGACAGTGAGTCTCGGGTATCGGCCTTTCCGCGTTAACTCGGGTCGAGTCACGGGACGGGTTACACTCACTCTCTCGCAGCGGTGATACAATTGATATAACGGGCTAATAACCTGTCACATGCAGCGGCATATACGAATAAATACGAGTAATGTAAAGCCTACGAGGAGGGTGGCGAGTGTACCTCCACGCTCCGGGCGTGGGGAAGACGTTCCCGGCCAAGTATGGTAACTCCCGGTAACAACGGTAAAAGTTAATTACAACAGTGAAATCTATTGCCCACTCCACGCAGGGAGGTAAAGGGTTACAAGTGGGGCCCAGGAGGACTGACCCTGGGTTGACGGGCAGCAATCTGGAGGTGCGTACGGCATGAACTCGGCCTGCTGGTCCGACTCGACACTATTCCAACTCGGTGCTGCGCCAACTCGGTTGCTGACTCACTGAACAGCAAGCAATGGTTTCCAAAGGAACGATGCCCTCCTGAGGTCTTCTGAAGGCGCCGCTTGGCTGGGACGATGGCGGGATGTCCCTGATAGACTCCCTGAAGTGGCGGTTCCAGAAGTTGACTTTTGTTAATTTTACATGAATTATTTCCGGACAGTAATTTCGGACCTGCACAGGGAACAGATCTACACGCCTCGGCTGCAAGAATTATGACGCTCCGATCTGGAGGCCGATCGAGGCGTGGCTAGTACCGTTGGAAAGAACACTCATTGATATACAACATATATTTTTGACAGCTCCATCCACAAAACGGATTAAAAATAAAAATGACTGCAAACTACCTTTTTTTCTGACCTGGACTGACAGACACACAGGGCCGAGATGGATCTGCCTGAAATAGACCTTTGACCGAGGGCTAAATGATCTTTTTTGTCTCAACAAAAATTATGGCAGAAGGGGGTATATGTGAGGAACACTAGAGAATTTTTGTGGATTTTCTAAAATTTGTTATGTGGGTGGGGAAATTACAACAAGGAGACACTGTCCCGTAGATCTGCAAAAGGGTAGATTACTGTGAGGGCAAACGAAAATATGGGAAAATTATCAAATGGACTCCAAATGACACGAAATTTTAACTAGAGGTTAGGGGAGATGGACAGAATAAACTCTCAAAATTAGGGCTCGATCAGATAATAATAAAAAAAGATAAAATTTTGGAGATGAGGTTTTGTCCTGATTTGGATAGAACTCCGGCGATGGCGGTGGTGGCACGAACGGAAGGCGGCGGCCGGAAGTCGCATCCAGCATAGGTTGGAGATCTTGGAGTCACACGAAGATGAGGGATTCGCACCCAAGAATGGGTAGCAATCACTACTGCATGGGGGAGAGGAGAGACACAAGGGGTGTCCCTTGGGCTTACTCTTGGCAAAAATGCTTAATTCTTCATTAATATCTCTAATGACACTATACATTGGCTTATATAGAGAATGGCAAGGGATGGGGGGATGGAAATTTCATGGGAGGGAGGGTATTTTCTTCCCCGTGTGGTCAAATGACCAAATTAAATAAAAAATATAACATGGGATAAACTATATTATAAGGGGGAAGCATCTTGGACTTTGCTTGGTCCAATTTTGAATTTTCTTCCACCTTGTCCCCTTGAATGGTCAAGCATCTAGAAGCCCACCTTGGACCTTTAGCCAACCCCTCATGGGACCCTAAGGCTTAGGTGGACCAATGGGGAAAGAGATGGGGGCCCCTTGCTGGCCCTACTAGACTTTTACACAAAAACCCAAACAATCCTAGGGAATGACACATTGGCTTATAAAGCCTTACAATTGTGAACATACTTTCTTAAGGATATAAAAGTAAACTAAAGGACACAAATGCAAATGAAAAATGTCAGTGCTCTTGCTTTGATGTCCCCATCAATTCTCCCCGGGTGGGAAGAACTCGACCCCGTCGAGTAAGGGGTGCGGCTGCTCGAGTAGCTCCGGCGGATGCGTCACCGAACCTGGAAGCGCGGAGTACGCTCCACTCCAAGTAATCGACACCTGCTCATCCCGTATAGATTCGATATGCACACGCTGCTGGGGAGAGGCTAGAGGTGGACACTTCGGGGTGGGGTCACTCTCAAAGGAGGGAAGGCGGCTCGAAGACTCACTAGGAATCACCGCTTGTCCTTTATGTGACTAGATCCGACATATGAAGTAAAACCGATCCTGAAGTCTGACTGGTCTCGAACTTGAAAGGGAATAACAACGCGAGCGTACAAATCGACTTGACTCAATTTATGCACAAACACACGACAGATAAACGAAACAAAGACTCACAAAGACCCTAAACAAACCTAATGTTAGTCCGACCTACGCATAGGCGATGGTGGACCAGGACACCGAATATGTGCCATGCATACACTAGATGTACTCGATGGTTGACGGAATGGACGACTCCTAGACACCCTAAGATATACCACTCATGCATTGGCGACCTATGGGATTTGGGTGGGGAAGGGCTAGGAGATCTAAAACTACCCTCGTTATTACCCCTAGACGTAGGTACGGCTTGTCAACTAGACCGAGGGGTAGGGGTGGGATAGTGAACTCCTTGGAAGAAGTGGGGTGAATATGATAGCTCGGGAGGTTCACTAGTGAAGGGGTCAAAAGGGTCAAAAAAGGTATGTGTCACGTCCCGAGCCTTTATTACATCGGAAGACTAACTCGGGAGCGCGAACAGCCGGCATGGTAAGCCTCTTGCAAATAAGAACGATCAGAGCGCCATACAATCATACACACAAATGCAATTGCACACTATATATATATTCAAACTTCAATTTTATTTCATTACTAACTCAAGTACAACCACTAATTCGACTTCCATTATGTACTAGACTCAAGAAATAGGAAAAGTACATGGACTCAATCTAAACAATTTAGACTTCCTAAGTCTTCACTCTCATCTTGATAATACTTTCATTCGCTCTCGGACCCGCTACTTGTATAACCCGAATCTGAATTCGAATCGCTTCCATCTCCTGAAAAGATTGAAAATAGGTAATGAGCACATTTGTCCAGTAGGTATCTTCGCATCAATATGAAGGCATCATTAAGGTAATTAACGTCTTTGCTCTAGAGGAATAAGGTAAAATCATGCGAATGGGATCAATCATGCGATTAAACCAAAGTAACAAGACGGTCATATAAGATAGAATGAGAGCAAGTACGAACTAGCAAGAATGTAACAAGAACATGATATTAGCCTTTCATGAACAAGAATGTATCGAGAATGAACTAGCATGCCACATAGTCATCACTCTAGTATCTTTTGCTGATGAGCAAGTACTTCATGAATTTCTGTGGAATATCAAGCAAGAAAGTCATGTACAAGAATGTCATGTCATGATGTATTGTGTTGTGGATTTTCACTTATTTATAAAGAAAGTACTCCCAGCGCAATGCGATGCGAGTAGCATCATACCCCTTGGTTTATAATAGTATGTTTCCGACAATCAGTCGAGGGGACTAGCATAGAGCCCTTGAACACAATCAGTGCTCGATCGCATCTTCAAGTATAAATCAAGCTTTTTCCACGCATGTAACAATAAGGTATGGCCAAGAATGCAATAAGTTCAATAAACTCATGATAACAACAATCAACGAATGAATGCTTCAATTTAGAATATGAGAGATGAAGAATGACTTATACTATGTTATGCCTATGGAATAATCGGCAGCATAACGGTACGTTCTTTATCTTCCATTTATTATATTAAGTTTCTTGATCAATGTGATAAGTTCCAGATCATCAAGAGTTCATCTAAACCTTGAAATATCAACCCTTGGTCAAACCTTGGGTTGAAAATACACAAGCAGTGTGACGGTCGTGTACTGGGCCGTTACATGATGTGACGGTCTACTGTTGGGCCGTTACATTAGTCTGAATATAGAATCAATAAAATAGACTCAGTGAAGTGTGATGGTCGTATAGTGGGCCGTTAGGTGCTCCTGACGGTCCAGTATAGGTCTGTTACATAGCTAGAACCAGAAAACATTGATAGTGTAATCTAATCAATGGGCTTTAATGGTACAACCAACTCGGCATCCTAGTGGGAATCCCAGGCTCGCGGAGAATTACGGAGGCCTTGAAACAAGATTTCCTAGTCCATTGGAAGGAATATCCAATAGAGAGGTCCTCATGTCAAAGAATAATGTTCCTATAGTGTAAAGTGAACTAATGGACAACATATCGGAAAATGTGCCATGTACTTAAAGAAATGACACTATAGATAGAGAGAATGTGTAATGATGTGAAACCATGATAAAACTCCGTCAATACAACATTGAAAAATCATGATTTAAATACAAAACTATAGAGTTTTGGCACATGAAATTAACATAACTTAAAATAACTTAAGACACATTAATCATGCAATTTGATTATAAATCAGTAACTAAACTTGAAATCATGATAACATGTCCAACTTAGCTATCTAAGCTTATTTATAAGTAAACTTAACTGGTTATTATTCTGTCTTGGGCTGGCAGATCACAGGGGGGTCTGACGGTCTAGGAGAGGCACGTTACAGTGTTGTGACGGTTTATCGAGGGGCCGTTACAGTGGTGTAACGCTCCAGCTAGGGTGCGTCAGAGACAATAGAACAATAAAACCACTAAAGGGTGTGACGGTCTATCGTAAGGCCGTTACATTCATGTGACGGTCTTACATTAGTGCGTCAGAGAGTCTGTTGGCAGTAAACTAAAGTAAAAGTTTATGAAAACATAACATACCTGGAGATCAAAATACTACCACTATCCTAGGCATGATAACGAAGTATAGGCCAATTATATGCATGGGTTTAGTGAACAGACAAGATAATATCTTTTAATTTCCTTTTTGGGCTAAGAGATGCATGAATGTATAGAACTATTAAATCATAAAATTCTTAGTCTATAATGCATGAAATCAAGCACAATCAGAGGGCTTTTATCCCTAACAAGTTATTTTTGCCAATCATGAGATAACCTACCTCTTCTAAAACCTTTAAACTTCGAATTTGATGCTAGATGCTACCCTTAGTCCTTTGTACTTCTTGTGATAAGTCAGCAACTTCAATCTGCTCTATTTCCTCAGCCTCTTGATCTAAGGATGTGAAAATTTGAGGGTAAGAAGATGCAACTATTGGGAACAAAAAGTTCTAAAGGATAGAACTCTAATTACCTCGTTTAGACGTCTTAATCTCTGGATCCTCAGGGGACTTGCGTTCAGATCCCTTGGTTGCTAAGGCTGAATCAGCAACTTTGGAAGCTTCTATCTCCTTGGTTGCTTGATCTCCTAGCACGAAATTTGGAGAGCTATTAGTCTAATGTATTATAAACAAAAAGTTGTAAGGAACTTACCCGAAATTATGACTCCTTACCTTGATTCTTCACGAGCCAAAAGTAAGGGTCGCTCAGTTCAGAACTAGGTACTATTTATAGGGTTTTGGCTAGAGTTTGAAGATTAGATTGATTCTAGAGTCCTTAATTGGTCAGAACCTAATCCCTAAGAGTCCTTAGTAATGTTATAAGCTATCCCAAGTCGATCTCTTGTAGATAGAAGTTCAAAGTTCTAATATTTTTGTAATTTCCTCACCTTACGGAATCTGCAGGATGTAACGGTCGTCCCTAGGTGCGTTACATGGCTGTGGCGGTCGCCCGATAGAGCGTTACATTCAACATGTATAGAGTTTCAATTTAATAAAACTCTTTTATTCATTTATCCACATATTTATCTTATATAAATAGTATTTATCTTTAAAATACGTGAATAGGCTAAATAACCTTATAGAATATGGGCCAAATTAATGGGCTTGGTCCTTAAACCTTTTGGATAATAATTAGATAGGCTAGGTTAACTATTTAACCTAATCGAGCCTTATAATGACTTATTAATACAATAACCCCTTCATTAATTTATTTAATCCTTTATAATTTTCAAAAAATATCTAAATATTCCAAAAATAATTTATAACAATTCTGGGGTCTTACACCCTCCCCCACTTAAGAGAATTTGGTCCCCAAATTTAATACATGGATTATGGAGAGTGTACTTACAGTTAAATAATTCTGGAAATCTTTTCTGCATGGCTGCTTCGGTTTCCCAAGTTGCTTCATATGGCCATATTTTCTTCCATTGAATCTTGACCATAGGTATAACTTTATTTCTTAGTTGACGCACTTCCTGTTCCAAAATCTTTATCGGTGTTTGCTCATACGTCATATCCTTCTGAATCTCCAGATTGTCTTTTTTTTTTCCACAAAAACTGGCCAATCTGGGGAAAAACTGGTCGAGTGCACCCGCCTGTAGACACGCCATTCTTGACGCCTCCTGAGAAAGTCTCATATTACTATACAACGCCCCGCAACGGCTTACGCATTCTGAATCACTCGAGTGCTTCCTTTTCTCGGATCTTCTTCTGCCTTTTTCGGCATCCGAAATCGTCTCGTCACGGCATTCGGACGGCATCAACACCAGTCAGACGCATCAAGAGGTTCCGGAATCAAGAAGGGGGTCTGCCGGGCGGCCGCCGACGCCTGATTTGAGGACCCGGGTGGGTCTTAATGGGGGCGTCCAGGCCCCTGGACGCCCCCATCTTTTTAATTTATTTTATTATTTTATTATTTTTCTCAGGGCCCAAAAATAATTAAAAATATATATATATTAATGGAGGCGTCCAGGACCCTGGACGCCTCCATAAAAACTAATAATAATAAATATTTATAAAATGCCAGTTGGCATAAAAAAATAAAATAAATAAAAAATACATATTAATGGAGGCGTCCAGGCCCCTGGACGCCTCCATAAAAATAAATAAAAAAATTAAAATGCCAGCCCTTGTATAAAAGACAAAAGAAAAATAAAAAAAATAATAAACTTTTGGAGGCGTCCAGGCCCCTGGACGCCTCCATCAACTCACTCACGGGCGCCGGCCACCGAACGACGGCTTGTCGTGTGTGGAAAAAGCCAAATTTAGAGACGTCCAGCTGACTGGACGCGCCCATTTCTGAATCACGAGGCGCCGCTCACAAAACCACGCGTTGTGCCAAACCGCGTGCGGCCGTCGTCGGTTTTCGGTGGACCTGTTAGAGGCGTCCGGGACCCTGGACGCCCCCATAAAAGTATTCTAAAAAAATCAATAAAAATAGAATAAAATATTATTTCGGCCCTGATGGAGGTGTCCAGGGTCCTGGACGCCTCCACCTTCCGGAGCTCTATAAATAGAGGCCCACCCCCTCAGTTCTAAGAGAGCTAAGCAGTGATCCGATAGGCTGCCGGAGCCCAGAGGCTACGGAGTCATTTTTCTAACCCGTGGGGTCTTTTGTAGGTGGAGGTTCTGCCGGCTTCTCGGGTGCCCACGCTCGCGAGAGGAAGGTCGTCTTCATCCACCGCGCTTCTACGTCGTCCCCACGCTGCCGGAGCTCCGCCGGATTTCACCCTCGGCTCATCCAATAAGCCTTTTTCTTCCCCTTTTTCTCCATAGTTCTTTACATTCATCATATTGCATCCTCTATCCCCCTTCACAAGGGCGCCTCTTCTCTTATACTTCTTGCATCCATCATCTCATTTTCCTCCTACTCGAGTCCGAGAGGGGTTTAAAAGATAACACCAACCAGGTGTGTGTCTTGCCATCATTTCGTTATTTTTACCGCGAGGATTTGAATACTACACCTCCATCTTTCTAATCCACTTGTCATTTATTTGTCGTTGTTTTACAAGGGTACCCGAGGAAAGCCCTCTCCATCGGCCGGCCGGAAGGAGAGGAAGAAGCAACCCGCCATGTCCCGCTCTTGAGGTAGGCGCGATCACTTTCTTATTTTGGGGTCTTTCGGCCCCTGGCGATCACATCTTTTCATCGAGGCCGCGGCGAGTCACTTCCCCAATGGCCGTTTAAATTTCTGTTTCCTATATTCTCTTTATATCCTGTTATATTCTGCTTATATCATCGAGGCCGCGGCGAGTCACTTCCCCAATGGTCGTTTAAATTTTCGTTCCTATATTCTTTCTATATTATATTATATTTTGCTCATATCATCGAGGCCGCGGCGAGTCACTTCCCCAATGGCCGTTTAAATTTCCGTTCTTATATTCTCTCTATAATCTGTTATATTCTGCTCATATTCTCGAGGCCGCGGCGAGTCACTTCCCCAATGGCCGTTTAAATCTCTGTTCTTATATTCTCTTTTATATTCTGCTATATTCTGCTCATATTCTCGAGGCCGCGGCGAGTCACTTCCCCAATGGCTGTTTCAATTTTTGTTATTTAATTTCTGCACCATTCCCATCCCCCCGAGGTCGCGGCGAGTTACTTCCCGCTATGGCCGTTTGAACCCCATATCTTGCTATATTATACTTGTCCCGCTCGCCCCGCCGGAGCAATCTCCCGTGGTGGCCCCTTCTCTCTCTTCTCTCATCTCTGTGTTGTAGCAAACAGCAAAACAAACAAAAAAGAAGAGCCCGCGCGCTCTCCGCATCCTCTTCCCCGCACCATCGAACTCCGAACCGCGTGACGTCGCTCACAGATTGGCGATCACGATGGGACATCTACTGCTTCCTCTCGGCTACCCTTGCAAGTTCGGCACCACCCGTGCCTCTCCACCTTGGCGCCCACGCGCGCCCCCGTTGTGCTCACGGCAGCACCGTCAGTTCTGATTGGTTCTTTGTTTATTACATGTTTGTTATTTCTGTTGTTTTCCCACTCCATATATCTGTCAGCATTCCATTGCATACATCCATTCCTCTTTTCTATCCTTTTTTTCATTTTTTTTGAGGATCACCCTTTCCCGGTGAAGGAAGGACTCTCCGTTTGGGAATTCCTCTCAACGGACTAGAATCTCCTACACTGGGACCTCCGTAAGTCCCCGACATCGAAGAATCTCCTCTTCGTTCACTGGGCTGGTTGTACCATTGAAGTTCTCCGAAGTTAGTCATTTCATTCGTGGTGAGACGAGAGACCCTAGCTGACACGGCGGTGAAACAAAAAAAATAAACTAGGGTCCTTATCTTGTGTGAACTTCGGATCTCGCTAAAAACACACAAAAAAATCATCAAAATCAAAACAAAAAAAAAGGGCGTAAAGGCATCCACTTGTTTGATAATCTCTGCTACCTACTTGCTAGTGTATGTTTTTGCGTTCTGGGAGAACTGTGAGCATGTCTCACGAGTCTTCCGAGGAGAACCACCCTAGCCGTGGTTTGACAGCCGACCCGCGAGTCTATGCTATGGACTCGGGTCCTTCTCATGACCCCTCGCAGGAGGTGCAGGTTATTGCCGGGGACACGTCCCCGCCACAGGATATCACTTCCTTACTGGGCGTCCTCGCCAACACGGAGCTTACCTCTGAACAGCTCCGGGCCTTCCAGGCCATTCTAAAGGGGAAATCTGTTTCCCCCACGCCCCAGGAGTGAACTCCGGCTATCGCACCTCTCCACGAGTCCGTGCAGGCCATTCCATCTCCTTCATTGGCGCAAGCCATCCAGTCTCCCTCGCTTCAAGGACAAGCGAGCCAACAACCTCCCTCATTCCAATTCCCGTCACAATCTCAAACTCCCGGTGTTCCTCACACACCGTTTCAGCCAGGGCCAACTGTCGGTGGTCCGACAGTTCCCTCTCATTCCGGGTTTCCCCCTCAAGTCTCCGGGAGACAGTTTCTCCCCCAATGGCAAGTGCCACCTTCACCCCCAGAGGAGCTCGCCCAATCGCTCCTCAATAGGTTCAATCGCATGGACGAGCAGTTTCAAAATCTGAGAAGAATGGTGGACGTGAAAGCCACCCCGGAGGTTGCTTTGCCAATCCTCCCCGTCATTCATCTCCCTCCCTCCGAAATGCCCACGTACCGCAGATACAATGGTACCGGCAACCCCTTCATTCACCTCAAGGACTTCATGTATGAGTCCTCTTATTGGCAAAACGATCAGAGGTCCCTGGCATACCTCTTTCGGAGATCATTGGATGGTCCCGCGCTTGAGTGGTTCTATTCTCTGGAGCCCCGCGAGGTCGAGAATTTTGAAATAGTGCAGAGAAGGTTCTTGCAGAAATATAGGGATAGGGTCGGTCCCTCACTCTCCATTACCGACCTAGTGGCCGAAAAAATGAAACCCGACGAGGATTTTGTCCGATATGCTGATAGATGGAGGTCTCTGGCGGAAAGAATAAGGGATACCCTCTCCGAGCCCGAACAAGTGAAGATGATTGTGTCTAATGCAACCCCGCAGTTCAGACACGTCCTCGCCATGAATAAACTTACTACAATGGAGGAACTCTATGAAAGGGCCCGATACATCCAAACCCAGCTAAAAGACTCCCCCATCATGAACATGTTTGAGTCGCCGAAGCCCAAAGTGGTCAGAAAGACAGGCGCTGGTGTCCCGGGCGGAGCCACAGAAGGGGTCGTGACAAATGAGCAAGTCAGTGCGGTCAACAATGCCAACTATGCAGTCAACCCAAGGCCTCAACAAATGCCCCGACTACCCCAGGATAATATGCCTCCATTACGCCAACCCCAGCAACAACAACCACAACCTCAACAACAACAACCACCGCTTCAGTACAACCAAGTTCCACCTCCGGGGAACTATGGTCCCCAACAGCAACAAAGGAGGCCGCTCGGTCCTAAGAGAGCCTACTATCCACCATTGCCAGAAACCTTAGCAGATATTTTTAATGCCCTCATGGCATCAAACCAACTCGCCCTACCCAGAGAAAGGCCCGCCTGGCCCCCCAATGTTGATACCTCCAAATACTGCGTCTACCACAGGCAGCCGGGACACACAGTGGATTACTGCTTCCATTTCAAAGATTACATCCATGATATGAATGATGAACATCAAATAGATTGGGATGAGATGAGACGGTACGTCGCGGCTCTCAAGGCTAGGAGACCTCCTCAGAGGCCACAGCAGCAGTTACAACAGCAGCAGCAGCAGCAACCACAACAACAACAGCAGCCTCAGCAGGCCCCACAACAACAGCCCGACATGGGCATAATCCAGAATCCACTACCAGAGCACCAACAGCCCAATCATCAGGTTAACCTCATCACCTCCTTCCCGGAAGTCGGGAGAGAGCAGGTGTGGCACCAGGAAAGTACCTCCATTCTTTATACCTCCAACCCTATCGTCATGCAACCCCCTCACCTTGCCCGGGTAGCACCTCTCTCTCATCAACCCGCATCGATATCGCCTTCACCATTTCCACTACCATTACGACCTCTCATCCGCACCCCGACCTCCTATCAACCGACACTTTCTACTACGCCTTCTAAACCCCTTATCATCCGTCCACCATACATAACCCCGTCTTTCTCCACCACATCACCACTAATGCCTTCAAAACCACTCATCACCCACCATCCGCCTCAAAACCTTTACCCGTTTCAAACCTTACCTCCACCTCCACCTTCCAAACCCCTTATCCTTCATAATCCGCGCGATATCCCCTCTACCTCCGCCATGCCTCCACCTAACAAACCCCTCATCAGAATCCCTGCTCCCGTCATCACCCCTGCTTCATCAACCATTCCTCCACTACTACCCCTCAAACCCCTGTTAAAACCCACTGCTACCCCCACAGAGGTACAAAAGCCACAGGCAATGGTGCTCCGGAGTGGAAGGATTTTCCACAGGGTTTTCCCCCACAACAGTCAGAATCCCGAGCAATCTCAGCCAGAGAAGGATGATGCAGAACAACCAGAAAGAGCTATCCCTGGAACACAGTATGATCTACTGAAACACTTGGACAAGACGCCTGCCCGGATCTCCATCCTAGAGCTACTTCAAAGATCCACATCACACCAGGCGGCCTTGATGGAATATCTTCAAAAGGTCATGGTTAATGAAGACCTCCCCGTGGAGAAGATTTCGACCGTCCTAACTCCAACAGACACACAACCAGTCATCATGTTTCACAACTACGAGCTCGCTCCCAAGGAATCTCGGAAATATGCATTGTGCATTTCAATAAAAATTAATGGGGTATCCATAAACCCGTGTCTTGTCGACACGGGTGCGTCCATAAATGTGATCTCCATGAGCACTCTTCAGTTGTGTGGGGTTGACGAGGAACAAATAAGACCTTCCTCGATCACGGTCACGGCCTATGACAATAGCAAAAGGCCGCCGCAGGGGATGATTATTCTGAAGGTAGAACTAGGCCCCATGGCAATTCCCACGGAATTCCATGTCCTCGACATGGACCCCACATTCAAGGCTATACTGGGTCGTCCTTACATTGAAGCCATGGACGCTGTGCCTTCCACCAACCATCAGTGCCTGAAGTTTCCTTACAACGGGAGAATTATTAAAGTGGTCAGTACACCTGTCCTTCACACAGTGGATGCTATCAACACCTCTCTGCCCTCTGTTTGGCCGTCTCATCGGCCCATATTGTCACTGCTGGACGTACGTGATCCATCTCATGTTCCACTAGCACCAAAGGAGCCGGTCAGGGCAACCGCAACATCCTGTCTCCCTTTTCACTCCAAAGGTTGGGAGATTATGAGGAACATCGGCTATCAACAGGGAAAAGGTCTAGGCGCACAGTTACAGGGTATGCTCAAGCCGCCAAAAGAAATTAGGCCGAACCGTAGGTTTGGCCTAGGCTTCAAAGGACCGTTCAAGGCAGATTGGAAGCCCCTCACGTGGACTCTATCAAACCACTTCAACAGAGGGCCCGTTGTTCAGATGGGAGATCACCCACGAGAAGCATATGGAGGATCACATGCTGTATATTTGGCTGAAAAATGTCCGAGGATCACCAAAAGAGGCAAGATCAAAGATCCGGAATGCGAGTGGGACAAATGGTTCGACATATGGGACATTTCCGTTGCACTGGAAAGGATGTTCTCATCTCCACAGCTTGAAGGACCACCATTGATCTCCGAAATACCAGAGAATATTACCACTCTTGCCAAGGTTCCAAACTATCCTCGTCCTCGCCAGAAGGACTCTGTCATCGACGGATCTTCATCCGTCCTCAACATTGCCGTCAACGGCTCATTAGCCGCCATCCTCTCCATCCACTCGTCTCAGCCTTTGCTGATATCTTCTTCCTGGGCCAGACAATTGTCTGATGATCTTCCCAGGTCCCCTTCTTTGCTTACATACCTACGCGGGCTTTTCAACCCGCGCCAGGTCTTCAACCATGATCTGCTCTACGAGCCCCACAATCCTCTAGCCATAACCACTTTCCTCTCTCCTCCAATCTCTTTTCACTGCTTTGTCATTAAAAATGAAAACGAAAAAAAAACGTCAATTTTCAAACTCTCCAACAACACATCTTCGTTGAGGAAACCTCCTACATCTCCCACGGGTGCGTGCCGCCTTGCGGACCACCCGTCCAAGGTCCGATGAGCGACCTTTTCTACCCCTCCTCTGAGGGGTCTTCTCCTGTACATTCTACACCATCCTCCTCATCTTCCTCTTCGTCTGTAAATATTGTCAGTCAATCTAGGAATGATAGGCCAAGGGTAGTACCTAGGAAGAAATCCAAGGGTAGGCAGATCCCTCGTCGATTCCTTCTAGATTTGGCCGCCAGGTGTCAGGCCCTTCTTGCCATCCCCCAGTTGTTAGAAAATCCCATCCAGCTACCCGAAATAGAATGCGAGGGTGACTGTGCATCTGATGAAGGGTATGGAGTCTACGAGATCACGAATGAAGAATGCCCCACTGAAGATGAGGGTGAAGAATATGAGGATGCGGCGGGCGCATACGCTAGCGGAATGAGGAGATTCGACGAGCCGTCAACCGCCGTAGAAGAATCCACCAAAGAAGTCAACTTGGGGACTGAGGAAGACCCTAGGATCATCCTCATAAGTGACAACCTACCACCCTCTGAAGAAGAGGCACTAATTGAGGTCCTCAAGGAATATAAGGACACGTTTGCATGGAGCTACGAGGATATGCCGGGTTTGGATTCAACCTTGGTCGAACACCGTTTAACCCTAAAACCAGGGTCCATCTCGGTAAAACAAAGGTTAAGGCGTTTCCACCCTCAGATGGCTTTGAAAATGAAAGAAGAGGTCGATAAGCTCCACAAAGCCAGGTTCATTAGAGTCGTTCTTTATCCTCAATGGGTGGCGAACATTGTCCCGGTCATGAAGAAAGATGGGAAAGTCAGGATTTGCATCGACTTCCGGGACCTTAACCGCGCGTGTCCAAAGGATGATTTTCCCTTACCTCACATTGATGTGTTGATTGATAACACGGCAGGTTTTGAAACCCTCTCTTTCATGGATGGATTTTCAGGATACAATCAAATTCGTTTGGCAGAAGAGGATCAGGAAAAGACGTCATTCACTACCCCTTGGGGAACATATTGTTACGTGGTCATGCCGTTTGGGTTAAAGAATGCTGGAGCTACTTACCAAAGAGCGATGATGGCCATATTTCATGACATGATGCACATATATCTGGAAGTGTATGTGGATGACTTATTGGTGAAATCAAGGACCAGGATGGAACATCCAGAAGTTTTGGCTAAGGTCTTGCAAAGGTCAAGAGAATTCCAATTGAAAATGAACCCGAAAAAGTGTGTGTTTGGTGTGTCGTCAGGTAAATTGCTGGGGTTCATTGTGAGTAAAAGAGGGATCGAGATAGATCCCGACAAAGCCAAGGCTATCAGGGATATGCCGCCTCCCAAGAATTTGAGGGAAGTCCGAGGTTTAATCGGCAGGCTGCAGTTTATTCGTCGGTTTGTGTCTCAACATTCACAAAGGTGTAGACCTCTCTACGAGTTGACCAAGCCAGGAGTAGAATTCCACTGGAATTCTAAATGTCAGAAAGCTTTTGAAGGGTTGAAGGAATATCTGGCTAGTCCACCCGTTCTCATTCCACCTAAACCAGAAAAACCTCTGATCCTTTACGTCTCAGTCTTGGATGACTCCGTGGGAGCCGTCCTCGCACAAGCTGATGAAGAAGGCAAGGAACGGGCAACCTATTACTTGTCCAAACTTCTCAATCCCTGTGAGCAGAAGTACACCGGCATGGAGAAAACCTGTGCTGCCCTCGTTTGGGTAGTGCAGAAATTGAAGCACTACTTCTTGGCTCACGAAGTCCACTTGATTGCTCGAATGAATCCTATCAAATTCCTTCTGGAGAAAGCCGTCCTTACGGATAGGCTAGCACGCTGGCAAAGTTTTCTCTCTCAGTTCGACATCACCTACATCCAGCAAAAGGCGATTAAAGGCTATGCCATAGCCGAGCACCTCGCTCACCATCCTCTTCCCAAGTTCGATCCCGTCCAATCAGAGTTTCCAGATGAGGAACTAATGTCCATCAACCAATCAGATGAGCCAATGTGGACGCTATATTTTGATGGAGCTCTGAATTCTCAAGGGAGAGGAATCGGCATCGCCCTCCTGTCGCCGGAAGGCCTCACATTCCCATTGGCATACCAGCTCAAATTTCCAGTCACCAACAATATAGCCGAATATGAAGCTCTTCTAGCTGGCCTAGGACTCGCTCATTCTTTTCGTATCACTGAGTTGCGAGTCGTAGGTGATAGTCAACTCATCCTTCGCCAGGTACTCACTAAGTATCGCACTCGCGATCCCAAACTCAAGCCATACCAAGAACTCACTGCTGCCTTTGCCAAACTGTTCACAAAACTGATCTTTGTTCATATCCCTCGTCATCAGAATATTCTCGCCGATGCCCTCGCCTCATTGGCATCATCCATAAGGTTCCCTCTAGGAAGATGGTTTAAGTCCATTTCCATCTACAAACTTCACGCCCCTGCAGTCGATGATGCTTCCTACGTAAACATCAAAGACAGGATAGCAAGGAAGATCCTGCAGGAAGATATCCTTGAGAAAAGGGAGCTCATGTTGGCAGAGGCCGAAGAAGAACTGGCTGATGAAGAGAAACCATGGTTCTATGAAATTGTCAAATATTGCCAAAATCAGTCTTATCCTGAAGGGGCCACCACAGAGGACAAGAAAGCCATAAGAAGGGTGGCTCAGAAATACACATTGATTGGAGGTCTACTCTATAGGAGGAGCCTTACTGGTATTCTGTTAAGATGTCTTGGTGACGATGAGGTTTGGAAATGTGTAGAAGAGACGCACTCGGGTGTGTGCGGTGGCCACGTGAATAGTCAGATGCTCGCCAAGAAGATCATTCGTCAAGGCTTTTATTGGCCCACTATGGAAGAGGATTGTGCTGTCTATGTCCGTAGGTGTGTCAAGTGTCAACTTCACGCCGATAAAATCCATTCACCATCTTCCTCACTTCATCCAATATCCTCCCCATGGCCTTTCTCCATGTGGGCATTCGACATCATTGGTCCCTTAGGTGATCCCAATTCCCTCACCAAGCAGAAATCTTTCATCCTTACTGCGACGGAATACTTCACCAAATGGGCCGAAGCCGAAGCTTACGCGGAGATCAAGGCGTCAACAGTCTGCAAGTTCATCATGAAGAACATTCTCGCCAGATTCGGCGTCCCAAGCACGATCGTCACCGACAATGGGCCACAATTCATTTCTCAGGACCTACAGGACCTCTGCAAAAGGTACGCAATTGCGTTGCATCATTCATCGCCTTATTACCCACAAGGTAACGGTCAAGCGGAGGCCACCAATAAAACATTGCTCAAAATCATCAAAAAAACCTGCGAGTCTAGTAAGTTTTCAGACTGGCCAGAAAAGCTTATCGAAGCCCTATGGGCCTATCGCACTTCAATCCGTACCCCCACCGGGCAGACTCCATTTGCCCTCACTTATGGTATGGAAGCGGTAGTCCCGTACGAGACTCTGATCCCTTCTCTCAGGGTACAATTGGATGAGGAATTTCCCCTCGACGATCGTCGTAATTCACTCCTCGCCCAGTTGGAACTCTTGGATGAGAAGCGGCTGGCCGCCGCCGAACACGCGCGTGTGTATCAAAATAGACTCGCTCGCTTTTACCAAAAGAAAGTCGTTGAGAGAAAATTCAAAGTCGGTGAGATGGTCGTAAAAAGAATTTTTGTCAAACCTGGAGGGCCGCGTTCTAAGCTCCAACCCAATTGGGAAGGACCATTTGTAATTCAAGCCGTGTACCCTGGCAACGCCTACAAGCTAGTCAACGCCGAAGGGACCGAGTTATCCCACCCTTGGAATGGGCTTTATCTTAAGAAATACTACCCTTAGCACAAAACAAAAAAAATGATGAAAAGATAAAAAACATCAAAAACAAGGAAATATTGAAAACCACTAAAAATATGGAAAATTCAAAATGCCGATGCCTGGCAGGCACCATGTAGTTAAGTCCCTGCATCTAACCTTCATGTTAGGATAGGGCCCATTAAGGCTTGGTAGGCACCGGGTCTTGGTTTGCCAGAACCGTGGAGACCCCTGTCCGGCCACGTCGGCCTATGCTCG
The DNA here is from genome assembly GCA_022559845.1 of Amorphophallus konjac. Taxonomy (NCBI): domain Eukaryota; kingdom Viridiplantae; phylum Streptophyta; class Magnoliopsida; order Alismatales; family Araceae; genus Amorphophallus; species Amorphophallus konjac. Next base: position 182,794,536 of record CM040122.1, on the reverse strand, counting down.
CTCGAAGGAAGCTAACATGTGTTCACTTATGTATTTTATTCAAAAAAGTTGGTAGCATCACCTACGGTAGGGCCACACCTAGAAGATCTCCGGAAGCTGTAATCTTTATTCTTTTCTCTTCGACCAAATGAGACAGTCGGCGCCCTTAAAACGCTGAGCATGAGAAACCGAAACTCAAACCCCAAAGGCAAGAGTAGGACCCATTTCCTCGAGCATCGATCAGAGCACGAGAAGAGGGCAGTGTCCCCGCAGGCATACGAAGAGGGAGCCCACCAACGTCAAACGACTATATCTCCCTCACAGAAAGAAATACAAAATCAAAATCAAGAGAAAAGCCTGGTCGTGACCGTGCCTGGTACGATAAACGGAACCCCTCAAAGCAAAAGTCTGAATCCACAAAGGGGGGCCGTGGAATGTAAATGCTCGAGATTTGGTCCGAAGTTGTCCGAAAGGAAAGAGTTAATGGGCCCTTATTCGCTCGCCGGGTTAACGGCTTTGCCGGTCCTCTCAGGAGGTTTATCCCCTACGCTCTTCCTTCTCCCTCTAAAGATGAAGGTTCGATGGAGTTTCTGAAAGGTGAAAACTGCCCAGGGTCTGCGACCTTATTTTAATATACACATTTTGGTTGCCTACTTTGAAAAGCAAAAGCTATCGCTGCGAAGGAGTCTCCGTGTTTCTGGCTGGTCAAGACCCCTGTTTACCACCTTGATGTCTTCTTGTTTAACCTCGGGCTTAGGCCAATGCAAGCGCGTCACCTATGGGTGCGACGGCGTCTGATTCCGGGTCAGCGTCGCGCGGTTGGTCGTTAGGGTTCCAGGGTGTTCCATCTTATACCATCTAGAGTTGTGAGGAAACAGACCCGGGTCGGGCAAATCATCTACCTCAAACACCTTTTGGGTGAATCCCTGTGGTCGGAAGCAACTGGGAGCCTAAGCATGGCATGACGGTATTGTCATCAGGGTAAGTCTTAGCCGGCGGGATCGTCATTCGAGGGGTCTAGAGGCCCAAATCAACCTAGATGTGCACTTAGGATACCTGGGAGGTTAGTAAGAAACCCCTGTCTCACGTAGGTTAGGTGCCATTTGGGTGCTTGCCGGGCGTTAGCAAAAAAAAAATTGAAATGATAAAAGCAAAAAAAGAGAAAAGAGAAATGTACATATTTGCAAACAAAAAAAATCTTTTTATGATAAAAAAAAAAAATGTCAAATATAAAAAAGAAAACAAGTCAATTTTGCATGATTACATTTGCGTGCAGCATCTCACTTTAATACCGCTTGCATTCGTGTGCTTGCCTGTCGCATTTATCATCACCGCATCTTTCCCTTGCCTTCGTTAAATAAAGGCTTGGCCCCTTGACCAGTTATCAAGGACAGTCACAGTGACCATTTGCTTATTGAGCAAGGGGCCAAGTCAGAACAGAAATTCTGATTTGTTTGTTTCAGTGATATGTGCAGGGATTCAGGTAACTGAAGCAAAGGTAAAAAACAAACAAACCAAACCTTGTGTTTTATTCCAAAAACCAAAAAAATTTACATCAAGTTCCGCCCTCTCTCTCTGCATTACTCGTCCCACTACTCTCCGGGCAAAACACTCTCAAAGGTGCTACCCAACTACGAAAAGCGGTACTCCTGCCGCTCTGTACTCCTCTTCCTATTCCCACATCCCGGCGTTGATCCGCGGAAGCAGCAGAGAAGCTACCAACACGAAAGCCACGCTCTCGTGCTTTTCGGTAGCGCTCCTCACCATCTCTCAGCCACTGTTCAGCAAGACCAAGGCCGATTCGGAGTTCGAATAGTTGGGCCTCCATGGCCCTTCGCTCCTCCCTTTCAGCCAAACTGTTGGCTCTTTCTCTCTCTGCGTTTCTTTCCCTCTCTGCCCGTTCTCTCTCACGGTCTTCCCTCTCTAACTGGAGAGTGATCCTCAGTTCCATAGCATCCCTGGATGAGTCGTCATCAGGATGACGCCGCAGTTCCCTCTCCAGTTCTGCTATCCTAGCCTCCTTATGCGCAGCTTGGGCAAGCGCTTCTTCCGTCTCCTTTTCCTGCCGAGTGTACCATCTCAGATACGCGATAAGGCGTAAACAAAGAGAACTCAACGCTGAAACTTTTACCTGTATACGGAGCATTCCTTCTGCCTCCGCAGCACGCTGCGTGGCGTGAGCAAGTTGCTCATGAAGCGAGTCAAGTTCTGAGGTGGGAATCCACAAGCTGGAAGAGGCACCACCTACTCCCATCGCTGGGGAGGCTGCGCCAATCTGGGCATGCTGCGACCATGTGAATTAGCAGCCAACATCTGGAATCTGGGGTTTTAACTAGGAACGTACTGTACACCTACCAAGGCGCTCGTAGCTCCGCGGGCATCGCCCAACTGTTGTTCCATCTCTGCCAAGCGAGTTCGTAAATTCGCTATCATGGCATCCCGGACATCCTGCAGCCTTACAAGTCAGCATTTTACCAAAAAAACCAAGAAAAGGAGAAAGAAGAGAAGAGAAAAAGGGGAAACCTACCTCCACAAGTCCCCGGGGTTGGAACCGTTCTGCGTACTTTGTCCTATATAGACGCAAGTAGTCCTCGCTGTCCCGCGCCTGTGATTCTACAATCGTGCCACCCCGTTGCCAGTCCTCATACTGTTCGGGGAATCGCACGCGCCAGTCAATGCAAGTCGCCGGTCCCCGCGTCTTTCTCCCGACACGAGGTGGCGCAGCTGAATCCACCCATTCTTGAGCCAGTCCTAAAGTCCTCATAACTAATCGTAGCCGAAGCGGCTCGATTTCATTCAGGCAGTGCATCCATAGTTCCCGTCCGAACCGGGCATGACTTGCTAGAACCCACGGCTGGTTGGCATCAACCATGTCTGAGTAGGGTCTCCAGTTTACCATCGCTGCAGGGAACTCCTGTAGCTCCCGCCTTAACACCATCAGTTGGTAGGTTAGGGGTGCCGCACTCATGATGGGTTCCCACCGCCTGGCTAGCGGCACCATCACGGGTCGCCAATGTCGAGCTCTCCCCATAGGGAGGTAATAATAGCTCCATAGCTGCTCGGCGCAGGTCATCAGTACCTTGCGAAAACAACAAAAAAAATACAAAACAAGCAAAACCAAAAAATACCTGGATGAATGGTGTGAAACCACTCACAGTCATCTCACGATCCGTTTCTTGGAATAGGCCTGCAAACAAGTGTGCCAGCATGGCGGCTCCCCAGGCATAATACCCTACTCTTCCAAGGTCTGACAGCAGCTCCAGGAAGCAACATTGGATACCATCCCCTTTCGAGCTCAGTACCAATCTCCCCAAAAGGAAGAGGAGAAATCTCCTCAAATCTATGTCACATCTTTCCCAGTTGCCGAAATCTGTGCAGTACACGGCACGGCATCCTATTTCCATCCTTTCCATGAACTCTTCTGAGGATTCGTCGTCCCGCCGACGAGTGTCGATGAGCCCTAATGCATCCATGAGGGACGCCCTAGCTACCGACCTGTTCTTCCGACCATCTAGGTCCAAACCCAGTAACTTCTGGGCACCTTCTCTGTAGTCCGCGTAAGTGACTCCGGTCACTGCCTCGCCTTCTACCTTCAGGCTTGTGATCCGGACCACATCCTCCAAGCTGGGCACCATGTGCCCCCAGGGCATCAGGAATGCCCGGCTCACTGGGTCCCATCTCTCACACAAGGCTTGGATCAGAACCAGGTCGGGCTTGATCGGCTCGATCCGAAGGAAGGTACCAAATCCCATCACGTCTAGCCTCGCCTTCTGAAAATCTGGGAGGCCCCTGTACGCTGCTACTACCAACTCCCATAAGATTTGTGATTTCATCACAACCTACACATACAAGGAATGGGGGTGAGGTTTGATCAGAAGAAAGGAAGAAAGAATGAGAAAAGGGCAAGAAAACTTGGCTTACGAGTTGTGATTGGGCCCTTTCGCTGAAGTGCCCTTCAAGGTCTGAAAGCCTCTGGAACTACTACCACTGGACCTGCTTCTCTTCGAGGAATGGGAAGATTCGCCCTCCATCCAACTCTCAGAATTTTGAACTCCTCCTCTCCCGTAAGAACTTGTGCTCCTCGAGTTATTCCTCGATATACCTGGGAAGATAAAAGGGACAAGAATTTATAGAAATGGAAGGAGTGCGGGCCAAGATTACCTCCATCACCTGTCGATGATAGCCCTCGCAATAAGACACCGGCCAAGCGGCCCCATGTGTCGCTTCACCGCTCGCACAGGGTGATTGACTGGACGAAGAATAGGACGAATAGCTCCTATGTTGTCTAGGGATACCCTATCATGTTTTGGAGGACGCCCGCAAAATTTGGCACAACATCCGGGAAAAGGAACTAGGGCCGTCAGTTTTGACTTCGACGGCAGATTCCCGTGAAAATGGTCACAACAAGACGTGATTCTCCGCTCGAGGCGGAGTCTCGACAGATCCGTCACATGGGAACAGTGCAAAGGAGAAGAAGCGTAGGGAAGAAGGAACGCACAAAAGAACAAATAAACAGCAGAAAATCAAATCACTCCATTCATAATTCTACATAAGCTGTCATAAGCACTACAATCATAGAGAGGTGGCGGGTCCACTAGCCCGCCAATCCTCACCATCACTCATCTCTCCGGGCACTCTCCTCCTCTCCCCCGAGGTGAGGGTCCCTCAGAAGCCTCCAGGATCCCCGTGCAGTAGCACCTGCCTCGCCTCTGGGCGCCTGCTCCGCAGCAGTGACTCGCTGCTCCTCCCCTGGCGTGGCGAAGAAGCCACTGGCGGCAAAGCGACCGGACTGGCGGAGTCGCTCCCCGAACTCTCGCGCTCTCTCGTAGCGCGTCTCCATCCCTCCTAGCCTCTGCACGACGGCCTGAAGGCCCAGCTGGAGCTCCCTCACTTGGGCCTCCAAGGCCCTCCTCTCGGTCAGATCCCGCTGTCGCTCGGACCTTCTCTCGGCCTTCTCTCTCTCTACCTCTCTCCTCATCATCTGCAGAAGAACCCTTAACTCCAGGATGTCTGGAGAAGGTCTCTCCTCACCACGATGCCGCAGCTCCGCTACAGTCGCCACCCAGGCGTCACGCTCCTCTTCCGCCCGGGTCGCACGGGCCACCGCACCGGCAAGTTGCTCCCGGAGGGAAGCAATCTCGAGAAAAGGGGCCGAGGAGCTAGAAGATCCGCCAGCCGCTCCCACCGTCGCTGTCTGCTGGGCACGCTGGAACAAAATAAACAACGGCCGTCAGTGAAACTCCAAAATCTGAAGTTAAAAGGGCGGCACGTAACTTACCAGGAGCGACAGCTCATGTTGAGCGACGGCCAGTTGCCGCCTAGTCTCTGACAGCTGGGCGCGCGAGCCGCCGATGCCACGCGTGTCCCCAGCTTGGGGAAGCCCCGCGTAACTCTCTCTCTGCCGCCGCAGGAAGTCGGCACTGTCCTGCACCAGTACACCCCCTTGCTGTCCAGGGAGACGTACGGGCCAGTCCTCGAGCCTCGCCTTGCCGCGACTCTCCTTCCTGACGCGGCTCGGCTCGTCCGCACTCGCCCACTCATCGGCCAGGCCCAGGGTCCTTGCCATGTCCTGCACCAAGAAAGGGGTCCCATATCAGTCAAAAGGAACGCGTCCCCTGTCTAGGACGCGTCCATCATTTGAGTGCAACACTCACCGAACCCTTTCCTCCTCGCGCGGCTCGCTTCAAAACCCAAAATGAATTAAAAGAGGAAGAGATCGGAGGACCTACCGGACCGTGTTCACCTCCTCCCACGCCATCGGGCCCCTCGGGTCCCTCGGGGGCCCGAAGCGGCCCTTCCTCCTCCATGGACGCCGTTCCGTGATCGGGCGCGTCCCTCCTTGGGCGAGGATTTCCTCGTCCCTCTCCACCTTCACCACGGTCGGGCCCACCGAACTCCATCGATCAAAAGAGGAGGAAGACGAAAAAGGGGCAAGTGCGTTTCGGCGGAAGGCGGGCTCGTTTGCGGGTAAGGCACGGGAGAAGAAAGGACCACCCGTCGCTTTAAATTTAAAATCAAGGATTAAGACGCGTCCTCGCGCCTGGACGCGCCTAAAAGGGGGGAAAGGAAACAAAATCCCCCCGTGCAAAACATAGTTCCCCGCTGCTCAGGGCAAGGTCTCGCGAAGCGTGCCTCAAGGGACAACTCAGTGCAAAAAAAAGAAAGTGTGGGAGAGAGAAAAGTACACACAACACAAAAAAAGCCATTTCCATTTCATATAATAGCTGAAAGTACATCATACAGTGAGAAGGGTGACGTACAAGCAACTCTCTAACTCTCACCGTCACCCTCCTGGTCATCTCCTTCCTCCCTCCTCTGACGGAGATCCCTAGGGGGCCTCCGCGACCTCTGTGAACCCTGAGAAGCCGTGCTCGCCTCGCCCTGCGGTGGCACTCCAGCCTCGAAGGCGCGACGACGCTCCTCGGCCGAAGAAACCAGGTAGCTGCCCATGGAAAAAGAACCAGACTGACGAAGTCGCGCCCCGCGTTCCTTCGCCCTCTGGTACCGCTCCTCGCTCTCCCGAAGCCTCCCCTCCGCCGTGCCAAGACTCAATCGGAGCTCCAGCAGCTGGGCCTCTAGAGCCCTCCTCTCGGTCTGATCCCGCTGTCGCTCCTCCCTCTCTCTCTCCCTATCCCTCTCCCTCTCCCTCTCCACGCTCTCCCTCTCCCTCTCCCTCTCCTCTCTCTCCCTCATCGCCTCTCTCCTCGACAGCTCGAGGGCGATCCGCAGATCCACTACGTCGCGAGGAAGCTCCTCAGCCTCCCGTCGCCGCTCCTCCTCTAGCTCCGCAATCCGGGCGTCACGCTCTGCCACCCGGGCATCGCGCTCCTGCTCAGCACGAACAGCACACGCCAGGGCCTCTCGGATCTCGACCACCTGTCAAGGCACGCATGCACCGTAAGAGAACAGTGATAGAAGGAAAGTAGCTGGAAAAGGGTCGCGGCCAAGCAAGCACTCACTCGAGCCTCGCGGTCACGCTCGGCCTCCTCAGCCCGAGCCACCGCGTACGCCAGCTGCTCCTGGAGGGCAGAAACCTCCGGAGGAGGGCCCCGCGAACTGGAACCCGCTCCACCAGCCATCGCGGCTGCCGCTGTCTGGTGGGCCCGCTGAAACACGGGGCAAACGTCAGTCAAAGGCTAAGCATCAAAAATCCAGGTCACAAAAAATGCATTGCATAAACTCACCAGGATCTCCAACTCCTGTCGGATGGCCACCAACTGTCGCCTGGCGTCCGCCAACTGGGCCCGCAGGTCGGCAATCATGGTATCACGAGCATCCTGCATTACACATAAGTTAGTATCCCATGCATATACATATAGAAAGGTGGAGCAGTTTCATTTCACTTACCCCTGCCATACCACCCAAGGAGAGGCGGTCCCCGTACGTAGCTCGGTACCGTCTCATGTAGTCTGTGCTATCCTGTACGTGGGACACTACTGGGACCCCGCCCTGCTGCCAGTCCTGGTACTGTGCTGGGAAGCGCGTACGCCAGTCCACGATCTTCGCCTTCCCCTTGGTCTTCCGCCCAATGCGGGCCGGCGCATCTACGTCTACCCACTCCTGGGCCAGCCCCAACGTCCTCATGACCAGTCTAAGCCGCAGCGGCTCAATCTCGTTCAGGCAATGGACCCACACGTCCCGCCTGAAGCGAGGAAGACCCGCTACAACCCAGGGCTGGCCAGCATCGCCCATGCCCAGGTAGGGCCTCCACACCACCTGCATCACCATACATACATCATGTTAGTTACCATTCAGTCGCATGCATAAACACAAAAAAAATCATACGCATCATACCATGGCCTCAGGATACTCGCTCAGCTCTCGACGAAGTGACGCCAGCTGGTAGCCGTGGGGTGCTGCAACCACGACCGGCCTCCACTGCCGCGCCAGAGGCACGGCCCTCCTGTTCCCATGCCTAGCCCTCCCCATCGGGAAATAGTAATAGCTCCACACCTGCATCCATCATACATCATTAGTACAATAATTGCATATTTAACTGTAAGAATGCATAAATAAAATGTTTACCTGGAGGAAAGGTGCGAAGCCGCTGACTGTCGTCTCCTTCTCCGAAGTCTGGGAGAGATCGGCAATCAGATGGGCAAGCAGAGCCGCTCCCCACGCATAGTGCCCCACTCTGTCTAGATCCGCCAAGATCCCGAGGAAACGGCAGTGGATGCCATCCCCCTTCGTCCCCAGCAGAAGGCGGCCCAGGAAGAAGAAAAGAAACCTCCGAAGGTCTAGATCCACCAGCTCCCTCTCGCTCGGATCCTGGGTGAAAGCTGCACGAGCATCCCCCTCCAGTCGAGCCAAGAACTCTGCTCCAGTCTCGCTAACCCGCTGACGCGGGTCGACGAATCCGAGCGCCTCCACGATCTCCACTCGGCCGACTACCCTGCTGTCTCTATCAGTCACGCTCGTCTCTAACCACAGCAGGTCCAGGGCACTCTCTCGGTAGTCGGGGTAGGTGACCCCACTGACTGCCTCTCCGTCAACTCGTAGCCCGGTGATCCGAGCCACGTCCTCCAGTGACGGCACCATGTGCCCCCAGGGCATCAGAAACGCCCGGCTCGGTGCGTGCCACCGCTCCCTCAGTGCCTGGATAAGAGGAAGGTCGAGCCGGAAGGGCTCGATCCTAAGGAAAGCTCCAAAGCCCATGGCGTCCACACGCGCCCTCTGGAAATCCGGCAGCCCACGGTATGCTGCCACCACCAAGGACCAGCTGATCCGGCCCTTCATCACGCCCTGCAAACCACAAAACTAACAAAGAACACATCAGCATCATGAACAGTAATAAACAATAACACTGTATATATATACTACATATTCTCTTTATTTTATTTTTACTTTTAAAAATAAAAAAAAAATATAAAAAAAATATAATAAAAAAATAATAAAAAAAATATTTTTATTTTTTTGTGGAGGCGTCCAATGCCCTGGACGCCTCCTCCCAAATTTCCTTTTTTTAGAAAAAACCCAAAAATGGCCAAAACAAAAATTATTAATAATATATATATATTTATGGAGGCGTCCAGCACCTAGGACGCCTCCTTATTTTTAATATTATTTTATTTCATTTTTTTATTTACAAAAATTAATAAATAAATAAAAAAAAGAAAAAGAAAACATGGAGGCGTCCAGGTCCCTGGACGCCTCCTTCTCTCACTACCCGCCTCTCTCTCACAGCCTTTCGCACACCCGTTTTAGCCTATTGAACCACAGAGTGAGGATTCCGAGGTACTTACCGGGTCGTGATCGTCCTCTCCCGCGTCACCAGCATCCGCAGCAGCCTCCGCGGCCAGGAGAGGCACCTCCATCCCCTCCTCCGCAGCAATCTCCTCTGCTGCAGCCTCCTCGGCATCATCCCTCAACCTCCTCGCACGACGAGCCAGTCGTTTTCGCTTCCCTGGACCCTGGCTCGATCCTCGTCGCTCCATAGGGACTAAGAATAGGTCGTCTGGGTGACTGGGTCGTCAGATTGAACAGTAAATGAGCAAAAAGGGGGGGGCAGCCCTTAAATAGGAATTTCTTTTTTTTGGGGCGTCCAGGCGCCTGGACGCCCCTAAAACAAAAAAATTAAATAAAATAAAAAAATAATAGTTGGGGCGTCCAGGACCCTGGACGCCCCCAAAACAAAAAAATAAAATAAAAATAAAATAAAAATTAGGGGCGTCCAGACAGTTGGACGCCCCCAAAACAAAAAAATTAAATAAAATAAAAAATAATAGGGGCGTCCAGGCCCCTGGACGCCCCCCATAATAAAAAAAATTTTCAAACAAAAAAAAATATATAATATATTTATATAAGAATATGTATATAATCCAAACAAAATAAAAAACACAAAGAAAAAGAAAAACCATAAAAAAGATAATAATTAAGGGGACGGGGGTCCGAAACATCCAAATGCCAAATTTTATTCCATCAGAAAAGCAGAGTGAACTACATCAGGGGCTTAGGCGCTTTAGGCCTTAACTTCCCCAGTTCGGTTACATAAGCCCTCCACGGCTCGCATTCTTCCACCACGTGCGCTAACGCCTTTCCCGCAACACTTGTCTTCCAGGGAGCTTTAATGGCCTTCGCTTCCTTCGCGTCCGCTTCAGTGCCCAACTCCCTTTTCTTCAAAGGAACAATGCCAGTCGGTGGCGGGAACGAATGGCGTGGGATGCCAATCTGCAGGCAGCACCGATGCGCGTTGTAAAGAACAAACTCGGTCGCGCCGATCAGTTGAAGATCGACTTCGGGAGAAGGCCTCATGAGGAGATCAAGCGAAAGCAAACATGCCGGTGCGCAAGTGAAGAAGCCTTGTGTCACGGTGCGGAAGTGAGACCGCCAGTCTTCACGTTTCTTCAGCCACGGAACGCGGTTCACTACAGTACCACCAAAGCCTAACACGTCGGCTATGTGGTGAAGCGGGCTTTGTTGGAAGAGCTTCGAAGCGGTTGGCATTCCCCCGCGGTGGTCGAATTTGAAATGCAAATCCAGCCAGCAACTCAAGACAAGTGCACAACCAAATGGAGGCTTACCCAGGCTCGAGGCAGTAAGACCGCTGTAAAGATAGGCGAGGACGGCGGGTCCCACCCTCTTTCCACGCCAGATCCCACAGATAGCACCCAGTTGGTCTTCCTCCACCATGTTGTCGGTATAAGGGAACAAGAGAGCACCCGCCAGACAAATGGTGAACCCCTTCATGATTCCCTCCAAATAGTCATCGTCTGGTGACCCTCTCAGGGCGTTCATGACCCACTCCGCAAGCTTTTGGAGATCGATCCCCTTCTGAGTACGGACCTTTCTAGCTGCGTCGGGCGGCATGAAGCTTCCAAGGACGCTTTCAGAAGTACCCCGTGTCAGCATCCGCATAGCCTTCACCTTCCCGTCACTCTTGAATTTCTTCAAACCAAGCAGAAGTTCCACCTCCTCGAGGAGGATGGTCACCTCGAAGGTCGGGAAGATAAAAGTGTGGGTCTGGGGGTGCCAGACCTCCACTAGCGCGCCCATAGCCGCCCAGTCCATACGAATCTTCTCGTAATGCTTGGCGTGAATAAGGAGCCCCTGCAGATGCCACTTCGAGAGTATGGCCCTCATGCCAATGGAGATATTGGAAGTCAGCTTTGAAAGCCATGGCAGCTTGGAAAACTTCCTCGGGCCTGGGAAGAGTGGATATGGCTGGGAGAGGAAAGAAGAAGAAATGAAGGAAGTAAGAAGAAGGTTCACGTGCAGAAATTTGAAAAGAGTCGGCTTACCATATGCCACATGATCGTCCCACTCAGATGACCCTCGAGGTCGGAAAGTCGCCTAATCTCGCTGCTAGGCTTGCTCCTCTTCATAACACGGGAAGACTCTCCTTCCATCCTGAAGATCTCTAGATTCTCCTCTCCTTCCTCTCCTGAGCTTCCAAAACCCACCTTGGTGCATTTGAATGAGCTAGCCTAAGGGGAGTTCTTATAGGAAGGGAAGGGTACTACAGGACAGAACATGTCACATCAGTGGTCATTATCAAGATTTTTGTCTAGATCTCCTTTGAACTGTGGTGCGATTCTGCTACCTTTTGATGTTGCTAACCTTTGCTGGCCTGTGCAGGTTTTACTAACGGACGTCTTTGTCCTATCTCCTGTACCACCTTTCATTGGTTGGTCCCACCATGTCATGCATCATAGTATATGATACCTACGCTACTAGAACATGTCAAGGACCTTGCGGCCCGAACGAATCTGGGATTGGAGTTCCCCTTCAAACAAAAACGGTGATGATCCCGGAAGAGTTAGGGTTGTACGGATAGGCCGTCAATTTGTGATAGAATGGGGACGACGGTTCCATTCAGTGAGTTGGTGCGCGGATAAACGGGCCCCAGCCCAGTATCAGCTCACCGGGTCGGTATCCTGACCCTTTCTTCACAAGTTGACAATATTATCCTTGACTATTTTCTATTTTTGTTTGTTTTAAATTTTTCTTTGAACCCAGCATGCATTCATATAGGACTTTGATTTATTGCGGAAGATCATTCAAGTGATTCGATTGTGAAAGCCGTTGTGCTCCAATTCCCACAAATATGAGATATTCCACTCCGAATGAAATACTGAGTTTCCTTGAGACAGCCCTATACTGCTCTTCCAAAGGAGACCCTTGTTTGGACAGACCCTCAGATATTCCTTTACCTTGTTTGACCCACCTTGGCCGCAGCACTTCCACATTGGCTGGTAACCGCTCCCCAAAGGTGAAACCTCCGGTTTATGACCCAGGTACTTCCACACCGAGAAGTTGGTCTCCTTTTGTTTCGTGCCTGAGCGCACATCTCACCCTCCCTTATTTGATCTCCGTCCAAGCAATCGTCAATGTTTGAAAGACCTTCTTCAAGGTCGCCTCATTGAAACTCCAGGAAAGATTCCAAACAGTAACGTCAAAAGCGTGTCTCATCACACCTTGGCATCAACATATCAGTCCGCTCCCACTTCACTCCACTCCACTTCGATACCATTCCACTACGTGTCGCTCCCTTGCAAAGCAAACGCCAAGGCGGGGCAGCTGTAGACACGCCATTCTTGACGCCTCCTAAGAAAGTCTCATATTACTATACAACGCCCCGCAACGGCTTACGCATTCTGAATCACTCGAGTGCTTCCTTTTCTCGGATCTTCTTCTGCCTTTTTCGGCATCCGAAATCGTCTCGTCACGGCATTCGGACGGCATCAACACCAGTCGGACACATCAAGAGGTTCCAGAATCAAGAAGGGGGTCTGCCGGGCGGCCGCCGACGCCTGATTTGAGGACCCGGGTGGGTCTTAATGGGGGCGTCCAGGCCCCTGGACGCCCCCATCTTTTTAATTTATTTTATTATTTTATTATTTTTCTCAGGGCCCAAAAATAATTAAAAATATATATATATTAATGGAGGCGTCCAGGACCCTGGACGCCTCCATAAAAACTAATAATAATAAATATTTATAAAATGCCAGTTGGCATAAAAAAATAAAATAAATAAAAAATACATATTAATGGAGGCGTCCAGGCCCCTGGACGCCTCCATAAAAATAAATAAAAAAATTAAAATGCCAGCCCTTGTATAAAAGACAAAAGAAAAATAAAAAAAATAATAAACTTTTGGAGGCGTCCAGGCCCCTGGACGCCTCCATCAACTCACTCACGGGCGTCGGCCACCGAACGACGGCTTGTCGTGTGTGGAAAAAGCCAAATTTAGAGACGTCCAGCTGACTGGACGCGCCCATTTCTGAATCACGAGGCGCCGCTCACAAAACCACGCGTTGTGCCAAACCGCGTGCGGCCGTCGTCGGTTTTCGGTGGACCTGTTAGAGGCGTCCGGGACCCTGGACGCCCCCATAAAAGTATTCTAAAAAAATCAATAAAAATAGAATAAAATATTATTTCGGCCCTGATGGAGGTGTCCAGGGTCCTGGACGCCTCCACCTTCCGGAGCTCTATAAATAGAGGCCCACCCCCTCAGTTCTAAGAGAGCTAAGCAGTGATCCGATAGGCTGCCGGAGCCTAGAGGCTACGGAGTCATTTTTCTAACCCGTGGGGTCTTTTGTAGGTGGAGGTTCTGCCGGCTTCTCGGGTGCCCACGCTCGCGAGAGGAAGGTCGTCTTCATCCACCGCGCTTCTACGTCGTCCCCACGCTGCCGGAGCTCCGCCGGATTTCACCCTCGACTCATCCAATAAGCCTTTTTCTTCCCCTTTTTCTCCATAGTTCTTTACATTCATCATATTGCATCCTCTATCCCCCTTCACAAGGGCGCCTCTTCTCTTATACTTCTTGCATCCATCATCTCATTTTCCTCCTACTCGAGTCCGAGAGGGGTTTAAAAGATAACACCAACCAGGTGTGTGTCTTGCCATCATTTCGTTATTTTTACCGCGAGGATTTGAATACTACACCTCCATCTTTCTAATCCACTTGTCATTTATTTGTCGTTGTTTTGCAAGGGTACCCGAGGAAAGCCCTCTCCATCGGCCGGCCGGAAGGAGAGGAAGAAGCAACCCGCCATGTCCCGCTCTTGAGGTAGGCGCGATCACTTTCTTATTTTGGGGTCTTTCGGCCCCTGGCGATCACATCTTTTCATCGAGGCCGCGGCGAGTCACTTCCCCAATGGCCATTTAAATTTCTGTTTCCTATATTCTCTTTATATCCTGTTATATTCTGCTTATATCATCGAGGCCGCGGCGAGTCACTTCCCCAATGGCCGTTTAAATTTTCGTTCCTATATTCTTTCTATATTATATTATATTTTGCTCATATCATCGAGGCCGCGGCGAGTCACTTCCCCAATGGCCGTTTAAATTTCCGTTCTTATATTCTCTCTATAATCTGTTATATTCTGCTCATATTCTCGAGGCCGCGGCGAGTCACTTCCCCAATGGCCGTTTAAATCTCTGTTCTTATATTCTCTTTTATATTCTGCTATATTCTGCTCATATTCTCGAGACCGCGGCGAGTCACTTCCCCAATGGCCGTTTCAATTTTTGTTATTTAATTTCTGCACCATTCCCATCCCCCCGAGGTCGCGGCGAGTTACTTCCCGCTATGGCCGTTTGAACCCCATATCTTGCTATATTATACTTGTCCCGCTCGCCCCGCCGGAGCAATCTCCCGTGGTGGCCCCTTCTCTCTCTTCTCTCATCTCTGTGTTGCAGCAAACAGCAAAACAAACAAAAAAGAAGAGCCCGCGCGCTCTCCGCATCCTCTTCCCCGCACCATCGAACTCCGAACCGCGTGACGTCGCTCACACCGCCCTCAAAGAGGGGGAATGTTCTCACTCCTCCAGTCTACTCCAGGGCCCTGATTTTTATTTAAATTCCTCTCTGAAAATGTACAAGCATAGGGGCATACCCCTGAAGGAAATGAAGGCATATATGAGCCTTTACTTTTCAACAATTACAGTGAAAGAGAGAACTGAAATTTTGAGCTGAAGACTATTATGTTAAAACCTGAATGCAGGCAGATCTGCCCTATCCACCCTAATAGCACCCCTTGCCGCATATGGAAGATCCTTTTCTTGAACAAAAACAGAATTATGTGGGGCATTACATGCAAAAGAAGCCAACGAGTCAGCAACTTGGTTCCCTTCCCTGTATATGTGTTGCATTTGACAGCCATTTTCCACCAAAAAATTGCATATCTGCTTCCACCAACGAGTCAGAATCTCCAGATTGTCATAAGTGATAATATGGTCAGGATCGTATACATACTTCTTCAGCATAGAGACGTGAAATACGTCATGAACTCCTGCTAATTGTGGAGGTAAAGCCAGTTTATAAGCCACTTCACTGACCCTTTCAAGAATTTTAAATGGGCCAATGAACCTAGGAGTTAGCTTTCCTTTGATGCCAAATCTTCGAATACCACGACCCGGAGAAACCTTCAAATACACATGATCTCCAACCTGAAACTCCAAGTCACGCCTTCGATTATCGGCATAAGACTTTTGCCCATTTTGTGCCATTTTCATTCTTTCTTGAATGAGCTTGATCTTCTCTGTAGAATCTCTGACAATATCGGGGCCTAGAAATTATCTTTCCCCTATTTCACTCCAACATATTGGTGATCGATAACTTTTTTCATATAGGGCTTCAAAAGGTGTCATTCCTATGCTAGCCTGATAACTATTGTTATATGTAAACTCGACTAGAGGTAAGTGATCATGCCAACTACCTCCAAAGTCAATAGTACAAGCCCTGAGCATATCTTCTACCACCTGGTTCGTTCTTTTTGTCTGACCATCAGTTTGTGGAAAAAAGCTGTGCTAAAACTCAATCTAGTCCCTAGTGACTGTTGTAGACCCTTCTAGAACTGTGATGTGAATCGAGGATCTCTATCAGATATAATAGTGACTGGGACACCATGTAATTTGACAATCTCCTTTATGTATAATGCTGCTAGAATATCTACAGACCATCGACTCTTTTTTGGTATGAAGTGTGTAGATTTAGTCAATCGGTCTATGATTACCCATATACCATCATATCCTCCTCTGGTCTTGGGTAAACCCATAATGAAGTCCATCCCTATACTTTCCCATTTCCATTCGGGAATTATCAAGGGATGCAGTTTACCTGCGGGTCTAAAATGCTCTGCCTTTACTTTTGACAAGTGAGACAGCGAGACACGAAATCAGCTATTTCTCTCTTGATATTGGGCCACCAGAAGTTTCTTTAGAGATCTTGATACATCTTTGTACCTCCTGGATGAATAGTGTACTTGGAATTATGTGCTTCATCTAGGATCAGTTTCTTTGTAGCTTCATGATCTAGTACACATATTCGGCCCTTGAATAACAATCTTCCATTATTGAAAATAGAAAAATCCGGCCTTTGTTCAATATTGGCCTTAATTTCCAGTAAAACCGGATCATCATCTTGTAGCTTGACCAGATCCTCTATTAATGTAGGTTGAGCTCAGATATTAGCTATGAAACAATCTTCTTCCTTTATATAAATATCTAAGTTCAACTGCGTAAATTGAGAAATAAGGTTAGTCACACTAATCATAAGACTTGATAGTATACCCATTGGTTTTCTACTGAGTGCATCTGCAACAGCATTAGCCTTGCCAGAATGGTATTGAATAGCAAAATCAAAGTCCTTGAGATATTCTAACCACCTTCTCTGCCTCATGTTAAGCTCTTTTTGAGAGAATAAGTATTTCAAGCTTTTGTGGTCCGAGTAGACCGTGAACTTTTCTCCATAAAGATAATGTCGCCAAATTTTCAAGGCGAAAATAACAGCTGCTAATTCTAGATCATGCACATGATAGTTTTCCTTGTGTCGTTTCAATTATCTTAAAGAATAACAGATTACTTTTCCATTCTGCATGAGAACGCATCCTAAGTCAATACCAGACGCATCTGTATACACTTCAAATCCACCACCCTCCATTGGTAGTGATAAAATAGGAGCTGTAGTAAGATGATTCTTAAGAATTTGAAAGCACTTTTCACAGTCCTTTGACCAGATAAAATGATTTTCTTTTCTAGTAAGTCTAGTTAAAGGAACCACAATTTTTGAGAAGTCCTTAATGAATCTCCTATAATAACCTGTTAAACCCAGAAAGCTTCTTACTTCAGATACCGTTAATGGCTGACTCGAATTCTTGACGGCTTCTACTTTAGAAGGATCCACAGCAATACCTTCTTTTGAAATAATGTGGCCTAGGAATGAGACTTCCTCGAGCCAGAATTCACACTTATTGAGTTTGGCATAAAGCTTGTGTTCTCTAAGTGGTTGCAAGGCTACTTTCAAATGTTGTTCAGGTTCCTCTTTTGTCTTGGAATATATCGAGATATCATCAATGAAGATGACGATGAACTGGTCCAGATATGGCTGGAAGACATTGTTCATAAGCTGCATGAATGCTGCTGGGGCATTAGTTAACCCAAATGGCATCACTACGAATTCATAGTGGCCATAACGACTTCGAAAAGCTGATTTATAAATGTCTTCTTCTTTAATTCTAAGCTGATGATAGCCTGATCTGAGGTCAATCTTAGAGAAATACTCTGCTCCTGAAAGTTGATCGAAGAGCTCATCAATACGCGGCAACTGATACTTATTTTTAATTGTAAGCTGATTCAGTCGCCGGTAATCGATGCATAGCCTGAGAGAACCATCCTTCTTTTTGACAAATAGGATAGGCGCACCCCACGGGGATGTGCTAGGTATGATGAATCCCTTATCCAGAAGTTCCTACAACTGCCTCTTCAATTCCTTAAGCTCCATGGGGGGCATCCTGTAAGGGGCTATAGAAACATGTGCTGCTCCTTGAACGAGTTCAATAGTGAAGTTTACTTCCCTCTCGGGTGGTAAACTAGGTAATTCGGGTGGAAACATGTCTGGGAACTCACTTACAATAGGGATGCCTGCTATGATAATCTCCTTGGACTCTGTAATAATGACAGAAGCAAGAAAAGCTTCACATCCTCTCGAGATAAGTTTGCAAGTGTGAAGTGAGGAGATGATAGTAGGATGCTTCTTGTACTTGATGCCAAGAAAAGAGAATCTTGGAAGACCGGGCTTTCAAAAGGATATAATCCTATTGCGACAATTGATATAAGCATCATGATCTACAAGCCAATCTACCCCTAAAATGGCATCATAACCTTTCATGTCAAGGCATACTAAGTTTGCGGGGAGATTATGACCTTCTACTATCACTTCGCTGTCAGGATAATAGTTGGTAAGTTTTGTTCTAGAACCTAATGGTATGGTAATAGCGAGATCTGAGGGTAAGGGAACTGATGCAATTGATAATATTTTTACGAAGGTAGTGGAAATAAAAGAATGAGAGGCACCAGTATCAAATAGCATAAATGCAGGATGAGAACAAATTTGAAGAGTACCTTCCATAAGCCCATCATCCCTGGGTACTTCCTCTTCTTCTAGAATGGCATTGAGGCGAGCCTGCCTCCTACGTCCTCCACCAGATGACTGGTCTTTCATAAGGGGGCATTCCGACATACGATGCTCCCTGCTTCCACAACGTAAACAAGCGCCGAGGTGCTTCCAACACTCCTCAGCCGAATGGCCGAATTGTTCACAAAATGTGCAAGCCGTGGTGACTTGCTCCTTCTCCTCCTTGACTTTCTTTTGCTTATGGGAACTTCCACCATTCCCATTCCTAGATCTTTTCTTACTATCACGGCTTTTGTAGGGCTCCGTGATACTGAAATTTTCTTTCTTATAACGTCGATCAGAACGTCGGCTGGATTCTTCTCCCTTTCCTTTCAATTTCTTGACCTTCTCTAAGGTCCTTTCACATAGGTACGCCCGCTGAACCATCTCCGCATAAGTACGGATGTTTTGGATCCCGAGCTGTTGGATGAAACCGAGACGTAACCCGTCCATAAACCGATTCGCCTTTAATAAATCGGTACTGATTAGATGTGATGCATAAGGTGTTAGCCTTGAGAATTATAGTTCAGATTTGGCAACCGTCATAATTCCTTGCCGAAGAGTGGCGAATTCCATATCCTTTCTCTCTTTTACGTGCTCAGAAAAGTATTTGGCACGAAATAGGGTGAGGAACCCATCCCATGTATGAGGTACATCGGCCGGAGGTGCCGGAACCGACTTCCACCATGTACGGGCATCTTTGTTGAGTTGAAAGGTTGCGAGGCACACCTTCTCCTGATCAGTGCATTGGATAACATCAAATATTCGATTCATTTCAGCTATCCAGTTCTCTGCCTCGTCGGGATTGGAGGAACCATAGAATCGCGGAGGATTTAAACTCCGAAAATTGCGATGTAGGTCACCAGCCCTTGCCCCTGCACCACCTTACGCTATGGTTTGCAATGCCTGAGTAAGGCCGGCAACTATTTGTTGCATGCCATCCCAATCTACACGATGAGCCATGATAATAATAGGGAACTTGAGATAAAAATAACAACTTGTTATTTCTCATGAAATTGGAATAAAAAAAATCAATCTTAAAGCTAATTAATTATCATATCTCGGGCTCTACCCAATTCTCACATGGGTATGTAAATTTCTTTCTTAGTTCATAGGTGTGGGTCCTTAAACCTTGGACTTATCCTATGACATGACTCTTTTCCTTAAGTCCTGAGACTTAGGCTCTGATACCAACTTAACTGTCACGCCTCGAGCCTTTATTACAGCGGAAGACTAACTCGGGAGCGCGAACAGCCGGCATGGTAAGCCTCTTGCAAGCAAGAACGATCAGAGCGCCATACAATCATACACACAAATGCAATTGCACACTATATATATATATTCAAACTTCAATTTTATTTCATTACTAACTCAAGTACAACCACTAATTCGACTTCCATTATGTACTAGACTCAAGAAATAGGGAAAGTACATGGACTCAATCTAAACAATTTAGACTTCCTAAGTCTTCACTCTCATCTTGATAATACTTTCATTCGCTCTCGGACCCGCTACTTGTATAACCCAAATCTGAATTCGAATCGCTTCCATCTCCTAAAAAGATTGGAAATAGGTAATGAGCACACTTGCCCAGTAGGTATCTTTGCATCAACATGAAGGCATCATTAAAGTAATTAACTTCTTTGCTCTAGAGGAATAAGGTAAAATCATGCGAATGCGATCAATCATGCAATTAAACCAAAGTAACAAGACGGTCATATAAGATAGAATGAGAGCAAGTACGAACTAGCAAGAATGTAACAAGAACATGATATTGGCCTTTCATGAACAAGAATGTATCGAGAATGTACTAGTATGTCACATAGTCATCACTCTAGTATCTTTTGCTGATGAGCAAGTACTTCATGAATTTCTATGGAATATCAAGCAAGAAAGTCATGTACAAGAATGTCATGTCATGCTGTATTATGTTGTGGATTTTTACTTATTTATAAAGAAAGTACTCCTAGCGTAATGCAACGCCAGTAGCATCATATCCCATGATTTATAATAGTATGTTTCCGACAATCAGCCGAGGGGACTAGCATAGAGCCCTTGAACACAATCAGTGCTCGATCGTATCTTCAAGTATAAATCAAGCTTTTTCCACGCATGTAACAATAAGGTATGGCCAAGAATGCAATAAGTTCAATAAACTCATGATAACAACAATCAACGAATGAATGCTTCAATTTAGAATATGAGAGATCAAGAATGACTTATACTATGTTATGCCTATGGAATAATCGGCAGCATAATGGTACGTTCTTTATCTTCCATTCAATATATTAAGTTTCTTGATCAAGTTGATAAGTTCCAGATCATCAAGAGTTCATCTAAACCTTGAAATATCAACCCTTGGTCAAACCTTGGGTTAAAAATACTCAAGTAGTGTGACGGTCGTGTATTGGGCCGTTACATGATGTGACGGTCTACTGTTGGGCCGTTACATTAGTTTGAATCTAGAATCAATAAAATAGACTCAGTGAAGTGTGACTGTCGTATAGTGGGCCGTTAGATGCTCCTGACAGTCCAGTATAGGTCCGGTACATAGCTAGAATCAGAAAACATTGATAGTGTAATCTAATCAATGGGCTTTAATGGTACAACCAACTCGGCGTCCTAGTGGGAATCCTAGGCTCGCGGAGAATTACGGAGGCCTTGAAACAAGATTTCCTAGTCCATTGGAAGGAATATCCAATAGAGAGGTCCTCATGTCAAAGAATAATGTTCCTATAGTGCAAAGTGAACTAATGGACAACATACCGGAATATGTGCCATGTACTTAAAGAAATTACACTATAGATAGAGAGAATGTGTAATGATGTGAAACCATGATAAAACTCTGTCAATACAACATTGAAAAATCATGATTTAAATACAAAACTATAGAGTTTTGGCACATGAAATTAACATAACTTAAAATAACTTAAGACACATTAATCATGCAATTTGATTATAAATCAATAACTAAACTTGAAATCATGATAACATGTCCAACTTTGCTATCTAAGCTTATTTATAAGTAAACTTAATTGGTTATTATTCTGCCTTGGGCTGGCAGATCACAGGGGGGTCTGACGGTCTAGGAGAGGCGCGTTACAGTGTTGTGACGGTTTATCGAGGGGCCGTTACAGTGGTGTAACGCTCCAGCTAGGGTGCGTCAGAGACAATAGAACAATAAAAACACTAAAGGGTGTGACGGTCTATCGTAAGGCCGTTACATTCATGTGACGGTCTTACATTAGTGCATCAGAGAGTCTGCTGGCAGTAAACTAAAGTAAAGGTTTATGAAAACATAACATGCCTGGAGATCAAAATACTACCACTGTCCTAGGCATGATAACGAAGTATAGGCCAACTATATGCATGGTTTTAGTGAACATACAAGATAATATCTTTTAATTTCCTTTTTGGGCTAAGAGATGCATGAATGTATAGAACTATTAAATCATGAA
Organism: Amorphophallus konjac; assembly: GCA_022559845.1. Lineage (NCBI taxonomy): Eukaryota > Viridiplantae > Streptophyta > Magnoliopsida > Alismatales > Araceae > Amorphophallus > Amorphophallus konjac. Next base: position 182,772,706 of record CM040122.1, on the reverse strand, counting down.
ATTCTTAGTCTATAATGCATGAAATCAAGCACAATAAGAGGGCTTTTATCCCTAACAAGTTATTTTTGTCAATCATGAGATAACCTACCTCTTCTAAAACCTTTAAACTTCGAATTTGATGCTAGATGCTACCCTTAGTCCTTTGTACTTCTTGTGATAAGTCAGCAACTTCAATCTGCTCTATTTTCTCAGCCTCTTGACCTAAGGATGTGAAATTTTGAGGGTAAGAAGATGAAACTATTGGGAACAAAAAGTTATAAAGGATAGAACTCTAATTACCTCGTGTAGACGTCCTAATCTCTGGATCCTCAGGGGACTTGCGTTCAGATCCCTGGGTTGCTAAGGCTAAATCAGCAACTTTGGAAGCTTCTATCTCCTTGGTTACTTGATCTCCTAGCACGAAATTTGGAGAGCTATTAGTCTAATGTATTATAAACAAAAAGTTGCAAGGAACTTACCCAAAATTATGACTCCTTGCCTTGATTCTTCACGAGCCAAAAGTAAGGGTCGCTCAGTTCAGAACTAGGTCATATTTATAGAGTTTTGGCTAGAGTTTGAAGATTAGATTGATTCTAGAGTCCTTAATTGGTCAGAACCTAATCCCTAAGAGTCCTTAGTAATGTTATAAGCTATCCCAAGTCGATCTCTTGTAGATAGAAGTTCAAAGTTCCAATCTTTTTACAATTTCCTCACCTTACGGAATCTGCAGGATGTAACGGTCGTCCCTAGGTGCGTTACATGGCTGTGGCGGTCGCCCGATAGACCGTTACATTCAACGTGTATAGAGTTTCAATTTAATAAAACTCTTTTATTCGTTTATCCACATATTTATCTTATATAAATAGTATTTATCCTTAAAATACGTGAATATGCTAAATAACCTTATAGAATATGGGCCAAACTTAATGGGCTTGGTCCTTAAACCTTTTGGATAATAATTAGATAGGCTAGGTTAACTATTTAACCTAATCGAGCCTTATAATGACTTATTAATACAATAACCCCTTCATTAATTTATTTAAGCCTTTATAATTTTCAAAAAATATCTAAATATTCCAAAAATAATTTATAACAATTCTGGGGTCTTATAGTATGACCCCATGAAGTGGTTCCCCCCATGACTCGGTCCCAATTTAAGAATTCATAATCACTGTCATACATTGTGATTGGTGGGACGACAGTCATGTGTAGAAAATTGGATTCCTCCCTTGGGCAAAAGGGAACGAAGTCGGACTCGGCCGGCATCGGGAGGAATAGAAGAATCTCCGTGGTGACACAACCCACAGTGCACACGGAGGTAATGGACCCTATGGCCGGATGGGTGAAGCTACGACTAGTGGGTTGGTCGAAGCCTCGGGCCAATAAGTGCGTCAACTTCCATTGCCAACCTAAACCAAGAATAAGGTCACCCAATGTATCAACATGGTGACTAGACCGGAATGTCGTGTGGTAGGAGTTGACGGACACTAGAGGTAAGGTAGGGTCCATAGATGGGTAAGGAGGTGGGATCAAGTCATTCTTGAGCCAACTAAGAAGCGGCTCAGCTATGTATAGCGTACCCGTTAGAAACATGGGTGGCTCCAAATAAGATAGTTCCGAATAAAGTTCGGAAGTAGAAAGTGACAATGGAGCACTCACGGGTGGTGAAGGAGCATGTGTCCTTTCTATCCTTTCCAACCAATCCGAAAGCATTTTCTTGATTTCATCTAAGGTGCGGGTTGGAGTAGGGGCCTCGTAGTGGACTCGCTCCTCATCTCTCGGCCTGGATGCGGACCTAGGCTTGGCTACCGGTGGGGCTTCATGCCTCCGACTATATCCCACTTGGTTGGAGGTGAGGGTGTGGGGTCGGCTGGGGGTGTGACCCACTTGTTTGGAGATGAATTGGTAGGGTTGGCTGGAGGTGATTGGATGGGACTGGTTGGAGGGGACCGGTTGGGGAACATAGACCTTCCTAAGTTCTCTCTTCATGTCCCACCATGATTCGAGGGGCCATTGCCTCCTAACCTGCCTTAAGCCTTCGATGGTTCTCCATTTTTCGGCAGCCCGGCCATGAAGCCTATCCTTGGAAAAATAGAATTATCCAGCCTCGGACATGGGATAGCAAGCAAAGTATTTTTCCATGGCGGCTTCCCAACGTAGGTAGTCGCCCGGGTCGTTGGAGCCATAAAAATCCGAGGCTTCGGGCCTACAGAAGTGGAGAGGATGGTTGCCCAACCCATGTGTGGGCCAACGGTCAGATCGCCTGGGCGACTGGGAGTCCATTAGAGATTGAGGGGACAACTACATGCTAGACATGCCGACACTTGGGCAAGGCACTAGACACGACTATGCAAGGTGAGAATGCACTAACTAATGCACACTAAGGACCCTAGACTTAAACGAAGACTCGGTACGTGGCGGAGGTTTGACCCGAGGGTCTCCTCGACGCAAGTGTGCGGACTTCCCGATAGGTGTAGTCTAACGTTCGGACAACACCTTTTGATATACCGATTAATGGTATGAAATGTAACCTAGACCGACTTAGACGATGACTAGACGTAAACGACTCTTTTTTTTGTTTTAAACACCCTAGACTCAACTTGGCTCTGATACTAAATTGATGCGGGACGGACACGCGACCTGGGACTCTAGCTCACGATCGCCCCTAAGTGAGGGAAGACGTGGGACCGTGCGTGGTTGAGAAACCGACAGTGAGTCTTGGGTATCGGCCTTTCCGCGTTAACTCGAGTCGAGTCACGGGACGGGTTACACTCACTCTCTCGCAGCGGTGATACAATTGATATAACGGGCTAATAACCTATCACATGCAGCGGCATATACGAATAAATACGAGTAAAGCAAAGACTACGAGGAGGGTGGCGAGTGTACCTCCATGCTCCGGGCGTGGGGAAGACATTCCCGGCCAAGTATGGTAACTCCCGGTAACAACGGTAAAAGTTAATTACAACAGTGAAATCTATTACCCACTCCACGCAGAGAGGTAAAGGGATACAAGTGGGGCCCGGGAGGATTGACCCTTGGTTGACGGGCAGCAATCTGGAGGTGCGTACGGCACGAACTCGGCCTGCTGGTCCGACTCGGCACTATTCCAACTCGGTGCTGCGCCAACTCGGTTGCTGACTCACTGGATAGCAAGCAACAGTTTCCAAAGGAACGATGCCCTCCTGAGGTCTTCTGAAGGTGCCGCTTGGCTGGGACGATGGCGGGATGTCCCTGATCGACTCCCTGAAGTGGCGGTTCCAGAAGTTGACTTTTGATAATTTTACATGAATTATTCCCGAACTGCAATTTCGGACCTGCACAGGGAACAGATCTGCACGCCTCGGCTGCAGAAATTATGACGCTCAGATCCGGAGGCCGATCGAGGCGTGGCTGCTACCGTTGGAAAGAGCACTCATAGATCTACAACATATAGTTTTCACATCTCCATCCACAGAACAGATTAAAAATAAAAATGACTACAAACTGTATTTGTTTTCTGACCCGGACTGACAGACACATAGGGCAGAGATGGATCTGCCTGAAATAGACCTTTGACCGAGGGCTAAATGCTTTTTTTTGACTCAACGAAAATTATGGTGGAAGGGGGTATACGTGAGGAACACTAGGAAATTTTTGTAGATTTTCTAAAATTGTCTAAGTGGGTGGAGAAATTGCAACAAGGAGACTCTATCCCATCGATCTGTAAAAGGGCAGATTACTGAGAGGGCAAACAAAAATATGGGACAATTATCAAATGGACTCCAAATGACACAAAATTTTAACTGGAGGTTAGGGGAGATGGACAGAATAAACCCTCAAAATGAGGGCTCGATCAAACAATAAGAAAAAAATATAAAATTTTGGAGATGAGGTTCTGTCCTGATTTGGACAGAACTCCGGCGATGGCGGTGGCGGCGCGATGGCGGCACGAACGGAAGGCGGCGGTCGGAAGTCGCATCCAGCAGAGGTTGGAGATCTTGGAGTCACACCAAGATGAGGGCTTCACACCCTAGAATGGGTAGCAATCACTGCTGCAAGGGGGAGAGGGGAGACACAAGGGGTGCCCCTTGGGCTTGCTCTTGGCAAAAATGCTTAATTCTTCATTAATATCTCTAATGACACTATACATTGGCTTATATAGAGAATGGCAAGGGGTGGGGGATGGGAATTTCATGGGAGGGAGGGTATTTTCTTCCCCATGTGGTCAAATGACCAAATTAAATAAAAAATATAACATGGGATAAACTATATTATAAGGGGGAAGCATCTTGGACTTTGCTTGGTCTAATTTTGAATTTTCTTCCACCTTGTCCCCTTGAATGGTCAAGCATCTAGAAGCCCACCTTGGACCTTTGGCCAACCCCACATGGGACCTTAAGGCTTAGGTGAACCAATGGGGAAAGAGATGGGGGCCCCTTGCTGGTCCTACTAGACTTTTACACAAAAACCCAAACAATCCTAGGGAATGACACATTGGCTTATAAAGCCTTACAATTGTGAACATACTTTCCTAAGGATATAAAAGTAAACTAAAGGACACAAATGCAAATGAAAAATGTCAGTGCTCTTGCTCTGATGTCCCCATCAATGGGCCTTCGACCCCATATTCCAGTCACGCCAGCGCTCGGCACAGGTTCACAACCTCGAGTTGCCGGCACCACTGCATCTTCTGCGACATCAGTTCTTAGTGCAAGAGCCTCACCTCGAGCATCGACGGCACGATTATCGGCTCGGGCAAAAGCCTAAGTTCGGTTCACTCAGCCCTCGGCTCTCGGTGTGGGCATCATGCCCCGAAGGCCGATCCCTACACTTTTCACCGATAGCTCTACGCTACCGGTAGCGGTAGTGGTAGATCAGGTCTTCTCTATCTACCAACTCGGAGCAGGATCCTCCTCGGCTCCCTAGAAGAAGCGCCGTAGTGGCCACAGAGGTAGGTGACTCATCGCCGCAACCAGTAATTCTGGCAAGACCCTTCTTGTCGGTGACTTGGGGATTCATCTCAAGGGAGGCGAACCAATCTTACCTAGGGATTGGACTGTGCCCACGATCCCCACTACCAACCGCTTTAGCCTCCTACAACGAACGCGAGTGGATAAAGCAGAACTCAGAGAAGTCGGTGCCTCAACAATTAATTGAGAACACCTGCACCAGTCCAGCACCCAGGCTCCCAAGTCTTGTAGAAAGAATAGTGAAAAGGGAAGTCAACAACTTAGCCTGAGAAGAATCTGGGTTACCCCGGAGGAGGCTCAAGCTATTTGAAGGGCGCGTACTATGAACCCTCTTCGATTGCCTGGGTGCGGTGTTGCTCGGGACCTTGCTGAATCTTCATCGGCATAGTTCGACGGTGCCTTGTCGCCTAGTGTCTCTAGCTTGAATAGGCAGAAACAAAGAAGGGCTCATGCCGGGCCCCGGCACACCCATCCTCAGGCTCTCCTCGGGTTGATCCCGGCCTTATGATGGAGGCTCCACCTCAACGGACCTCTGTCTTTGATAGACTGGGGGCACCAGTCTGTTCTGAGAAGCATTCCCAGAAGAAGCAGACGATTCGGCTCATCAATGACGTGGTTCGAGTGTTCGCGTGATATGCCACCAGACACCAGCCCGACACTCAGTCCGATGACCTGAACCAGAGAGGCCTCGCCCTTAAACTCAACCTCCGGCGCTGCCAGGTCACGTCGGCACTTCTATCGGACCACAAGCGTCGAAACATGCCGAAGAGGTCCCAGTCGAGGATTGTGGCGCTCCCGTTAACGCGGATCCAGAAAATAATGTTCCGCTGGTGAATTAGGTTCAAGAGGTGACTCTTGAAGCTCTCATGAAGGAGAACCAGCACTTGAAGGCCCTCCTGCAAGCCTTTTTCAAGAGCGAGACCTTCACCCTCAGCAACCCTCTCGGCCTTTGGCCGAAGCATCGACACTAGCAGTTGGGAACAATGGTGCCAACGCCTCAGCAGTAGCCGCTTGAACCCCGACAGCAATAGGGTTTAGTACACCTCTAGTGGAAGCGCATCCACGAGCCTCTAACACGCCGGTGCCAGAACATCTTGTGGCGCAACGGCAGATGATCGAGCGGATCGTTGAGACAAAGCTTGCCCAATATGGGGAAGGTGTTGCCACTATAGACCTCTATAGTGTACCCTACCCACTGCATAACCAGCTGAAAAAGCTTCCCCCGGAGTATGCCAAGCCCCCGAAGCTGCAAAAGTTCGACAGGCAAGGGTCTCTACATGAGCACTTGGCCTACTACATTACGGCCATGGGCGAGCTAGCGTTGGACAAGTGATACTTCCTCCGCTACTTCACCACTTCACTTATGGGAATGACCTTTCAATGGTTTTCCCGCCTGAAGCCCAATTCAATAGCCGACTGGGCGGATCTCCAGAAGAAATTCCTCGACCGTTTCTAGACGGCCGAGTGCAAGATCTCTCTGGCAGAGCTTTGCTCTCTCCGGTAGAAGAAGGGTGAGGGTGCCCTCGACTTCATCAAGAGATGGCGAGACCTCAGTATGAGGTGTGTCAACCCGCCAGCCTAGGAGGACCCCATTACCATATGCCGCCAAGGCTTGGCAACCGAGGTTAGCGAAAAGCTTCTCGGCACCAACATTAAAGGCTTCGACTACTCAACTCCACAGTCGCCAAAATAGAGATGTTCTTCGCCAATAACCTGAGCTACACTTCGGCAAAGGGTAAACAGGCGCGAGAACGCCAACTCGGTAAGGAGGTGAGTAGCATTGAGTTCACCCCCGTCGCCAAAGCCAATAAGGAGGGCGAGTCAAGCGGCTTCGACAAGAAGCTAGCAGACAAGCCAGTCGCTCCTTCCTTTTCAAAGCATATGATCACGCCTTTTTCCTTTAAGAGCGGACACACGAAGATGCTCTTCGACCTCTGCATGGCTCAGAAGATCATCGAGCTGCCAGAAGTTCACAAGCCAGATGATGCCCAGAAAGCCGATGATCCTAACTACTACCCATATGATCGCATGTTAGGGCATTCACTTGAAGATTGCTACGTCTTCAATACTCAGGCACAGAAGCTGATCCGAGATGGTCTCATCAAAATGAAGAGCGGTCTCATCAATCCCCCGCAGCCACATGCCTGGTCCAGATCCGCTAAGACAGCACATGTGATTCACTACACAGCTAGTGTAATTCACATGATGGATGCATTCTCTCTCTCTGATGTTAAAGTAGAGGAGCCCAGCACCAGCCAAGGCGAGCACTCATTGTGTTATGACCGCTAATTGGGCACTATCCCAATTAGGTACAATTCGGACCCATGAACTCAACCGGCCAAAAATCTGGTCAGATTATTTAAGAACCCTTAGAAAATCCGTTACTTAACGTAGGAAGATCAGAATGCGGTGAAACCAAAGCCCGAGAGACAACCATTGGGTAAGGGATAACTTCGGTGAAGAGTACAACTTTTGAAATTAGAACAAATAGGGTGGTAAGAGGGAATTTCTGATAGTGGGTCGAAATAGTTACAAAAATACAATCACACATTGAAATAAAGATATCTTGGTCCATAGTCAACCAAATAGGATGAAACTAGGCTCATTAGAAAGCTTGGGCCCTTTGCCCAAACTCTTCTGTTGGGGTGGAAGCCCAATTCACATCAGAACCCAAGGTTCTGAGCCCTTTGGCTGCCAGCTGTCACGAAAAGGTGTGACTGTTAGGAGAATTCGAACGTAATTAATGGAAAATTCATAACTTCAACTGTGGTTAATGAAATGACCTGAAACCAAGGCCAACATTTCCAGTAGGATGTCAGCTACAACTTCTATGTCGAGGTCTAGGCCAAATACGGCCTGGGTGCTAGGGTTATGCCCAGATTACCTCGGGCTACCGAAAGGTCGCAATTTAAATAAGGGAGAATAAATAATAAACTTGCAAAAATCATAACTCGGGCTAGGAATAAGGAAATTCGGTGAAACCCTGACCCAGAGTTGGATCAAGAAGTCCTCTTGATTTCATATGAAGTCATCCAAACTCAACACCTAATAGAAAAGCATGCCCACTCACATCTATGACCGGGTAGATGAAGGGTCACCTCTGTTCAAACAGAAGGGGTGCTTAGTATTAACTTCCTTTCCCCCCCTCTTTAAGTCAGCGACCTTGGGGGCTGGGCTGAACTATGCTGGACGTGGGAAAGGCCTTGGAAGGCTTGGAACCTGATAGAATAGATGGATGCTCTGATACCAAGTGATAGAATAGATGGACGCTCTGATACCTATAGATAGAGTATATATAGATGATCTAGAGGGGGGGTGAATAGATCGGTCACCCACTTACTACAGCAGAAACAGTTGCGGAAAATAATCAAACTGCTGTAGGAAGGTCAGAAGGCACTCAATCACAACTAGAATGAAACAGATCAAACAGATTAGCTCTCACGCGATCCTAAACAATTGTCTACTGAGCGATGAACAAAGATAAAGGATAAAAGCAAACCACAAACAATCGCACAGTGGACAGAGGATTTTTAAGGTGGTTCAATCTCAAACCCGAGATCTACGTCCACCCCACACTCAAACTAGAGTGTGGCTTAATTGCTGATACACAGCTTTCGCTGATCCATAGCTTCGGGGTACAAACCCTACAAACCGCTGGGCCTTACAGCTTACGTCGACTAGAGGAGTCCTCCTCTGCAACCACTAGGGCTTACAGCTTTACCCGACCAGAGGAGTCCTCCTCTGCAACCGCTGGGGCTTACAGCTTTACCCGTCCAGAGGATACCACACCTCTACCCGCTGAGCGTCACAGCTTGCTCCGCTGACAAACAGCTTGAAAAAGAGTTTCTAAAATGAAAAGGAAACAAAGCGAAAAGCCAAAAAACCCACGAAGGGAATGTAGCTCACACTGAGCAAATTCAGCTCCGGTTCTAAACCTGGAGATTGAAAAATAACTTTTCTCTCTCAAATATCTCAAAACACTTCTCTTAGAACTCTCCTTCTTTTCTCCTCTCTCTGTCTTCTTTTTCTCTCTGGATTGTACAAGTGCTGGCTCTCTCAATACATCAATCTGCTCTTCTGCCACGATCAGTCTTCTCTCGAAGGAGAAGCTTCTTATTTATAGTATCAGCAGAGAGGTAGGGCGTGTGCTCTCCATGATTCCCTCCCAAACACCTTGGTCACGTGACAGCATCCCAGCTTACTACTTTACACGTGCCACGATCCTGGCACCTCCTCCAATCTTGGATCACGTGCCCTTCTTAATCTTCATGAAAAGGCATCTGTCAAGGCATCAGACATAAAGTCACCTTCAGACAGTTATACGAGTTATAAAGATATTACACGGAGTAAATACTCTGACAGACTGGAATGCACCGACTCAAAGTGGTGTTCACACACACATGCACAGACTCAATCATTCATGCACAAGCAGATGCACAGACTTCATTTTAGTACACGGATAATAGGTGCAAAGACTTATGTGTGAGTGAGTTGCATCGAATGCACCGAGTGCATATCTGCAACGTGCAAGCATTGAACATACCTATCGTGCACGGACTGAACGCATGAACACTTATGCATCGAGTTGCCTAAGACATGATGCACGAACTCTAAGTCCCCGGTGCAAGTGTTGCACAGACCTGATCAACCCGTGAGAGGCCTTTCACTGACTTAGCTATATGTAACGACAACCAATGCACCTACTAGCTCAAGAAGGAATGCACAGACTCTATGTGCATGGTGCAGATATTGCACCGACTCGAATGCGTGCGACTATGATTATTGCACCGACTTACCACAAGCAACGAATGCACCGACTTAGAAACTCATGTGCATAAGACGAGCATGAGGCAAAAATTGCACCGATGCAAGGGTTGCACCGAACGTTCTTACCTAATGCAAAGATTGCACAGACATGCAAGACTTGAACGTTTGAAGCATGCACCGACCTTATGAATGTTGACTTATAGTGTTTTCTATCATCAAAACCACAGGGGCACAACAATCTCCCCCTTTTTGATGATGGCAACACCAATGGACAATGCATATGCAGACTGATGCATCTTTAAAATGCTCCCCTTGAATATATGACTCTCCCCCTGAATTAGAAAGAACAAGTTCTCTTCCTTTGAAGAACAAGTTCTCCTCCCCCTTTGAAGAAGTAAACAATTCTCCCCCTTTGACTTCAGCAAAAAGGAGGAAGGGAAGAGAAGAGATATATGGAAACCAGGGATAAGACAGAATAACATTCTATGCAATGGTTCAGGAAATGAGCAAATTATAAAACAACCCTTAGGATATAAGAATCATCAATATGCATTCTTAATTTAGTTCAGTTTTAAGAGTTATAGAAAGTAGAGTAAAGCAACTGACTTCCTGAAATAGGGCTATAGACTCCGTTTATAGCAATGAACCTAAAACACATAGCCATAATAAACTAAGTCAGGACAATACCCTACTAATTTCAGAAACAGTGAATATCAAGGAAAGTCACTTGAATTTGTATTGAAGTTAAACAGTTGACACTCAATGACCTTTGTTTTCCAAGGGTTACAGTAGATCATTTTCACTTTTGGGTTTCTGAATCTGAACTTAGTGAACAGACAAGTGTCATTTATGCCGTTGACATTAGGTGTACAGCTTGATTAGAGGCCAGTACCCCTAATTACTAAGCATAAACTACTATATCTGTTTCTGATCAAAAATTACAATGATAGTTTGCACCTTTGACATTAAGGGTACACCTTGATTGGAGGCCAGTACCCCTAGTTACTTAGTGAAACCACTCCTATAGATTTGACCAACTGAATAGAGTTAACTTGAATCACTTCATGACTTAAGGTATTTTCTATTTCTTTGATGGAGACCTCAGTTTCTCAGTGTAATTCAGTCATTGCTCTGCCACTTTGTTCATTTCTTTTCTTTTAACGATCTTATTTCTTCTACCCTTATAACTTTAAGAGTGACTGTTTAAAGACAATACACACTCTAGTTTTCTCCATCTAGACTTCACTAAGTCTTTTATGTTCAGATACAGTGAAGACCTTTTCTATTCTAACTATGAGAAAATAAGAGGTTAAGAGCTATAAACAGTTTCTAACACCTTATTTTCTGATGAACAGTCTCTGAATTCTTCAGTCTATTAATATTAAACCTTCAATTCAGTCAAGAAGCAACTGTGATTCTTATAAATGAAGAGTTGCAATAACTGCAGCTCACTGTAATGAACCGAAAGCAAGACTGGTATTCAATCGGGATGAAAGAATTAAGCATGAAAGCACAGGAGCAGCTCAAATGATTTTCAAGAATAAGTCAAATGAAGATGATGTCATGAGATAGTAACTTATGAGATTGAGGAGAGAGAGTGGAAAGAATTGAACTTTGATCAGACATCACTCAACTCCCCCTGACAATATGACGCATCGACCGTATCATGCATGAGGTATGTTGTGCATCGACCTTATCGTGCAGAATGTAGACAATGCACCAACCTATGTATGTGTGCGGTATGCAAGTGCACCGACCTACATGCGGCTTGAGTACGATATGCACCGACCCATATGCTAAATGCTCTTGCAATGCATCGACTAGGTGCAAGACGTGCATCAACTAAGACTCTGTGCAACTCATGCACCAACATCAGAAATAGTCTGTGCAAGACATCAAACAGCCATTGTACTCTGTGCAAAATAATTTTTCAAGCATCAAACATTCTTTATTCAAAATTTAAAGAACATGCTGACACAATCATCTCAAAACATTTCAACAAATAGTTTAAGAATGAAATTATTCATCAATTTCCTGCTGAAATTTGCAAAGCCCCAATTCTCTTCTTAGATATTTAAAATTTTCATTTCCAAGGGGCTTGGTAAATATATCAGCAATCTGTTTTTCAGTTTCAACAAACACTAATTCAATTTCATTTTTGCTCACTACATCTCTAAGAAAATGGTGTTTAATTTCGATGTGCTTAGTCCTAGAGTGGTGAACATGATTTTTAGTTAGGCAGATGGCACTAGTGTTATCACATAGAAGTGGAATGCATCCCAGATTTATCTGATAATATGAGAGCTGGTGTTTAATCCATAGTAACTGGGCAGCACAGTTCCCAGCAGCAACATACTCTACCTCTACAGTGGAAAGTGCCACTGTGTGTTGCTATTTAGAAGCCCAAGATACTAGGCAACCACCTAGGAATTGGCAATAGCCACTAGTGCTCTTCCTATCTACCCGACACCCAGCATAGTCTGTATCAATATAGGCTAGTAGCTCTAGCTCACACCTAGTAGGATACCATAAGCCTAGTTCTTGGGTGCTTGATAAATACCTAAAGATCCTTTTCACTGCACTAAAGTGTGATTCTTTAGGATTAGCCTGAAATCTAGCATATAAACACACTACAAATTGAATATCAGGCCTAGATGCAGTGAGATACAAAAGGGATCCGATCATACCTCTGTACAGCTTTTGATCCACAGGGTTACCTTTGGTATCTTCATCAAGACTTGTTGAAGTACCCGTTGGAGCTGGTCTTTGAGGTTGTCGAATTTGTACTTCTTCAGGAGATCCCTTATGTATTTGGACTGAGTGATGAAGGTTCCATCTTTGGTTTGTGTCACCTGTAGTCCAAGAAATAGTTTTAACTCACCCATTGAGCTCATCTCAAATTCTTGTGTCATAAGTTCAGAAAATTCCTTACACAATTTTGGATTGGTTGAACCAAAGACTATGTCATCCACATAAATCTGAACAATGAGAATGTCAGGATGACTTACCTTGGTGAACAAAGTTTGGTCAACCTTACCTCTTATGAATTTCTTCTCGGTAAGGAATCTGCTGAGCCTGTCATACCAAGCTCTAGGAGCTTGCTTCAAGCCATAAAGAGCTTTATTCAATTTATAAACATGAGAAGGGAAATCTAAGCATTCAAAACTAGGAGGTTGTCGGACATAGACATCCTCTTTTATTTCCCCATTGAGGAAAGTAGATTTTACATCCATCTGCTAGAGAGTTATTCCAAAAGAGCATGCATAAGCCAAAAGTATTCTAATTGCCTCTAACCTGGCTACAGGGGCAAATGACTCTTCAAAGTCAATTCCGAATTCCTGGTTGTACCCCTGAGCAACAAGTCTTGCCTTATTCTTTACTACATTACCTAGCTCATCTGATTTATTTCTAAAAACCCATTTTGTTCCAATGACAGTCCCATGGTCAGGAGGTGGGACTAGGTGCCACACCTTGTTCCTGTCAAATTGATTAAGCTCTTCGTGCATAGCATTGATCCAATGCACATCTTTGAGAGCACTGTCAATGGTTTTGGGTTCAACATGAGAGACTAATGAAAAATTATTCAATTCATTTTGTGCTCTAAGGAAGCCTCTAGTCCTAGGGGGTTCATGCAAGTCACCAATGACATTTTCAACAAGATGATCTCTTAAAAATCTGACATTAATAACTTGGTTACCTTGACCTTCATTTACCTCCCCCTGAACAGCAGGCTCCTCTGCATTGATCTCTTCAGCTTCTTCTTCTTGATCTGATTGGTCTTCAGGTTTTTCTTCCTTAAGGATTTCTCCATCATCTTCTTTCCTGCATTGACCAACATCAGAGTTATTCAGGGACTCATCAAAGATAATGTGTGGAGATTCCTCAACAGTTTTAGAGTTAATGTTGTACACTCTATATGCTCTAGTGTTTTTAGAATATCCAAGGAAAATTCCTGGATCACTTTTATGTTCAAATTTATCAAGGTCTCTTTTATCATTAACATGAATGAAACATTTACAGCCAAAGACCTTGAAATAAGCAATTGAAGGCTTCTTACCTTTTAAAATCTCATAAGGAGTTTTCTGAGTGAAAGGCCTTACCATAGCTCTGTTGATTACATGGCATGCAGTGTTTACTGCCTCTGCCCAGAATTTTCTTGGTAAGCAACCTTCAACAAGTAGTGTACGAGCCATCACCACAAGTGTCCGGTTCCTCCTCTCCACTACTCCATTCTGCTCAGGTGTTCTTGGGGAGGAGAATCGATGAGTAATCCCATTGTGCCTGCAAAAATTATCAAATTGTGAGTTTTCAAACTCACCTCCATGATCGGACAAAATATTTTTAATCACATTTTCATTTTTCTATTTGATATTCAAATAAAACTCCTGAAATTCAGAAAATGCATCATTTTTGTGAGTGATGAAAAAGACCCAAGTATACCTAGAGAAGTCATCAACTAGGACATATCCATATCTCCTACCTGATAGGCTGACTGATCGTGTGGGTCCAAAAAGATTCATATGTATCAGCTCATAAGGTTTGGAAGACATGTTTTTGGTTCTTGATTTAAATGACTTCCTAGTCTGCTTGGACTGTGTACATGCATCACAGACTTTATTTTCTTTCTTAAAAGACATTTCAGGGAGTCTTCTAACCATGCTATGTTTGTTCAATTTGTGCAACACAGTGTAGCTAGCATGGCCTAACCTACGATGCCACAAAAATGCTAAGTCCTCTTTATTAGCAGTGAGGCATAGGTTAGAATGTGCAAGACATCTAGATTTACCATGTAAATATTATTTATTCTTTTTCCAGAAAATTTAACAACATCGGAATCAGGTTCAAAAATTTTACAATTAAGAGCATCAAATACTACCTTGTGTCCTTTATCACAAAGCTGGCTGATACTAAGTAGATTATATGCTAAACCATCCACCAGCAGGACTTCATCAATGCAACAGGTAGTGCACTTACCTACCTTACCTGATCCAATGATTTTACCCTTTGTGTTGTAGCCGAAGGTGACAAGGCCTCCATTCTTCTCTATCAGCAAGCAAAACTTGGCCTTGTCTCTTGTCATATGCCTGGAGCAGCCACTATCCAGGTACCACATGTTATTCCTGGCTGCCAGACATACCTGCAAACACAATCAGGGAGAAAATTTTGGAACCCAAAAGTGTTTGGGCTCTGAAACATATGCAGAACAATTTAAACAAGATAATAAACTCTTGGGAATCCACATTTGTTTAAACATGGTTGGCTTAGTAGATTTCCCAATATTCTTTTCATTGTTTCTTTTCTTCTCAGCACCAACAGAGTGAGCCTTATTTTTCTGATGCTGTGTGCTGGCACCATTGTTATAGGAAAATTTGGTGTTTTTATGCCAGTGCCTAGGCCAATAAGTATTCAAAAAATGGTGGCCATAGTTTGTCCTAGGCTGACCAAAGAAAGATTGTCTACTATGATCCCATGTCCTAGTCTGACCAACCCAATTTCTAGCATGAGGTCTAAGACTGAGTGGGAAAAGACTGATACCTAGACCTCCCTTGAACTTTATTCCATCCAGACCTATAGGATTGTTGTGGCTGTCTATAATGGTAGGTCTGGACACTGGGTCGGTGGAACTGGCATGGTTGACCTCTAATTGAACTCTGTCTCCCCCGCACCTTTGACTCACCTGGCTTGCGCATTTGTGTATATTGAGTCTTCTTCTTGGCTGCTGGTGGTGGTGGAGACTTGGTGGCCTTTCCCTGGGGTTTGAGTGTGCAAGTAGACTGACCCCTGACCTGAGACTCACCCTTAGGTGTAGGGCAGGGTATGCTAGGCTCACCAACATTCTGCTTACCTTTGTCCTTAGCACTGGTCATTTTGACATTAGCAATGTTAGCAGTAGAATTTTCACTATTCATTTTGATAAGGGGTCTTTTCTCCTTCTGAGTTACAAAAGAAATTATTTTCACTGCAAAGCTCCTTTTATCAGTAGGATTAAAACCTAGACCCTCTCGTCTGAAATTAACTTTTGACCCCAACAAAGCATTCAGATTATCAGATCCTTGGGTCATATTCTCAATTATTTTCACTTTGTCACCATTTTCTTTTTCTAGTTGTTCGATTGAATTCTTTAATTCATTATTGACCCCTCGGACAACTTCATATTTTTCATCAACAACTTTCATTTCATTTTCAAATTTTTGCAATTTCAATTTCAAATCATCAATAACATCTTTCAGCATTTCATTTTCTTTTCTACAATCAATCAAAGCATGCTTTAAAGCATCAAATTCAGAGCAAGAATTTTTTAACCTATTATTCTCAGACTGTAAACAGACAAGTTTATCAGACATTGTCTTATCATTCGAAAGAGAATTAACCTTCTTCTTCAAATGCCTGTTCTGTTTCCTAATATCATTTACTTTGTCCAACAAATCTCCGTAGGCATCTTCCCAATCAGAAATAGTATAATGCTCAAAGGGAGATGATACCTCATCGGAGTCTTCTCCTTTTTCTTCATCATCTTTTGCCATCAGGCAGATAGGCTCTTCTTCATCCTCGCTCTCAGATGTGCAGCTGAATGTGCCCTCGTCCTCGTCTCTTCATGTGCTCACAATCGCCTTTCCTTTGGGAGCTTTCTTCTTTGACTTCTCTTTCAGCTTCTGGAGCTCAGGACAATCTGCCTTCATATGGCCGGCCTTCCTGCAGTGGTAGCAAACATTAGTGTCAACTTTCTTGGCAGAGTTCGATCTATACCTTGTTTGCCTCCTTCCGCCACCAAACTGCCTTCGGCCTAAGTTTCTTCCCTCCTTTGTCATAAATCGCCTAAATTCTCTGGTCAGCATGGCCAGTTGGTCTCCATCGATCTCTGACCCAGAGGGGCTTTCCTCGCTTGATGATCCACTGTGGCTGGATCTACTCGATCTGCTGAAGCTGGCCTTTAGAGCAATAGGCTTCTTCCTCTTCTCGAGCTCCTCAGTCTTGGTAAGGTTCATCTCGTAAGTCATTAGTGAACCAATAAGCTCATCGACCTTCAAGTTCTGTAAATCCCTTGACTCCTCGATAACTGTAGCTTTTGTATGCCATACTGGAGTCAGGGACCGAAGGATCTTCCTCACAATTTCATAATCCGAATAATTCTTTCCCACTCCTGAGACCATTAGTAATGATCATGAGGTGCGCATACATTTCTATAATGGTCTCACTGGGCTTCATTCGAAAGGCTTCATACTCTGAGACCAGCAAATTCACCTTGGTCTCTCTTACTTGAGAGGTTCCTTCGTAGATGAGCTCCAACTTATCCCACATCTCCTTTGCAGTGGTGCATGATGAAACACGGGAGAACTCGGTGGGATGAAGTGCGCACTGAATAGCATTGATTGCACTCCAATTAAGGGTAGATCTTCTGATCTCCTCTCTTGTCCAAACTTCCTCGTTCTCATGAAGCTCGAACAGACCTTTGCTGACTACTTTCCATATCTCATAATCTTTCGCCCTCAGAAATACTGTCATATGATTCTTCTAGTATGCATAGTTGGATCCATCAAAGTATGGGGGCTTGGCAGTGGAGTATCCCTCAGCTGTCATCCCTTTCACGTCCATGGCCATTGACTCTTCAGGACGTTGATCCCTACAGAAGAGTTAGGCTTTGATACCAAGTGATAGAATAGATAGACGCTCTAATACCAAGTGATAGAATAGATGGACGCTCTGATACCGTTAGATAGAGTATCTATAGACGATCTAGAGGGGGGGTGTATAGATCAGTCACCCACTAAAATTTACTACAGCAGAAATAGTTGCGAAAAATAATCAAACTACTGTAGGACGATCGGAAGGCACTCAATCACAACCAGAATGAAATAGATCAAACAGATTAGCTCTCATGTGATCCTAAACAATCGTCTACTGAGCGATGAACAAAGATAAAGGACAAAAGCAAACCGCAAATAATCACACAGTGGACAGAGGATTTTTAAGGTGGTTCAATCTCAAACCCGAGATCTACGTCCACCCCACACTCAAACTAGAGTGTGGCTTAACTGCTGATCCACAGCTTCAGGGGTACAAACCCTACAAACTGCTGGGCCTTACAGCTTACGCCGACCAGAGGAGTCCTCCTCTGCAACCGCTGGGGCTTACAGCTTTACCCATCCAGAGGATACCACACCTCTGCCCGCTGAGCGTCATAGCTTGCTCCGCTGACAAACAGCTTGAAAAAGAGTTTCTAAAATGAAAAGAAACAAAGTGAAAAGCCAAAAAATCCATGAAGGGAATGTAGCTCACACTGAGCAAATTCAGCTCTGGTTCTAAACTTGGAGACTGAAAAACAACTTTTCTCTCTCAAATATCTCAAAACACTTCTCTTAGAACTCTCCTTCTTTTCTCCTCTCTCTGTCTTCTTTTTCTCTCTAGATCGTACAGGTGCTGGCTCTCTCAATACAACAATCTACTCTTCTGGCCTGATCAGTCTTCTCTCGAAGGAGAAGCTTCTTATTTATAGGATCAGTAGAGAGGTAGGGCGTGTGCTCTCCACGATTCCCTCCCAAACACCTTGGTCACGTGGCAGCATCCCAGCTTACTGCTTTACACGTGTCACGATCCTGGCACCTCCTCCAATCTTGGATCACGTGCCCTTCTTAATCTTCACGAAAAGGCATCTATCAAGGCATCAGACATAAAGTCACCTTCAGACAGTTATACGAGTTATAAAGAGATTGCACGGAGTAAATACTCTGACAGACTGGAATGCACCGACTCAAAGTGGTGTTCACACACACGTGCACAGACTCAATCATTCATGCACAAGCAGATACACAGACTTCATTTCAGTACACGGCTAACAGGTGCAAAGACTTATGTGTGAGTGAGTTGCATCGAATGCATCGAGTGCGTATCTGCAACGTGCAAGCATTGAACAGACCTATCGTGCACGCACTGGACCCATGAACACTTATGCATCGAGTTGCCTAAGACATGATGCATGAACTCTAAGTCCCCGGTGCAAGTGTTGCATAGACCTGATCAACCCGTGAGAGGCCTGGCACTGACTTAGCTATGTGTAACGGCAACCAATGCACTGACTAGCTCAAGAAGGAATGCACAGACTCTATGTGCATGGTGCAGATATTGCACCGACTCAAATGCGTGCGACTATGATTATTGCACCGACTTACCACAAGCAACGAATGCACCGACTTAGAAACTCATGTGCATAAGACGATCATGAGGCAAAAATTGCACCGATGCAAGGGTTGCACCGAACGTGCTTACCTAATGCAAAGATTGCACAGACATGCAAGACTTGAACGTTTGAAGTATGCACCGACCTTATGAATGTTGACTTATAGTGTTTGCTATCATCAAAACCACAGGGGCACAACAAAACCTATATAAGGAAGAGGGTTCCAAGGGTGGTCAGCCTTTAGCAACACCTATCCTCAACATCCACCATCTACGGTCTCACTTGAAAGAGAAGGGAGGTGAGGGACTTTGGCCTTGTGAAGGGGGGGGGGTGAACCTGCTATTCCTAGGACATCGGGCAAGAGTCTCGGGAGGGTCTGGGGTGTGGATCTCATCCCCGGATCAAAAGGGTAAAGCTGAGGAGGATCTAGGTTGTGGATATTATCCCCGGATCGTCGGTTAACATCTCAAAGGTAGGCACCTAACCTCAAATTTTAGGGGTCAACAGTGCATTAGAATGATTTCAAAGTATTTTTCTACATTTTAAAGAGGGACTAAGGGTATGTGGGGACCACCACCATGTTCCTTTTTGGTTTCATCAAGTTTTGGGCTTTCATGAGTTTCCTCTGAGTTTCTAGGGTCAATACAGTCCCTAGGTAGGTCAGCATAGACATTGGAACATGCCTCAAGTAAGGTCGATGCACATTTTCCCCCAGGCTAAGTAAGGTCGATGCACATTTCCCCGCAGGCTAAGTAAGGTCGAGGCACATCTATCAGGGCTTTAAGTAAGGTCGATGCACATTTTCCCCCAGGCTAAGTAAGGTCGATGCACATTTTTCTCCAGGCTGAGTAAGGTCGAGGCACATCTGTCCAGGCCTTAAGTAAGGTCGATGCACATTCCCCCCCAGGCTAAGTAAGGTCGATGCACATTTTCCCCCAGGCTAAGTAATTAAGGTCGAGGCACATCTGTTAGGGCCTTAAGTAAGGTCGATGCATATTTGGGAAAAGGTCATATAAGGTCGATGCACATTTGGAAAAAGGCCTTATAAGGTCAATGCACATTGGGAAAGGGCCATATAAGATCAATGCACATTTGGGGATGGGCTATACAAGGTTGATGCACGTTTTGGAAAAGGCCATGTAAGGTCGATGCACATTTAGGAATGGGCCATATGAGGTCGATGCACATTTGGGATGGGTCAATATAGGTCGATGCACATTTGGTCCAGGTCGATGCACCTGTGGGTCTGTTCCAATTTCCAGAAACTTAGAAAAAGGAAAGTTTGAAAGGGCATTTTAATTCATAAAAATCTGGAAAATTTAGAAAATAATAGAGAATTAAGGTGGTAACCCACTATAAAAATTTCATGCTCCCAGAAATTCTGTACCTATAGTTATAAGTCATTTTCTATGCATGTGTAGCCTAGAAATTACCTTGTCCTCTCTTATTCGGTAACCTGATCATGCACTGTTCCGCACCAATCAGTATATAAGTATGTTTATCCCACTAAAACCATTGAAAAGCATGCTTGTTATGATAAGTATCATACTAGTATTTGTAAAATGAGTATGAATGTGAATACGATGTGAATGTTATGAATGGAAACAACATCATTCTGTGAGATAGGACTCGGTCCCTTTGTGGGGCGGCCCTTCTGCGGGACAGCGATACGTTACGCCGTGGAAGTAAAAGAACCCAGGGGACGATGATACGTAACACCCTGATCAAAATTCCTATGATTCGGACTTCTGCCCCTTTGTGGGGTGGCCCTTCTGTGGGACGGCGATACGTAACGCCATTGGGCCTCAGGAAACTAGGTGGGAGTTCACTTCGGGTCTGTGTAGTACTCTTTCGTTCGTTCGTTTGTATGGGCCTCCTATGTTTATGGCAGCTGTTGGTTCCATGAATAACAAAATGTGAGAACTCATGAAATGTGATAATGTGTATCTGCTCATTCATTGAGGGCTTGTTGCATGCATGGGTATCTTATATGTTAGTTAAAGAATACGTATTTTTCCTCATATGAGTTATTTTTAGTGAATGATAATGAATGGATTATGCTATTATTAATATCTGAATTATGTGTATAAATTGGTTATATAGATGCGAGTTAGCCCTGGTTTGTTTAGGCTACCTACTGAGCGTCACACTCACCCCTTTGTGACACACGTTTCAGGAGACATAGAAGAAGTTGAGGAGGAGGCTGCGGCTGAGGAGTAGTGTTAGTCCTCACTTCAGCTGGGTAGGCTCCAGAGGACAATCTCTCTTATATGTATGGTCATTGGTGGGTGAGCCTATGTGGGCTCAGGATTATCTTGGAACATCAACCGATATGTACTCTTCTTTGAAATATGTACTCTTTTTGGAAATCTCGAATGGTTGAGATGTCAGTTACATTTCTCGTCATTTGTGGTTTCTCTCTCTCATGCGAATGTATGCATGTTTATTTTATATTTGTGCTTCCACGATACGTACGAAGTATTTGCTTCGGGGTCGATAAAAGGACAAAAAATATACCCAAAATTTGGGGATCGGATCCCGGGGTGTTACACATTGTTGTATCCGGGGTGGAGACCCTGGCATGACTGCATACCTCTCTCCTTTCCAAAAGAAAGGACTAGGCGGCTCTTCGATGTCCTCATTGAGAGGGGATAAATCATGGCCCATGAGCCGTCGACAGATTACACTCAATGGGACTTTATTCATCCCTAGTACTGCCCTTCTCACGCCAGAATATGCCACGCGATCGAGTCCTACGAGGAAGTTCAACACTTAATCCAGGAATAGATCCAATGGGAGCAGATTGATGCTGAGGGGAACTCCATGGTGACTTTGAGGCTCCGAGAAGCCATTGAAGAAACTCTGGGCATTGCCAGAAATGCACCAGATCACTCAGATCCTCCTCAAGCAAATGGGCACGGATTGCCTTCTCGACATGTCCCGGAGTAGCTCGTGTTTCGAACTGATAATCGAGAAACTCTCGAGCGACTATGGAGCCGTAGAAGGCGGGACACCAGTCAGGAGACTGAGCCAAGTAATTTCTCGATTAACGTCATCCATCCTCCTGCCACCGCAGCTCCTCCAGATGCCCAGATACCGAGTACCAGTCGGCCAGTTTCTGCCAGTTCTTGCCACCCCGGCCTTGCAATGGCGGCCTTGGCAAGAGCTGGAGTCTCTTCCATTCTCCAAGGAGGATACCGCCAGACTACTTTGGGTTCTTCTCGGCCGAGAGGATGTCCTGGTGAGCGAGACGATGATGGACGCCCCAAGCTCCTCTCGCTCCCCTCCTACTCTACCTCCACCTTCTGTACCAGGAGATAAGAAGGGGAAGCAAAAGCAGGGCGAGGCCGTAGCGCGACCATGCCGTGTCTCTCCAGCCAGTGAGCCTTTGGGTCCTCTCCGTATACCCTGCAACCCAATCCAGATCATAGAGAAGACATCTTTGGAGTCTTCAGCGACTCTGGCTAGCAAGCCTGGTCCTTCACCACAAGGCCCAGTCAATGCATGACGTCAGAGTGACCACCAGGAGTGGCGATACCCCACTACACTTTCAGTTGCCACCAGACACCACTCCAAGCCGGATAGTAAATGCAAGGCTAAGGAGCAAGACTCCCAGCGAGTCCCCCAACCTACATCGTAGCAAAGAACTTCGCCACCGCGGGTAAGGCATCAAACCGCGCATACGTCTTCGGACGCCAGCCCTAGCATACTAGCTTATCAAAAGCTACCTCCTTCGCCACCGCGGGTAAGGCATCAAACTACGCATACGTCCTCGAACGTCAGTCCCAGCATCCCAGCATACCAGGAACTACCACCGGAGGTCATCGAATAGGCGATCAATGCCACCTTCCAGATATAACAAGCAGAAGGTGCCTAGATTGAAATCCGGGCGAGGAAAAGCCGTCGACCTCCCTCTGCTAAGACATTAGCTTAGAGAGATCCTCCTAGGGATTTGTTAACTCCGGCTCCAGTATCCCTCCCTTCTACTCCCCTGGAGGCGGCCATCGCCAAGAGAAAGGAGAGGAATAAGAGGAAGAACCTCAAAAGATGGCTCAAGAAGCAAGCTGAGCAAGCAGCCGCCTTACAGTTTCCAGCCGAGCTAACGCCTCTCCAAAGGCTGCAACGGCTCATCGACAACCTGGAGGAATACATTCCTCCTCATCCCTCTAGCGCTCTCCCACTTGATAGTTATATCCCGTGGGAAGAAATGCAGAAGCGAGCTCGCCTCAGAGGCTGGGTCCAAGAGATGATCTAGAAGATCAAGAATGACGAGAGGCTCCTCATCCCAGAAGAACTCTCCTTATTCTACAAAGATAAGGAGATCGCCATAGAGTAGTTGGCAGAAATGCTTCGAGACTGCACCTACAATATGGTGGCCATTCCACCCCCGGACAACATCAACACTTCTCGACGAGGCAAGCCGGTGGCCTCTCGGACCAGACAAAGAACTACTGTCCCGTTAGGACTACAACCAACTCCAGAAAATATAGGCTGCGGTCGAGGTCGTGGCGGAGGATGCGGTGGCGGTCGTGGAAGAATCGCCGAGTTGCTTCTCCATCCGTCCACCTTCGATCTAGAGCGAATCATCCTCTTTCGAGGAGAAGAACCTGCCCCCATTTCGGAGATAGAAATTCAGAAAGGGTCCAGCATCTTCGATCCCTCCGACATGGAGGATGTCATTGCCAGCATTCCAGTCCCTGCACCGGTTCCGGTCACTTCTGAAGATCAAGTTGGTCCATTCGGCAAGGATGACCTGGCTCGCCAGTCACTCCCAGAAGAGCCATCCTTGGCGCCTTTGTTCCAGGAACCCACAGGGAATTAGAGGTAACCCGATCCCGGTGGTAAAGGCAAGGTGGTGCATCTCCCCGATGGGGAGCAACGCGACAGTTCGCGCAAGACTTAGCCAGATATACTACCATCATTAGAGGATGCTTGTGCTGAAGCTGACCGAAAGGTCCTCCACCAGATGAAGCGGTTTCCCACCAACATTAGAATTTGGGAAGCTATTGCTTGGAGTAAGTAGCTAAGGGAAGCTCTTGTCAAAATACTCCAAGAACCGGAAGTCTATGAAGCACATACTGTGGAAATGAAGGCGTCGACCTATGAAGCCTTCGCGACCACAGTCACCTTCACTAAGAAAGACATGTTACTTTATCCCTCGTGCCATAATCTCCCTCTCTATATCAGGGGAAAAATTAATGGGCATGAGGTGAACCGGATCATGGTAGACGCCAGTGCTGCTATCAACATCATGCCGCTAAAAACCTTCAAGACTCTATATTTGGCCCCATACCTACAGAAGGTTCAGGCGGTCAAAATATCCGATTTCAAACAGGACACCGAGAACGTCCTTGGCCGGGTGGATGTTGACTTGGTACTCGATGATTTCGCCTCCAAGGCGACATTCAACATCATCGATGCCAACACATCTTATAAAGTGCTATTGGCCAGACCTTGGTTGCATGAAAATTGGGTCATCCTGTCGACTCTCCATCAGTGCATCAAACATGCAAAGGATAGAGAACAACATACGATCTTTACAAACCTGTCACCATTCACTCCAGCAGAGTGCAATCTTGCCGATGCCACACTTTATTTCGCGAGACTCAGCCCATACCCAGTGATCAAAAGCAAAAGCAATGGCTAGCTCTCCGAGGAAGATGATGATGATCTCTTCTCCGTTGACGAGGAGAAGGCCAAGCTTCATCAGCTACGCCTCAGCTCCAAGTTAACTCTAGATCGACCTGAGAGGCATAAAATTGACTTCGAGGCTAACCTTATTAGCCGAGCCATGGACAAAAGTATATGCTTGCCGCCAGACTGCATCCAGCTCTCATGTGCATCAGAATATCACAAGGTTGAGCCACTTATAACATTTGTCATTACTTACAAATGACAACTCAGAAGCAAGAAGAAGGCTAATAAGAATAAGCCCATTATCTTCTACAAGGGAGACATGGCCCCGCAAGCCCCACCAGAAGGCAACTTTGGTTGGTCTAAACGAGCCGATGACACCCCTGAAGCAGTCCAAGTAATGGATGACCTGCCACAGCATATTCGGGAAATGTGCCTGAAGCAACACATTCCCCAATGGCAAGGCTCCTCACAGCGAAGATACTTTCGCTAGTTGTGGACCCCTTCCCAGGTCCGGGGGCAACCCCCTTTCTCCCACAAAGATACCAGGGACATGACTACGACCAAGACCCGGACTTCCGTGTCTACTACGCGGTCAACGTCGTGGGCCTGGCACAGCCAATCGGCGACCAAGCTAATGTCGATACAAAATTTGATAGCTCCAGGGACGAGGGAGAGGAGATCCTGATCTCGCTCCCCGCCAGGGCCAGCACCCCAGATCAAATAATTAATGAGTCTTCGCCGCCCTCCTGCAAAGACATTAGGGCTGAAGAAGCTCCCGGGGCCTCCCAGTCGGTTAATGACAAACTTCCCCAATGAGGATGGTGCCCAGAGCACTGGCCATGAAGTGTTGTCAACTTTAGTAGGCAACCCCAAGGAAGCTTCAGTGGCACCAGTCGGCAACTACCAGTCGGGAGCTAGTAGTTTCGAACAATCCTTGCCAAAGCCTAATGACAACACTTTCCCAACTCCATCAGCGTCGACTAGTGGCTTCAAAAATCAAGAAGTACACGAAGCTGACACTGATGATGAAGACTTCATCGACTTTTAACCCGCTCCTCCCGAGATGGAGGATGGCGGCCAGGAAACCATTGACGAACTTGTTGAAATCAACTTGGGTTAAGATGAAGCCCACCAGTCAACCTTCATCAGCACTCTCCTCACCAAAGTAGAAAGGTGGGACTACAAACAATTCCTGCTCGAATACAAAGACTGCTTCGCCTGGACATACAAGGAGATGCCAGGGCTAGACCCCTCCGTGGTGGATCATGAGCTGGCCATTTCTCCATCAGCAACTCCAGTCAAACAGCCGCAGCGGCATATGCGCCATGAGCTGAAACTCCAAGTTTTGGTCGAGGTCAACAAAATGACAGAGGTCGACTTCATCAATCCATGTATCTATCCGATCTAGCTCGCCAACATCGTCCTAGTAAAGAATAAAAGTGGTCAAGTCCGCATCTGCGTCGACTTTCGGAACCTCAACAAAGCATGTCCGAAGGACGACTTCCCAGTCCCAATCAGGGAAACCATGGTTGATATGACCATCGGACATGAAGCCTTGTCTTTCATGGACGGGTCATCTGGTTATAACCAGATCCGGATGTCCCTCAAAGATAAGAACCACACAACCTTCCGATCCCCCAAAGGGATCTTCAATTACAAATGTCACGCCCCGAGGTATGCAGCAGAAGAAATTCGGGAACGTGAACAATCGGTAAATAAAGCCTCAAGTGAGAATGACAATCAGAGCACTAAACATTCACACATAAAAGAGGAATGCACAAGGTCATATACTCAAAAATCTACCTTTATTGAATAATGATAACTGAGTTTACAAAAGACCTTATAACTTTGACCCTTTATATTCTAGACTAAAGAAAAGGGAAAATTACATAACATGATCAACTTCACCACCTATTACAGCGAAGAAACTTATTACAATATGACTTATGTCTAACTATTGGACTCATAACTATGGCTCCTCTCGTGCATCAATCGCTCTTGGACCCGCCACTTGAAAAGTACGAATGCGACCCGCTAGAATTTCTTGAAAAGATTGGAAAGTAGGGAATGGGCACACTTGCCCAATAGGTATCTTTGTATCAACATGAAGGCAAGTGTTCAGTAATTAACATTTTAGCTCTAGAATGTAAGGTAAAGAAAATGCGATGAAACATGCGATAAAACCAAAGTAACAACACAAGTAGCAAGATATAGACCATAGAGATATGAGTGTTCATGTAGAATGAGAACATGATCAAGTAAGAAATTATAATGTGCCCTTTAATGAATGAGAATGCACTAGAATGTATCGAGAATGTACTTTTCATAACCATAAAGGCTATGCACTAGAAAGTCATGTAACAAGCGAGTATATAATTTCATCGTGAGTCTTGTGGATTTCACCCGTTTATAAAAAAAGTACACCCGGCGTAATGCGACGCCAGTGTTCATCATACCCCATGGTTTACAGTATGTTTCCGACCATCCGTCGAGGGGGCTAGGGTGGAGCCCTTGGACACTGTTCGTGCCCTCTCTTGCATCTTCAAGTTATAAATCAAGCTACTTCCACGAGTAATATAAATGTAGGCCAATAATGTAAAGTTCGAACAATAGGTTTGTGATAACAAATACAAAGGTAAGAACACACCAAAATAGAAATCATGAGAGTTCAAGGATGAATTAATTGGATATTATGCCATGGAGGAATTCCGGAAGCATAATAGTACATTCATAGATTTCTATAGTTTATAAATGACATTTTTAACAAGGTTTTAGGTTCCAGATAATCAGAAGACCATATGAGAATAGAATAAGGTCAACCCTTGGGTCAGACCTCGGGTTGGACATAATTTAATTAGCGTGATGGTTTTGAGGGTCACGATAACTCATTAACACGGTATATCATCAGTCCGCGATCCGAGGAGGAGTCGAAGCAGAAAGAAGGTCAAGTCGACACAAAGAGAAGTCCGTGGCTGAAGATGAACACGATCAAAGGATCCACCGCAATAATTCATTAACGCGACTGAAGATTAGGGCGTGATCATGCTAGTTCATAGAAACATGGAAAACATGAAGTGCTCTATAACTTTTGGGTTTTTAGGGTACAACCAGCTCGGCATCCTAGTGGGAATCCCAAGCTCGCAGAGTCTTACGGAGGTCTTGAGACATGATCACCTATTTCGGTAAAAGGAATATCAGATGGAGAGGATCACAAGTCCAAAAGAGTGTGCCTATCAAGTGCATGTGTAACTAATAGCAACGTACTAGAATATGTGATATATGTGAACTTATAAAACAGAAAGAGATGAGAAAAGGAACTAATGAAAACAAAGTGTAACCAAGTCATGAAACCTTTTAAGTACAAAACTATAAAGTTTTGGCATGAAACTAACATATAATGAAATTAGCCTTTAAAAACATGCTAACCCTAGATATGAAGTCATGACATAACCAGGAAGTGAAACTACTAAGATAAGGCATGCATATTAGTATATATATCATGAGAAATAAACAAGGCTTAATATGGTTCACGGAGCATTAACACGGCGAAGACAGCCAGCCTGTTCTGACAAGAACCCGGCGTATTGGGCTTGCGCGTTAAATAGACGCGCCCCCTATGCCAACCGCCATCATCCCACGGTGAGACTGAGACAATACCGGCCTTACAGGGTTACTTCCTAAGGAAAATTTATATGGAACTAATAGGAAACTAACAGGAAAAGCATGCTATCATGGAAAGATTGCATGGGAACATCTGTAATAATCAAAAAGTTATTATCTTTTAGTTAAGGTTTCATGGACTGCTATTGCATAGTCATGAACATCCTATTGTGCAGTCATGGTAAAACGTAAAATACTCCGTGTATAATACATGAAATCAGAGAGAAAGGAGAGGGCTTTTGTCACTAACATGTTGTTTAAGCCAGTCATGAGATAACCTACCTCTGATTTGATCCCTAGACATAGAATTTCTCGTTGGAAGACGGTGCTGGTTCCTGTGCATCCTACGTAGAAACCGCAACTTCCCGACCTTCTAACTCCTTAACCTCTTGACCTAAATCTATGAAATTTGGAGGAAAGGTATAAGATACAAAGGGGAACAAATAACTCTAAAGGATGAACCCTAAAATACCTCTACTAATGTCCCTAAACCTCAGGTCTTTACCGGCCAGACACGCTTGTTCCTGTGCGTTCTGCAGAGAAACAGCAACTTGTAGATCCTCTAACTCTCTGGTTGCTTGATCTCCTATCACGAAATTTAGAAAAGAGTTAGACAATACTAAAGGGAATAAAACATTCTAAAGGACTAACACGAAATACCATCATCTTACCATCGAACCAGGCGAGTCAAAACGAGGGTTCGCGCAGGTCGATTTTGGGTCCTGATTATAGGGTTTAGCCTAGGGTTGAAGGATTAGATCGAGTTAGGAGTCCTTATTAGGGTTAGAGTCAATCCCCAAAAGTCCTAGACCAGTTTTCCCTTCGAGATAACATCGATCCATGGCCACACATGGATAAAAATCTGATTTTTTCGTGCTTTGGTACACCTCGGTTCCGTAGTCGTATCGTGGTCAACATGAGTACCGCGATATTCAAGAGCACGGCGTATCATATGGGCGCGTTCTGGTCTTCACTTTGAATTTAAATTTTATTCAAAACCTCCCTTCTAGTTATCCCTTATTTATCTAATAAAAATATGGAATTATTATAATTACGCCTCTAGAAGTGGGCTTGGGCCTAAGGGGCTTAGAAATTGGTCTATGGGCCCAATTTAAGTGGGCTTAACCCTTTGGTAAATATAGGGCTTTTAAATTCAATTAGTTAATCCATAATTCGTATAATGGCCCATTAAGCCTCTTTAAATTCTTAATAATGGTATTTAATTCTTGAAAATTCCTAGAAATTTTTAGGGTGTTACAACAAACGTATGCCCTTCGGTTTGAAGAATGCCGGCGCTACTTACTAGAGGGCTATGACCAAAATATTCGACGAAATGCTACACAACATCGTCGAATGCTATGTCGACGACCTCGTTGTCAAGACCAAAAGGCGAGAAGACCATCTACATGATCTACGCTAGGTCTTCAATTGACTCCGGCAATATGGGCTCAAGATGAACCCCATGAAATGCACATTTGACATATCCATCAGCAAGTTTCTCGGCTTCATCGTCAGATACCTAGGAATTGAGGTGGACCCCAGCAAGATCAAGGTAATCCGGGAGCTTCCACCACACAAGAACCTCACTGATGCGTGACGAGTGACACGACCGGGCTAAGATGTACGACCAACTCGATGTGCCCCCAACACTAGCACGCTAAGGTAAGTCGGGCGGCTGACCACCGTGGCATTCTCTGGGTGGAGACGTCTCTCAACAAGAAACTCACTCTAGCCCGACGATCGTCCCTATGTGGGAAACGTGGGATCACAGCGGTTAAAGAACCACTGTCGCCTAGGGTATGCAATTCGAGCTCGGTGCTCAATTGGAGCTAAGGAATGGTTCTCACACTAACAATTGCGGTGATTTGTATTTGGATATGACCCTAATCTCACAAACGTAGCATATATCACATCATACTAGATAAGCAAAATACTTGGAATTAGGAACGTGCGCGTACCTCCACGACTAGCGCGTGGGGAAGAAAACCTCGGTCGAATCTGACAACCCCGATACACAACAAATGACTAATATTACAATTTCAGAATTATTGAACCCCATGCACAACCGTGTTTTAAGGAATTTTGATGATGAACTAAATACCATGTGACTGCCCTCCATGTAAACAATATGCATATGTTGGTTGTGGATTTGAAATGAATTGAGCAAACTCCATTTGATTGAACGGCTAGTGTATGACACGCTCAACTGATTTGATGAACTTAACTGACGTGTGTTTTAAAATGTTTACAGGAGTTAGTGAGAAAGGAAAGTCTCCGAACAATTTGGGTGAAATTCATCTAACTCGTCCTTAGTTGATTTGGATAGGATTCAAGATATTGTGATAGCTATCATGTGGTTTCAAGAGACTTAGTCTAAATATTGAGAGATTGATGAGAGTTAGAGATTATTCTTCAGGAAAGCAAATGAGAATTGAAGACTTACCTTAGGTGTGTAACTTTGATAGGGACTTTCAATGGAGACCGAATGTCAAGATCAAGTGGCTGGTATTCAACTGAAACATTAAAATGGTAAGTTGTTCTGTTTGGATTGTTGAAGGAGGTTTATTGTGAAAATTGGATGGACAACTCTCATCGTAATTCCCTAACCATCTCTAATTGGTATATCTATGTTTTGGGGTATTTAATACTTATTTCTTCCATTCATGAAGATGTTTTTAATGTCTCATGTCTTAAGGTTTACCCCCTTGTGAGTTCTATTAAGTTTGCATTATGTCAAGAAAAGTGTCGACCCCATGGGTCGACACTTTATCCAGGGGTCTGGTGACTTAAGCCGGCCCTCTTATGTCTTTGAATGTAGGGATAAAAAGTTGACCCAATGGGTCGACCTTTTTATCGTGAGGTTCTGTCTGGGTTCAAGTTTCAGAACCCTGGACATAAGTGTCGACCCACAAGGTCAACACTTATTCCGGGTCTTTTTGCCATGGCCTTCTATTGTTGCCACAGGTGGAAAGTGTCGACCCCGTGGGTCGACACTTTCTTCGCTGGATTCTATTTGGGCCTTTGTTCTGTCTTGCCCGAACGCGAGTGTCGACCTTAGGGGTCGACACTTTCCGACGACCGAAAAATACGCCGGTTCGTGCGGCGGCTGGTGCCCTAGCCCAATCCATTCGTTTGATGTCCTATTATGATTGGTCCTTGGGGGATATTATCCTCCACGTGGCCCTCCATTCCTCTTGGGTATTAATCGAATGTGATAGGGTTTATTGGAGAAGAGAGAAAGCATTGAATGATATATGTGCTTTTGGGGTTTTTCAGGAAGAGCAGCCGTAGCGGTGTTGAAGCTTCTTCCCATGTCGTGCTAGATCGATTCAAGGTTGAAGATGATCATCCTCCACCTTCCAGAAGCCATTGGGTTGAAGAACGACGGCTGAACCATCTCTCCATCACCCATGGACTTGGTGGTGAGTCAAGAGAAGTGAAAGGGGATTGAAGTACCTACATCCTTTCTTCCGATCTGAACCAAAGGAGCTTCGTGAAGACATCTTCTCTAATCCGTTCATCCGTGGAAGTCATCAAGGAACCAAGCTTCATCATTGACGACCAGGAGTTTCCTCAACTCTATATTCATCACAGTTTGGAGTCATTCATGCTTGTTTATGTCTATTGAGCTTACAAATGTATATCTGAGTTCATCTTTTAAACTGAATAATATTGTGTGTGTGTTCAGAGCGGGGTCTCCGACTGTGGAATCACTATTGGGGTGCGTCCCCAATCTTGGTGTGTGTGTGTGGTGCTGAGCACCGTGTTGAGGGTTCGCCCTCATGTGTGTGCTGCACTACAACATGTTGAGCTTCGTGCTCGTGTGTGTGTTTTGCTGCCGTCGTGTAGCGTGTGGTGTATTGGGGTTCGTCCCCGTGTGCTACCTCGAGTAGCATTTTAGTGAAGCCTCACCGAGGTGGTGAGGGGTGGACGTAGGGTACCCATCGTGGTCCTGAACCACCTAAAAAATCCTTGTGCATGTGTGATTGGTTGTGTGTTTGTTCCTTATCCTCTACCACCATTCATAGGATGGATTATGAACTGTGTTGCACATCAATGCTAAATTTGTCAATGTATACGGCTAGTGCAAATTGCTAATTCTCCGTGTGTGATCTTGTCACCTGCACGTTCGGTGAGGTTTGATTGAGAAACCTTTAAGTCTTTTTAATTGGTTATAATTTTTAGAGAGAGATCTGTTCACCCCTCCTCTAGATCCGTGCCACTACACTGTGGGACCCAACAATTGGTATCAGAGCCCGACTCTGTTATATTAGGTCAATCGATCTTCAGAGGGATCCTAGTGTAATTTATGAATGATGAATGGTTCTTCAGATATTACTTCTTTGACTTCTTTACCTGTTGAAGAGGCGTGATCTCGTGCTTGTCCTGAGCGGGGTAGATGATCACCGGATAGTGAACGACAATGAAGGGAAACAAATCAGGGGGCCCAGGGATGATTCCCTGGGGTAAACCCTCCGATGCTTAAGTCAGTCGAACAATGATGGAAGCGATGAAGGGAGGAGGAAGGAGATGCACGAGATCCCTCTACACCAAGGTGGTGAAGTGGTTCCTGCTCAGGGGGTATAGGCGTGTGCTAGCCCTTACCTTTCGTTGGAGGTAGTCCCAGGTTTATATAGTGCACTGGCTTCATGAGTCCCGTAAGCTGAGGGGTTTCAGGCGGGCGTTACGTCGTCAACGTGGGATCTTTACATCCTCATCGTGGGATCTTTATAGCCTTGAGGGATCATGGGCCCCTTATCCTCATAAACTCCTGCTCATAAAGGGTTCTCAACGGTAGCATGGATAAGCAATCGTCGGTCGTCCCGAGCATAAAAGGTGCCAACCCTGTCCGGGTGATAGGCATAGCTCGGATGAGGATAGGTCGGAGTGGGCGCTGAGCACCTGCCCTTATCCCGGCGAGGGGATAGATCGGGCATGGGTCTTTCTCTGACCTGGCCAACGCTCGGGCCTTCCGAGCCTAAGGGCCGCCGAGGAAGGGTGTGATCCCGAGTGAACTTATTTGGGCTTTCTAGCTTAAGTGGGCCCTGCGGGGCTATCACTTAGATGAGTTGGGTCTCGTTTGGTCCTGATGGACCTAGTTTGGCCGTTTTCTAGATGGGCTACAGAAATCCCCCCCCTCAACTTGTCCCCCTCCTACTCCCGAGCATTAGTAGGCTCGAAAGAGTAGCCGTTAGGGTTTTGGACCAGCGTGGCTCGGGTGGGTGGAGATCTGGCGGTGTTAGGAAGCCACGTGTCGTGGTCACCTGGGCTCGTAATAATGATAATTCTGATGAATTTTAAATGAAGGGGCCCCTTTCTCTCGGAGGTCGGAACAGCGCGCCGCCTTCCACGTGGGGATATAGGAGTTGGGCGTTTGTTGTCATTCCAGACTCCCTCCGTTTTTAGGGTTTGGCTCGCCTTCGTGTTTGCTTTTTGGGCTCTTTGATGCGTCGTGAGGACACGATGAAAGAGCAGAGGCTTGCAGCGGCGTTCACGGAGTTGGCAGAGATAACTGCAGAGGTAGTTCGGCGACTTCCTCTTCCTCCGGAGTCTTCGGGGTCCCGAGAGCGTCTTTCTTCGAGTTCTTCTCCGGAGTCCATGGCGGATCAGCGTCCGGATGCCGAAGAGTGGGAGGATGAGCAGGTGATGAAAATGGCGGTGCGAAACTGTAGTAAACTGGGGGAGGCGGAGGTGAGAAGGTTGGAGCACCAGTTTCGCCTGCCCCACAAGTTTAGTTTTACCGCAGCTACTCCGCATGAGACGAGCTTGGACTCTCGTACAGGTCATATCTGTACCTTCCTTCTGGCGTGGAAGGGCGGGTTCCGCCTTCCCTTCGAGCCTTTCATCCTTAAGCTTCTCAATTTTTTTTTGGTTGGCGCCCATTCAGTTGGTAGCCAACTCCTATCTCCTCCTCTCTGCCTTTCGCATCCTCTGCCGCCAATGCGGAGTTCCCCCTTCCCTGGACCTCTTTCATTACTTTTTTGAGTTGAAGGCGCATCCCTTGACCAAGAAGGGTTTCTATTTCATCCAGGTGAGGCGGAATAGGAGATGCATCTCCTTGGTTGGGAAGGATTCTTCGCATACGGGGTGGAAAACTCAATTCTTCTGGGTGGGGATTTGTTCGGTGGAAGAAACCTGGCGGTGTCCAGTAATCCCCAATTTTCACCCGAATATTCCTCCCAGGCAGGATGAGTTCCCTCCACATTTGGAGGAATATGCGACTATCTTGTTGAAGCACCGCCAATCCACAGAAGAGCTGGTTACCCCAGAGAACGTCGAGCGATGCCTCCTTACGCGGCTGCATCCGTCTGGCTCAGGTGCCACAAGTTAGACTCTTCTTTGGATGTTGGGTCCATTTTTCTTTTTCTGACCATATCTTCCTCCTGTGTAGACACTAGGCGGTCGGCATTGGAGGAGACCACAGAGGTGATCGATCTCGGCAATGACTCGGCCACCAACGAGCCGCGATCTCCCGAGGCGCGCACCCGAGCCCGAGGCAAGTGTAAGAGGGCGGCCCAGGAGGGGTCTTCCCAGTCGCGGGGGGCCAAGCGCAAGGATCCCATGGAGGGCATGATACGGGATGCCGTGAAGGCCAAGAAGCGGGCCAGGAGGGCCGGATCTATCTCCATCGTCGAGGGCGGTTCTAGCTCGGCGGCTCTCCCCTCTTCCGAGCGAGATGGGGCCGACCTTGTTAGGCTGGCTCTCCCATCTGCCGGTCAAGAGGGGGCCGAGGAGGATGTGGCCACTCCTGCGGTCGGTGATGATGTTGGTTCGGCTCCCCTCTCGGCCAGGGCCGAGGGGGCCGAGGCTGTTTCTGCGATCAGTGGCGCAGGCCCGACTCTCTTCTCGACCGAAACTGAGGGGGCTGTGGATGAGGCGGGTGACGATGGGGCCGCGGCCGAGGTTGGGGTGGGTGAAGCTCCAGGTGGCGATGCAGGCACCAAACCGGTCCGGGTTGGAGGGCCACAGGAAAATTCGATCGAAGCATGAGAGGCGATCGCGACCGCGACTGGGTCAAGGCCGCCCGGTAGGGCGCCTACCGAACGGGGGATCTCAATCCCGGTGGTCTTGGAGAGGCTTGGCATTCAGGGCCCTTTGTATCAGGTATGTCACGGTATAGCCACGAAGGTGAAAGGGGGAAGCAGGCAGTACTCCCCGTCCGCGGCTCTCGAGGGAGTTATGGAGGGTAGCTTAGTCCTGGCCCAGATGGGGGCCACTCTGGTAGAAGCGTACGCTCGGTTGGAGTCGGAGCGAGTGACTCTGGCTCTGACCCTTAGTGGGTCTGACAGGAAGTCGGCCCGACTTTCCAAGGAGCGTGATGGACTTCGGCGAGAGCTTTCCTCGGTTAGGGAGCTGGTGCGGTCGAGCCAGCTGGAGGCCCGGGCGCTAACCGAGTAGCCAGCTAAGGCCCGCGAATCGCTCGAGAGGAAGAGCAAGCTTCTTGAAGAGGAGCACCTTTTTCGTGTCGAGCTGGATGACCGGTGGGAGGCTGAGCACTCCGAGCTGGTGGATCGGGCGGAGGAAGCTGAGCGCCTTCGGGGGGAGGCTGAGGCCGATCGAGCTGAGGCGGAGAAGCGGTCGGCGGAGGCCGAGGAGCGGACGGCTAAGGCCGAGCGGTGATTAGCCGAGACGGAGCGGGAGAAGGCCGATATCGCTGGCAGAGTGGGATTGGCGGGGGCGGAGGCGCTCTAGCAGTACAAATGCTCAGAGGCTTACCGGGTCGACCTTAAGGAAGCTTCCCTCCCCTACTACGAGTCAGCGCTTCGCCGAGGCATCCACAAGGGGTTCAAGCAGGGCTACGACCGGGCTGTATCTTATGCCGAGGAGTAGGTGTCCAGGATTAAACTCCCATCCGGGCAATGCTATGACTCGGATCTGTCATCCTCCGGCTCCTCTGTTTCGGTATTAGATGAAGAAGATCAGGAGGGCTCTTTGCCCGAGGGGTCGCCAGCTCCGGACGCCTCGGGAGGGCACGCAACCGAGGCAGTTCCCACGTCGGTGGGGTCAGTGCCAGGGTCGGCCGTCGCCGGGGATGCCGTGGGTAGACCGCCCGAGCCTTCCACTTCCGAGCTTCAGGGTGGGCCAGAGGCCTAATGTATCCGCTTTGCTTCCTCTCTTTGTATATCTTTTTCCTTCTGAAGAAAAAACTTTCTCCGTTGTGTAGAAAAATAGATTAGGTAATAGCGTTATGACGAAGACTTAACTATTTCATATCGCCATTGCTGTATTTTGTTCAGCGTATCTGCAGTAGTTGCAAAGTACCGACACTTTCTGTGTGGTTTTCGCGTGATGGTTTGGCGGGCCTCTGACAGGGTGTCTTTCCATTTTCTCATGCTTTGAATGCTTGGCCGCTTCGTGTGTCCCGCTGGGGTGGAAATGAGGGGTTTGAGGTGATCGTTCGTAGGGAGGTGTCCCTTGGACGTGTTTTCGAGGGGAGAATCATTTAAGGTAAATAGCCTCCCTTCGCCTATAAAAGGTCTGAAGGGCATCCCTTCCTCTCCACCGCTTAGGGTTTTCCCCGATAATCTTTCCTCAACCCTTCTTTACGTAGCGCTGTGCTAGTATATTTGCAGCATGGAAAATGCCCCGGAAGATGAGGCTGCCGATGATGGAGGGCGGAAAGTCTTCGCTGCTTCGGGTTTAAAGAGGGCTCGACAGCCGGTGGGCGAGTTTGAAGAGGGCTCGACGTGTGAGGACACGTCGTCTTCCTCTATCAACTTCGGCCGACGCTTGAAGGGGGAGGCGTGATGGCTGACGGATGGGGGCATCAGGCATCCCTGCCACCCGTCCCTTCCCGCTCGCTCCCTGGAGGGGATCTCTCTCAAGATCCCTCTCCACTTCCTGCTTCTCCTCTCTTCTTCCGCAGCCTCTTTCTCCCTCTTCTCCCCTCCTTGTCATTTCTTTAACACTTCGGAGGGTGCCTACACTCTCTGCCTAGTCCCTCTGTCACCTTTGTTCCAAGCTACCCGAGCCAACGGGGTCGACTTCTCCTTATCCGAGCCAGTTTCTGCGCTGGGCAGAGTCAATGGCTGGACGCGGGAAGGTCAACCGAGTCAGCCAAGCGATGGGCTCATACAGCGGCGCCAGATGGATTTTTTTTTTGACATGTATTTTCTTGGCTTTGGCCTTCCTGATGTACAAGCGAGTTGTTTGAGTAATGGAAAGGGAAACTTTTGTTTTATTCCATGTTGCTTACACAATGTTCGGTATTCAGAAATAGAACTTGCGTAGTGTAGTTGCGTTCCAGGTCCGAGGAATGGGTTCTCCTTCCATCGTAGATAACCGGTATGCTCCTTTCCCGAGCATCTCGACCACTCGGAAGGGGCCTTCCCAATTAGGGGATAGCTTGCCCGCCGCCTCAAGTGGTCGAGAGGCTTCGGCCTTTCTGAGGATGAAATCTCCCGCTTAAAAGTGCCTATCTCAGACCTTGGCGTTGTAATATCGAGTGAGATGGCATTGGTATTCCATTGCTCGGATGCTGGCAATCTCTCAGAGTTCATCTATTAGGTCGAGGTTTTCGAGCAATTTCTGATCATTTGCCTCAGAGGAGAAACAGATGACTCGGAACAAAGGATTGGCAATCTCCAACGGGATGACGGCCTCGGCGCCATATACCAACTGAAAAGGGCTCTCACCGGTTGCCGTTCTGGGAGTCATTCTGTGTGACCAAAGTATGTTCGGCAATTCTTCAAGCCAGCTGCCCTTGGCCTTGCCGAGCCTGGTCTTGATGCCTTTTAAGATAGTCTTATTGGCATTTTTGACTAGCCCGTTAGCCTGAGGGTGTGCGACCGAGGTGAAGTGATTGCGAATGCCCAGGTCGGCACATCTGTCTCAAAAATAATGAGAGTCAAATTTCTGACCATTATCGCTTACTATCACCCGGGGGATGTCGTAAGGATAGATGATCGACTTCCAAACGAAATTCCAGACGACTGTCTCGGTGATCCTTGCTGTGGCCTCGGCTTCGATCCACTTGGTGAAGTAGTCGATTGCAACGATAACGAACTTCTTCTGGGCCTGGGCCGTGGGGAATGGCCCGAGGATGTCGATTCCCCAGCGAGCGAAAGGATATGGCTCAGCCAAGGTGATGAGCTCCGTTGCCGGCTGATGGACTAGGTGGTCAAATCATCGGCATCGGTCACAGTGTTGTGTATAAGTTGAGCAGTCGCGCTGCAGAGTGGGCCACCAGTATCCCTGCCGCAGCAAGATCCTGGCGAGCGACCTTCCTTCTAAATGCGCTCCACAGGGACCTTCGTGAACTTCTTGAATCACCCGATTGTCTTCATCAGTGCCGAGGCAATTCAGGAGGGGACCGGAGAAGGATCTCCGGTAAAGAGTGCCGTCCAGAGTGACGAATCACCGAGCTTGGTACTTCAATTTGTGGGCTTCCTGAGGATCATGAGGCTCTTGAGAATCTTGGAGCCACGATAGGTACGGGGTGCACCAGTCGCTTGGGGAGGCCGAGTCAACATCCAGGAGCTCCGAGTCGATGCTCGGGCGCTCTAGCTCTTCGAGGAGGACCGACTGAGTACCCTCGGGGTCAAGAGAGGAGGCCAACCGAGAGAGGGCGTCCGCTTGGGAGTTTTCCTCTCAAGCTATTCGGACTACCTCAAATCTCTCGAACGCCTGTGCCACGGCTCTAACCAACTGGAGGTATTTGACCATCGGTGCTTCTCGAGCTTCGTAATCACCGTTGACCTGGCTAGCGACTAGCTGGGAGTCAGTGTGAATTTTGACTCGCTCAGCTCCCAGCCGCCGAGCCATGCGGGTTCCTGAGATAAGGGCCTCATATTCATAAGCATTGTTGGATGCCTGGAAGTTGAACTTCAAGGCGTATTGTAGCTCGGCTCCTTCGGGGGACTTCAGGTGGATTCCAACGCCACTTCCGACTGAGTTGGAGGATCCGTCGACGAACAGCTCCCAGGTTGGCCCAGGTGCAGACGGGGATCTTTCTTCGGCCAGGATGGTGCTCTCGGTGATGAAGTCAGCGAGTGCCTGGCCTTTGATAGCCGAGCGAGGTCGGTACGATATATCATAGGCCCCGAGCATGATGGCCCATTTGACGAGGCATCCTGAGGCTTCAGGGTGAGCGAGGATCCTCTTCAACGGTTCGCCGGTCAGCACGGAAATGGAATGCCCTTGGAAATAGGGTTGGAGGCGCTTGGCCGCGGTAACCAACGCTAGCACGAGTTTCACAATTGTGGGGTACCTTCTCTCGGCCTCGTTGAGCACCTTGCTGGTGTAGTAGACTGGTCTCTCGACTCCCGAGTCATTTCTGACCTGGACCGAGCTAACTGTAGATGGGGTTGTTGAGAGATAGAGACACAGGGCTTCGCCTGGGACAGGTTTGGATAGGACCGGGGGTGAAGCCAGGAATTCTTTAAGCTCAGCAAACGCTCTTTGGCATTCCTCATCCCATTCGAATGTAGCAGATGCCAATTTGGGCCCCCTCAAAAGCTTGAAGAAAAGTAGGCATCGTTTGGCCGCACGGGAGAGGAACCTGCTGAGTGCGGCAATGCACCCGGTCAGGCGTTGGACGTCTTTGATGCAGGTAGGTGGGCGCATGTCCAGGATGGCCTGGACCTTGTCGGGGTTGGCCTCGATCCCACGCTGGGTGACTAAGAAACCCAAGAATTTCTCGGATCTTACTCCAAAGGCGCACTTGGTAGGATTGAGCTTCATATTGTACCTCAGGAGGGTGTCGAAGGTTTCGGCTAGGTCGGCGAAGTGGTCCTCGGCCTTGGGGGTCTTGACGAGCATGTCATCAATATAGGCCTCGACATTCTGGCCGAGCTGTCCCTCGAACATATGGTTGACCAGCCTCTGGTACGTGGCTCCTGTTGGGTTCGGTGCAGTATTCAGAGGGGGGGTGAATGAATATAACCCGTTTAAAAAACCTTTCGCCCAGTTAAAATATGATGCTCACTAGAATTACTAGTTCGCAAACTAGACAAGCTTAAAAGCTAATAATCAGTTGCAGAACAAAAACAAGCATACAGTGAGATCACTAGGATGCTAACTAGGCTGAATTAGATAAGGAGTCGCTCAACTAGAATTTCGCTCTCTTGACAGATTAAACTATTTTAAGAAAACTAATCCACTCTTCTGCTCAACCAGAAGCCAAACGCTTAGAGCGCCCCTATGCAATCATCTAGCGGAAGCAAAAGCAGATAAACCAAACCACAATGCACAAGGGTTTTTAGGTGGTTCGGTCCTCCAGACCTACATCCACCCCACACTCAACCCGAGTGTGGCTTCCACTAGCTCACGCTAGAAACCGCAGACTCAGTCTGCAACAGGTGCTGCCACACAGCTTGACCAGGGGAACAACCTCCCCTCTTCCTCCAGACCAGGAGGGAACCAACCGGTGACTTCCAGTCACCAGCAAACCAGAGGTCGAAGACCTCTCTTCCTCCAACCGGAGGGACCCTGGACTTGCAATCCACAAGTCCAGAACCGGAGACAAGTCTCCCTTCCTTCAAACCGGAGGGAACCCACAAGTAGCTCCCAGCTACTTGCAACTGGAGATCAGATCTCCCTTCCTCCAAACCGGAGGGAACCCGACCTCAGACCAGAGGATCGGAAGTACACAGATAACCAAATGAAATAGGAAAAAATAAGAAAAGAAAAATACACAGCGATCGAAAAGCTGTAAAGACAAATAACACAAATGTGGCTCGCATGGAGCTGACTGGCCTGGATTTGATCCACGGTCCAGTAGTCAGATCTTCAGGTAAGCTTCTTTCTTCTTCTCCACGAGCTCTCTCGCTCACTCTCTATCTCTCTTTCTCTTTCTTCTGCTCTCCTAATCTCTCACTCTCTGCTGCACTTCTTCTTCTTCACTCTTTCTTCTTTCTTCACACGAGCACTATCTCTCTCTCTTCTTCTCCTTCTGCTCTTCTTCTTTCTTCACACGAGCACTATCTCTCTCTCTCTTCTTCTCCTTCTGCTCTTCTTCTTTCTCTTTTCTTTTTCTCTGGATCGTGGCTCTCTATATGGACTTTTCTTCTCGCCAACTCGATCGCCCTTCTTCTGTGGAAGAAGGCTCATATATATAGCAGCAGCAGCAGCAGCATCAGCCCCGACGTGTGACCTCCACATTTCCAGCCCTAAGTATTCGGACCACGTGGCAGTCTCTCAGAAGGCTTCATTCCAGCCTCGGATCACGTGCTGCCCAGTCACTTGGGAATGTTCTTCCTCGAACCTGCAAGGAGATACGAACCATTAAAACTGAGGGCCACAATAACTAAAGCTGCACGAAGTATGTAGTAGCAATTCTAGATGCACTGAGAACGACACGAGATACACACTGTAACAGAGATAACACAACAAAGAGAACGACACGAAGAAGATGAAAGCAACACGAGGTAAAAAGAGGAACGACACGAGATACATACGAAGACAAAACAGAAACCAACACAAAGTGTGGTTTCAACATACGAAAGACACGAGGTCTAGGAAGAACAACACGAAGACATAATACGGAAACGACACGAAGTGAAACAAGAACGACACGAAGTACATACGATGACTACAGCACGAAGTAAAAACATCATGATATAATAACCAGTAATGAGAACGGCACGAGAACAACATGGAGACAAAACAGTAACCGACACGAGTTGAAAACAACACGAGGTAAAAAGAAGAACGACACGAAGTGGTTGCAACAACAAGCAAGACATAAAAGATGACACGAGATGCAACTAGAGGACAGAGAGAAGCGACACGAGGTTCACACAGAAACGACACGAGGTGGCACAGAAAGCAACACGAGGTGCTGCAATGTTCTGCACGCAGTGGAACAAAAACGACACGAAGACACAGAAACAACAGTAACCGACACGAAGTGTGGTTACTAAACAGGAACGACACGAGGTCTACAGGGAAACGACTCGAAGTTCATCAGAACTATTAGAGCTGCTTCAGAAACACGACACGAAGACATGAGAAGGAAAACGACACGAAGTCAGTGAGAACAGCACGAGGTGAAACGACACGGGCTGACCACGACACGAAGACAGACCAACACGAAGACGTAAACACAACACGAAGACATAGACACTAAAACAACACGAAGATGAAAGGAACAGTGCAATGTCTAGACTTGAAGTTTAGTTGAGTGTACAGACTTCACCAATGAATCACTCACTGTACAGACTTACTATAGCAGTCTGATGTACAGACTTTGATGAACAGTCCAATGTATGGACTTGAAATCGAAGACCAATGTGCAGACTTGACAGTGAAGACTAGTGTGCAGACTTCAAGTTTCATTGAAGAATGTACATACATCAAGAGATGCTTCATGCCAATGTATAGACTTAAGCAGAGCTGCCAGTGTATAAACTTGAACAGTGCAGCAAGTGTACAGACTTCGCCTAAGACGCTGTACACACTTAGCCTAAGACAAAGCATGAACTGACGTTGTATATACTTAGCCAATGCAATGCATAGGCTTGAACGAGAGTCCAATGTATAGACTTTGCTACCCAGACATGATATATGCAGAGACATGATATCTGACAGAATGCAATGCACATATATAAAGAGCAAATGCCATCAATGCTAGACATCATCATTCATGTTGCTATCAATATGCAGAATGCTCAAGAATAAGAATGCATAGAAATGCACTTTGTTTATTGCAATCATCAATGCACAATAACATTGCTATCATCAAAATACAATATCAAATGCACTCAAATGCACTCACTGTCTTGCTATCATCAAAACCAAATAGCATTGCTATCATCAAGGCGACATAGCACATGCTTGTGCCTAAGAGGCACAACATTCTCCCCCTTTTTGATGATGGCAACACAATGTGACAGTGAGTCACACACAAGATTTTCTCCCCCTTTGACATGATCAAAAAGAGAAAAACAGTAAAAACAAGAGTGCAAAGTGCAATATGCATGCAAATTCCTCTAGAACATTCTCCCCCTGAATGTAAGACTCCCCTGAATTATTTCTCCCCCTAAATAAAAGCTCCCCCTTTGAGAAGGAATATGAACAGATAACCAAGGTAGAAAAGGTAGGAGGGTCACTAGATAACAGCTGAATCATAGGTTCAGAAAGGAAGCATGATTATAAACAACTGTTAAAGTATAAGAATCAGCAACATACAATTTTGACAAAAATTCAGGTTTAACAGTGATAAACCTAGAGTAAAAGATCTGACCTCTGAAAAAGAGTTTTAGATTCCATTTATA
This sequence comes from Amorphophallus konjac, assembly GCA_022559845.1. Taxonomy (NCBI): domain Eukaryota; kingdom Viridiplantae; phylum Streptophyta; class Magnoliopsida; order Alismatales; family Araceae; genus Amorphophallus; species Amorphophallus konjac. The sequence continues at coordinate 182,729,321 of CM040122.1, read as the reverse complement.
GCAATGAATCTAGGGCACATGGTATTAATAGATAAGTCTGAAATAATACCCTTTTGTGTCTAAACAAGGAAATTCAAGAGAGGCAACTTGAATATGTATTGAGAAAAATAATTTTCACTCAATGACTTTTGATTTTCGAAGGGTTACAGCAGTTTGATTTTCATTTTTCAAATTCCAGAGCCTGAACTAAGTAAATAGATCAGTGGCATTTATGCTGTTGACATTAGGTGTACACCTTGATCAGAGGCAAGTACCCCTAGTTACTAGGCATAAACTACTAGATCTATTTCAGATCAAAATCCACAAAGAATAGTCTTCACTTTTGACATTAAGGGTACACCTTGATTAGAGGCCAGTACCCTCAGTTACTTGGTGAGGACTCCCCCTATAGATTTGACCCTATGAACAGAGATAGTCTAAAGCACTTCATGACATGTGAATTTTCCTACTTCTTTGGAGGAGTTCACAGTTTCTCAGTGCAATCAGCCATTGCTCTGTCACTATGTTCAGTTCTTAACATTAATGAACTTATTTACTGCTGCCCTTAATTCTTTTAGAGTGATTGTCTAAAAAATCAGTACACACTCTTATTAGCCTGTTCTAGACATATCCAGTTCAACACATTTAGGCATTACAAAAAACTTTTTCTATTTTAGCTATGAGACAAAGATTAAGAGCTATAAAAGTTTTCTTTTATCTCAAATTCTGAAGTGCAGACACTTAACTCTCCAATTTATAAAGGTTAAACCTTTAGTTCTTTTCAATTTGTAAATGTGATTCTTATAAGTGAACAGTTGCAATAATCACCATTCAATGTACTAAACCAGATGCAAAGCTGTTGTTTAGTGAAGAAATGGGGAAAGGATAGCAATAAGCATTATGATCCATAGCATCTGATGACAGTGAATATGAATGAGTTGAAAGGGGACAATGAGAAATACCAAGGATTCAATGAATTGAATAGAACTCTCAGCTCCCCCTGACACCATGATGCAAAAATATGCTATGCATTAGACTGTTCTACATGCAGACTATGCAACATTAGTCAAACTCCCCCTGACAAAGTGCATGAAATAGAATTAATGAACTGCTCATAATTTTAGAATATGCTCAAGAAGAATTCATGCTTTGTTCAATCAGAGAGAGAATTTATCAAATGCATCATCTTCCTTTTAAATTTTCAGATTTTTTCAACATATGATGCAGTACACTGTTCTTCATGAAAACTAGACCCATGGTACTAGGCGGAGGACCTGGTCTCAAAGACCATCTCACACATGGTAGGAACCTCCGGGCAGATTTCCCTGCCTTTTAGTAACATACCATTTGATATACCAGGGTTAACAAGGACAATGCAACATAAGGCAGTCCTTCATGCATTGAACAGCATCATTGACACATGCAATGACAATCAGTCTATACACAATCAGTCCAAGTATGCATTCAATAACAAGCATGCAATGCATTAACACAAAACACATGCATGGACACAGAGTCTATATAGTGCATCAACTGTATACACTAAAGAAGCATTCAAATTCAGTTCAACATATAGCAAGAGAAGAGCATCAGATATGCAGAATTGAATTCAATAGCTGAGTCTGGAATGCAGACTGATCAGCTAGACATGAAGAGTTCATTAAAAAATCAACCAAGCAAATCAACATGAAACTCACAATTTTCATGCTCACAATTTCAGATAATGGAATTTAAAACAGATTTCAGAACTGACTTGAATTGAATCATGGGGTTTTCTTTTTGAGTGCCTTGGTTGACCCCTTTTATTTCTCCTTCCAAGGCACACCTGCAGCAAGTCAATCAAGTTGATCCTGCAGAGACCCAAGCAGTCTTGGGTCCTGCACTACCCCTATCAGGTGTTCTAAACAGTTTCTTAGCAACATGGTCATCAAATTTCATCAGAAAACAATTGTCCATAGAGTGACCAAGTTTACCACAATATCTACATGAAACAGCAGATTTTCTGGTCCTATGATGCATATCAACAGCAGCATGAGACCTATGATAATGAGCATGAATTGTTCTGTTGTAAGCATGAATTTTTGATTTACCATTACCTGCCCACCAGCATTCAGAAGCTCGGTGGCCAGGTTTTCCACATTCATAACAACCAAGAGTCTTTTCTTTAAGACCAGCTTTATTTCTGCCCAAGAAATTTTTGTTTGGAGGGAATCTTACAAATTTGGAATTAAAATGATTTCCCTGAACAAACCAGCAGTCCTTGACTGCATGCCCATACTTGCCACATTCAATGCACCTAGGGTGCTTACCTCTTGAGCCAGTAAATCCCCATGAAGGCCTAAACCAACACTCAACAGCTTTATGACCACGTCTGTTACAATTGTAACAAATGATATGTTGGTTTGAGGAAGACATGTTTCTTTTGGGGTGGTGATGATTATTTGGAAATGTTTTATCATGCATCATATCATCACTTATCATCACTCTGCAGTCATCCATATAATGACCATGCCTACCACAGTAGTAACAAGAGGCATCAGATTTCCTAGGAACATGGTTTCTATCATATGAGTTCCTAGAAGCATACGAATGAGTACAAGAAGCATCAGATTCAACAGAGCTAACAAATTTCAGAGTATAACCAGAATTATTTTTTGCCCTTTTTGTTTGACTCTTCCTTGTCAATTTCTGATTATCCTCAACAGGCTTTGTTTGTTTTTCAATTTTCTGAGCTTTAAACTGAAAGACAGTTTTTGAAGGTGACTTCTGATTTTCACTTTGTTTTGGGGATTGCCTTGAAGTACCAGCTATATCAGAACAGCAGTTAGTTCCCCCTTCAGAGTTATCATCCTTCCTCTTCCCAACAGTTTTTATTTTTCCTTTAATCTTGGCAGACTCAATAGCTGAATTTTCCAGATTATGAATTTTATCTTCCAAGCTAGCAATGTGAAGTTCATAACTGGCTATTTCTTGTTCACTGCAATTAACACATTCGCTTAGAACTTGGTTTGCAGTTTTATACTTCTCAATTTCTTGTTTTAGGCTGTTCAAAATTTCTGAATTTTCATCATAGACAGCCTTTCCTTTTTCTGTAGTGAGAAGTCTTTCAGACAAGCCAGTATTCAACAACTTCAGTTTTTCAACTTCAGCTTTTAATTCAGTGTTTTCTTCCTCAAGATTTTTATCCTGAATTTCATTGTTAGCACATCTCTCTCTTCCAGACATGTGCTTCAATTTTTTAATCAGTTCATCTTCTCTTTCTTCTGCTTTAATTTTCTCAGCGAGCAGATTTTTGTGATCATCTTTAAGTGAGGCAATTTGTTTATTTAGCCGTTCATTCTCACTAAAGAGATCTTCATTTCGTTCTCTTAAAGCAGAGCATATTTTACAATCTGATTTAGCAGAAGAGGACTGTGAAACCTCATTGATTTCATTCATTCTGATAATAAGAGTTTTATTCTTCTTTTGAAGATCCTCATTCTCCAATTTCATTTTGTCCAATTCAGAATTAACTTCAGTTAGTTCTTGCATGCCTTTTAGATGCTCATTTTTCTTATCATTCAGTTGATTCTCAAGTTCAGACATTTTATCTAAGCATGTTTGTTTTTCAATTTTTAGAGAATCATTTTGTTTCTTAAGATTCTGAACATCTAGCATGCATGCATCATAAGACTTTTTCATATTTGGACAGTTTTCACAGGAATCTTTCAGATTTATTCTATCACATTTCTTTTTCAACTTTTTGTTCTCAGATTTCAATTTCTTGGATACTTCTAACAAATTTTCATACATCTCTATTAATTCATCGAAAGAGTATCCTTCTGATTCAGAACTTACCTGAGATGAGATCTCATCTTCATCATCCCGGTTGGCCATCAAGCAGCTATCACCTTGCTGATTATGCGCAGAAACGACTCTGTCATATATTTCCTTTCCAGATGTGCACCTGAGAACAAAAGGATACATATCAGTATTAACTACAGCTCTCAAGATATTAAGAACTATGGTATTATCGCAATTCTTAGAGCTGTCCTCACTAGACCAATTGGTCTGATCTTTAGGTAAGCGGTGTGGGCCTTTAGATATAAGACTCCACAAATGTGGACCAATTGAGTCTATGTACACAGCTAGGCCTCCTAGCCAACTTTCAAAGTTAGAACCATCATAAATCGGAGGTCGAGCCATTAGAACAGATGGCAGACAAGTTCAGCGAAGTAAAACAAATGACACGAACTCCACTGAAACCAGATAATCAAAATAAGACACAAGTCAATGAAGCAAGACACGATTTCAAGAGACCCACTCTGAAATGCACCAAACAAATCGGCAGGATCCTCTGCAGATTGTTAGATCTGATAGATCAGAGACCCGCTCTGATACCAATTGTTGGGTTCGGTGCAGTATTCAGAGGGGGGGTGAATGAATATAACCCGTTTAAAAAACCTTTCGCCCAGTTAAAATATGATGCTCACTAGAATTACTAGTTCGCAAACTAGACAAGCTTAAAAGCTAATAATCAGTTGCAGAACAAAAACAAGCATACAGTGAGATCACTAGGATGCTAACTAGGCTGAATTAGACAAGGAGTCGCTCAACTAGAATTTCGCTCTCTTGACAGATTAAACTATTTTAAGAAAACTAATCCACTCTTCTGCTCAACCAGAAGCCAAACGCTTAGAGCGCCCCTATGCAATCATCTAGCGGAAGCAAAAGCAGATAAACCAAACCACAATGCACAAGGGTTTTTAGGTGGTTCGGTCCTCCAGACCTACATCCACCCCACACTCAACCCGAGTGTGGCTTCCACTAGCTCACGCTAGAAACCGCAGACTCAGTCTGCAACAGGTGCTGCCACACAGCTTGACCAGGGGAACAACCTCCCCTCTTCCTCCAGACCAGGAGGGAACCAACCGGTGACTTCCAGTCACCAGCAAACCAGAGGTCGAAGACCTCTCTTCCTCCAACCGGAGGGACCCCTGGACTTGCAATCCACAAGTCCAGAACCGGAGACAAGTCTCCCTTCCTCCAAACCGGAGGGAACCCACAAGTAGCTCCCAGCTACTTGCAACTGGAGATCAGATCTCCCTTCCTCCAAACCGGAGGGAACCCGACCTCAGACCAGAGGATCGGAAGTACACAGATAACCAAATGAAACAGGAAAAAATAAGAAAAGAAAAATACACAGCGATCGGAAAGCTGTAAAGACAAATAACACAAATGTGGCTCGCATGGAGCTGACTGGCCTGGATTTGATCCACGGTCCAGTAGTCAGATCTTCAGGTAAGCTTCTTTCTTCTTCTCCACGAGCTCTCTCGCTCACTCTCTATCTCTCTTTCTCTTTCTTCTGCTCTCCTAATCTCTCACTCTCTGCTGCACTTCTTCTTCTTCACTCTTTCTTCTTTCTTCACACGAGCACTATCTCTCTCTCTTCTTCTCCTTCTGCTCTTCTTCTTTCTTCACACGAGCACTATCTCTCTCTCTTCTTCTCCTTCTGCTCTTCTTCTTTCTCTTTTCTTTTTCTCTGGATCGTGGCTCTCTATATGGACTTTTCTTCTCGCCAACTCGATCGCCCTTCTTCTGTGGAAGAAGGCTCATATATATAGCAGCAGCAGCAGCATCAGCCCCGACGTGTGACCTCCACATTTCCAGCCCTAAGTATTCGGACCACGTGGCAGTCTCTCAGCAGGCTTCATTCCAGCCTCGGATCACGTGCTGCCCAGTCACTTGGGAATGTTCTTCCTCGAACCTGCAAGGAGATACGAACCATTAAAACTGAGGGCCACAATAACTAAAGCTGCACGAAGTATGTAGTAGCAATTCTAGATGCACTGAGAACGACACGAGATACACACTGTAACAGAGATAACACAACAAAGAGAACGACACGAAGAAGATGAAAGCAACACGAGGTAAAAAGAGGAACGACACGAGATACATACGAAGACAAAACAGAAACCAACACGAAGTGTGGTTTCAACATACGAAAGACACGAGGTCTAGGAAGAACAACACGAAGACATAATACGGAAACGACACGAAGTGAAACAAGAACGACACGAAGTACATACGATGACTACAGCACGAAGTAAAAACATCATGATATAATAACCAGTAATGAGAACGGCACGAGAACAACATGGAGACAAAACAGTAACCGACACGAGTTGAAAACAACACGAGGTAAAAAGAAGAACGACACGAAGTGGTTGCAACAACAAGCAAGACATAAAAGATGACACGAGATGCAACTAGAGGACAGAGAGAAGCGACACGAGGTTCACACAGAAACGACACGAGGTGGCACAGAAAGCAACACGAGGTGCTGCAATGTTCTGCACGCAGTGGAACAAAAATGACACGAAGACACAGAAACAACAGTAACCGACACGAAGTGTGGTTACTAAACAGGAACGACACGAGGTCTACAGGGAAACGACTCGAAGTTCATCAGAACTATTAGAGCTGCTTCAGAAACACGACACGAAGACATGAGAAGGAAAACGACACGAAGTCAGTGAGAACAGCACGAGGTGAAACGACACGGGCTGACCACGACACGAAGACAGACCAACACGAAGACGTAAACACAACACGAAGACATAGACACTAAAACAACACGAAGATGAAAGGAACAGTGCAATGTCTAGACTTGAAGTTTAGTTGAGTGTACAGACTTCACCAATGAATCACTCACTGTACAGACTTACTATAGCAGTCTGATGTACAGACTTTGATGAACAGTCCAATGTATGGACTTGAAATCGAAGACCAATGTGCAGACTTGACAGTGAAGACTAGTGTGCAGACTTCAAGTTTCATTGAAGAATGTACATACATCAAGAGATGCTTCATGCCAATGTATAGACTTAAGCAGAGCTGCCAGTGTATAAACTTGAACAGTGCAGCAAGTGTACAGACTTCGCCTAAGACGCTGTACACACTTAGCCTAAGACAAAGCATGAACTGACGTTGTATATACTTAGCCAATGCAATGCATAGGCTTGAACGAGAGTCCAATGTATAGACTTTGCTACCCAGACATGATATATGCAGAGACATGATATCTGACAGAATGCAATGCACATATATAAAGAGCAAATGCCATCAATGCTAGACATCATCATTCATGTTGCTATCAATATGCAGAATGCTCAAGAATAAGAATGCATAGAAATGCACTTTGTTTATTGCAATCATCAATGCACAATAACATTGCTATCATCAAAATACAATATCAAATGCACTCAAATACACTCACTGTCTTGCTATCATCAAAACCAAATAGCATTGCTATCATCAAGGCGACATAGCACATGCTTGTGCCTAAGAGGCACAACAGCTCCAGCGTTCTTCAACCCGAAAGGCATCCAGGTGTAGCTGTATACGTCGAAGTCAGTGATAAAGGCGGTCTTCTCGATGTCTTCTAGATTCATTCTGATCTGATGATAGCCGGAATAGGCGTCCAGGAAACTGAGTATCTCGTTGTCTGATGTTGAGTCAACCAGTTGGTCGATGCTAGGCAGCGCATAGCAGTCGTTAGGGGTGGCCTTATTCAAGTCGGTGAAGTCCACACACATCTGCCATTTTCCCGAAGCTTTTGGCACCAGGACGACATTGGCTAGCCACGTCGGGTACAGGACCGGTCTAAAAAGGCCGGTCTTTTGCCCCTTGGTGACTTGTTCCTTGATGATCGCCTGCTTCTATGGTGCATGCTTCCTTCTCCGTTGTTGTACGAGTTTGATGATTGGGTCGAGGTTGAGCTTATGCATCACCGTCTCTTCTGGTATCCCGGGGAGCTGATCATCAGACCACGCGATGACTCGGATGTACGCGGAAAGAAACTCTTTGTATTATTATTGGACCTCAGACGGCAGGTCGGCTCCAATCTTAACCCCTAGGGTCGGGTCATCATTTAGAAAAATCGCTAGCAATTCACCTCCAGGTTCGGCGGTTGTGGATTTTTCTTCGACTTCCCGGGGGCCCTTGTTCTTCCCGTCCGGCCTTGTGGCCTCTACCGAGATGTTGTAGCACCTTCTGGCCGTGGCCTGGTTACCTCGGACTTCTCCCAACCCATTTTTGGTGGGGAACTTCATCTTTTGGTGATAGGTAGAGGGCGTTGTATGCTATCATACCTTTGATCACTATGAAGTCCACCATGACCGTAACAATTTTGGGTGGGGTGTCGAGAGTAACCGGCAGGCTTAGGGCTCCCTCGGGATAAGTGGCCTGGCCATTGTGATGTGACACAACCTCGGACCTAATGCAAGCAAGCACAATCGCAATCTAAATGGGCCAATTTGGGCCGCCGCTCTCTCGTCGCTCACCGAAGCCCGGGGTAACTTGGCAATGCCAAGGTGAGGTTGAGGGGTTGGGCCCTTGCTGGTAGAGGGCCAGCAAGGCCAAGATTTGATTCCCAATGGATTTGGAAGCCCAATTCAATGGGGCCGACAAAGTGCCGAAGGCACCGGTTGCACTCTTCCCACGGTGATCACTCAAGGCAATAGGGCTTGAGGATCGGGCTCTCACTCGCATAACCAGCGGAATTAGAACTAATATTGAAAGACAAGCACTAAGTAGAGTGAAGGTTTGAGCACTTACTCGATCGGTTTGAAGAAACCGGTCCCGGTCGGAGACGAGGGCGAGCGGGGAGGCGAGTGGATCCCCACACGCCGCGGCGGTGTCGCTTGACCTGCCCAAACAAATTACACCACTACACCTCTCGCAGGAGGGGGAACTTGGGGTGGGGGTTAATGATATTACATCAATACTACCTCCACGCAGGGAGGGGCCTTCAGCCGGCCAAGCGGGGTGGGGAAACCAAAGTAAAGAACGAGGAACAAGGGTGGACGCCGAATCTGCCTGCTGTCTACGAACCAGGATAGAGGGTCGGTGTTTCTGTTGTAGATCTTGCGCAGGAATTTCTCTGATGGCGAGACCAGTGGAGAAATCTTTGTAACAGGAAGGGGAATGCTTCAGAATTTTTGTAAATTCTTCTGGAGTCGCTACAGGTCGGGGCAGAAGCTTGAACAGGGCCTCTGTTTCTTAGACTAGCAGGGGTAGGTCACCAACAGTAGGATGCAGAGGCTGTCCTGGCCGCTCCCGAACTCCAAATTTGATTCCGTCAGAGCCGTTAGAACCGTGGGTGAGTCCACTTTGCAGCAAAAGAAACGGGGATGCCAGAAGAGAAAGGAGACGATCTGTGGAGCCAGAAGAGTGAGGAGGTGTCGATGCAGACTGGGGAAGGCAGAGCCGCGCGACTATGGAAGAAAATTGGTAACGTCTGTTCCTGGATGCTGAATGGGCTTCCGTCTCTTCATTCTGAAAGTAGACAGGCCGATGAAGAACTTTGAAGAAGAACTTGAGGACTGATTCCTTCGGGGTTCGTCGTGGCAGAGCTTCTAATCTGGCTCAGGTCCTCAGCCGAGGCAGAACCGCGCAGCTGTGGGAGAATGGACCTCCTGGACGACTCGGAGATCAGAAGAAGACGAAACCACTTCGGTTGCGAAGGCGACTGGAAGACGCTTCCGACGATGGCTCTTGGGTTTTCAAACGCATCCGGAGGAGGTCGTGGTGGCCGCTGCAAGTTGCTGGTCTGCTGTAGATCTTCAGTTGAGAGCTGTAGGTTGATGATGATGGGGGGGAATGGGGTATATGGGAGGGGAAATGGGGGTGGATGAGTGTGGGGAAAGCCCGGGCTGTGAGGGGGTCTAGGAGGGGGTGTTCTAAGGTGGGGGAAGGGAAGAATGGGGTCTGGAAGGGGGTCTAACAGGTGGTGGGAGGAGGAGCTACGAATTTGGGAAGGTGGGTGGGAGGAGAAAGTGAGGGGGGGGCACAAGTGAGTGGAGGGAAGGGTGGATTTCAAATTTGAAATGGCCTTGGAAGTTGTGGGGTTGTGTGGGGAAGGGGTTGATTGTGTTGGAATGGGGAAAGTGGTGTTGGAATGTGGAGGATGGTGTTGGAATGGTGAGGGATCTCCTTGGGACTAGGGGGTGGAGTAATGGAGGCCATGGGGAAGTGGAGGGCTTTAATGATGGTAGGTGGGGGTTGAGGTGGTTGGGAAAGGAGGAGAGAGAAGAAAATTCGAAATTGGGTGTTGAGGAGAGAGAAAGTGGAGTGAAAAAGAGGGATTAAGAGAGGGAAGGGTGGGGAATCTCTCTCCTAGGGTTTCTCACCCAAAAAATGTTAGAATCACTCCACTAAACTAAGCTTTGGATACTCAAATGACATTTTTCATTGATTCATTCATTACCTCCAAATGAAGGAAATGGGGCCCTATATATAGGAAACCCACATTTTACAATAAGACCCTGACAAAAGACTCATTGACAAATAACCGAAGCGGTAGGGGAGCTCATTGGGCCAAGCCCAAAGAAATGGGCCCAATTAGCACATTACACATTCTAATGACACTCAAACATAGGAAAATAAATGCAAGACGTAGGGACATGACTCAAATAAAATGCAAATTACATCAAATGACTCAAGTAAAATTACATAGGACTCAAAATTAAATGACTAAACCATGCCGGATGCAACCGGGGCGAGGAGACGAGCTATGAATGTGGGCATAGAAGGTGATGTCCACATCATACTCCCGGGGTGCGGAGAACTCGACTCCGTCGAGTAAGTATCCTTCCCTCCTTGGAAGGTGTAGAAGTGGTACTACCTTCAAGTCTTCCGAACGAGACCGATCCATCCACCTGCCGAGATAGCGCTCATATACCTTGCTCCGAGTGGTAGTGACTTGTTCATCCAATATTTGTTCAATTTGTTCACGCTGGACTCTCTTGGCTGGTGGTTTATCATCATGGGTGGGTGCTCTCTCAAGGGAAGAAGTAGGCTCAATCTCCTCACTAGGTACCACCGTGGGTCCCTTATATGGCACTAGGTCGGCAACAATGAATGTGGGACTTATTCCATACTCCTCAGGGAGATCTAACTCGTAGGCAATTGCACCTATGCGCCTCAAGACCTGGAAGGGACCAGCCCCACGTGGCCTCAGTTTAGAGTTGGCTCCCGGGGAGAGCCTCTCCGTCCTTACCATCACAAAGTCACCCTCATGGAATTCTTGGTGATGCTGATGAGAGTCGGCCCACCTCTTATAAGCCTAATTCTTTTTGCTTATGTGCTTGCAAAGGCTTTCATGCAATCTTGTGAATGTTGACATTCTAGGGGTGATGGGTGGACCTGGGCAACCAAAAGTAGACCACTCATGCTTTGATGCCAAGAAGACTTTGATGGATTTTGGAGGGCCGGGGAAACCATATGTGGACTTATCATGCAATGTTGTCATGTAGACTTTGGTGGGCCTAGGTGGGCCGGGGCACCGTAGGTGAACCTATCATGCAAAGTGGTGATGAATATAGGGGGACGCGGACATCCGTAGATGCTTTTGACATGCTTAAGACCCATGATAAATGAAGGTGGACCAATACATCCGAATATGGGCCACTCATGCTTTCTACTTGACATGTGGGTGGTATGAATGAATGGACCCAACATAGCGTTCATGCCAAGTGGTGTGGTAGGCCTAGACACATGCATGCGTTTCTCAAAGGTGACCTCCATGTGTATAGGTGTGGGACAACCTTTGAACTCCCATTGGAAAGGATCGAATGGATCTAAGAAGGTGGTCATCATGGGGTGAGGCACAACCTTATTACCTAGGGATATGTGGCCCAAGGTCATGGCTCCCAAGGTGTAACCCGGGTCATAGATGAGGTGGGTTTGGCCCAATATGGTGGGTGAGGGTAGGAAAGGGTGGGTGGTTGGTAAGATGGTTGGGTCATATGAGTCCCTTGACTCCCATTGGAATAGATCATATGGATCATAAAATGGGTCACTTAGGGGGAGGAACTCCATGTCTTCAAGATCCTTAAAAGGTGCTAAGTCCTCCTTCCTAATGATAGTTGGGCCAATGTTCTTGACAAGTGGGTCGGCCATGAGTGGAGGGCTTGGCTTTCTACCCGAGATAAGAAGCTCTAAATCGAGGAGAAGGTTGGGCTCATTCGGTGTAGGGAGGAATAGAAGGAGGTCGCTAGTGTAGCAACCATTGGTGCAAATCGAGGTGATAGACCCTATGCATAGGTGTAGGAGGCTAAGGCTCCTAGGTTGTTCGGCCATAGGGGTCAACATGCTAGTGAACTCAATTTGCCATGCTAAGCCCCTAAGAAAATCCTCTAAGGTCTCCACTTGATAGGATGCTTGGATTGTGGTGTGATAGGAGAAGATGGGCACTAGGAGAAAATTTTGTTCTATGGGAGGGCAAACATGGGTCGAGGTCTCTCTAATTAGGCTCTCCCTTAGCCACCTAACAAGGGACTCTTCTAAGATGAATTCAGCCTTATCTAGAGGGGGTTGTGTAGGGTGAAGATCCTTGTGCGAGGCTTCCTCTTCAATTGGGACATGGGAGCTCTCTTTGGAGGGGATAGATTCCCGAGGGATATTTGTCTTCATGTGGCAAAGCGGGTGAACTACTTCTTCCAAAACTAATGGAGTGGGAAGGTTCTTTGATGGTGGGGTGATGATGGCCGGAGTATGGTGCACCCGTGGTGGTGAACAAGGGTGGGATTTCCGCGGGTGGAAGAATAAAAGGTTGTTGAATTTAAAGGTTCCCGAAAGGTGTGGCGGATGCACTAGGCAAGTCCGACGTGTTGGGTCGATGTCGGCATTCCTTTCATCTAACCATTTCTTACCTAGGATTATACATGGACCCGCCAATGTTCCCTTTTGACACCAAGCCCCATCCAAATACTTAGTCTTCCCGAACCATTTATGGAATTCAACGAAGACTAGGTCTCCGTTGTGCACAATTTGTCCAGTCGTAGAGAGGGTGGCTACAATTTCGGGGGATACCCAATTATCTTCTTCCATGTCGATGAAGTAAATTTCTGTGGGGCTCCCATTAGGTAGGTATGCTTGGGATATGATGGGAATTGGGGCCTTTTGGTCTGTAGACTCAATGACAATGGGAGGTGGATAATGCATAGAACGATCCGATAAGAACTCTAATGCAAGCATGCCCATGGACTTGACTTGTGAGAACAAATCAAAGACTTGCTCTGATACCACTTGATGTGACATAACCTCGGACCTAATGCAAGCAAGCACAATCGCAATCTAAATGGGCCAATTTGGGCCGCCGCTCTCTCGTCGCTCACCCAAGCCCGGGGTAACTTGGCAATGCCAAGGTGAGGTTGAGGGGTTGGGCCCTTGTTGGTAGAGGGCCAGCAAGGCCAAGATTTGATTCCCAATGGATTTGGAAGCCCAATTCAACGGGGCCGACGAAGTGCCGAAGGCACCGGTTGCACTCTTCCCACGGTGATCACTCAAGGCAATGGGGCTTGAGGATCGGGCTCTCACTCGCATAACCAGCGGAATTAGAACTAATATTGAAAGACAAGCACTAAGTAGAGTGAAGGTTTGAGCACTTACTCGATCGGTTTGAAGAAACCGGTCCCGGTCGGAGACGAGGGTGAGCGGGGAGGCGAGTGGATCCCCACACGCCGCGGCGGTGTCGCTTGACCTGCCCAAACAAATTACACCACTACACCTCTCGCAGGAGGGGAAACTTGGGGTGGGGGTTAATGATATTACATCAATACTACCTCCACGTAGGGAGGGGCCTTCATCCGGCCAAGCGGGGTGGGGAAACCAAAGCAAAGAACGAGGAACAAGGGTGGACGCCGAATCTGCCTGCTGTCTGCAAACCAAGATAGAGGGTTGGTGTTGCTATTGTAGATCTTGCGCAGGAATTTCGCTGATGGTGAGACTGACGGTGAAATCTTCATAATAGGAAGGGGAATGCCTCAGAATTTTTGTAAATTCTTCTGGAGTCGCTGCAGGTCGGGGCAAGAGCTTGAACAGGGTCTCTGTTTCTCAGACTAGCAGGGGCAGGTCACCAATAGTAGAATACAGAGGCTGTCCTGGCCGCTCCCGAACTCCAAATTTGATGCCGTCAGTGCCGTTAGAACCGTGGGTGAGTCCTCTTTGCAGAAAAAGAAACGGGGATGCCATAAGAGAACAGAGACGATCTGTGGAGCCAGAAGAGTGAGGAGGTGTCGATGCAGACTGGGGAAGGCAGAGCCACGCGACCGTGGAAGAAAATTGGTAACTTCTGTTCCCGGATGCTGAATGGGCTTCCGCTTCTTGATTCTGAAAGTAGACAGGCCGATGAAGAACTTTGAAGAAGAACTTGAGGACTGATTCCTTCGGGGTTCATCGTGGCAGAGCTTCTAATCTGGCTCAGGTCCCCAGCCGAGGTAGAACCGCGCAGCTGTGGGAGAATGGACCTCCTGGACGACTCGGAGATCGGAAGAAGACGAAACCACTTCGGTTGCGAAGGCGACTGACAGACGCTTCCGACGATGGCTCTTGGGTCTTCAAACTCATCCGGAGGAGGTCGTGGTGGCCGCTGCAAGTTGCTGGTCTGCTGTAGATCTTCAGTTGAGAGCTGTAGGTTGATGATGATGGGGGGAAATGGGTTATATGGGAGGGGAAATGGGGGTGGATGAGTGTGGGGAAAGCCCGGGCTGTGAGGGGGTCTAGGAGGGGGTGTTCTAAGGTGGGGGAAGGGAAGAATGGGGTCTGGAAGGGGGTCTAACAGGTGGTGGGAGGAGGAGCTACGAATTTGGGAAGGTGGGTGAGAGGAGAAAGTGAGGGGGGGGCACAAGTGAGTGGAGGGAAGGGTGGATTTCAAATTTGAAATGACCTTGGAAGTTGTGGGGTTGTGTGGGGAAGGGGTTGATTGTGTTGGAATGGGGAAAGTGGTGTTGGAATGTGGAGGATGGTGTTGGAATGGTGAGGGATCTCCTTGGGACTAGGGGGTGGAGTAATGGAGGCCATGGGGAAGTGGAGGGCTTTAATGATGGTAGGTGGGGGTTGAGGTGGTTGGGAAAGGAGGAGAGAGAAGAAAATTCGAAATTGGGTGTTGAGGAGAGAGAAAGTGGAGTGAAAAAGAGGGATTAAGAGAGAGAAGGGTGGGGAATCTCTTCCCTAGGGTTTCTCACCCAAAAAATGTTGGAATCACTCCACTAAACTAAGCTTTGGATACTCAAATGGCATTTTTCATTGATTCATTCATTACCTCCAAATGAAGGAAATGGGGCCCTATATATAGGAAACCCACATTTTACAATAAGACCCTGACAAAAGACTCATTGACAAATAACCGAAGGGGTAGGGGAGCTCATTGGGCCAAGCCCGAAGAAATGGGCCCAATTAGCACATTACACATTCTAATGACACTCAAACATAGGAAAATAAATGCAAGACCTAGGGACATGACTCAAATAAAATGCAAATTACATCAAATGACTCAAGTAAAATTACATAGGACTCAAAATTAAATGACTAAACCATGCCGGATGCAACCGGGGCGAGGAGACGAGCTATGAATGTGGGCATGGAAGGTGATGTCCACATCACATTGAACCCGCAAAGAGGGGTTCGGATCGGGCGGAGTTTAGACGGATCCTCCCCCATCTTAAGGAAACAATCATAAGATAATAAATCAGGGGCACTCCCATTGTCAACTAGAATCCTATCTACGTTACAATGGTTTATTGTGGCCGATATGACTAGGGCGTCGTCGTGCGGGATGCTTAGCCCTTCCAGGTCTTGGTCGGAGAAGACTATGACCTGGGGCTCACTTGGCGGGGCCCTGGGAGGCTCGGTGGCTCGGCTTGCCCGCTCAGCATGACGCTTCCTTCCTCGGCCGCTGTCTCCTCCTGATGCAGCTCCTCCAGCGATGACGTTCATGTGGACCCGTCGGGGGGCATTGTCGATTTCCTCTGGGGCACCTCGGTCTTCCTTGCGCTCCGCTACGAACCGGGATAGGTGTCCATGATGGACGAGGCGCTCTATCTCATCCTAGAGCTGGTGGCAATCACTGGTGTGGTGACTGTGATCGCTGTGGAACAGGCAGTGCTTGCTGTGGCTGTGGTTTTTCGATCTCATTGGCTCGGGATGGCGGAGGAGGCCCGAGCCCTTGATGTCCTCATAAATCTCGTAAACCGGAATGGTTAGAGGAGTATACCTCTGGTACTTTCATGACGGTTCCTTGCGTTCCCTGTCTCGATTCCGCCTCTTTCCTGGACCCGAACTTGACTCGGGTGCCCGCTTCTTGTCCCCCTCCCGACCCGAGCCGGTTGCATCTCGGCATGCGATGAGCACCTCTTCACACTTGGCTTGGCGCAAAGCCAGAGTTACTAGCTCGGCAAGGGTCGAGGGAGGGTGGAGGACAAGCTCGCGATAGAGGTTCTCGTCGCGGGTGCCCCCGGTCAGTGCGGTTATGGCCGAGGCGACGTCCAGGCGGGGGATCCTCAGGGCTTCCGATTTAAATCAGGTAATGTAAGCCCGAAGCTTCTCCCCTTGCGCCTGTTTGAGGGCTAAAAGCCCCGCCACCGACCTTGGGGGACCGCTCTCGGTGAAACTCTCTTTGAAGACTCACCCAAACTGCTTGAAGTCTCAAATGGATCTGGGGGCGAGGGCCCGGAACCAGGCTTGGGTGCCTTGGACTAGGGTAGTCATAAAGGCTCGACATTTGATGGCATCGGACGCTCCGTAAAGGGTCATCAGGGCATCGAAACTGTTGAAATGATCGGCCGGGTCACCCTAGCCGTCATAAAGCTTGAAGGTCGGGATGGAGGTTCTGGGAGACACCTCTGCCTTCAAGATACAGTCGGAGAATGGGGATTCCTCCTCGTCCTTCGTGGAAGAGACCTTCTGTAGGGCGCGTAGGGTACGCTCCTATTCTACGAAATGCCTTTCGAATTCTCGCAGTCGGAGGGATAGCTCTGGCTGTCGCTGTGCCGTGGGGCTGGAGGGGCTGTTTGGGTGCTCCCCGGGGACTTCGGTCTCCGGGTTCAGGCGACGTGCCCCAGGTTTTCCCTTTTTGGCGTGGAGGAAGCCTCTTGCTCCGGAGGAGGGGCTTGTGAGGGTCCTCCTGACCTAAAACAGATAATCTGCCGACCTCGGAGGGTAAAGCGGCCTCCTACGGTGTGTTGTGACACGTTCTCGTGAGGAGGGCTCTCCGGAGGGGCGCGTGACCTTTCATCCCTGGCCGCCTGGGTCCTCATGAGTTCTACGAGGATATCCAGTTTCGCGTTGAGGGCTTGGAAGGCGTCAGCGCCACCGTTGAGTGGTAGCCCTACCGCCGTAGGGGGAGGGGGTGGTCCGTTGGCGGGGGTATTGGCATTGGAGGGGGGATTTTGCGAGGCCTGAGAGGGGCCTTCCCCCACCGCTATCATGGCCTTTCCCCTCTCGCCGAAGGATCTCCTCTCTGAACTTCTTCGCACCATACTGGCTTTTTGATCGTTTCCCACAGATGGCACCAGATGAAGAGGCGTGATCTCGTGCTTGTCCTGAGCGGGGTAGATGATCACCGGATAGTGAACTGCAAAGAAGGGAAATAGATCAGGGGGCCCAGGGATGATTCCCTGGGATAAACCCTCCGATGCTTAAGTCAGTCGAACAATGATGGAAGCGATGAAGGGAGGAGGAAGGAGATGCACGAGATCCCTCTACACCAAGGTGGTGAAGTGGTTCCTACTCAGGGGGTATAGGCGTGTGCTAGCCCTTACCTTTCGTTGGAGGTAGTCCCAGGTTTATTGATGCGACACGAATCCTCGGACCTAGATTTGCAAGCAACACAACAATGTGGCAATGTCACACAAGCGGACTCACTCGCATTGGCACACTCGGGTCCGTAGGTGGACCGGCGATGGTGGTGAGGGTCCGAGGTTTGACCTCGAGGTTCCAAGGATATGGACAGCTAGAGATGGACCCCCAATGGGCCAGGGATGCCCAATTTCAAGGGCGGCCGACACGCCGAGGGCGTGGGATGTAATGACATTATCACAACTCACCCGCGGTGGCACTCGAATTGATGGAAAATTGGAACGAGCTCTCTCTCACTGCCGATGGCGCAACTAGAGATAATACTAAACTAAGCAAAGGTAAGAAACCAGCAGAGGAGAGTGGTCAGAAGCTCACCAGATCGGTGTGAAGACACCGATCCCGGCCGGAGACGAGGGCGAGCAGGGGAGTGTGGGTTCCCCGCACACTGCGCCGATGAAGCTTCCCCTGTTCGAACAATACATACACTACTCCCCACACAGGGGGGTTGGACTAGGGGTGGGGACAATCTTGGTTACAATTAAACACTACCTCCACACAGGGAGGGGCGCTAAGCCGGCCAGGCGGGGAGGGGAGATTAGACACCACTACACGCTGTCCTATAGGACAGAACGGTGAAGCTCTGAAAGGTACCCCATGCACAGGACTCCGAACGCGACGCCGCTAGCACCAAAATGTTGCTGGAGAAGTCCAGGGGTGCTCCTGAAAGTTTGGCCTTGTTCTGAGGTGGCTGGAGGGCGTGGCCGGCCAACGAAGAGGTCATGCATGAACCTGTCTCGCTGGACAGATCTGTGCCGCCGTGGTGCAGTCACCGGTACGCTCGCTGTAGAACTCCGAATGAGGCGGGAACAACTCGGTCGGATCGCCGACAGAGAGGTCTAAGTACCCTCAAAAGATGGACTCCATTGGATTCCCGAGCCGGGCGTGGTTGCAGATGTAGTGAGCTTCTGATTTCTGGGAGGACCACCAGACAGGGAGGCGAAGGCCGTGTTGGAACTCTCTGCACCGAGATCAGAATGGAATGAAACCACCTGGGTTGGTTTCATGTCGTCAAGGGGCAAAACGTTGCTGAAGATGTGCTGGGCCGATGACAAATAGGTTGGGCGTGGCACGCTCTGCAAGGTAGACACACAATCTGGGTAGACTGGGTGGCCCCTGATCTGCGCAGTCGTGGGAGAACAAATGCCACGCACTGTGTCGAAGTCGGAACGAGGCGAGACCACCTCGGGAGCGTTGAGGACGTGGAGAAGAAGCAACTCCCAGAAGAGAGTTCAGGCTGATTCGCGTGGTTGACGTCGGTGCAGGCTCTGCTAAACGGACCTCAGGTTCTGGCTCAAATCTGGCGCAGCCGCACGAGAATGGACCCTCCGGACAGTAGGGATGTCAGATTCCGGCGAGACCACCTTGGCTGCGAAGCTATCTTGACGATCTTTCCGGCGATGTATGGTACGTCTTCTGGTGATTCTGCATGACTCCGGGGCAGGTTCTGCAAGTCGGGTCCCAATCTGCTACCTGCGAACTGGGCAGTGTTAAAGAAGGGGGGGGGGGTTGTTGGTGGAGATGGGAAGGTAAGGGATGGAGGGGTAGCAAAGAGGGGTGGAAGGTTGCTGGTTGTGGATGTGGGAGGGAGGTTTTGGGGGTGTGAGAGGAGAGAGGGGGAGGTTGGCAGGGGGTGGACCTGGTGTGGGGAGTGGGCTGGGAGGTGGTGGATGGTGGGGGCGCAAATGGCCTAGGGGAATGGGGGTGTCTCTTGGGTGTGGGTGGTGGATTAATGGAAGGGTTAATGGGGGGCCTAGGGAATGGGAAGGGTTGCTTTGGGGAGGGGAAAGGGTGTCTAGGAGAAGGGATTCTCCCTTGGGAAGGTGGAAGATTGTATGGGGAAGGGGAAAGGTTGCTTGGGAAGTGGAGACACTAAAGGGGAGTAATGGGTCTTGGGGAGGTGAAAGGGTGGGATGCTGAGGTGGAGGGTGATGTGGCAAGTGAGGGAGGAGAGAGAGGGGGCGAAATTGGGAGAGAGGGGGGAGGAGAGAGAGAAGGGTCGCCCCTTTCAGTGAGAGAGAAGTAGAGAGAGAGAGAGAGCTAGAGAGAGAGAGGGATGCACAAATCCTTGTGGCAGACTTTTATCAATACTTCATTAGCTTCCAAATGAGGGATTGGGGTCCTATTTATAGGAATCCCACATTTTCTCATAAGTCCCTGACTTTTGGACTACTAACACTTAACCAAGGGAAATGGGGTGCCCCTGGGCCTAGCCCATATAATTGGGCCCATTAACCAACATAATGACTCTAGACTTAGGTAAATAGCTACCTAACCTAGGTATTGGACTCAAATAAAAGGAAAAGTACATGATAAGAAAATAAAAATTACATCATATGACTCGAAATATAGTGGCGGACAATATGTAGTATAGCTGTCGAGCATCTGGATCCTCGAACAAAGGGGAAAGCTGGTGATGTCCTCATCATACCCCTGGGGTGCGGAGAACTCGACTCCGTCGAGTATGGGCCCACCGGGGGGAGCGGTCCTCCAAAGCAGCTCAGGGCGAACCTCAACCTCCAAACTCAACCCGCATCTGCGACTAGGGGATGGTACTTCATCCTCTCAAGGTGGCTTGGGAACACCCTCTTGCTGGCGATGGAACCCTGCTTGCATAGTATTGCCCCTATGTGTACACGTCGGGCTCTCTAGGCTATTTTGTGGGAGCTCTCCGGGGTGTCCTTCTTGAAGGAAGGTATAGGCTCAAAGCACTCACTAGGATCCACCGCGGTGCCCATATAGGGTGCCGGGTCTGCCACGTGAGAAGTGGGGTATATCCCATAACCCATTGGTAAGTTCAATCCATAAGCTGTGTTGCCAAAGTCACTAGGAACATGGAAAGGTCCAAGTCCTCGTGCCCTCGAATGGGAGGTGACCCTAAGGTAGAGCCACTCCGACGCCATCATCACCAAATCGCCTACTAGAAATTCCAAGTGGTGCTCGCAAGCTCTTTTTCGCTCTTTGTGAACCTCACCGCTCATTGCGAATTACTTGCGTGTATGCGTATGCCATGTACTATGATGCGGTGTGGGTGTGAAAAGCTTGGTGTGTAAAGGTGGACCGGGGCAACCGTAAATTGACCTATCATGCTGTGATGCCTTGTGGACCTTGATGAATTTAGGTGGACCGGGGCAGCCACAAGTGGCCCTATCATGCATGGGCTTCATGACAATGGTTGGGGGGCCATGGTATCTGTAGGGGAACCTTTCACACAAAGTGGTGATGAGTTCCGGGGGACCCGGACACCCGTAGATGCTCCTAACATGCATATGATCAATGATGAATGAGGGCGGACCAGCACATCCAAATGTGAGCCAGTCATGCATTGGGCCTAAAGTGTGCGTGACATGTATGAGGGGACTGGGCTTACTAGCCCTAACAAATGATGCAAAATGTAGTGGCACATGCATTCCCATCCAAATGGTTTCTCCTATGTATATGGCTTGGTGTGAGAGTTTCCACTCATAGGGGTCAAAGGGGTCTAGGAAAATGGAGTGGGCTTGGTCCCATAAGGTCGGTTGGGGTAGGAAAAGGTTGGTGGTGAGTAAGGTGGGGGGGCATAGGAAGGGATCGAAGGGGTCATGGTAAGGGTCACCTAAGGAGAGGAACTCTAGGTCCTCATGGTCCTCACAATCATTTGATGGCGGACTCTCCTCTTCGAGTAAAATGATCGGGCCAAAGTTTTTGGTGGGATGGTCGGCCATGAATGGAGGGCTGGATGTTCTACCCGAGACAAGCAACTCTAGTTTGTGGATAGCATCGGGCTCGTCGGGTGTAGGGAGGAGTAAAAGAAGGTCGCTAGTGTAGCAACCCACAGTGTAAATGGAGGAGATGGATCCGACACATAGGTGTAGGAGGCCAAGGCTCCTAGGTCGGTCGGCTACTGTAGTCAACATGCCAGTTAGCTCCATTTGCCAAGCTATACCCTTAAGAAGATCCCCTAATGTTTCCACCTGATAGGATGATTGGTTTGTGGTGTGATAGGTGGATAAGGGTACTATGGGGAGGTGTTTTTCCATGGAAGGGTAAGCATGGGGCAGGATAGGGTGAGCCCGGTTCTCCACAAGCCATCTAACCAAGGGCCCACTTATGATAAGTTCACTCCAAATTTGGGGTGGCATGAAAGGTGAAATTTCTTCCTCGTTTTGGCCATGACTTTCCTCCAAGGTGGGGAGTGATTCTGGGGTGTTCCCTACTAGGGGGTCGGGTGTGGAGATCATGGTTTCTTCTACCACGGAGGTGAGTAGGTCCTTTGTGGGTGGGGTGATGATGACTGGCATGTGGTGCTCTTTGGGTGGTGGGTAATGGGGGACATGGGATAGAATGGGGAGGGGTAGTAGTGGAGGCCTAGGTTGGGGTAGGATTGGGGTTGGTAGTGGAAGATGGGTGGGTTGAGGAGGATTGGGTTGATTGGTTTTGGGGGGGGTGTCCCTTTTAGGGGATGATGGAGGGGTGGTGGTGGGGATCGTGGAAGCTTGTGGGGTGTGGGTTTGATGAAGAATTTTGGGTTGGGTGGTGGCCAATTTGGTTTGAATGGTGGTGGTGATCGGGATTGGAATCATTTGGGGTGGTGGAGTTTGGGCCCTAAGGGAGGTCTTGGGTTGACTGGGAGGGAAAGGGGGAGTGGGAGTGCTCCTCGGGTTATGGTTCTCAAGGTAGGAGTGGGAAGGTCAGGGGGTGAAGATCTTCCTAATCTCAATCTTTATCTCTTCCAATGAGTCTAGGGGTCCTTTGGCTTCCCATCCAAATTCATCCCGAGGTGACCAAGCTCTAGATTCGTGGTCCCTTTTTGCTTCGAACCGGTCAAGTCGGGTGGTGAGGGTATCTAGATAGTTATGAATCTTGTTGGTGACAGTGTAAAATCGGTCCATGGATATTTGGGGCATCTCCCTAGGGTGGTCATGCAATGGAGTGACGGAAGACATGATGCAAGGGAGACTCAAATGATAATGCCCTAGGACTAGACTCGTAGAGACAAGTCTAAAACTTGCTCTGATACCATTTGATGTGACACGACCCCTCGGACTTAAATTTGCAAGCAATCGAACGGAACGGCGGACCCACTCAAGCGGATTCACCAGCGTCGCGCACACCCGGGTCCGTAGGTGGACCGGCGATCGTGGTGAGGGTCCGAGGATGGACCTCGCCTTTCCGGGGATTTGACTAGCTTGGGATGAACCCCTAAGGGCCTAGGATGCCCAATTCCATGGGCGGCCAGCACGCCAAGGGCGTGGGATGTAGTGGCTCTCTCACAACTCACCCCGCGGTGGACACTCGATTTTATTGATTTTGGATCGGGCACTCCCTCGCCACCGATGGAACTAAGAAGCAATACTAGTTAAGCAAGAAGTGCTAACCAAGAGGAGCGCAGCCAGGAGCTCACCTGATCGGCGTGAAGACGTCGATCCCAGCCAGAGACGAGGGCGAGCAGGGAAGCGTGGGTTACCCGCACGCCGCGCCGATGAAGCTTCGGCCGATGACCTTCTAATACATGCACTACTCCCCACACAGGGGGGTTGGACTAGGGGTGGGGATAATCTTGGTTACAATTAAACACTACCTCCACACAGGGAGGGGCGCTAAGCCGGCCAGGCGGGGAGGGGAGATTAGACACCACTACACGCTGTCCTATAGGACAGAACGGCGAAGCTCTGAAAGGTACCCCACGCACAGGACTCCGAACGTGACGCCGCTAGCACCAAAATGTTGCTGGAGAAGTCCAGGGGTGCTCCTGAAAGTTTGGCCTTGTTCTGAGGTGGCTGGAGGGCGTGGCCGGCCGAAGAAGAGGTCATGCACGAACCTGTCTCGCTGGACAGATCTGCGCCACCGTGGTGCAGTCGCCGGTACGCTCGCTGTAGAACTCCGAATGAGGCGGGACCAACTCGGTCGGATGGCCGATAGAGAGTTATAAGTACCCTCCAAAGATGGACTCCATTGGATTCCCGAGCCGGGCGTGGTCGCAGATGTAGGGAGCTTCTGATTTCTGGGAGGACCACTAGACAGGGAGGCGAAGGCTGTGAACTCTCTGCACCGAGATCAGAATGGAACGAAACTACCTGGGTTGGTTTCGTGTCATCAAGGGGCACAACGTTACTGAAGACGTGCTGGGCTGATGATGAACAGGTTGGGCGTGGCACGCTCTGCAAGGTAGACACACAATCTGGGTAGACTGGGTGGCCCCTGATCTGCGCAGTCGTGGGAGAACGAACGCCACGCACTGTGTCGAAGTCGGAACGAGGCGAGACTACCTCGGGAGCGTTGAGGACGTGGATAAGAAGCAACTCCCAGAAGAGAGTTCAGGCTGATTCACGCGGTTGACGTCGGTGCAGGCTCTGCTAAACGTACCTCAGGTTCTGGCTCAAATCTGGCGCAGCTGCACGAGAATGGACCCTCCGGACAGTACGTATGTCGGATTCCGGCGAGACCACCTCGGCTGCGAAGCTATCTTGACGATCTTTCCGGCGATGTATGGTACGTCTTCAGGTGATTCCGTATGACTCCGGGGCAGGTTCTGCAAGTCGGGTCCCAATCTGCTACCTGCGAACTGGGCAGTGTTAAAGAAGGGGGGGGGGTTGTTGGTGGAGATGGGAAGGTAAGGGATGGAGGGGTAGCAAAGAGGGGTGGAAGGTTGCTGGTTGTGGATGTGGGAGGGAGGTTTTGGGGGTGTGAGAGGGGAGAGGGGGAGGTTGGCAGGGGGCGGACCTGGTGTGGGGAGTGGGCTGGGAGGTGGTGGATGGTGGGGGCGCAAATGGCCTAGGGGAATGGGGGTGTCTCTTGGGTGTGGGTGGTGGATTAATGGAAGGGTTAATGGGGGGCCTAGGGAATGGGAAGGGTTGCTTTGGGGAGGGGAAAGGGTGTCTAGGAGAAGGGATTCTCCCTTGGGAAGGTGGAAGATTGTATGGGGAAGGGGAAAGGTTGCTTGGGAAGTGGAGACACTAAAGGGGAGTAATGGGTCTTGGGGAGGTGAAAGGGTGGGATGCTGAGGTGGAGGGTGATGTGGCAAGTGAGGGAGGAGAGAGAGGGGGCGAAATTGGGAGAGAGGGGGGGAGGAGAGAGAGAAGGGTCGCCCCTTTCAGTGAGAGAGAAGTAGAGAGAGAGAGAGAGCTAGAGAGAGAGAGGGATGCACAAATCCTTGTGGCAGACTTTTATCAATACTTCATTAGCTTCCAAATGAGGGATTGGGGTCCTATTTATAGGAATCCCACATTTTCACATAAGTCCCTGACTTTTGGACTACTAACACTTAACCAAGGGAAATGGGGTGCCCCTGGGCCTAGCCCATATAATTGGGCCCATTAACCAACATAATGACTCTAGACTTAGGTAAATAGCTACCTAACCTAGGTATTGGACTCAAATAAAAGGAAAAGTACATGATAAGAAAATAAAAATTACATCATATGACTTGAAATATAGTGGCGAACAAGATGTAGTATAGCTGGCGAGCATCTGGATCCTCGAACAAATGGGAAAGCTGGTGATGTCCTCATCATTTATATAGTGCACTGGCTTCATGAGTCCCGTAAGCTGAGGGGTTTCAGGCGGGCGTTACGTCCTCAACGTAGGATCTTTACGTCCTCATCGTGGGATCTTTATAGCCTTGAGAGATCATGGGCCCCTTATCCTCATAAACTCCTGCTCATAAAGGGTTCTCAACGGCATCATGGATAAGCAATCGTCAGTCGTCCCGAGCATAAAAGGTGCCAACCCTGTCCGGGCGATAGGCATAGCTCGGATGAGGATAGGTCGGAGTGGGCGCTGAGCGCCTGCCCTTATCTCGGTGAGGGGATATATCGGGCATGGGTCTTTCTCTGACCTGGCCGATGCTCGGGCCTTCCGAGCCTAAGGGCGCCCGAGGAAGGGTGTGATCCCGAGTGAACTTATTTGGGCTTTCTAGCTTAAGTGGGCCCTGCGGGGCTATCACTTAGATGAGTTGGGTCTCGTTTGGTCCTGATGGACCTAGTTTGGCCGCTTTCTAGATGGGCTACAGAAATCCCCCTCTCCACCTGTTTATAATGGTGATGACTTTAACTCATGGCTGGGAAGAATGTGTAGGACCATAAACTCAATTGATCCAAATTTGTGGAAGTTAGTTAATGATGGTCCTCATAGGTTACCTCGGGATGAGACCAAGTGGTCCAACCAAGATAGGCTAAAGAGTCATGAAAATGCTACAATTTTGAGGTTGTTAAAAAATTCTGTCAATTCTAACAGGTTCATGTTTGTCTCCTCTTGCAGAACCGCCAAAGAACTTATGGACAAATTGATGCTAGCTCAAGAGAAGCAAGGACTAAAGGGATTAATGGCTGATGATATCTATCAAACTTGTGATGAAAGTGCGGAGGAGGTAAGCTCTAAATCAGATGAAGATGAATTGTCTTTCGAAGATTTAGTATATGTCTATGAAGAATTGTCAGAAAAATATCAAAAGGTGAAACATGAAAACAAAGCCCTGAAGAAAAAGTCTAATAAAAATATCCATGATAATTCCTCGTGTGTGAAATGCATTGATCGAATTTCAAAAATTGAAGAATTGGAAAAAGAAAACGAACTTCTGACATGCAAAGTCTCATTGCTTAAGAAAACTGAAGAGAGTTTAAAAAGCAAGTTAGATTCTTTATCAGATGATGATAAACTCTTTGATAAACTTCTTGATTCTGAAATATATACCAAGTCCCTTCTGGATAAAAATGAGAAACTAAAAGGGGACAATGATGTTTTGCTCATTCAAATCTCTTTGCTTGAGGGAAGATTGAAACACTTTGAGAAATCTGAAAAAGAAAATGATTTATTGAAATCTGAACTTGAAAATCTAAAATAATTAAATATGATCATGTGTGAAAGACTTCTGACATTTGAAAAAAGGCAAGTCCATGGTCGCTCAAGAGAGTGAGAATGTAAGTATTCTAGAACAGGAAATAGAATCTTACAAGACTATAAATGCCACTCTAAATGAAAAGATCACTTCTTGTGAAAATAAAATTCTGTCTTGTGAACTTCTGATTGCTTCACTTCAAAGTGAAATCGTTGACATGAACAAATCATTGGGCAAGTTTGTGAGTGGGGAGGAGAATCTAAACAAACTCTTGGAAACTAAGGTGAAGTTCCAAAGGGAAGGACTAGGATACAATCCTAGTAAAAAGGAAGCATTTAATCTGAAAATAAAAACTTCGTTTGTCCATGCTTCTAGTTCCTCAAGTACACCAAATACTTCTTCATCTGTCAAACAAAAGCCCATTATGCATGCAAAGAAATTTGATGTGAAATCCCAAGCTCCAAAACAAAACATTGCTTCATGTCACTATTGTGGTGAGCTTGGACATTTAATGTATGACTGTAGTGTGATGAAAGAAGATGATTTGAATGCCTCTAAGATGCATAACAATAGATTCCATGTTGGTAAGAAAAGGGAAGTTGAATGCTTTCATTGTGGAAGAATGGGCCACACTATGAAATTGTTGGTCATTAAATGTGAAACCAAAATTTCATAATCAAGATCATAGAGTCCCCAGACATGCACAAAAGTCCAATGCTTATGCTCAACCCAAGAAACTAAAACAATGTGTGTATTGTCATTACTGTGGTTATGTGGGACATCTAATGGATGATTGCTCTTTGTTGCACCTTGACGATCTGAATGCAAGGAAAATGTGGAAAGCCACAAATCGTGCTGCACCTAACCCCCAGGGACCCAAGATGGCTTGGGTTCCCAAAACATCAAAGTGAAATCCATGTTTTGCAGGAATGCCTTGTGATGGAAGAAGATGTCAATAGAATAAAACTCCTCCAAGGCAAGAAATTGATGAGCCTATGTGGTAAGGCACTCCACTTTTACTTACACATGTGAATAACAATCTTTTGTTATTGTTCATAGAGTTTATCGGCTTTCACTCATGTTTTCTTGTGTGAATAACTATAATTTTACAGTTGTTCACAAAGTCTTCTCTAGCTACACTCGTCTCTTTTTGTGGATAAAAGTTGAATTTTACACATAGAACACAAACATCTTCTTGCATACTTGTGAATACAAATAAAATTTTTAATCATCTGTCATCTTGATGCACTGACTCGCATACATTTCATATTCGTATGCATGAATGCCATGATTAACCGGTATATAAAATGGTGTCAGTGGAAAGGTAGATTAAGTCCACCTGGAAGCTTTCATCATGTGTGAGTGTGGTCTTCGGACCTACGTACTCCGCCACGTACCGGCAATCAAATTGCTTGAATACATCATTTTGACATGCTTGAATGTATATAATATACATCCGTTTCTTTTTGAACTCTTCTACGACCGAACAACCTTGTTAAATAAACTTGCATTGATTCAGGCATGAATGCCTCATGACACATCTTAACAAGGTCATTTTGGTTTTTCAATCGTGCATACACTTAGGGGGAGACAAAACCTTGAAAAGGCTAATTCATGTTCTACTATCTGTTCAATCACTCACTTCATATGGAACCTTGATACAACTGACTTCATTCAATAAGGATCTCTGTTATTCCACTAATCACTTTTAAGGATTCTTAAACCCCTACATTAAAGTCAAGTGACTCATGAGGAAAAAGCTGTCAGTCCCACCAAAAATTGAATAAGTGTGATTTGACATCGAGTACATCGGGAATCCCCCCTTAAATAAAGGAGGAAAGTTGCATCGAAAAGTGTCTTATCAACATTATCATAAATGACGATACCGAGTAGCCGGGAAAGAGAGGGAAAAAATGAGGATAAGAATATGAGAATAAGTCATTCCACATACAAGAATCGCTGTCACCACGTTGACCTAGCTTCTAGCCGGCGGCCATGGATGGCGGGGCGGGAGTTCCCGACCCCCCCGCCATCAAGTTGGACGGAGAATCTGCGCTGGGGGAGCCTGGGCGTCGACGAACATTTGCCCAAGCGTTGCTGTTCTCCCCCTTGAAGACAAAGCTTCATATTCCCCTGAAGGAGCCGAGCTTCACCGATCAGGGTGAGCCGACGGTTTTCTTCTCGAAGGCAGATGTTCAAGCCACTATGGAAGCATTAAGGTTCGCAGTAATCGCCAAATGCTCCTATGGCAGACCTGCATTCCCGGAGATCAAGTCTTGCCTCTCACAGAGAATGGGTCTTTCTGCTGATTTCGTGATAAGCCGTCTGAATCAAAGACATATTCTTCTCCGTTTTGGCTGTCAAGAGGATTTTTTGCGGATTCTTATTCAGAAGCATTTATATATTAAGGGTTTTCTGTTTCGCTTCTTTAGGTGGTCTTCTGATTTCGACTACAAGGCAGACTCGGCCTCCGCCCCTGTTTGGTTGGGTTTTCCGGAGCTGCCAGCAAACTTATACCATGAAGACTGCATTCGCTCAATAGCAGGGAATTTTGGTTTGGTGCTAAGGGTTCATGACAATACCTTAGCTATGACAGATACATCGGAAGCTATTGTGTGTGTCGAATTGGACTTGTCAGCACCTAGGAGGGAAAGAATATGGATAGACCTTGAGGGCGAGGGTTTCTGGCAAACTGTGAACTATCATAGGGTACCTCAGTTGTGTTCCTTCTGCCATAAATTGGGACATTCTGTCCAGGAATGTAAAAGGAAGATGGGAAAGCCGGAGAATACTAATCGCAATACTAACTTTCAATCAACTCAGCCCCTACAGGTGTATAAAGTAAAGGAAGTTGGCTCACAGGGTTCCCGACAAAATGCTACAACATCAAACAGGTTTGATGCTTTACAGGAGGAAGAAAACAATGCAAGTGCCCATCCCAAAGAAAAATCTAATAAAAATGGTGAAGCTCAAAATCCTTATAATTTAGTTGCGAACAGGGAACCAAAGGCGTCTCACCCAGGAGGTTTGGGTAATATGGCCTCAGATCATGTGCCAGCAAACCAAGTGGAACTCCCTTCAAACCAAATTAGACAAGCTCAGCCTTCACAGCAGAACAGTTTTGAAGATCTTCAACACTCCTCTGATGATAATACAGAATCAGGTGCTTCAAAGTCCGACAAGGATCACTCTTCGTCCTTAGTATTATGCCAAGGCCAAAGCATTGGTATTGATGGAATACATAGAGGAACATCATCTCAAGAAAATATAAGTAACACACAAAATGGGGGAATTTTGGAACATGATGACATCTCCACCACTCAGAAAAGATTATACAAATTTAGCAGCAATGTTGTGGATTTATCAGTAGCAGATCAGTCAAGGGTTGAAAATATTTTTATGCCAGGTAGTTTGGTGAAGAAGGCAAATGAAGTTACAATATGTGATGAAGGGTGCAACATGACTACAAAAGTAAGTATACTGAAACAACCCATCACCAGGGCTAAAGCTAAATCTATAGCTGGTGGAATGCATTGCCCCCCCCCCTCCCAATTCCAATGATAGAACCCACTCTGATATGGAACATTAGGGGGATCGGAAATGACAGATCCGTGAGAAGTTTGAAGAGCCACATCAATAGAAATCATGTGCAAATGGTTTGTATCACAGAACCTAAAATTGCTATTGACAAGCTAGAAAGAATCAGACAAAGACTTAAATTTGACAATGCAAGTGCAAATGTAGAGGAAAACTCCAAAATTTGGCTCTTCTGGAATTCCAAGATTAATGTTCAGGTGGTGCATCGGCATTTTCAGTTTCTCACTATATAGGCTCAGGCTGGGGGAAGCACTGACTGCTACATTACATTCATTTATGCTTCGTGTGATACTAATGTGAGAAGGGACATGTTTGATGAATTAATCAACTTCAGTGGTACTGTCAACAAGCCCTGGATTCTTGGAGGTGATTTTAATTCTATCCTATCCCCTGAGGAAAAGGTGGGTGGTAATATGGGTTTTATTAACCCGATGATTGATTTCCAAGGATTTGTGGCAGCATCAGGTTTGCTAGATGCAGGATTCTCCGGAAGCTCCTTTACTTGGTCTAACAACCAGGTGGGCACAAGGAATATTCGAGCAAGATTGGACAGGGTCTTGTATAATGAAAGTTGGGCTGCCCAAGCACCTATTTTATCTGTTAAACATCTGCCGAGGGAGCCATCTGATCATTCTCCAATGCTGTTATCTATTCCTGCATTAGGTCCTGGACCGAGTCGGTTTGTTTTTCAACATATGTGGCTTGATGATAGTAACTGCAAACTAATTGTCCAGAATGCATGGGAATCCTACCAAACAAGACATCATAATGCCTTCTTTACTCTGCAACATAAACTCAAAGCTCTCAAAAACTCCCTAAGACAATGGAATAAAGAGCACTTTGGAAACATTTTTGACCGCATAGCCCAAGCTGAAGAAAAGGTGGCACTGGCCGAAGGAAGTTTTGATTTTGACCCTAGTGAGGAGAACAGAATGACTCTGCAAAGTGAACAAGCAGAATTGCGTAAATTGTTACATAGGGAAGAAATTTTTTGGGGCCAAAAGGCAAGAGTCAATTGGCTTAAACAGGGAGATAGGAACACAAAATTTTATCACCTTCATGTTAAGCAGAGGAGAGCTAGGATGGCCATATACAGATTGAAAATTGATAGTGGGGAATGGTGTGAAGACGAAAATATCATCAAAGTAAAGGCTGTTGAATTTTTTAGCAATCTATTCAGTTCCTCTGATCATCAAGTCCAGATAGCACTGATTGAGAACATCCCACACCTAGTTACTGACGAAGACAATTTACATCTCTCAGGTCTCCCAGAAGCTGAGGAGATAAAAGCAGCAGTCTTTAGCCTATCTCCGGACAGTGCCCCTGGGCCGGACGGATTCACGGGGTTTTTCTTCACCTCATGTTGGGACATTATAGCTGAGGATGTCATTAAAGCAGTGCAATGCTTCTTTAAAGGTATGCCTATGCCGAAGGGCACCACTTCCTCTCTGATTGCCCTCATTCCAAAGGTGGCATCCCCTTCCACATTTGCAAAAATGAGACCAATCAGCTTGTGTAACTTTTCTTATAAGATTGTCTCAAGAATTATTAGCAACATGATGACCAATATTCTTCCAAAGATCATTTCTGCAAATCAAGGGGCTTTCAGCAAAGGAAGGAACATTGTGGATACAATATCCTTGGCTTCGGAGATGATGAGGGACATTGGGAGGAAAGTGCGAGGGAATAATTTGATTGTTAAACTGGACATGGCAAAAGCATATGATAGACTAGAATGGGACTTCCTTCTTCAGGTCATGCAAGCTTTTGGGTTCTCAACAACCTTCTGCTCTCTCATAGAAATGATGCTCAATAACTGTTGGTTCTCAGTCATTGTCAATGGCTCCCCCACGGGCTTTTTTAAGTCGACTCGAGGGGTAAGGCAGGGAGATCCAATGGCGCCTGCTCTATTCATCATTGCAGAGGAGGCTCTGAGTAGGGGCATCACAACTCTTTTTGAAAGGGGACAGATTCAGTATTTTCAGGTGCCGAGGAGGTGTTTACAGGTTTCTCACCTCCTGTATGCAGATGATACACTCATTTTCCTAAATGGTGCCTCCAGGAATATCAGAAATCTGCTTGCTTTTATCAGGAGCTATGAAGAGTCCTCTGGCCAACTGGTTAATGTTGGTAAAAGTAGTTTTATTATATCCCACAAAGCCAACCGTGCTACTATCCAAAGGATTTCTGATATGACTGGCTACTAGCATAAAACCGGCCTGAACTCTTACCTTGGTGTCCCACTCTATGAAGGTAGGAAGAAAGTGTCCAATTATAAATACCTGCTGGAAAAAATCTGTGCAAGATTAGAAGGATGGCAATCAAAAGTGCTGTCACAAGCAGGTAGAGCTAGTCTTATGAACTCTATTCTTCAGTCTATTCCCCTATATACTGCCAGTGCGTCTTGCTTGCCATCCACCATCATCAATATAATAAACAGAGTTTGTGCAAATTTCTTCTGGAGCCAAAAGGAAGGAATGAGGAGACAGTGGATCTCTTGGTCTAATATCACCAAACCTATAGAGGAGGGAGGCCTTGGAATAAAAAGCCTGAAGCATACTCAAATTGCAATGGTGGCTAAGCAGATATGGGGTATCACTCAAGGATCCTCCCTGTGGTCCAAATTTGCACAGTCCAAGTATGTGACAGGCCATCTAAGTTCTATAACTAAGCCTTTCCCATCTGGTGTTCGAAGGGATATTTTTAATTCAGCCAGGGAGATTGTGATTGACAATACAAGATGGATTCCCATGGATGGAAAATCCATCGACATTTTAAAAGACAATTAGTGCGGAGTAGTGATTGATTCCCAAGGACATGCTCCCAAGTCTACCCTACTGGAAGCAAGACAAAATCACTTCAGTGAGGTTTGGTCTCACGTCCCCAACCACATTGCCGAGATGGTTCATGCAATGCAATTAAACTCGAAGGCTGACAAATGTGTTTGGGCTGCTACCAATGATGGTCAGTTCTCCTGCAAGTCAGCTTATAATTATGTTCGGCCACGAGGTAATATCCGAAAACCCCTCAAAAAGATATGGGATCAACACATATCTCCACGGGTATCCATGTTTTGCTGGAGACTCTTATACTTGGCAGTTCCGGTTGATAGTGCCATCAAGAAATGTGGTGTGTGTATTCCATCCAAATGTGTGTGTTGCATTGACAACCATCAGGAAGAAAGTCTAAATCATTTATTCTTGGACAGTCAGATCGCCAAGGCTTTATGGAGTCATTTCAGCATCCTCTTTGAACCCATGTGCAGGGGCTACACATCCATAACTGACAAATGTTGGGACATCATCAACTCGGCTAATACTGATAATCCATATGGATATGCAGGGATTATTACTATGTTGTACATTCTATGGGAAATATGGATCCACAGGTGCAAAACTAGGTACGAAGGTATGGGCGGTAATATTCACAAAATGCAACTGCACATCAGGAACCAGGTAGCCTACTCCATTCAGCAGAAGCAATTCAGCAAAGTGTCTTCCTCTGAGGAAAAAAAGACCATGGACCGTTTTCAATTCACATGTATTACAAAAGGCAAGATCCCAAGAATTATCATATGGCACTGTCCGAGCCATGGTTTTGCTCTTAATGTTGATGGAGCAAGTAGGGGTAACCCAGGCCCGTCTGGTGGGGGCAGCTGCTTGAGAGGAAGCAAAGGTGAGGTTTTACATGGCTTCTCATATTATTATGGTGAGGGGACTAACCTAATGGCTGAGGCAAGAGCTCTTCTGGATGGGCTGAGGATGGTGGTCAAAAGTCGGCTTCCTATGTCAATCATATACACAGATTCAAAAGTCATAGCAGATATGACACACTCCAATAAATCTCCTCCTTGGACAATCTGCAGATGGTGGGATGAAATCATTGACATTCTCAGGACAAATAAATGGGAAGTGCAGCATATCTATAGAGAGGGAAACACAATAGCGGATGCCTTGGCATCTTATGCTTGTAAAACTCGGCAGAGTCATGATTTCAGAAATTGGAAAAGTCTCCCTAGCCAGGCTCGTGGCTGTGCCATTGTGGATGCGGCAGGACTCCCTAGCTGGAGATTTAGATAGATCCTTTTCTCACTTTTTGAAGTTCCTTATTTTGCTCCCAGGGGTATGCCCCGTGGTAATATTGTACATGATTTCATTCATTGGCAATAAAAATTAGGGCCTGATGCTTCGGTTGGTGGTTGCACATATTGTGCACCCCAATAGTAGTATCTTAAGGTCTCATTTTATAAAAAAAAAAAGTAGCCAGGAACTGCCCCTGAGACAAAGGGCATGCCTCGTGTCAAAAGGCTAGTCATGTTGCTATTTAAAATAAATACAAAATTGTATGGGACTATGCGAAGCTACCAAAAGCCGAGCATTTCATATTGAAAAGTAGGGAGGAGAGATTCTTGTTAGTGTTACTTAGAACATATGATTATCCATATTATTTTGAAAGTCATTCTTCATCGTTCACATGTTGAATCTGAGCTTGATTGTTTGAATGTACTTCCTGAATTAGTTGATCATCAATGGTTAAGCAGTACGTCTACTTGTAAGCACAACCATGTTAATATGGTTCATGGACATAATTGCTTAAATCTATTGCATTCTTGTTATACCCGTCCTTAAGGGACCTTCATGCTTGATCTTATACATCAATATGCTTGCTTGTCTGCCTGCATGCTAGGAATGCACAATAAGAACTTGATTGTTAAACCCCCTAATTGGAGCAAGCAACTCACTTTGAATCTACTATCTCACTCATGTTCCCGGAATTTCCTCTAAAAATGGATTTTGCTGAAGAGAAAACCATGTCTATTTGATTGTTGAACTGAGTTGGTTAGAATCACTCTCTTGTGACCAACTAAAAATTGTGATGGCTAAAAGGAATACAAATTCTCATTGAACTCTTTTGTGCGTTGAGTTACTGCTCTAACATTGTGTCCATTCCTCGGACTTTGTCTCATATTTCACTAACCATGAGTTCTGATGCACAGAGTCAATAGGTTGCAATTGGTGACTCTAACATGCTTTAATCTTGAATTCATTAAAGTGCTCAGAATGAAGGAGATAAGGTAAGAAATCTTGGCTTTAATGCTATTCATGAGGATGGAATGTGCTTAACTCAAATCTGGTATTATTCCTTACAATGTTTAAATCTCAATGATTTGTGATGGATATTAGAAATGAGTGGTTGCATGTTTAATTGAATTGATCATCAAAGTGTGGTTATTTGATTTCACGTGTCCAAGATCAACCTTTTCAGTTGAACGACCCACATATTGTCCAATTTGTGTTTATCATTTAGTAGATATCATGTTTGGTTCAATTGGCCATCAATTCACTGCATTTCACTTGATTTTTCAAAGTGCAGTAGAAGTGTCGACTCCTAAGGTCGACCTTTTACCCCTGCTTCTTCTTTTTCTCGCGGGACAGAATAGTCTCCAGAATGTGTCGACCCACAAGGTCGACACTTTTGTTTCAGATCCCGGTTTGTGAACCGGACCGTCGGGTTCCTTTCTCACACCCTTCACTGACATGGCTCGAACCCAAAGCGACTTGGGGTCCCTTTTGGCCGAACCTGATCGAACCCTCTTCCTTAAACCCCCTTCTCTACTCCTTTAAACCCATTCACCACCCCATCTTCTTCTGCCCTAACATCCATCCGCAACCTCCCACGGGCGACCCTCCTCTTCCCAAGCCTCCACGACTCCTCTTCTCTAGTCTTCCTCTAGACCTCGTTTCATTCCTCCCACCTCACCTCTTCCAAAAGCACCCTCTGGCGGGCGGCGGCATTCGCTCTTCATCCTCCTCTGGAAGTAGTCGCCGCGCCCTCCTTCGAAGCTCATTCTTTTGGAGTTGCTGCTGTTCGTGGCGTGAAGTCCAGACAGTCAGAGGAAGCCCTCCATCTGCTCGAGGGTCTCACTACCGCGTCTCCGTCCTCCATCTGCTTGCCAAGCTGCACAAATGGCACCCAAGAAAAGATCGGTGTTAGAGAGGAAGGAAGCCCGCATCCTAACAGAGCTACGGCGCAAGGACAAAGAAGCCCAGGCTGAGACAAGAAAAAGGGCTGCTGAAACAAAAATGCTGGTTGAGAGAAAAGTGTTGTGGCCTCGTGCCGTTGATTTTAGAAGCATCGAAACTGCTCTGCCAAGGTTAGTAGAATTGTTGAAGAAGCAGCCAAATTTGATTCCATTCATGACTGAGCACAAGAGAGTCTATCATTCACTAGTTCATCAGTTCTATGGAAATATGGTTGTTAAAAATGATGAGCTGTACATAAAATTAGATGGGCATTCTGTTCCTTTAACTGCTCAGTTGATAGGAAAAGCCCTGAATTTGCCTTGGGATAGTGGGATGATTTATGAAGAAGCCATTTATTTTGAACAAGTAATTGACATGCACAAATTTCTATTTGTACAAATCATGAGTGGAGAACCGGTTAACTTCCCAAAGGTGATGATGGAGTACATAACCAGCCGCAGGAAGTCCAAGAAACGGAATTTACCTTATGGAGCTGCTTTAACACCAATTTTTCAGTCCTTGCATATTGATCTAAGCAAGCAAGTCAGTCATCCAATTAGGGATGCTGACATCTATACTATCCCATCCATCTGCAGCAACATGGGCTATGAATTGATAAATGGTGTTCTCGTTCGCACACTTCCGTCAAAGAAAGGTAAAGCACCGGCAGTAGGGTCTGAGCAAAGTGAAGGTGAAGATCATGAACAACCCATCAGCAGAACTGCCAGAACAAGAGGATCACATGCCACATCTTCAACAGCTCCATCAATGACCACCAAATTTGACAAATTAGCTGATGAAGTTTGCAATGTCAAAGAATCAGTGGATGCCCTTACACGGGAAGTCAAGGAAATGAAGCTTCATCATGATACTTATTTTCAGAAGTTCGCTGCCATGGCCGACTCAATTGATTCCATCCATACTGTGATTGGCATTCAAAACTCCTAGTTTGACGATCTCTCTGATTTTCTCCGGCGTCCTCGCACGCCTCCTGACTCTCCTTGAGGCCTTGATTTATAGTACCCTACCTCTCATAACCAAGCTGACTGATTTCCCCCCCTTTCCCACTCCTTTTTGTTGATGACAAAGGGGGAGATGAAATGTGCTGTCATGTTATGTTGTCTTGTTTTGTGGACATATATTGTCATGTTATGTTGTCTTGTTTTGTGGACTTATATGTTATGTTGTGTCTTGTTTTTACTTTTGTGGAGGACTTGGACTTGTTTATTTTGTGGACATGGTTGTCCAGATATGGACAGTAGTTGTGGTTGTCTTATGAACAATGCTGAAGTTATGAGTTATTTTGATTTTGTGAATGAAAAATTATGTGGACTTGTGTTCATTTTGTGGAATGATCACCTATGCTTCTATTCTGATGACGTCTCCATTTATGATTGGAAATGCACTTTTGGATGTTTGATGGATGATTCATCATTAATGCTGCATGGTATTTTAATTCATGGTTAGAATGCATCAAATTCTTGATTGTGTTATCAAATGGTCTATAGGATGCCATTGGATTGTTAAGCATGGCTTCACGCCTAGAATGCTAGATGTGAGAAGAAGTTCATTGAAATCTTTTTATCTGTCAACACCTTTTTGTCTAATTGCACATAGTATTTGTCATCATAAAAAAGGGGGAGATTGTTGAACCCCGTGCACAACCGTGTTTTAAGGAATTTTGATGATGAACTAAATACCATGTGACTGCCCTCCATGTAAACAATATGCATATGTTGGTTGTGGATTTGAAATGAACTAAGCAAACTCCATTTGATTGAACGGCTAGTGTATGACACGGTCAACTGATTTGATGAACTTAACTGACGTGTGTTTTGAAATGTTTACAGGAGTTAGTGAGAAAGGAAAGTCTCCGAACAATTTGGGTGAAATTCTTCTAACTCTTCCTTAGTTGATTTGGATAGGATTCAAGATATTGTGATAGCTATCATGTGGTTTGAAGAGACTTAGTCTAAATATTGAGAGATTGATGAGAGCTAGAGATTATTCTTCAAGAAAGCAAATGAGAATTGAAGACTGACCTTAGGTGTGTAACTTTGACAGGGACTTTCAATGGAGATCGAATGTCAAGATCAAGTGGATGGTATTCAACTGAAACATTAAAATGGTAAGTTGTTCTATTTGGATGGTTGAAGGAGGTTTATTGTGAAAATTGGATGGACAACTCTCAAGGTAATTCCCTAACCATCTCTAATTGGTATATCTATGTTTTGGGGTATTTAATACTTATTTCTTTCATTCATGAAGATGTTTTTAATGTCTCATGTCTTAAGGTTTACCCCCTTGTGAGTTCTATTAAGTTTGCATTTTGTCAGGAAAAGTGTCGACCCCATGGGTCAACACTTTGTCCAGGGGTCTGGTGACTTAAGCCGACCCTCTTATGTCTTTGAACGTAGGGATAAAAAGTCGACCCAATGGGTCGACCTTTTTATCGTGAGGTTCTGCCTGGGTTCAAGTTTCAGAACCCTGGACATAAGTGTCGACCCACAAGGTCGACACTTATTTCGGGTCTTTCTGTCGTGGCCTTCTATTGTTGCCACAGGTGGAAAGTGTTCTTCGCTGGATTCTGTTTGGGCATTTGTTCCGTCTTGCCCGAACGTGAGTGTCGACCTTAGGGGTCGACACTTTCCGGCGATCGAAAAATATGCCGGTTCACGCGGCGGCCGGTGCCCTAGCCCAATCCATTCGTTTGATGTCCTATTATGATTGGTCCTTAGGGGATATTATCCTCCACGTGGCCCTCCATTCCTCTTGGGTATAAATCGAATGTGATATGGTAATTGGAGAAGAGAGAAAGCATTGAATGATATATGTGCTTTTGGGGTTTTTCAGGAAGAGCAGCCGGAGCGGTGTTGAAGCTTCTTCCCATGTCGTGCTAGCTCGATTCAAGGTTGAAGACGATCATCCTCCACATTCCAGAAGCAATTGGGTTGAAGAACGACGGCTGAACCATCTCTCCATCACCCATGGACTTGGTGGTGAGTCAAGAGAAGTGAAAGGGGATTGAAGTACCTGCGTCCTTTCTTCCGATCTGAACCAAAGGAGCTTCATGAAGACATCTTCTCCAATCCGTTCATCCATGGAAGTCATCAAGGAACCAAGCTTCATCATTGATGACCAGTTGTTTCCTCAACTCTATATTCATCACAGTTTGGAGTCATTCATGCTTGTTTATGTCTATTGAGCTTACAAATGTATAGTTGAGTTCATCTTTTAAACTGAAGAATATTGTGTGTGTGTTCGGAGCGGGGTCTCCAAGTGTGGAATCACTGTTGGGGTGCGTCCCCAGTCTTGGTGTGTGTGTGTGGTGCTGAGCACCGTGTTGAGGGTTCGCCCTCGTGTGTGTGCTGCACTACAGCGTGTTGAGCTTCGTGCTCATGTGTGTGTTTTGCTGCCATTGTGCAGCGTGTGGTGTATTGGGGTTCGTCCCCGTGTGCTACCTCGAGTAGCGTTTTAGTGAAGCCTCACCGAGGTGGTGAGCGGTGGACGTAGGGTACCCGTCGTGGTCCCGAACCACCTAAAAAATCCTTGTGCATGTGTGATTGGTTGTGTGTTTGTTCCTTATCCTCTGCCACCATTCATAAGATGGATTATGAACTGTGTTGCACATCAATGCTAAATTTGTCAATGTATACGGCTAGTGCAAATTACTAATTCTCTGTGTGTGATCTTGTCACCTGCACGTTTGGTGAGGTTTGATTGAGAAGCCTTTAAGTCTTTTTAATTGGTTATAATTTTTAGAGAGGGATCTATTCACCCCCCCTCTAGATCTGTGCCACTACACTGTGGGACCCAACAAGAATAATGACCCACTCCATGTAGGGAGGTAAAGGGTTACAATAGCAAATTTTGGGACTGTTGGAACACGGGTTGACGGGCCGCACTTGTAGGAGGCGAGGGAGGTGAGTCGAGGCCGATCGGGTGAGCCGATTGTAAGCTGAGTGGTTCTGCCCGCGCTGGTCACCCGGCGCAGCAAAGTTGCAGAGGTCGGTACGACTAGATTCGAAGTCCGATCAGGGTGCCGTTTATTGGAGAATGTTGGTGACTGGATGAAAAACACCTCGGCCCAGTGGCCCGATCAGATCAGATCAGATATGGGCATGACAGCAACTGCACTATGGCTCTGGTTCTGTTCGCACAGAACTGCATAGGTAGACAGAGAAATATGGGAAAAATATGCCCCCGTGTCTGAATGTATCGTCGCTAGTTGGAGATCGTCGGTGACCTCCAGAAGAAGACCCAGGGTGTCAGATCTGCATGGCGGAAGGCAAGACAGCTTCTACAAGTTGCTTCTGGTTCTGGATCGGATCTATGCAGGGTGGTCGGCGCAGTCCCACGAAAATTTTTGCCACGATCAGCACGTATCTCCGAACGATGCGAGGTTGGCAATGTTGTGAAGAAGACAGGGAGAGGTACGACCTTTAAAGATATCATATCCAAAGGGGTTGAGATAAGATCTAGGGGATTTTCATATCAGGGGGCAGTGGATCTGGCTCGCAGGAATAGGCGACGATGCGTAGTTTCACCGTCGGAATTGTTGCTGGCGATGTGAAACTCTGATCGACGCAAAACTAGTGCTGAGTCGTTCCTAGCTTGTAGCTCTACCTCTGGTAAAATTACCAGCTTCAGATCTGAAGAGGAGATGATTGTGGGAGGTTGGTAATTTGGAGATGTTATCTGGGCGGACAGACTCAGAAGCATCACTTGAACGTAGCGATAACAGAGCCTCGACGTCGCACCTCGGCAAGGGGAGTCGAACCCCGGCTAGATCCCGTCGCAGGACTAGCTCTTGAGCATCACACTCAAGGGAGAACACCAAGAGAATCACGCTCTCAAGAACACTCAATTTTCATTGAAAACTTCAATATTTCATTAGTCTCTTTAAGAACACTATACATGGTTTTATATAGACTTACAAGGGGGAGAGGGGGAGCTTGGAATGACATGGGGAGAGGGGGGGCTGTGGCCAAGACAAGTGGGAGAAGTCTTGGTCGACCAAGAGAGGGGGGTAGGTGGAGGAACTTTCAAGGAAGGTGGCAAGCCACCACTTGGACCAAGAAAGCCTACCAAGCCACCCATGCATTCACACCCAAGCCCATAATCCTTTCACACATAGGTGATGAACCCTTTCACACTTGTTCACACTAGATTACCCATTCACACTTGATTACCCATTCACACTTGTGAACCCATTCACACTAGCACACCTATTTACACTATGCCCCTTTCACACAAGTCCACTCTTGGCCCATTACAATAGTAATTGTCCACATGGACTAAATAGGGTCCACACAAGACTAAAAAAATGTGGAATCAAGGTGAAAGCTTGATCGATACATCCACGTCCTCCTCGAGCTAAAGGGGCTCCGACGTGTCCTCATCCACCGGCGTCTACTGCGACGTGTGTCTACACCAATTCTCCCCGTGTGAGAGGAGCTCAACCCCATCGAGTAAGGGTCTTGAAGTTTGAGCTCTCCGTGTGATCTAAGCATCGTCTGGCGCAGGGTGTCCTCTCCAATGCCCTAAGAAGCGTCGGTAGGCTTCGTTCCTAGTGGTGGTCACCTCTTCATCCAGTGTACAATCTATATGCTCGCGTTGTTGTAATGGGGCTAGAAGAGGTGGACTCTCGGGTGGTGTGTCACTCACAACAGGAGGAGAAGGCCAAAAGACTCACTAGGGATCACCACGGGATTCCGATATGCTACAAGATCTGAAACTTTGAACATCGAACTGACACCATAGTCGTCTGGTAGTTCAATAATGTATGCTTTGGATCCCACTCGTTTCATGACTCGGAAAGGACTGGCACCATGGGCCTGGAGTTTCTTCACGGTCCCCGAGGGAAACCGTTCAGGTCTAACCCTGATCATGACGTACTCTCCCTTTTGGAACTCACGGGCACATCAATGTGCGTCAACTAACTCCTTATACGAGCATTGCTAGCCTTGAAAATGATGACTATGCAAACTCCTATATGCTCGACAAACAAACTGTATAAATAAAGCAAAATCGACTCATACATGACCCTAGACAAATCTAGACACCCATAAGTAATACTAGCATACAAATGACAAAACTCAAAGTTGGGGACTCCTAGACACCTATGTACCTACTGACCTCCTATGGAATTTCAGAGGTTTGGGAGGATCACACCCAATTGCACATGGTCCTGGTTTTGAGTACATGGGACGTTAGCGTGCTCTTCTAATAGATCATCAAAGAACTCCTTCGTGAGTTCTAGATCCGGCACTAGCTTTGGTGTGGGGTCGCGGGCTGGAGTGTCCGAAATAGCCAACGATTCCTAGGTGGGACACTTGGCTGTAAAATGGCGAACTCCACCACACCTATAGCACTGGTCACGCGGCTCTGTGCTTGAGGATGCTCCACTGGTCAACGGCCCCTTTCCCTTGTCTTCTCGACAGGCCTGGGGTGGTGGGAGCTCGGGTCGTGTCACGCCCCGAACCGATAGCAGCGGAACATGTCGTTTACTCAGAACGTGGCAGTTAAACAGTCGTGAATAATCAAGAGCAGTCGCATAAGACCAAATACTTTGGAGCAATAATAAAATTTTATTTCAAATATAAGTCTCCTACAATTTCAAATTCTAAAACTTGAAGACTCAACTACATCACAATGAAAGAAAAGGAGATGACGCACTAACGGATTTAGACAAGATAACTAAATAAGAGACACCATACTAGACTCAAGAAAGATAAAAGACTCGGGTTCACTAATTTCTAGAGCTCGCTTGTACACTTTTCCCTCCCGTGTGAGTCTCGGTCTCGCTAGCCATCGGAATACCTGAAAAATGTTGGAATAAACTGGGTGAGCGAAAGCTCAGTAGGAATTATATCTCAAGGACAAGCTATTGGTTTAAGTAATTACATTTTCACATGTAAATGCAGGTAAGACTATGCATGTAGAATTAACCGAGCAAGTGAAACAAAACTAGCAAGAGTTTAACAACGCTATGCAAAACTTCCAAGCGAGTCTTAAACAAGAGATATTCATGAGAGAATTTATAGATTATTGGCTATTTCACGCAAGTACTTGCCCATTCCGAGCCACGCAGGTCGACTCACGCAAGTCAAGTCATGTACGCAAGTCACGAGAGAAAGAGAGAGAGCGTGGAATGCTAATAGATCAAACTAGTCATGCACTTCGGTGCAATGCCAGACACCGTGATCATTACAACTCCCATGGGCACAAGTACTTTTGGGTGCTCCTCTCAGGACCAGATCGGGCCCTATATGCACAACATTAAAAATAGATCTAGACATCCACTATAGTTCATAGCCAATAGAGAGTACCAAAGAACAAGCTATAATAGGATGAGAAATAGAGTTTATGGATTTCAAGGGCAAGGCCCTTGGGTAAGGACAGACTAGCGATAAAATCCACGCAAAGAGAATAGACAAACCGTGACATGTCGATAAACTAGGTGGAATTGGCTCCCTAATTAGGTGCCATGACATTAAGAATAAGCGCTCATATAACAATGGTCGCTCGTTCTTGTACATGATAAGGTAGAGAGAATTAGTGTCCACAAGTATGGCACATAATTCTTAATAAACATTAATGGCATGGTTTCCCATTCCCTTAATTCAAGAATATTCTCAGTACATCCAAGTAGTATGTCATAAGGGCCGGTATACCATGTTTCTTTAGAGTGACATGGCAATCAAGTAGTGTCATGGTTTTTAATGGTACAACCTGCTCAATAGGCCTTGAGGGAATCCAAGGCTACGAGGAGTTTTACGGAGGTCTCTATGATAAAATCACCAGTCCGAAGGAACGGAATGTCCCGCGGAGGGTTCATCTATCATCAAGAAATAGTGGGGTAATCGATAAAATATTGTGAAATGTGGGACTATACTCACGGAATGGAATATAGTACCTATACGTATAACCCACTGTCAAGGGTTACAGACAACCACGAAATCAGAAAATAGTAAATTGACGCCTTAGATCACGTCTTCATTTCATGAAATAGCGCCCTTGGCAGGGTCGCTAGTTTAATATATAACGACTGTTCACTCAGTCGTTATATC
Source organism: Amorphophallus konjac (assembly GCA_022559845.1). Taxonomy (NCBI): domain Eukaryota; kingdom Viridiplantae; phylum Streptophyta; class Magnoliopsida; order Alismatales; family Araceae; genus Amorphophallus; species Amorphophallus konjac. The sequence continues at coordinate 182,685,159 of CM040122.1, read as the reverse complement.
CAGGTTCCATATTTATTAAAATCTACAAAAATTCTCAATTCCAGATATTATGTAAATGACGACTTGGCTTAAGTCTTTAATTCAATAATTAGCGCCCTAGTCAGGGGCGTCATATCTCAAATTGATGGCAGGGTGCATGTTGTTATTTCAAAATCCATGTAATTAAATCATGCATAGATCAAAGTTCACAGGTTATCACTAATTAGCGCCTGAGTGTGGGGGCGTTCATTCAATTGACGACCTGAAGGCGGTCGTTATGTGTTTGTCATATGATATGCACCGGGCAGGTACAATCATAGACACAAGATTTCTAGAGTATGTCCAATCGAGAAACTGGAGACATGTTCAGACAGAGAAAAATAGCAGGAATCTAACAGTATACTCATGCATTAGGTTAGATGTCATGGTTCACAGTTATTAAAATTTGAACATGTGTAATTATTAATTAACTAGCAAATTGACGACTGTTTGCACGGTCGTTATATCAAATAGCACCCTAGCCTGGGTCACTATTTACTGTATATGCAGAAATCACGAAAACCTAATACGGCAAATCTCTTTAAGGATGTCTAACAACCTATATGCATGCAGAAGGCCTATTAATTCACAGGGTTTTGCTTAGAACTTGAGAACACCTTCCTCTTTGACGGGGTACTGGGACGAAGATGAAGGAAGAAGCAAAAGAAGACGACCACGTCTTCTGCAGCCGGAAGAAGGATGCAGAGGGAAGAAGATCAGCTTCACAGCAGGAGGAATAAGAATGGCAGTCAGCAGCAAGGAGGAAGAACAGTTGCAGCAGCAAACCGTAGCAGCACTGCACGCGTACAACAACCACAGCAACCGTAAGAAGAAGATCAGGTCTTCACGGCTTTTTCATCAACAGCAGCAGCCGCACGTACTAAGCAACGGCAACAGCACTTGGCATGCAGCAGACGGACGAAGCAGCTGGTGGAAGGAAGGACTCCTTCCCCACGAGCAATAGCAGAGGACGACGACGATGCCCGGTGCAGGGAAGAAAACACAAGCAACAACAATGGCCGGCTTGTTAACATGAGGTTTTATTTATAGAGCTGGGGGTTTTGAATCCTATTGGGAATTAACTACCCATGTGAAGAATCCTAATGGAACGGATACCTTCTGTTAATGAATCCTAGTAGACTTAGGATTACCTGAATTACAGCCACCTTCCTAATCTTCATTCGAAGCCAAACCTATTGGTATTTGAAAAGAAGGTTCTCGGCTTCTCATATATATATATATATATATATATATATATATATATATATATATATGTACAACTTCCATAATGATTCCCACGTAGGTGGGCTTGGCTTAAAGCCCAATAACATACCTTTCCCTTTTAGTTTTTAGGTTTCTATTTAAGCAAGGCCCAATCGAGAGCTTTAGCCTATAAATGTGAGGTCCATTTATGTGCTGTATATGTATTGTATCACACACACACACACACACACACACACACACACACACACACACACACACACACACACACACACACACACACACACACACACACACACACACACACACACACACACACACAAATATATATATATATATATATATATGAGTGAGTTTAATATATGCTTTGGAATTTGTATATAGGGTTTATATATATATGTGTGTGTGGGTTTAACATATATATGGGTTGAGTTTAGTTTCCTTTTAATGACTGACGAGGCCTTCGATGTATTGGGTTTCCTCATAAAGATAGTATGTTGATCGTGGGTGTACCGGGCCCACACATTGCCTTAGATTCTAAGCACCACGCCTGAGTATATAAGTGAGTGCTGACCCAATAGTTTCAATACATAAAGGTTCTTACATGGATTTATATATGTATATGAGTGAAGATTAGTACATACATATACATAGATTAATATGAACCATGTAGCTATTACGAGGTTTTCCTTTAGGAGCGTTGGTCAACATGTGAGTTAGGGTTTCGTGTTGAAATGCTTTAATACTAAACACATTTATTACTTCTTATGTACGTGGCTTATATCTATTGATAGCTTCGCATGAATATATATTTATATATGTATGTATATATGTACGGCCCATTAGCCTCAAACTAATTTCATGTGCAAGGCCCTTACGGCTATCGGGTTTCCCCGTGGTGTTTTATATCTCATTAACAATTATACACTAGGGTCTTCACCGATTTAGAGTTTGATTATGGTAGTACTTCATAGAGGGATTTTACTTTTCATAATTTTATTTACTTTAATTACCATATTAGTCATTGTCTTAGGTATCAGAGATAGGTTCGATCCTAGTAACATATTTACTTTTATTCCAAAAAGGAATATTAACTAGCCATTTGTTTACTCTAATAATAATATATCCAAATTCTTATTTATTCAACATATCATCTATTTATTGTAAATATCATCAAGTGTAAGCTATCTTTTGGTTCCTATTTAGCCTAAAAACACCGGGTGTTACACCCTCCCCCACTTAAAGGAATTTGGTCCCCAAATTCACATCGTCCCTTACTCAAGATGGGGAACTAGCTATAATGCGAAGAAAAAGTCTAGATATATCGAATGGAAAAGAACTAATTTTAGGAAGAACTAATTTAGGCTTAAGGGTGAGGGTACCTTCCATAGCTTTTCCTTCCCTTGCGACATCGACTTCTGCCGAGGCTTGAGTCTTTCCTCGGCGGTCCTTAGTAGGACATTTTACTAACTTATGTCCCAAGCTCCCGCAACACAGACACACTCTCGTCTTCCGATAACACTCCTCTGACTGATGGTTTTTGTTACCACAATACTGACATCTTTCTCGAGGAGCTACTAAATCTTTACCCTTCTTACACTTCTTACACAGTTTGCACTTCTTACATTCTTGGGAACTACCACCCTTGTTTGTCCTTTTCTGGGTCATGGTGATACTCCCGAGATTGTTGGCTTTGTCTTTCCCTTCAGTTCTCTCCTTTTCTTTTACCGCCTTTTCTAACTCCTGGACCCTTCTAACGAGGTCCGCATAAGCTTGAACATCTACTAGTACCATCTCAGGGACAAAGCTCGGCTTAAACGCTTCCATTTTATCTTGGTTCCTACAAGGATAAGTGGGGAGATGATTTATTGACTCAAGAATTAATGTTAATGAAACATAAGTATTTTATCTTTCTTTTATAACTTTAACCCCAAGCTCTACCCATCTCTCACGGTGGCAGTAAGGGGGGTATACCGCTCGTACTTCCGGGACGGCTCTTTATGATCTCCGTCCTGGTTCCGCCTTTTTCCTTGACCCGTCCTTTGCTCGGACGGTCGCTTCTTGTCCCCCTCCCGACCCGAGCCTGTCGTGCCTCGGCTGGCGTTGACGACTTCCTCGCACTCTGCATGGCGCAAGGCCAGGGTTACTAGCTCGGCAAGGGAGGTGGGTGGATGAAGCACTAGCTCGCGCCATAGGTTCTCGTCACGGGTACCCCCGGTCAATGTGGTGATGGCAGAGGCCACATCCAGGTGGGGGATGCACATGGCTTTTGATTTGAATCGGTTGATATAAGCCCATAACTTCTCCCCCTGTTCCTGCTTGAGGGCCAATAATCCCACCACTGACCGGGGTGGACCGCTGCCGGCGAAGCTTTCCTTGAACACTCACCCGAATTGCTGGAAGTTGTGATGCTGCTGGGGGCGAGGGCCCTGAACCAAGCCTGAGCACCCTGAACCAGAGTGGTCATGAACGCTCGGCACTTGATTACGTCAGACGCCCCATGTAAGGTCATTTGGGCATCGAAGCTATCATAGTGGTCGGCCGGGTCTCCCAGGCCATTGTATGACTTGAAGGTCGGGAGTGAGATCCTGGGGGATATCTCTGCCTTCAAAATATAGTCGGAGAACAGGGATCGCTCCTCGTCCTCCACAGGAGAGGTCTTCTGCAAGGTGCAGAGGGCTCACTCTTGCTCCGCGAAACACCTCTCAAAGTCTCACAGCCGGAGAGACAGCTTCGGTTGTCGTTGGCCTGAGGGGCTGGGGGGGCGCACTTGCATGCTGTCCCGACGCTCCTCGGGGGCCTCGGCTTCCAGAAACGGTCGGCGCACTCCGGTATTCTCCCTCCTCGGGGTTGAGGAGGCTTCCTGCTCTGGGGGAGGGGCAGGCGATGGTCCTCCTGATTGGTTGCGGATGAGCCGCTGCCCCCGAAGGGTGAAACGGCCTCCAGCGATTTGCTGGGAGGCATCTCCACATGGGGGGCTCTTCCGGGGGAGTTGCGACTTCTCTTCCCTGGGCGCCTGGGCCCTCATGAGATCCACGAGGACATCCAATTTTGCGTTAAGGGTTTGGAGGGCGTTGGTGCTCCCACCGGGAAGCTGTTCCCCCTTCACAGATGAAGGTATCTCGTTGGCATGGTTGCTTGACGGGGGATTATCTGTGGGGAGGGAAGGTGCGCCCTCTTCCGTCACCAGGGCTTTCCCCAGGTCACCGGCAGTCCTCCTGCTAGAATTTCTTTGCACCGTGATGGCTCTTTGTTCGTTTCCCACAGACGATGCCAGATGAGGAGGGGCGATCTCGCACTGCTGCTGAGCGGGGAAGAGGATGACCACATACCCTTGAAGTGTGAACTGTAAGAAGGGAAACGAGTCAGAGGTGCCCAGGGATAAATCCCCAGGGAAGACCCTCCGATGCTTAAGTCAGCAAAGTAGTAGAGCTCTTATGCGAAGGGAATAGTTAGGAGGAAGGTGGGAGTGCGAGATCCCTCTCCACCTAAAGGTGAAGTGGTTCCTGCTCAGGTTTTTTGGCTCTTGCCTTGCTTACCCCTTGTAGTAGGGCTTTTCCAGTTTAAATAGTGGCCCGTTTATGCGACTGATCCCTGTAAGCGGAGGAGTCTCAGGGAGAGTTACGTCTTTCATGCGGGCTCCTTATAGCACGCGGGCTCTTGGTCTCCCTTATCCCCTTGAGCTTCCTGCCATTAAGGGACTCGCAACGGCCGTATTAATAAGCTTCCATCAGTGATCCCGAGCGATAGGCACTTGTCTAGGAGTGGTCTCCCGAGTGATGAGTGCATGGTCGGGATAGGGAATAGGGGGCTCTGGGGGAGCTTTCCCGATCAAACTGATGCTCAGACTTCCCAACCCGAAGGCCGTCTAGGAAGCGCTTGTACCGAGTGAGTTTTTGGGCTTTATACTAAGTGGGCCCGGGGGCTACCACTTCAAGGAGTTGGGCCTCGTTTGGTCAGGTTTAGACATCGTTTGGCCTCTCCGTACGGGCGATGAAATTTCCCCTCTCCAGGTCCTAAGGACTCTATCGTCCTCCTCATCTCTCGGCTGATGAAAGCCACGACGGCGTCGGCCATACCCCTCATAAGCATTATCGGACCCATAGCCCTCAAGACCAAGGTCAGGAAGTTACGGTTTGAGGGCCCGGTGAGGGGCGGGCTGAGGAGGATGTGTGGGCTGGTCCTGGGCCGTGGGAGTAAGCTGGACCTGGGCCATGGGAGCAACTTGGCCTTGGGCCACTGCTGGAGTGGGTGCGGATGGGCCTTGGGCCGCTCCAAGCGACTCCCCGTGTGACATTCTATCTAGTCGGCCGACCAGATCTTGGACAGATCTGTCGGATGACTCCATGCGTTGCTCCATGGCCCTAAGGCGGCCATCCATACTATCAGAGAAGCTCCTAAAGGTAGCCTCGGACTGGTCCAACCGGGCCATGAGGGCCATCATCGCCTTATGCAAGAAGAGTAGGTCTCCAGGGGCGGTATCCCGTGGCTTTGCCATAGACGCGAGGCGATGGTATTGGGTACCTCGCCGGGTGCGCATGCACGACACAAAGGTTGGAATGCACTAACTAATGCGAACTGTGGAACCTAGGCTCAACCAGTATCCGGTATGTGGCGGAGTTATTGATCCGAAGATCCACTCACGCAAGACCGCTACCTTCCCGATAGGTGTAACCTATCATTCTGATAACACCTTTTAATATACCAGATATAGGAATGAAATGCAAACCTAGGACAAGATGACCCTAGACTTAAACCATGCTCTGATACCAATTTGATGCGGGACGAGTGACACAACTGGGCTAAGACGTACGACCAACTCGATGTGCGGCCAGCACTAGCACGCTAAGGTAAGCCGGGCGGCTGACCACCGTGGCGTTCTCCGGGTGGAGACATCTCTCAACAAGAAACTCACTCTTGCCCAACGATCATCCTTGTGAGGGAAACACGGGATCGCAACGGTTAAGGCACCACTGTCGCCTAGGGTATGCAATTCGAGCTCGGTGCTCGATTGGAGCTAAGGAACGGTTCTCACACTCACAATCACGGTGATTTGTATTTGGATACGGCCCTAATCTCACAAACGCAGCATATATCACAGCATACTAGATAAGAAAAATGTTGGAAATTAGGAACGTGCACGTACCTCAACGACTAGCGCATGGGGAAGAAAACCCCGGCCGAATCTGACAACCCCGATACACAACAAATCTCTAATATTACAATTTCAGAATAATGGCCCACTCAACGCAGGGAGGTAAAGGGCTACAATAGCAAATTTCGGGGCTGCTGGAACACGAGTTGAGGGGCCACACTCGTAGGAGACGAGGGAGGTGAGTCGGGGCCGATTGGGTGAGACGATTGGAAGCCGAGTGGTTCTGCCCGCGCTGGTCACCTGACACAGAAAAGTTGAGGAGGTCGGTACGACTAGATCCGATGTCCGATCAGGGTGCCGTTTGTTGGAGAATGTCGGAGACTAGATGAAGAACACCTCGGCCCAGTGGCACGATCCGATATGATCAAATCTGGGTGTGACAACAACTGCACTAGGGCTCTGGTTCTGTTCGCATTGAACTGGATAGGTAGACAAAGAATTATGGGAAAAATATGCCCCGATGTCAGAATGGATCACCGCTGGTTGGAGATCATCGACGACGTCTAGAGGAAGACCCAGACCAAGGGGTTTGGTCAGATCTGAAAGGAGGAAGGTGGGGTAGCTTCTGCAAGTCGCTTCTGGTTTGGGATCGGATCTGCACAGGGTGGTCGGCGCAGTCCCACGAAAATATTCGCCAAGATCAGCACAGATCTATGAACGACGCGAGGTTTACGACATTGCGAAGAAGACAAGGAGAGGTACGACCTCTCAAGATTTAAGATCTAAAGGGGTTGATGGAAGATCTGGGGGATTTTTGTATCAGGGAGGAGTGGATCTGGCTCGCAGGAACATGCGGCGATGCGTAGCTTCACCGTCAGAATTGTTTCTGGCGATCTGGAACTCCGATCGACGCAAAACTGGTGTTGAGTCGTTCCTAGCTTGCAGCTCTACCTCTGTTAAAGTTATCAGCTTCAAATGTGAAGAGGAGATGATTATGGGAGGTTGGTGATTTGGAGATGAGATTTGGGCGGACAGACTCGAAGCAGCACTCGAACGTTGCGATAACAGAGCCTCGGCGTCGCACCTCGACAAGGGGAGTCGCACCATGGCTAGATCTCATCACAGGACTAACTCTTGAGCATCACACTCAAGGGAGAACACCAAGAGAATCACTCTCTCAAGAATACTCAATTTTCATTCAAAACTTCAAATTTTCATTAGTCTCTTTAAGAACACTATACATGGCTTTATATAGACATACAAGGGGGAGAGGGGGAGCTTGGAATGACATGGGGAGAGGGGGAGAGGGGAGGCTGCGGCCAAGACAAGTGGGGGAGGTCTTGGTCGACCAAGAGAGGGGGAGAGGTAGGTGGAGGAGCTTTCAAGGAAGGTGGCAAGCCACCACTTGGACCAAGAAAGCCTACCAAGCCACCCATGCATTCACACCCAAGCCCATAATCCTTTCACACCTAGGTCATGAACCCTTTCACACCTAATCCCCATTCACACTTGTTCACACTAGATTACCCATTCACACTTGATTACCCATTCACACTTGTGACCCATTCACACTTGTGAACCCATTCACACTAGAACACCTATTCACATTATGCCCCTTTCACACTTGTCCACTCTTGGCCCATTATAATAGTAATTGTCCACATGGACTAAATAGGGCCCACACAAGGCTAAAAAATATGGAATCAAGGTGAAAGCTTGATCAATGCGTCCACGTCCTCCTCGAGTTAAAGGGGCTCCGGCGTGTCCTCGTCCACCGGCGTGTACTATAGCGTGTGTCCGCACCACTCACCGAGCTCAGGTCCTTCCAAGGAATACTAGCCGACATTCAAAGGGTCATCTCCAATCTCTCCAGTCGATGTGCGCCTTTCAGCAAGCTTATGAAGAAAGAAGCCCCTCTTGTATGCCAGACTGCTTTCGAGCAAATCAAGGAGTACCTCTTTACTCCCCCAGTCCTGGGGGCACCAGTCAAGGGCAAACCCCTTTATACTCTACATCGCCGCCATGGACGATTCGCTAGGAGCCCTGTTGGCACGGAGCAATGAGGAGGGTAAAGAGTAGCCACTCTACTACCTCAGCCGGAAATTGATTGGTGCTGAGTATCACTACTCCCCCATGGAGATGGTTTGCTTAGCACTGGCGTTGCCGTCATGAAGCCGCGGCATTACCTCTTGTCCCATCGGGTTTAGCTTATATCCAAGTGCAACCCACTCAAATACCTCCTCAAGCAGTCCATCCTCTAAGGCCGATTGTGAAAATGGGCTCTCCTATTAATGGAGTATGATATCACCTATGTCCCCAGGAAAGCTATCAAGGGATAGGGCATGGCTGAATTCTTGGCAGCCCATCCAGTGCTGGATGATTCACCCCTCAACACGGAGCTCCCTGACAAGGAGTCTCTTGCTTTCCAGTCACCAGCCCCAGTTGAAAAGACCAAAGATGTCTTGCATTACCAATAGCAAGATGCCCTCACAGCCAATGTACCTTGTTGGGATCTCTACTTCGATGGCGATTCCTGAGGGATTACCCAAAATAATCAAAATCCAGCCGTCATGGCGGGTGCCGGCATCATTTTCCTGACTTCTCAAGATGGAGTTTTATACAACTCGTGCGCCCTCATGAAATCCTTGACCAACAATGAAGCTGAGTATGAAGCTCTAATCATCGGGCATCAGATGGCTCTTGACATGGGCATCAAGTGCCTCAAAGCTTACGGGGACTCCCAGCTGTTGTGTCCCTGTGGTTTTGAAGTTTTGATGATGATAAATATTATGTCTCATTATATATATATAATCTTGATGATATAATCTTGATAAATTTATAAATGATCTAATCATCGTCTTTATAGCAGTATGAAAATCTATCAGAACAGGTTCTGACAGATGTTCTGAGAATGACTCAAAGTCATGAAATGAAAGACAGTCAATATTGTTAAGATGGAATGACAAAAAGTCAACGCTACTGACTATTCAAAAAAGTGACAAAAGGTCAATGTCAGTTATCAATTGCATTGAAGCATACAGGTCAGTGCATATACCCTCTGTCTGTCAGGTAAAGTCAATGTACATCTCAGACTGAAGCATAAAGGTCGGTGCTAGTGTGTACGAGTACTCACTTGTTGTGCCCCTGTGGTTTTGATGATTGGTTTTTTTGATGTGAGTTAATCACTGTGACTCATCTTGTTGTGTGTCATCATGCTATTATTCAGTCATTCTCTGATCATAATGCTTTCTTTTCTATGCACGATAAATTCATGTTTTATCATGTAAATGTATGGAGTTCATAGGGCTGTCAGATAACATGCTACACTCTGTCTGCACAGTCTCCACAACAGTGCATCAACTCCTTGAGCTGATGTGTCGACTCTTCAGTTCAATCTCTCAAGTCTATACACTCCATGCCCACTCAAGTCTATACATCGGTTTGATTCAAAGTCTGAACACTGCTTCACTTCGTCAAAGTCCATACATCCTCAGCTGAACCCCATGTCTGTACAACGGCCTCAATCTTCATCTATCTACACTCTGTTTGGATAGTATGGACAGTGGTGGGTCGACCCACCCTTGCTGATGCGTCGACCCATCAGAACATTGTTCTTTATAGTAAGCCCACACATTGGTCTTCTTGACTCAAAGTCTATACATCCGGAAAGGGGCCAAGTCTATACAGTCTCACGCTTAAATCCTTCAAAGTCCATACATTGGACTGTAGCTTCCACTGTTCATGCCTTGGTCTAAGTCTATACAGTGCACTGTGCAGCCTGTTCACTATACAGCTCCTTCAGCTTTCACCAAGTCTGTACAGCGTGAACAGTTCATCTCAATCCTTCGAAGTCTACACATTCATATGTCTTTTAAGTCTACACATTGCCAAAGTATGTGCAGCCCCTACTCTATACAACCGATTGATGTTGCAGTGTTCACCAAGTCTATACATCGTCTTCAGACCTTCAAGTCTATACACTGCTACAGGAACAATGTCTGTACATCGGCTTCGCATCTGCAAGTCTGTACATTGGAGTCAGTTCAACAAAGTCTATACACTGCTTCATCAAGTCTGTACACTGGCTTCAATTCTTCCAAGTCTGTACAGCCGTTCACTGTTGAAGTCCATACACTGGTCGGTGGAAAGTCTGTACACTGGCTTCCGTCTTCAAAGTCTATACAGCGGCTGTCTTCAATTGAAGTCTGTACACTGCATACTTTACATTGCTTTCACCTTCACAGCAAAGTCTATACAATGCAATGCATATACTTAGAACTAATGACTTCGTTTCATCTGTCTGACAGGGACTGAAGAGGCTAATGAACCCCTTAACGCAAGAGGGCTGAAGACATCCAATTTCAGCTGCTGGAACACACCAATGCGTCAACGCCTTGATCAAGTGGCGTGGACGCAGTAGTTCAAACAATCAAGAAAGAAGCTTACTGGATTACTCTGGTGCGTCAACGCATTCATCAAGTGGCGTCGACGCAGCAGGTTGATGGATCGACAAGGTGACCAGAGGGTGGACGCAGTTGCACAATGCGTCAACGCACTCCACACGAAACGTGAGAGGGCTGAAGCCATCTAAGTTCAGATGCTGGAACACCAATGCGTCAACGCAGCATGCTGAGAGCGTCGACGCAGCACGCCCATCTGCTGAAGACTTGATCACTGGATCACCGATGCGTCAACGCAGCAGGCTGATGGAGTCAACGCAGCAGACTTGAGTTTTGCTGGTCGAATGTCTTTGAAGGCTGCGTCAACCCTTTGGAGCAAGTGTGTTGATGCCACCTCAACTCCAGTTGCTGAGTGTACTAATGAAGGGCACGTGATCCGAGGTGCCTGGCTCGTGATCCAAGGATGGACGAGATACCAGGATGCTGCCACGTGGTCCGAATTTCTAGGGCAGGAAATGTGGAAGCCACACGCGCCCAGTGTGCCTGCTGCTGCTATATATACGAGTCTTCATCCTCTGTAGAAGACTGATCGAAGAAGAAGCCTGAAGAGTAGAAAGCCCTTCGATCCAGAAAAAGAAAAGAGGAAGAAAAATAGAAGAAGAAGAAATAGAAGAAGAGTGAGCCGGCAGAAGAAAAAGGGTTGCAGAGAAGAAGGAGAGAATAGCGTGAGAGAAAAGGAGAGCAGAGGAGAAAGAAAGAGAGATAGAGAGAGAGAGAGTTCGTGGAGAAGAAGGAAGAAGCTATTGAAGATCTGTCCTCTGGCGTCTGGATTAAATCCAAGCCAGATCTGCTCCTTTGAGAGCTGCATTCTTGTTCTTCATTTACAGCCTTTCGATTGCTGTGTATTTTCCGTTTCTTATTTTTTCTTTTTCATTTGGTTATTCTTGTTCTTCCGATTGCTCTGCTGGGAATCGGGCTCCTCCTGTGGATTCAGGAGAAGGGAGACTTGTCTCCGGTTCTGGGCTTGTGGCTTGCAAGTCCAGGGGTCCCTCCGGTTGGAGGAAGAGAGGTCTGCGACCTCTGGTTGCTGGTGACTGGAAGTCACTAGCGGGTTCCCTCCTGGTCTGGAGGAAGAGAGACTTCGGTCTTTGGTTTCCAAGTGGCTGGGAGTCACTTGGGTGTCCCTCCGGTTGGGAGGAAGAGGGGAGGTTGTTCCCCTGGTCAAGCTGTGTGGCAGCAACTGTTCGCAGACTGAGTCTGCTTGGTTCTAGCATTGGCTAGTGAAGCCTCACTCCGGTTGGGAGTGAGGGGTGGATGTAGGTCTGAAGGACCGAACCACCTAAAAAATCTATTGAGTAGTGGATTGATTGCTTGATTTGCTTCCACTAGATGCTTGGATAGGCACGCTCCTACTGCTTATTATTATTTTCAATCGAATTAGCCTAATTCTGGAACTTGCCTAGCATCTGAGTTTTTATTTTGGGCTATATTTTCTAGAAGGATACATTCACCCCCCTCTGTATCGGGCCTAGCACCCTAACAGTTGGTATCAGAGCGGTGTCTGCATACAAGGTCCAGCGACCTGCAGATTCGATCTCTGGTTTTCGGTGCTAATTTATTTTTAGTGCATCAATATTCCTGTTGCATTAATCTGTTGTGCTCTCATGGCTCATCCTCCACTATTCAATAGTTCAAATATTAAATTCTGGCTATATCGTATGCACAAGCATGTTAACTCTATTAATCCACAATTGTGGAAGGTTATCTCTCACAGTCCACATGAACTTCCTAAGGATAAGTCCAAGTGGACTCATGTTCACAAGTTGAAAAATGACGATAATGTGAGAGCTCTAAATCTAATGAAGGCTGCAATCGGTTCTGATGATTTTTCCTCTTTCTCAGGTTGTAGCTCGGCTAAGGAAATATTGGATGAATTGCTTCGCATCCACAATGGAAAGGAAGAAGAATGTCTTATGGCAAGAAGGAGTGATCAATCAGATGAGTCCTCATCCCAGGTAAACTCTGAGACCGAGGATATTAGTCATGATGATTTAGTTGCCATGCATGAGCATCTACTGGAAAAATATGAAAGAGTTAAATCAGAAAAGAGAAAATTAAGAAAAGAGAAAAATTCTGAAGTCAGAAGTCTGAAAGCTGAAAATGAAAACTTGAAATCTGACATGATTAAAGAAAAAGATGAGTTAAACAGGTTGAAATCTGAAAATGAGAATATTAGAAACAAACTCATCGGTGAAAATAATTCTTGCAAAACATGTGCCATTCTCGAAGACATGATTAATGATTTTGATTTTGATGACAGGTTTCAAAAAGAACAAGTCAAATCTTTAAAAGAATAAAATGTCTACTTGAAAGATCAAAATAAAAAGCTAATGGTTCTTAATACTGTCTTCTCTGAAAGATGGTTGTCAATTGAAAAAGGAAAAACTGTTGTAAAGGAAAATGAGAACAACATTGAAATAATGGTTCAACAAGAAAATGAAACTCTGAAGAACCTGAATGATGCTTTGCAACAACAGCTGATTGTTTGTGAATCTGAGCTATCCAAGTATGAAGTGAGCATTGCTTCATTGAATTCTGAGATTGAAGATCTGAAAAATTCTTTGTCAAAATTCGTTAAAGGAAAAGATAATTTGAATAAGCTGCTTGGTTCTAAAGTGAATTTTCAAAAAGAAGGACTTGGGTATGTGCATGTCAATAAGAAAGTGAATGAAAAGAAGAAGTCAACTGTATTCGTGAAAAGCTCTGAACAAGCTAATCAATCTAGCTCTTCTATTTTTCAATTCACTGCTAAGAAGGCTGAAAATTCAGATAAGAAACAGAAAAAGATTCAAAAACAAAAGAAAAATGCTGATTTGAATAAGTCCAAATATGTCTCTGATTTACATGTGCATGCTGCTCACTGCTCACACACACATTCACACTCTCATGAGAATATCAATCTTGTCAAACAAGTGAATGTGAATAAAAAGGCTATAACATGTCACTATTGTGGAAAGTTGGCCATATTATGCATAACTGTGTAGCATTGATAAATGATGAAAGAAATGCTGTTAGAAAGTATCCTAGAAATCATCTTAGGAAACATTCTACTGATCAGGAAAAGAAAATTCAATGCTATTGCTGTGGGAAGTTTGGTCACATTGCTGCCTTCTGCTGGCATGTTCAGGGAAAGAAAACTAACTCTGGATTTGTTAATTTCCCTGTTAATAAAAACATTGTTGATAGAAAGAAGTTTGGTTCTAGAAGCAAACACACTGTATGTTTTGAATGTGGAAAGCCAGGCCACAGAGCTGTTAACTGTTGGCTGGCCGGTTATGAAAAGAAAATTTTTCATGTCAATAACAGAATTAATCATGTTCACTCACACCATGTTCACGCCAATGCTGATGTATACAAGGAGAACATGAAATCTGTTATTTCTTGTTATCATTGTGGACAGGTAGGGCATTCCATGTATAATCGTCATATCATGTGTTGTGATGATAAACATGCGAAAAATCTATTGAGAAAACCTGCTAGGAGTGTCACTGCTAAACCAGGACCCAAGGTTTCTTGGGTACCTGTTACATCAAAATGATGTGTCTGCTACAGGTGTGCCTTGGAAGCTGAGGAATAAAAGGGGGAAATAAACCAAGGCACTCAAAGAAAAACCCCTTCTGAAATTTTCAGGTAATTTCTCTGCATCTCCTATTTTGAAATTCTTGCATATCTGCCATTTGTAGTTGTTTGATAATTGTTGAAATGCATAACCTCTGAAAAAAAATTGCATTCCGAATTTTCTGGAAAAATCTGAACTGCTTATGAATGTGGCTTGAAATTTGTCTATTGCATAGTTCAGTGAAAATCTGTCCATTGCATTCTGAAAAATCTGATTAGCTGAAATTTGATCCATGCATGCTGCCCATGTTGAATTATCATGGTTGACCTCAATGGTATATAAATGGTAAGGTACCAAAAGGCAGGGAAGTCTGTCTGGAGGTTCTTACTATGTGTGAGGTGGTCTTTTAGACCAAGTGCTCCGCCTAGTACCATGGGTCATTTTGCTTGATAGGGCAGTCTGAATGTGCATGAATCAAAATCATATGTTCAGTGTCTCATGGCAAACATTGCATGTTTTCAGGGGGAGTTAATTGCATTTCCTTGCATAGCATTCAGTGTTGAGTCTTTGCATACATGTAGTTAATTACATTGCATTTCATGAAAAATGCCAAAAAGATTGTCTGAATGCATAGTGTCAGGGGGAGTCAATGCGTTGCATGCAAGTGGTCAAGTGCATACATCTCTGTCAGAATTCACTGCATGTTATCCTTGGAAATCCTGAAACTTACCAGACCTCCTGATATCTTGCTTGTTGTGTATAATCTTTTCCTCATTATTTTTAAGTGACAAATCTTGATCATATTTGGAAAACACTGAGCTTCAAAATCTCTCCTATCAATTGGTATCATTTGGCTTCAGAAATCTATTAGTCTGTCATGAAGATTTCAATGGGACTATCTCGATCATAAATCTGAAAATTCTTGAACTAGAAATCTTCTATTATACATTTTTATGAATGACTGAAATAACTCATGTGGTTTAAGTTTAATGTATTTAATGAGTTTGACTTTAATATCTCTTAAAAATATCTGAAGCATGTTTAATAAACATTAACCATCTGTTTCATGCTGTGTCTTGAAAACTTCTGAAATCTGCACTTTTGAATACATGACTTCAACTGATTAAGTACATGAAACTATTATTGATTTGAAGTAAATGAATTTTTCTGAAATGTCTAAAGGGTAATATCTGTCAGAGCAATGACATTGGTCACTGAGAAACACATGTCCAAAGGACTGTGTCATGAGGTGCCTTAGTTAACTCTGATTAAGAATTCATTGAAATTCAGGCAGAGCAATGGCATGCACACTGAGAAATACAACTCACTCATCAAGAAATGATTTGGAGTGTGTCATGATGTGTAAATGCTATCTCTGTTCATATATAGCATGACAGTTAGTCACACTAAGTGCTTAGGGATATTGGCCTCTGATCAAGGTATATCCTCTAGTTACAAGGTGTGCACTGAACTAGACTGCTCGTAAAATTTGTAGCATGAAAAATTGTTAAACATATCTCAATATCTGAATATTGATGCTAAAATCAAATTGCTACAACCCTAGATAAAATAATATGACTTCATAATTGCTTAATCTCAATACTAGTGCATGTAATTCTGAAAGAAGTCAATAAATTTGATTGTGTAAGACAAAGGGAGGACAATCAAGATAAATATGAGGGCTTGGTTCATTTTTATTAAAACATGGTTTTAGATATCAATACAGAATTTTATTGATAAACTCTGCATACATCATGTTTAAACCATGCTGTTCAAAAAGCTCATTCATAAGCCCTTATAATGGAAGACTTTGAAAACTTATGTTTTAGATTTATGAGATTGATATCTCTTTGAAAATCTGACTGAATTTCTTGTGTTTGGAGCATCCTTGAAAAATCTGTTAATTGAAACTCTTCTGCTCATGTCCTTGGTTCATTGACCTGAACTTCTCCTTGTTTGCCCCTGTGGTCTCCTTTTCATTCATTTCATAAGGTTCCATTTATTGAGGGGGAGCCTCCTTGTCATATGCATCATGCTGCATAGAAGGAGAAGAATTGTGCTCTTGCATTCATATTTCTGGTATCTGCATCTACATTCATACCCCTTCCCATGGTTTATTATGATTCTACCCAAGGGAGAGATTGTTTGCCAAAGAGGGAGAATATCATTCAATCATTGCATGCAGGTTCCTTTTGATCATCTCTAATTCATGCTTTTGCTGAAACTCTTAAAGGGGGAGAATCATGTTCTTGCAAGGGGGAGAAATTGACTGAATTTTTATACATGCTATAATTTCTCAAACTATTTTCTTTTTAATGAAGTCAAAGGGGGAGAATAGTTTGTGTCATCTGCATTACTCATAGTGTAGTATTGCCATCATCAAAAAGGGGGAGATTGTTGTGCCCCTGTGGTTTTGATGATTGGTTTTTTTGATGTGAGTTAATCACTGTGAGTCATCTTGTTGTGTGTCATGATGCTATTATTCAGTCATTCTCTGATCATAATGCTTTCTTTTCTATGCACGATAAATTCATGTTTTATCATGTAAATGTATGGAGTTCATAGGGCTGTCAGATAACATGTGTATGGAGTTCATAGGGCTGTCAGATAACATGCTACACTCTGTCTGCACAGTCTCCACAGCAGTGCGTCAACTCCTTGAGCTGATGCGTCGACTCTTCAGTTCAATCTCTCAAGTCTATACACTCCATGCCCACTCAAGTCTATACATCGGTTTGATTCAAAGTCTGAACACTGCTTCACTTCGTCAAAGTCCATACATCCTCAGCTGAACCCCATGTCTGTACAACGGCCTCAATCTTCATCTATCTACACTCTGTTTGGATAGTATGGACAATGGTGGGTCGACCCACCCTTGCTGATGCGTCGACCCATCAGAACATTGTTCTTTATAGTAAGCCCACACATTGGTCTTCTTGACTCAAAGTCTATACATCCGGAAAGGGGCCAAGTCTATATAGTCTCACGCTCAAATCCTTCAAAGTCCATACATTGGACTGTAGCTTCCACTGTTCATGCCTTGGTCTAAGTCTATACAGTGCACTGTGCAGCCTGTTCACTGTACAGCTCCTTCAGCTTTCACCAAGTCTGTACAGCGTGAACAGTTCGTCTCAATCCTTCGAAGTCTACACATTCATATGTCTTTTAAGTCTACACATTGCCAAAGTATGTGCAGCCCCTACTCTATACAACCGATTGATGTTGCAGTGTTCACCAAGTCTATACATCGCCTTCAGACCTTCAAGTCTATACACTGCTACAGGAATAAAGTCTGTACATCGGCTTCGCATCTGCAAGTCTGTACATTGGAGTCAGTTCAACAAAGTCTATACACTGCTTCATCAAGTCTGTACATCGGCTTCAATTCTTCCAAGTCTGTACAGCCGTTCACTGTTGAAGTCCATACACTGGTCGGTGGAAAGTCTGTACACTGGCTTCCGTCTTCAAAGTCTATACAGCGGCTGTCTTCAATTGAAGTCTATACACTGCATACTTTACATTGCTTTCGCCTTCACAGCAAAGTCTATACAATGCAATGCATATACTTAGAAATAATGACTTCGTTTCATCTGTTTGACAGGGACTGAAGAGGCTAATGAACCCCTTAACACAAGAGGGCTGAAGACATCCAATTTCAGCTGCTGGAACACACCAATGCGTCAACGCCTTGATCAAGTGGCGTGGACGCAGTAGTTCAAACAATCAAGAAAGAAAGCTTACTGGATTACTCTGGTGCGTCAACGCATTCATCAAGTGGCGTCGACGCAGCAGGTTGATGGATCGACAAGGTGACCAGAGGGTGGACGCAGTTGCACAATGCGTCAACGCACTCCACACGAAACGTGAGAGGGCTGAAGCCATCTAAGTTCAGATGCTGGAACACCAATGCGTCAACGCAGCATGCTGAGAGCGTCGACGTAGCACGCCTATCTGCTGAAGACTTGATCACTGGATCACCGATGCGTCAACGCAGCAAGCTGATGGAGTCAACGCAGCAGACTTGAGTTTTGCTGGTCAAATGTCTTTGAAGGCTGCGTCAACCCTTTGGAGCAAGTGTGTTGACGCCACCTCAACTCCAGTTGCTGAGCGTACTAATGAAGGGCACGTGATCCGAGGTGCCTGGCTCGTGATCCAAGGATGGACGAGATACCAGGATGCTGCCACGTGGTCTGAATTTCTAGGGCAGGAAATGTGGAAGCCACACGCGCCCAGTGTGCCTGCTGCTGCTATATATACAAGTCTTCATCCTCTGTAGAAGACTGATCGAAGAAGAAGCCTGAAGAGCATAAAGCCCTTCGATCCAGAAAAAGAAAAGAGGAAGAAAAATAGAAGAAGAAGAAATAGAAGAAGAGTGAGCCGGCAGAAGAAAAAGGGTTGTAGAGAAGAAGGAGAGAATAGCGTGAGAGAAAGGAGAGCAGAGGAGAAAGAAAGAGAGATAGAGAGAGAGAGAGTTCGTGGAGAAGAAGGAAGAAGCTATTGAAGATCTGTCCTCTAGCGTCTGGATTAAATCCAAGCCAGATCTGCTCCTTTGAGAGCTACATTCTTGTTCTTCATTTACAGCCTTCCGATTGCTGTGTATTTTCCGTTTCTTATTTTTTCTTTTTCATTTGGTTATTCTTGTTCTTCCGATTGCCCTGCTGAGAATCGGGCTCCTCCTGTGGATTCAGGAGAAGGGAGACTTGTCTCTGGTTCTGGGCTTGTGGCTTGCAAGTCCAGGGGTCCCTCGGTTGGAGGAAGAGAGGTCTGCGACCTCTGGTTGCTGGTGACTGGAAGTCACTAGCGGGTTCCCTCCTGGTCTGGAGGAAGAGAGACTTCGGTCTCTGGTTTCGAAGTGGCTGGGAGTCACTTGGGTGTCCCTCCGGTTGGGAGGAAGAGGGGAGGCTGTTCCCCTGGTCAAGCTGTGTGGCAGCAACTGTTCGCAGACTGAGTCTGCTTGGTTCTAGCATTGGCTAGTGAAGCCTCACTCCGGTTGGGAGTGAGGGGTGGATGTAGGTCTGGAGGACCGAACCACCTAAAAAATCTATTGAGCAGTGGATTGATTGCTTGATTTGCTTCCGCTAGATGCTTGGATAGGCACGCTCCTACTGCTTGTTATTATGTTCAATCGAATTAGCCTAATTCTGGAACTTGCCTAGCATCTGAGTTTTTATTTTGGGCTATATTTTCTAGAAGGATACATTCACCCCCCTCTGTATCCGGGCCTAGCACTCTAACATCACTAAGGTTGACGCTAGTGTGTCCACCTAGTGTTAATCAAGGTCGGTGCATGTTTCTACTGTAATGTATAAGGTCTGTGCACATTTTCGTGCTAGCTGTTACAAAGTCGGTGCACATCAAGCCAGCGCAAAGCTCAGGTCGGTGCACATACTGTTGAGGTCTGTGCACATGCATAACTAAGTCTGCGCACATGCATAATCAAGTTCGTGCACATGCATAACCAGGTCTATGCACATTGCTATAGGTCTATGCACATGCATAACAAAGTCTGTGCATATGCATTGTCTAGCATTATAAAGTCTGTGCATGCTTTGCATATAGCTTTATAAGGTCTATGCATGTTTTGCATATAGCTTTACATGGTCTGTGCACATTTGCACATTGCACTATCTGGTCTGTACACATAGCACTATCAAGTCTGAGCACATTTGCTAGCTTGCATACTAAGGTCTAAGCATATATGCTTGTGTGCATTATATGGTCGGTTCACCTTCACTATAGTCAGCGCACATGTATGCATAAAAACTTAGTTATGCAAGTCGGAGCACATTCATACTTAAGGTCGGAGCACCTTCTCCAGGGTCGGTGCACATGAACAATGAGCTTGCATAAGGTCTGAGTATGTTCATTCTCCAAGTCGGAGCATATGCATAAAAACTTAGTTATGTAGGTCGGAGCACCTTCATCCTAAGTCTAAGCACATGCATATGATTTGTTCATTAGAGTCGGTGCACATGCATACTCCATGCCTTCTCAAGTCTGTGCACCCTATACGCATAATGCTCAGACAGGTCGGTGCATCTCTTACTCTTGTCTAAAATACATTGATGCATCTTTGTGTGACTCATACTATGATCAAATTTCTTATAAGTCAGAGCACATTGATTTTGACTCATGATCACATAGTGTTTGACAAAATTCCTTATTCACAGGGACATAATTATGAATAGTGAGCAACCAGGATCGAACACTTGAAGTGCTGAAGATAGTTACGTGGTTCAAGTTTCTGTCTCATAGGCACGTGATCCAAGGTGAAGTCAGGACTTGAGATTCTGTCACGTGGACAGCTTATCATCAACATCTGCCACGTGGACTACCAATAGCGCATCCTGATCGACAATCTTTGTGTGGGAAATGTGTTTCCCATGCGCAAACTCTCTGAGCCTATAAATAGAAGCCTCTCTTGCGATCAAAGAAAAAGTACACAGAGGAGAGAAAAAAGTAGATAGATTAGAAGAAAAGAGAGTGAGCTCGAGAGAAGAATCTAGAGAGCAGCAGAGAAGAATAGAGAGCTCGAGATATTGAGAAAGAGATCAGAGATAGAGTCATAAAGTAGTGAAGAAAAAGAGTGAAAATCTGAGAGTTAGAAAAAGAGTATCAGAATTTCAGAGGGAATCTGAGAGAAAAGAGAGTGTGAGCAGAGAAAAAGAAAGAAAGTGAGCTAGTGAAAATAGAGAAAGAGATTGTGCTCGAAGATCTGCATTCTTATCAGTTCTTGGATCATATCCAGAATTGATTTTGCTCATGCGTGAGATATATTTTTCAGTTTTCATTTCCAACTTTCTAGTGCTGTGATTCATCTTTTGTTTTTCTGATTTCTGGTTTTATCAAGCCGTGTGTCAGCGTTTGCAAAGGATCGGTTCCTCTGGATAGCAAGCTGTGTTGCTCAGCTGTGAGCAAGCTGTGATGCTCAGCGGTCAAAGTTGTGAATCAGCAGAAGCAAGCTGTGATGCTCAGTAGTTCAAGCTGTTAGGAAGCGGAAAGCCACACTCAAGTCTGAGTGTGGGGTGGATGTAGGTGAAAGCCGAACCACCTAAAAATCCTTAAGCCTCGTGTGATTGCTGTGCTTTCAATCTGTTATTGATTCACAATAGATGTTTTATTAGGCTCGCTTTATTTGCTGTTCTACAATTAGCATTTGATTTCATCTTATTCTCATCTGAGTGACTTGATAGATGGTATTTCATCTTCACGCAAATGATAATTAGTGGAATCATTTGATTACTGTATATCTGTATGTCATCATATCTGATCGGATTTGAGTAAGCTAGCATATCTGCTTAGAGCCATTCAATTTTATTTCTTCACATATCTTTCAGAGATATTTTTAATTTCATAAATTTTTTAGAGGGGATTCATTCACCCCCCTTTGAATCTCAGTTTGCACCATTACATCGTTCCAACAATTGGTATCAGAGTAGGTCTCTAATTATCCAGATCCAACGATCTGCAAAGGATCCTGCTAGTTTTTGTTGCATTATTGTCTTCAGCATACTGTATTGAAACTGCTTGTTGATTTTCTCTATGGCTCATCCTCCTATATTCGATGGTTCTAACTTTAGTAAGTGGCTTGGCGGCCTATGCACTTACATGAACTCCATCGATCTAAATCTATGGAGTCTTGTATCCAACGGCCCACATAAATTACCTCATGATAAGACCAAGTGGTCTAATGAGGACAAACAAAAGAACCATGATAACATCACAGTTCTTGGTATCATGAAGGCTGCTATTAACTCTGACAAATTTTTGGTTGTTTTCAGGTGCACATCTGGTAAGGAAATATTGGATAAAATGATTGAAGTGCATGAGCGCAAGAAAGAACAAAATGAACAATGCCTGATGACCAACCAAAAGTGATCACAACAATGAGACTTCATATAGGTAAGCTCTGGATTAGAAGAACTTTCTTTTGATGAATTAGTGAGCATGTATGAAGAGCTGTCTGATAGATATAAGAAAATAAAAATAAAAATAAAAGTTGAAAAAGAAAATTTATCAGAATAGTACAAACTCATCTTGTGAAAATTGCTTGAATATGAAACAATCGTATGATGTTTGTCTATCTAATGTTCATTTGAATAAGAAACAAATCTGCTTGTTGAAAAATGAAAATCAAGAACTTGAAGATAAAATTTCTGAACTGAAAGATAAACTGAGGTCATTGAATGATGATCAAATTTTGATAGATAATCTTTGTGAAAATGGAGAATTGATAAAAGAAAATGTTGTTCTAAAAGATCAAAACAAACGGCTAATGGTTTTGAACACTGTCCTGTTTAAAAGACTTCTCATCTTGGAAAAAGGAAAATGTTTATCTGATGGTGAACTTGAAAGAGAAAATGCATTGATGCAAGAAATTGAAAGTTATAAAACCATCAATGCCATGTTGAATGAAAAGACAGCTAAATGTGAGGAAGAATTGGCTAATTCAAATCTGCACATCCTCTCACTCCAAAATGAAATTCATGACTTGAATATTTCATTGTCCAAGCTTAATAAAGGCAAAGAAACATTGGGAGATGATATGAATACTAAAAGTAAGGGGACAGCCAATATTTTTGGAATTAAAAAGGACATGAGGAACCAGCTCTATACCACTTTCATTCGAACTTCAGAAGTGGCTGGAACCTCAACTCAATCCCTGAAACAGTCTGCTGCAACCACAATTCAAAAGGAAAATAATAAACAGAAAACCAAAAGTAATTTGCAACAATCATAAAAGGGAAGTTCAAGAACATGAACCCTCATGTGAAAAAGAACCATGCTTCAAGGAAATCCAATGTTTCATGTTTTTACTATCATAAGATAGGTCATCTCATGCATGAGTGTCGACTAATGGAACAAGATGACCTGAATGCAAGTGCTATGCGTGATAGAAACTTCTCTGCTCAAGAGAGGACTATTGCTCAGAAGAGAAACATGAAGTGTTTTCAATGTGGTAAGTTTGGACACTTTACTGCACAATGCTGGCATGCACAGGGGAGTGACAGTCACCACAAATTTGTTAAAACCCATGTGTATCAAAATGTTTTTGGTAGAAATAAATCTAGTTTTAAAAGAAAAACTTCTGCATATTTTGAATGTGAAAAACCTGGCCACTGAGCTTTTGAATGCTGGTTGGCAGGTTATGGAAAAAAAAATGTTCATGCAAATAACAAAACTCTTCATGTTAATGCACATAGATTTCATGTCTATAATAATGTTCATAAAAGAACTTAAAGTCTGTCACTATGATTTCCTGTCACTATTGTGGTCAGTTACGACATTCTATGTCTAACTATTTTCTGATGAAGGTTGATGATTCACTAGCTCAAAAATTGTTGAGAGCACCATTCAAAGGTGCCACTGTCATTTCAGGACCCAAGATTGCTTGGGTACCTGCTAGTGCAAAATAAGAAGTTGTTTTGCAGGAGTGCCTTGGAGCTGAGAAATAAAAAGGGGTAAATAAACCAAGGCACCTGAATATGGTGAACCCCATTCCTGCACTGTTTCAGGTTAGTTATTTGAATTCTCTTTAATTCTATCTTTACAGTTGCATGTCTTGATTGATCTGTCAGTTGTATTTTATGTCTTTCAATGCATATGTTGAGTAATCTGTGCATATATCAGTTTAAGATTGAATTGAACGTCATATTCTAAAAATCTGAATTGCATGTGTCTGATGTCTGCATATATCTTTTGCATAATTATCGAGAAGCTTCTCGATGCATATGTTTGTTAGATCATGCATACATTTTCACATATGCATATCCAATTGCATTGTCCTGCATACTTTGAAATTTGACACTGCATATAGGGCTGCTTTTGCATTGCATTATTTTGAATGACCTTTATGGTATATCAAATGGTAAGTTACTAAAGGGCAGATGCAATCTGTTTGAAAGTTCTTACTATGTATGAGGTGGTCGTTAGACCAAGTCCTCTGCCTGGTACCATGGGTCATATTGCACATAGGGCAGTCTAAGACATAATTCATTGAACCCCCTTGCATAATGTTTCTTGCATATGTTGCACTTAGAATTCAGTCATTTAATGCATAAAGTCAGGGGGAGTTTGTCAAGATTAATTCTTATGCTTCATGAATAGTTGGTCAGATTAATTCCTGCATGATTGTCATGTCACCTATAGTGGTTCAATGCATTTAGATAGGGAGAGCTCATAAATGCTCATCATTCTTGCCAACAATTAGTATCAATGCATTTAATTAGTGTGTCATTGTATGGGCATACTTATGATTAATTGCATACAATTCATATTGAAAATTCTAAAAAGATTGATTCAATGCATATAAACAGGGGGAGCATTTAAAACAAATTTTTTGAAACTGAATGGCTATTCATATGTTTCTTTACTGTCTAAATCGGTCAATCAAAACTGCACATTTAGTCAACCGATATCTTCACAGTTTAGCCATACCTTTGCTCATTCTGAAATCTCTACTCTTCCTGTAATCTTCATCAACTTTTGGTATCAGTTGGTATGCCCTATCTCCATTTGGTCTAAATTTACATTAATAATTGGTATCAATGAATTTCACTTGTCTTCATCTGATCTGAAATCATTGTTGTTGCTCCTGCATCTGATGAGAGAGAGTCTTACTTGACATCTCTGTCACTTCTGTCTTAAGCTGGTATGTCTGAAATATCATCTGCTGAACAATGATCACATTTGTCATGCTCTGAGCTTAAAGAACTCAAATTGTTATCACACTCATTGTATTTCCTGGTTGCACATATTTTCTGAAAATCTCTGTCAAATATGACAGTCATTTTGCTGCTCTCTACTAGAATCTCTTGAACTGTTATTGTCATCTCATTGTGAATACCTTTTATAATCCTAATCATCTTTGCTACATGCTTGATATTCCTGTGCTTTCACATACAATCAACAACTGGCATTAGTTTGAATCACTTCTTTCCATCTGTTCTGAATTCACTTGAGCTGATACTCATCTTGAGTTTGAAATCTATTGTTGATCTTGGCCATCTCCGTAACATGCATGAACTTCAAGTGTTCTTACATATGATGCATGTTTGAATTGTTGGTTCTATTGATAAATTGGCTGCTCCTGAAACTTTCTTGATCTTTATGTAATTTAGGAAGATTTCAATCCGTGTACTTTGATCATAAATTTGAAAAATACTCTAACAAGGAATCTTCCATTATACAGATTTATGAATGTCTAAAAGATCAGATTGGTTTAAGTCTAATGTATTCATTGAGTTTGACTATAAATATCTTGAAGATATCTGAGTCAACTTTAATAAACTTTAACCAACTGTTTCATTTTGAATCTTGTAAAATCTTCTGAAATCTGAAAATGTCGAATTCATGACTTTATTTGGTTGAAATATATGAAATCAGTATTATTTTTAAACATCTGAATGATCTGAAATGTTACTAACGGTAGATATTGTCAGAGCAATGATTTTGGTTACTGAGAAACCATATCTATTGACCATGAAGTCTACAGGATTATGTCATGAAGCGCCATAATTAACTCTGCTAAAAATTCATTGAAAATCCAGGCAGAGCAATGGCTTGAATACTGAGAAACATATCTTACTTATCAATGAAATGGGTTGAGGTATGTCATGAGGTGTCAATGCTATCTCTGTGTTTATGAAGCATAACAGTCAGTCATACTAAGTGCTTAGGGATACTGGCGTCTAAACAACGTGTATCCTCTAGTTACAAGGTGTGTACTGAACTTAATTGCACATGGAATATTTGATTTAAAAAGAATGGTTAAACAAAATAAAAATTTCAAACTGATTAAAAAGTTTTTGATAATCCTCAGGAACCATATCTTAATTCCTTCATGATGTTTAACCTCAATACTAATGATTGTAATTCCTAAATAAGTCATTGAAATTGATTGAATAAGATGAAGGGAGGTTAATCAAGATATAAATATGCGGGCTTGGTTCACTTTTATTAAAACTGATTTTAGATATGAGTACGGAACTTTATTGGCAAACTGTGTTTACATCATATTTAAACCATGTAGTTCAATAAAGTTCATTCATAAGCCCTTATAATAGAAGACTCTGAAAAACATCTCTATATTTAGATTTATGAAATTGGTATCCTATTGAAAATCTTTTTGAATTGCATAATTTTTGTTTAAAGTTCATTTGGAATTCCTATGCTCAATTTTTAGTTTCTAATGAAATTCCTTCTTCAGAATGCTCTTGTCATCTACCAGTCTCTGCTCAATGTATTTGATGAAATTCATTATAACTTGAACTCATCCATGATTGTTCATGTGACTTTGCTCATACTTTCATTGAACTGATGAATGTTTCAATCTGAATGTCTGATGACCTACTTCCATTTCAATTCCTTTGTCCAGTCAAAGATGGAGAATAGATTGTCCAATCTGAATGTCTGCTTCAATTTGAATGTCCCTGTGGTTTGCTGATCATTTTTTTAATCCTTCTGCTTTGTCAAAAGGGAGACTATCTATTCATGGGGAGTATAGTTGACAGTGAATCATTTTGCATAGTCAGCATCCTTTTGTAAAAAGGGTGAGATTTTGTGACAGTTCTTTCATTTCAACAGATTAATGTTCATTCCTTTTTGATGTTGTCAAAGCGGGAGAATTTTTGTGAGTCATAGTCATTATGTCAGATGCTATTCTTCTATGTTGCATGCTCATGCATATTTCATACTGGCTTGATCATCATGTTGAATTTATTGCAATGACTCATAATATTGCCATCATCAAAAAGGGTGAGATTGTTGTGTCCCCGTGGTTTTGAAGTTTTGATGATGACAAATATTATGTCTCATTGTATATATATAATCTTGATGATATAATCTTGATGCATTTATAAATGATCTAATCATATTTTTTATAGCAGTATGACAATCTGTCAGAACAGGTTCTGATAGATGTTCTGAGAATGACTCAAAGTCATGAAATGAAAGACAATCAATATTGTTAAGATGGAATGACAAAAAGTCAACGCTACTGACTATTCAAAAAGGTGACAAAAGGTCAACGTCAGTTATCAATTGCATTGAAGCATACAGGTCAGTGCATATACCCTCTGTTTGTCAGGTAAGGTCAATGTACATCTCAGACTAAAGCATAAAGGTCGGTGCTAGTGTGTACGAGTACTCACTAAGGTCGGTGCTAGTGTGTACGAGTACTCACTAAGGTCGATGCTAGTGTGTCCACCTAGTGTTAACCAAGGTCGGTGCATGTTTCTACTGTAATGCATAAGGTCTGTGAACATTTTCATGCTAGCTATTACAAAGTCGGTGCACATCAAGCCAGCGCAAAGCTCAGGTCTATGCACATACTATTGAGGTCTGTGCACATGCATAACCAAGTCCGTGCACATGCATAACCAAGTCTATGCACATGCATAATCAAGTTCGTGCACATGCATAACCAGGTTTGTGCACATGCATAACAAAGTCTGTGCACATGCATTGTCGAGCATTATAAAGTATGTGCATGCTTTGCATATAGCTTTATAAGGTCTGTGCATGTTTTTTATAAGGTCTGTGCATGTTTTGCATATAGCTTTACATGGTCTGTGCACATTTGCACATTGCACTATCTGGTCTGTACACATAGCACTATCAAGTCTGAGCACATTTGCTAGCTTGCATAATAAGGTCTAAGCATATATGCTTGTGTGCATTATATGGTCGGTTCACCTTCACTATAGTCAGCTCACATGAAGGTTTCTTCTCAGAGCATATGCATAAAAACTTAGTTATGCAAGTCGGAGCACATTCATACTTAAGGTCGGAGCACCTTCTCCAGGGTCGATGCACATGAACAATGAGCTTGCATAAGGTCTGAGCATGTTCATTCTCCAAGTCGGAGCATATGCATAAAAACTTAGTTATGCAGGTCGGAGCACCTTCATCCTAAGTCTAAGCACATGCATATGATTTATTCATTAGAGTCGGTGCACATGCATACTCCATGCCTTCTCAAGTCTGTGCACCCTGTACGCATAATGCTCAGACAGGTCGGTGCATCTCTTACTCTTGTCTAAAATACATTGATGCATCTTTGTGTGACTCATACTATGATCAAATTTCTTATAAGTCAGAGCACATTGAGTTTGACTCATGATCACATAGTGTTTGACAAAATGCCTTATTCACAGGGACATAATTATGAATAGTGAGCAACCAGGATCGAACACTTGAAGTGCTGAAGACAGTTACGTGGTTCAAGTTTCTGTCTCACAGGCACGTGATCCAAGGTGAAGTCAGGGCTTGAGATTCTACCACGTGGACAGCTTATCCTCAACATCTGCCACGTGGACTACCAGTAGCGCATCATGATCGACATTCTTTGTGTGGGAAACGTGTTTCCCATGCGCCAAACTCTCTGAGCCTATAAATAGAAGCCTCTCCTGCGATCAAAGAAAAAGTACACAGAGGAGAGAAGAGAAGCAGATAGATTAGAAGAATAGAGAGTGAAGATATTGAGAAGGGATAGAGAGCTCGAGATATTGAGAAAGAGATTAGATAGAGAGTCATAAAGCAGTGAAGAAAAAGAGTGAAGATCTGAGAGCTAGAAAAGAAAGTATCGAAATTTCAGAGGGAATCTGAGAGAAAAGAGAGTGTGAGCAGAGAAAAAGAAACAAAGTGAGCAAGTGAAAATAAAGAGAGAGATTGTGCTCGAAGATCTGCATTCTTATCAGTTCTTGGATCAGATCCAGAACTGATTTTGCTCCTACGTAAGATATATTTTTCAGTTTTCATTTCCAGCTTTCTGGTGCTGTTATTCATCTTTTGTTTTTCTATTTTCTGATTTAATCAAGCTATGTGTCAGCGTTTACAGAGGATCGGTTCCTCTAGATAGCAAGTTGTGTTGCTCAGCTGTGACCAAGCTGTAATGCTCAATGGTCAAAGCTGTGAATCAGCGGAAGCAAGCTGTGATGCTCAGCTGTAAGCAAGCTGTGATGCTCAGCAATTCAAGCTGTTAGGCAGCGGAAAGCCACACTCAGGTCTGAGTGTGGGGTGGATGTACATGAAAGCCGAACCACCTAAAAATCCTTGAGCCTCGTGTGATTGCTGTGCTTTCAATCTGTTATTGATTCATGATAGATGTTTGATTAGGCTCGCTTTATTTGCTATTCTACAATTAGCATTTGATTTCATCTTATTCTCATCTGAGTGACTTGATAGATGGTATTTCATCTTCACTCAAATGATAATTAGTGGAATCATTTGATTACTGTATATCTGTAGGTCATGATATCTGATCAGATTTGAGTTAGCTAGCATATTTGCTTAGAGCCATTCAAATTTATTTCTGCACAAATCTTTCAGAGATATTTTTAATTCTGTAAATTTTTTTAAGGGGATTCATTCACCCCCCTCTGAATCTCTATTTGCACCATTACATCTTTCAAACACCAGCTAATAGTCCGGCAAGTCCTCAGCATTTACAACGTACGGAAGTCGGAGTTGGTGCCATACCACGCCACCGTCACCAGACTAATCCAGAAATTTTATTTCTTTGAAATAGATCATGTTAGCAGGAGCAACAATGCCCAGGCAGATGCCCTGGCAAAATTGGCTGCGGCCATCAAGCTTCCGCCCGAGGGCGAAGTCGACATCACTGTCAAGCATAGAAGATTGATGCCGAGTACACTCGAGAATGAGTCCGGCCTCACCGTCTACGAGGTCCATG
Source organism: Amorphophallus konjac (assembly GCA_022559845.1). Lineage (NCBI taxonomy): Eukaryota > Viridiplantae > Streptophyta > Magnoliopsida > Alismatales > Araceae > Amorphophallus > Amorphophallus konjac. The sequence continues at coordinate 182,655,112 of CM040122.1, read as the reverse complement.
ACCTCGACCGGAACACTCCTCCAGAAGAAGAAGATTGACGTGAGCCTATCATCAAATACAAGAAAGGGTGGCTCCCTCCTGACCGAGCTCAAAGAGTCTAGTTACTCCGTCGGGCGAGATCATATGAGTTGATCGGCGACTCCTTATATAGACTTGTTCACGAAAATTACATGTCGGTTCTTTTGAGATGTGTCTCCCCAGCCGAGGCTCGGGCCATCATGTACGAGGTCCATTTGGGATTATGCGGCGCCCACCAGGCCGGAGATAGAATGAAGAACAACATCAAGCTCAAAGGCTTCTACTGGCCGACCATGTACGTGGACTACACCCAGTATGCCCGTACGTGTCATCAATGCCAAGCCTTTGGCTCGGTACCTAGAAGACATCCAAATCTGTTACGCCCAACGGCCCCCATGTGGCCATTCTCCGAGTGGGGTATGGACATCACGGGACCTTTCCTACCATCTTCCAAGGGCCATAAGTACATTCAGGCCGCCGCCGACTATTTCTCTTGATGGGCTGAAGCCATCCCCCTACGGGAGGTCACCAGCGAGGTGGTAGCTGAAGTCCCGCGATCAATGACACCCAAGAGGGTGAGTGAATTGGGTGATTATGAATTTTAAGAAAACCTTAGCCGATTTAAACAAATGTAATGAATAGCAACAAGGTAGTTTAGATCTATTAGAGAAACTATTGGATCTAACAAAATCTATCGCACACAGCGGATCCTTGGTACTATGGCGGAGGTATGAATCTGAAGATTCTACTCACGTAAGGTGTTATCTTTCTGACAAGATTGGCCTTGTCAATTCAAACCCACCTTTTGATATACCAAGGATCTATCACTGAAATGATCGATTATGCTAGATCTAAAAGATCAAACATGGAAGAGATAATATGCAATATCAATCACACAGAATGGGGGTAGATAAAAAGGACCAAACCACACGTAATGTGTTATCTTTCTGACAAGATTGGCCTTGTCAATTCAAACCCACCTTTTGATATACCAAGGATCTATCACTGAAATGATCGCTTTTGCTAGATCTAAAAGATCAAACACGGAAGAGATAATATGCAATATCAATCACACAGAATGGGGGTAGATGAAAAGGACCAAACCACACGATAGATAGCGATTTTAAGGTGATTTGGATGCAACGACGGTAAACTACGTCCACCCCTCACAAACTGTGAGGATTCGCACACTATCTTGTAAAGAATTACAAGATCAGAACATACACACACACACACTCGTACGGAGATAGGAACTCCCACGAAGGTGCAAACACACCGAAGCACACACAAATCTAAAGGAAATAAGACACACACACACATGGATCTGGATAGATCCACACACACACAAATGTTTAAAGATTACAAATAGCACACACTTGAAGCTCAAGAAATTTGGAAGAAGAAACACAAATGAAAAACTTCTGATTTAGGCTCCCCCTGAGTAGATGATGCAGATTTTTGATGAAGCTTGCTTCTCCAATTGATTTGAGGTTGATTGGCTTCAGATTGATCTTGAAAGGCTTGTAGATGGATGAAGAATCCCTAGACGAAACACTGTCATGGAGGTGTTGCAGCAGCCCTCTTCCTCCCTTGGTAGCCCCCTTTGATTTCCCTTGAGTGATTAGGGTTTCTTGCCCCAAAGAGATGTTTTTATAGAACTTGGGTGGTCAAGGGACATGCCAAAACGCAGATCCACAAATTATTGCATGTCTGGTGACTTTGTGATTAAAGAAACCAATGGAAAGGGCTTCCCACGTTGAAGAATTAAAAAGTCGTCAATTGCTGCCTCGAGGGGTTCGGTCGATCGAATTCTTCGGTCGGTCGACCGAACTCTGAGAGACCTATACATTTTCATCCCTGGCAATTTTGGTCTACCGAAATCCTCAATCGGTCGACCGAACTCTGTAACTTTTACAGAGTTCTGATCCCTGGAAAAATTGGTCGACCGAATCATGCCCATTGGTCGACCGAACTCTGGAAAACCCGTAAAAATGAATTGTTAGCCCAATGAAACATATCCATATGACAAGAGCTTTATGTCATCATATAATCCATTCATTTTTGGGTTTGATTTAACTATGTTTATGCATTTGAAAGGCTCAACACATTTGAGCATTTGTCATTACACAAAATGGCCTTAAACACGTTCAATGCTCGATCTTGATCACTTTGACACGACATGTGACGGAAACTAAGTCCAGGGTTTTGTTATCATCAAAATCACTTGGAGAGACGCAACAATCTCCCCCTTTTTGATGATGACAAAACTCTAGAAAGAAAATACATTATCATGCTGTTAGAACGAATTAAGAACAGCAACCAAAACAAACCGTCAAGCAAATTAAATCCATTTCATTCATCCATATGTGCCCAATTTGTTTGAAAGAAAATGAGACCAATATGTGTGCCAATACCAAGTGAATTTCATTCATTGAAGTTCGTATTACATATTACATTGACATTGACACGAAGTGACTAGACTGACTAGAGGGAAGATGACTCCTAGACTCATGGATGAAAGACTCACATATGGAATGCAAATGCCAAATGGCAAACACACATGCAGACATACATCAAGCATAACATATATAGGCCTAACTAGCTACTTCTCCCCCTTTGGCATCATCAAAAGAGGGAGGGGGATACAAGAGTAGTTGATGAAAAAGGGACACTAGGGGATGTAAGAACAGCTACGGAGTAGGTTGATCTGTAGTCCCGTCGTCGTCATCATCATTAAAAGCATCCTCCTCACCCTCGGAGGCATCATCATCAGTAGCAATAGGCGGAGGTGGAGGCAGAGGAAGACGGCTATCAAAAGAGTGCAGAAGAGAATCTTGATGCTCCAATTGACGATCAATGTGGAGAAGCGTCTTGTTGGTGATCCGGAAGGCCTGGTGGTTATCCTCGTAGTCGGAGGTGAGAGTGGCCATGTGGGTAGAGAGGCTGTCCAAGGCGTGGGAGAAGGTATCCATCCGACCAGTCATTGTGTCCATGAAAGTGTCAAGCCGACCAAAAGATGAGTCGAGCCAGCCAAAGGATGTGTCAAAACGACTCCCAAGGTTAGAAATCTGCCCCCCAAAGGTTTCCATACTAGTTTCTAAGCCTGGAAGATGCCTATCAAAAGCCTCATAGTTTGCCCAAGAGGGCTGTCCAGCACCCTGAGTAGAGGACTCCCCATGGTGAAACTGTGGAGGCGGCGGCATGTCCGGATCTACATGTGGAGGAGAAGGTGGCTGCTCCTCGGGCTGAGGTGGAGGTGGGAGTGGTGCTTGAACCTCTTGTTGTTGTTGCTCCTCGGCTTCCTCATTTTCAGAGTCTTCTCCATACATTCTTACATCTCTTTTCAGCTCTCCATCTGGACACCAATAATATCCAAAATCTGTGGACATCTTGTGTTTGTTATACACATCACTCTATCGCACTTCAATAAATACCTCATCAGCCAATTGGATTCCAGCATGAATAAATACTCCTGTCAGTTGGGATGCATAGGGCAGAGATCTTCTCCTTTGTGTACGGCATGAGCCGATCAAATCCGTCATAAGACGATCCATATTGATAGCCGCCCCAGTTATCACATGATAAAATAGAAATCTATGTACTTCGTGACCTCATTACAGCTTCCTGCTTTTGGGTAGATAATAGTAGTAAACATGTGATGCAAAATACGCTGCAGTGGAGGGAAATAGTTGGAATTCAGCGTTATCAGATTGCTGACTCCATGCACGTATTCGTTGCAGGTCAGGAGGATAAAGGTGTCCTCAATAAGGCCATGACCAAAAATCATGTCGGCACCCCTAGCCGAAACTCCTAGAGCCCGTGCAAATAAATCTGAATCAATTTGAATCTGAACTCCTTTGACCATAGTAGACAGAAGCTCATTTCTCATAGTGAGATTGCCATAGAACTGTTGAACAAGGTTGGGATAGTATTTGGTGTACCTTGTCATAAAATCTATCCAACCAATCTGAACTTCAAAAATAGCACTCCAATCCGGAAAGAACTCATGCATCTCATCAAAGTCAACCAGACGAGGGTCAAGAATGGGCCGTAGCCGCATCAGCGACGCTCGTGGAGGTGGGGCTGCCCACTGTGGTGGAGGGGCTTGGCCCTCATTTCTCCTGGTGCTAGACTCCCCCTGGGTGAGACGCGGAGAGCTTCTTCTAGACGCCATCTAGATAAGAAATCCGTTGTAGACACCCTTGAATGGAACGATCTCTTCCCTGGGAGTAGAGAGACATAGAGGGATACACCAACAGTGGTGGATAGAATTTCCCCACAACCTGGAAACCGAAGAAGGAGAGTTGGAGCCGCACAAGCCACTCCGGAGATTTCTTCCGAAATATTAACGAACTGGCCGGATCTTGTGTGGATGGAAGAAAGAGGAGTTTTTTGGGTGTGAAATGGAGATGTGGAGTGTTGTAGGGTTTGAGGAGATGTTAGGAGGAAGTTGGGAGAAGAAAGAATGAGAGAATGAAGGTAAGAACCCTCTTAAAAGAGGGTTTGGTCGCGGGTCGGAAATAGAGTGAGATTGACCTCTTCTTTTTTTTATATTTCGCGGGCCTTTTCTTTTTCATCTCTTCCTTTTTTTTATACTTCGGGAGGAAATAGAGTAAGATTGACCTCTGACACGAATTGACTTAAGGAATTTTTCTGAACCTCCCCCTCAGTGACCGCCTAGAATCCCAATGTCACTAGTCCACATTTATTTATCAAGGAGTATTTGGTCTTAGAAATTTTTCAAGGAAGGATGTATATGTATATATATATATATATATATATATATATATATATATATATATATATACAATCACACATACAAGGTGATATCATGCACAAAAAAATAAAAATACACACAACGTATGCATGCATTTCACACAATCTACCCTTCATGCTTCTGACTTTTTTATGTAAATGCAACACTCATCCTAGTGCAGACCTAGGTATGTATGCTCTCACCCTTGCACATGCGAAGTTCTCTTCTAATTTTATTGAATTGTTCTTGGTTTAAGGGTTTTGTGAAGATGTCATCCAGGTGATTGTGTGTGTCAACAAATTTTAACTCAAAATCCCCCTTGCCTACATGATCTCTCAAAAAATGATGGCGAATGTCAATGTGTTTGGTCCTGGAGTGTTGAACTAGATTTTTGGATAAATTGATAGCACTTGTATTATCACACAAGATTGGAACTGAATGCACTTTAACATTCAAATCAAGCAATTGATTTTTGATCCAAAGTACTTGGGCTCCACAACTTCCGGCGGCTACATATTCAGCCTCGGCCGTTGAGAGAGCTAATGAATGTTATTTCTTAGAGGCCCATGAAACTAGGCACCCACCAAGAAACTGACAGTACCCACTAGTACTTTTGCGATCAACAATATATCCAGCATAATCCACATCGGTATATGCAATCAAATCAAATGAACTACCGATCAGAAACCACAAGTCGAAGTCTACTGTGCCAATTGAACATCAAAAAATCCGTTTAACAGCCAACACATGAGATTCTTTAGGACATGACTGAAAATGAGCACATAGACATACACTGTATTGAATGTCAGGATGGCATGCTGTTAAGTACAGTAGTGATCCGATCATACCTCGAAACAGTCTGGGATTTACTCTTTTACCATTTTCATCTTTGTCTAACTTCGTGGTTGTGGCCATCGGAGTTGACATGGGTTTTGCTTCTGCCATCCCGTATTTCTTTAACAGCTCCAAAGTGTACTTGGCTTGATTTATGAAAATGCCGTTAGACATTTTCTTCACCTGCAACCCAAGAAAAAATGTTAGTTCCCCCATTAGACTCATCTCAAATTTGCCTTGCATTATCTGTGCAAACTTATCACATAAGGCATTATTAGTAGCTCCAAAGATTATATCATCAACATAGACTTAAACTACTAATATGTCTTTACTTGATTTTCTCGTGAAGAGTGTTTGGTCAACCTTACCTCTTTTGAACCCATTTTTAATCAGGAATGAGGTAAGCCTTTCATACCATGCCCTTGGAGCTTGCTTCAATCCGTACATGGTCTTTTGCAACTTGTACACATGCTTTGGATGTTTTGGGTCTTCAAAACCTAGAGGTTGTTCTAAAAAAATATCCTCTTTGATGTACCCATTTAGAAAAGTAGATTTAACATCCATTTGAAATAATTTGAAGTTCGATGAGCAAGCATAGGACAAGAGAATCCAGACTGCTTCTAATCTAGCAACCGGGGTAAATGACTCATTAAACTCAATAACCATTTCTTGGCTATACCTTTTGGCTACAAGTCGGGCCTTGTTCCTAAGAACCACTCCTGTGTCATTCAACTTATTTCTGAAAACTCAACGGGTTCCTATAACGGGTTGATTCTTAGGATGCAGCACAAGAGTCCACACCTCGTTTCTTTCAAACTTGTGCAGCTCTTCATGCATAGCCTGATCCAGGATTCATTTTGCAGAGCTTCCAGTACATCCTTAGGCTCCTCTTGAGAGATTAAGGCCATCAAATCCTCTTCTTCGACTTGCCTTAGTGACGATCTAGTTCTTACCCCATCTTCAAGATTACCGATAATATTTTCAGCGGGGTGATCTTTCAAGAATGTGGAGGAACTAGGCAAGTCGGGGTACTGCACTTACTGTTCTTGAAGTGTTTCAATTGATGAATCTTCATCCTTTTCATCCTTGCTGGAAGTTCCTTTCGTTGGTTCATCCTTAGCTTAGATGATCCATCATCAGTTGGATTTCTAGGAGCTTCATCTGCATCCAAGATTGGAATAGGTTGATTCGTCAGTTTTGATTCAGATTCATCAAAAATAACATGAGGACTTTCTTCAACAACCAAGGTCCTTTTATTAAACAATCTGTAAGCTCTAGAATTAAGTGCATAACCTAGGAAGATTCCTTTATCACTTTTCTCATCAAACTTACCTAGGTTTGACTTACCATTATTCAGTATATAGCAAGGGCATCCGAAGGGTTTAAGATAGGAAATGTTTGGTTTCTTACCCTTGTAGAGCTCTTATGGAGTTTTCTTCAAAACGGGCCTTACCATTACCCTGTTGATAATGTAGCATGCCGTACTTACCGTCTCTGCCAAAAATATTTTGGTAGGGAGTTCTCACTTAACATGGTCCGTGCCATGTCAATCAAGGTTCTATTTTTCCTCTCCACTACACCATTTTGTTGAGGCGTCCTTGGTGATGAGAAGTTATGTGTGTATCCCTGCTCCTTGCAAAAACTGCTGAAGTCATGGTTTTCAAACTCACCACCATGATCACTTTGAATTGTGGTGATGAGGTAACCTCTATCATTCTAGATTTTCCTGCAAAATACTTGAAACTCCATTAGGGCATCATTTTTATTTGCTAGAAATAATACCCATGTGAATCTAGAGTAATAATCAATAATTATAAATTTATAAGATTTTCATCCTAGGCTGGATGTCCTAGTCGGACCAAAGAGATCAAGGTGCAGTAGTTCTAGAGGCCGAGCGGTAGAAACAATATTCTTATTTTTGAAAGAGATGCGTGTTTGCTTGCCTTTTGTGCAAGCCTCACAAATTTTATCACTTTCAAATTTTAACTTTGGCAGTCCGTTCACCAAGTCATGTCTAGACAATTTGGAGATTACTCCAAAACTAACATGACCTAGTCTTCGGTGCCATAACCAAGCAATATCATGATTGTTTGCTACCAAACATACATCATCATCGAAACATCATCAAGATCAATGGTATATACATTGTTGTTCCTTTTTCCAATGAATTTTATTTCATTAGTGATTTTATTCATGACAAGGAAATGAGTTTCGTCAAAAATAATTTTAAAACCCTTGTCGCACAGTTGGCTTATGCTTAAAAGATTATGATTTAAGCCCTTTACCAAAAGCACATTCTCGATAAGAGTTTCAGAATTCTTACCTATGTTGCCGATCCCAATATTTTACCTTTGTCTTTTCCTCCAAAGGCAACTAAGCCTCCATCCTTGTCTTGCAGTGTAGAGAACACCTTCTTGTCCCCTGTCATATGCCTTGAGCAACCGCTGTCTAGGTACCATTTGCTCCCCCTGACTTCAAGGCATATCTGCAAGATACAACATTCTCATGCAATTATTTTTGGTACCCAAACTAATTTGGGTCCGAGAGTGTAAGTCCAGTTCTGTGCATATCTTTTCTTGATCCAAGCAACATGATTTATTTGTGAATTTAGTTTGAACCAACAATTAGCAACAACATGACCAAATCTACCACAGTGAAAGCAATTAACATTTGAGAATCTCCTTTGGAATTGGCATGGTTTAGGTTGGGCATGTTTTGACTTAGAGTGTGAACATGATGCACAATTGTTTTCTTTCTCATGAACAAAGGAAGTAGTGATCTTGTGCTCAAAAGATTTTTTATTTTGGGAAATGTACCCTAAACCTTCTTTCTAGAAGTTAACTTTAACTCCTGACATGTTATCTAGGTTTTGTTTGTCTTTAACAAACCTAGCTAAAGTGGGCTGCAAGTCAGCCACTTCCTTATTTAAACTCCTGTTTTTCTTTTCAAATTCTGAAATTATGGATATCAAAACTTCTTTTTCACTTTTCAAGTTCTCAGAAATTTTTCCTATTTCAGATATCTTGCATGATAATTCCTCTTTGGATTTTTCAATATCTGAAATTGTTTGAGACACAATTTCTTTTTCTTCTGTTAGTTCAAACCATTCTTGCTCAAGTTTTTTAAACTTAATAGAAGAATCCTCATGCGTGAGATCTTCGATCTTTTTCTTGAGGGATTTATTTTTTGATATGATTTTCTTGTATTTCACATACAACTTTTCATACTCGGATTCCCATTGTTCATTTGAGATAAAGTCAGGGTCAGAATTTACCTCTATTGAATCATCTTTGTATGCCATAAGGCACAAGCATTCTACGAGCTCTTACAGCTCCTCTTCGGACTATTCATCCTCTTCATCGCTCCATATGGCAACCATGGCTTTTGGCTTTCTGAATTGTTCTTTCTTGAACTTTCTTTTCAGATCTAGGCACTCTCCTCTCATGTGCCCGGACTTCTTGCATTAATAACAAATAACATTGTTAGGCTTGCTCGGCTCATCCTTGGTTTGAACGGGCTTCCTTTGCCCCTTTCTGAAATTTCTTTGAAAATTCTTCTTTCTTCTCAAAAATTTCTTCACTTGGTGGGTCAGTATAGCCAAGTCTTCTTCTTCATTACTCCCTTTGCTGGACTCCTCTTCTTGGGAGTCATCATAAGACTAGTTGGCATTCAAGGCCACAGTTTTCTTCTTCTTGGATTCCTCCTCCTCAGTTCTTTTGATGTTTATCTCATAGGTCATGAGTGACCCTATGAGATCGTCCAAGGAGAGTGTGGACAGATTCTTCGAATCCTAAATGACGGTGGCTTTTGTATGCCAGGCGGGTGGAAGGGATCTTTACACCTTCCTCACGAGCTCGGAGTTGGTGTATTCCTTTCCAAGACTCTTGAGACCATTAGTGATCTCAGTCAGTCTTGCGAACATCTCAGAGATGGTTTCTTCGGGTTTCATTTTGAATAGCTCGTAATCTCTTACGAGTAGGTTGGCTTTGGTCTCCTTGACCTCGGAGGCTCTTTCATAGATAAGTTGAAGCTTGCCTTACATTTCTTTTGCTGAACTGCACATGGATACACGAGAAAACTCGTTAAGACGAATAGCACATTGCATAATGTTCATAGCATTAAAATTTACTGTAGATTTTTTAATATCCTCAGGGGACCACTCGTCTTCATTTTTGGAAAGCTCATATAGGCCATTGTGCACCGCCCTCCAGATCTAGTAATCTTGGGCTCTTAGAAAAACATGCATTCTATTTTTCCAAGAGGAGTAATTCGAGCCGTCAAAGTATGGAGGATGGTGGATGGAGTGACTCTCAGGCATCATCCCCTTGTTGGCCATTGATCTAGATCTGACTCTAGATCGTTAGATCTGAAAAATGTAGAGCCTTAACTCTGATACCAATTGAAGTCCTGCGATCAATGACACCCAAGAGGGGGGGTGAATTGGGTGATTATGAATTTTAAGTAAACCTTATCCGATTTAAACAAATGTAATGAATAGCAACAAGGAAGTTCAGATCTATTAGAGAAACTATTGGATCTAACAAAATCTATCGCACACAGCAGATCCTTGGTACTGTGGTGGAGGTATGAATCTGAAGATTCTACTCACGCAAGGTGTTATCTTCTTAACAAGATTGGCCTTGTCAATTCAAACCCACCTTTTGATATACCAAGGATCCATCACTGAAATGATCGATTATGCTAGATCTAAAAGATCAAACGTGGAAGAGATAATATGCAATATCAATCACACAGAATGGGGGTAGATGAAAAGGACCAAACCACACGATAGACAGCGATTTTAAGGTGATTTGGATGCAACGACGGTAAACTACGTCCACCCCTCACAAACTGTGAGGATTCACACACTATCTTGTAAAGAATTACAAGATCAGAACACATACACACACTCGTACGGAGATAGGAACTCCCACGAAGGTGCAAACGCACCGAAGCACATATGACTCTGAAGGAAACAAGACACACACACACATGGATCTGGGAAGATCCACACACACACGAATGTTTAAAGATTACAAATAGCACACACTTGAAGCTCAGGAAATTTGGAAGAAGAAACACAAATGAAAAACTTCTGATTTAGGCTCCCCCTGAGTAGATGATGCATATTTTTGATGAAGCTTGCTTCTCTAATTGATTTGAGGTTGATTGGCTTCAGATTGATCTTGAAAGGCTTGTAGATGGATGAAGAATCCCTGGATGAAACATTGTTCACAGAGGTGTTGCAACAGCCCTCTTCCACCCTCGGTAGCCCCCTTTGATTTTCCTTGAGTGATTAGGGTTTCTTGCCCCAAAGAGATGTTTTTATACAACTTGGGTGGTCAAGGGACATGCCAAAACACAGATCCACAAATTATGGCATGTCTGGTGGCTTTGGGATTAAAGAAACCAAAGGAAAGGGCTTCCCACGTTGAAGAATTAAAAAGTCAACAATTGCTATCTCGAGGGGTTCGGTCGACCGAATTCTCCTGACGGTCGACCGAACTCTAAGAGACCTATAAATTTTCATCCCTTGCAATTTCGGTCGACCGAAATCCTCAATCGGTCGACCGAACTCTGTAACTTTTACAGAGTTCTGATCCCTGGAAAAATTGGTCAACCGAATCATGCCCATTGGTCGACCAAACTCTGGAAAACCTGCAAAAATGGATTGTTAGCCCAATGAAACATATCCATATGACAAGAGCTTTATGTCATCATATAATCCATTCATTTTTGGGTTTGATTTAGCTATGTTTATGCATTTGGAAGGCTCAACATATTTGAGCATTTGTCATTACACAAAATGGCCTTAAACATGTTCAATGCTCGCTCTTGATCACTTTGACACGGCACGAGATGGAAACTAAGTCAGGGTTTTGTTATCATCAAAATCACTTGGAGAGACGCGACAATAGCCAGATTTGTCCGACATAACATCATCTATCGGTTTGGTACTCCCAGTCGCATAGTGTCCGATAATGGCACACCATTCAAGAATAGAGTTGTATGCCAGCTTGCGGCCAAGTTCACATCGACTGGAGAACCTCCTCTGTCTACAACCCTCAAGCCAATGGCCTAGTAGAGGCCTTCAACAAAACTCTCTGCAAGCTTCTGGCTAAAATCGGTAGCCACCGGAAGCGCGATTGGGGTGAGAAGGTGTTCGAGGCACTATAGGCCTATCGAACAATTTATAAGACCCCTATGGGATGCTCACCATTCTCCCTTGTTTACGGGGCAGAAGGTGTCATCCCCATCGAGATCCAGTTAGCATCCTACCGCGTAGCGGTCCACACCGGCTTTGCCAGCCTAGATAAAGATGAATAGCAGAGAAGCCTAGAAGAGCTCGCCAATCTAGAAGGCAAGCGGCTCAAGGCCTACCGACACCTACAAGTGTATCAAGCCCGCCTGGCTCGGGCCTATGATAAGCTCGTCAAACAACGAGCCTTCAAACAAGGCGATCTCATCATGATTAAGGAAAAAGAAGTCATGGCAGGCCGCTCTAGTGGAAAATTACAAACTAACTGGCGAGGTCCATACATCATTCATGATGTCTACGAGGGTGGGATCTACATGGTCATGGACCACAAGGGTAATAAGCCGTTCCCACCTCTCAATGGTAAACACATGAAGTTGTACCTTGCTCTAGAGCACAAGTTCGCGTGCCACCCAGACTAAAGTGCGTGCCCCAGCCATCACCAGCAAAACCATCCCCCCACCCCCCTGAAGGGTGGGACCATTCACTTCCTCCAATCTTTCTCCCTAGTGAAGCAACAGGGCTAACCAGGCCCTCCCAGCATCACCATCACACACTTGTAGCGGTTAGCTTCCCAGCTTCGTCCCCACGACTACAAGAGTGAGGACGCCCGACACCAGCAACAATCCAGCCATCAGGCTCCTAGGTAAGCAAAAAAAACAAAAAATAAAAGAAACAAAAATGGGGTGAAAAATAGAGAGACCCCGGCGGGCTCGGTCGTCCTCTTCCCAAAGGGGCGACTGGGGTCAAAAAGGCCAACAACTCGGCTGAGGTGAAAACCAAAGAGGTTGCCTCAGGTAAAATTGGGAAACCCCTCGATGTGAAAACCCGCAAGGGCATGTCGGAAAAAGCTAAAGGGGACAGGCCCTGGCGAAAACCTGAAAGGGCGGTAACGCTGGTAATGAGAAAAAAAATCTCTCTCCACCAGTCAGGGTAATTACCTATCCACCTCTTAACAAATCATAGGCCTCTCTAGTTAAACCACACTAGTCCTTGACCAATGCATGTTTTTGATTCATTAACCCTACCCTCCCCAGTTGATTTTATATTACCCTGGTTGGCTCATCTTACCTGTGGCCTTCGCTCTATCATAGCAAGCCCGTATACCCCAGCACTCACACATTATCCCAGTCTCTTGTTCCAGAAAACCTCAGTCTCAGCTAATCCCCAGACCCCCTTTATTCTACGTCCATATACCTTAAACACCCCTCAATCCAGAACACCCAGTTGCCAGTCCGTCATGGTTCAACCACCATGATTCCAATCATGACTTCAATGTTTATTGACCCCCTAACCCACTGGTTATAACCCCAGTCATATTCTACCAAGATATAATTGTTGAGTCTTTACATGTTTTGAGGATGACAACACTATGAGCCTTAGTGGAGAACAAAAAATATTTCTCTGTGGAAAATAAACTTCGAGTCACTTTAGTTATTTTCAGGGGTTGTCTTCGTGCTGTTTACTGAAGCAGCTCGATTTGTTCTGATGAACTTCGAGTCATTTTCCTGTGAACCTCGTGTCATTTCTTCAGTATTTAGTTGCTCATCTCGAGTCATCCTTTTTATTTTTGCTCTTGTGTTTTCGTGTCATTTACTGTAGTTACTCGAGTCATTTTCCTGCTTTCACTGTTTTATCACGTGTCGTTGTAGCCGGTCATGTCTTCTGTCTTCGTGTTGTTTTTCCTAGACCCCGTGTCCTTTTTGCTTTGTGACCACACTTCGTGTAGGGTTCTGTTTTCATCTTCGAGTTGGTTTTAGTCCGTGTCGTCCTCGTCTTCGAGTCGTTCGTAAGTTCGAGCAATTTTGTATTCGAGTCATTTTTTATGTCTTCGTGTTGTTTCTGTGTTTGTGTCTTCGTGTTGTTGTTTTTGTGTCTTCATGTTATTTTTATATTTGTGTCTTCGTGTTGCTTCTTTCTATCTTCGTCCAAGGTTCCTCTGATCGTGTGTTACTACCGTTTTACTCCGTGTTATTTCCTTCTCACCTCGTGCTGTTCTCATCTGACTTCGTGTCGTTCTCTTTGTAGTGTTAGCTTTGTTACTGTGGTACCTCGTGTCGTTCTTTCTTTATCTCGTGTTGTAGTCATCTTATGTATCTCGTGTCGTTCTCAGTATAGCGCACCTTTTGTTGTTCCTACACACCTCGTGCAGATTTAGCTTGAGTGTCAACCGACTTATTTCAGGTATATATATAGAGAGAGAACCCTGAGTATTAATGGTTTTAATCTCTTTGCAGGAGAAGAAGAAAAACAAAAAGAAGAAGGTGGTCCGAGGAAGAATATTCCCTAGTGACTGGGCTGCACGTGATCCAATACTAAAGGAACCAATGCTATAAGGGCACGTGGAAAGAAAGTTCTGGATCGAGTGTGGGAGGCACACGCATTCTGTACCTTATCCACCTACTGCTGCTATATATTGAAGCCTTTGTCCACAGATGAAGGTTGATCGAAAGGGAAAAAGAAAAAGCAAAAGTGCAGAGAGTTCGATCCAGCAAAAGAAGAGAAGAAAATAGAGGGCAGAAACTGAAGAAGAGGAAGAAGAGAGAATAGCATAGAGAGTGAGAGAGAGAGAGAGCTCGAAGCTGAGAGTTCAGAAAGAAGAAGAAGAAGAAGGATTCTGGTTTCAGGATCAAATCCGAACCAGTTTGCTCTATTGTGAGCTATATTTCGTATTTTATCGTTCCAGCATTCAGTCTGCTGTATCTTTTTAGTTTCTTATTTTTGATCTTTCTTTACTGTTCTAGTTTTGTCTCTGATTCTCCGGTTGAGATCGGTGGTCCTTCTGTTCTGTTGGTTCAGGAGAAGGGAGATGTTGTCTCCAGTTGCAAGTGGCCGTGTGCTCCTTGTGGGTTCCCTCTGGGCTTCAGAGGAAGAGAGACCTTGGTCTCTGGTTCTAGTGACTGCAGATCACTAGTGTTCCCTCCGGTTGGAGGAAGAGAAACTTGTTTCCTAGTTTCTAGGGACTTGGCATTCTTAGGGTTCCCTCCGGGTGTGGAGGAAGAGGGGAGGGTGTTCCCCTGGTGAAGTTGTGAATCAGCCGTTGTCGCAGACTGAGTCTGCTTGGCTAGCCGGTGCTAGTGGAAGCCTCACTTCGGTTTGAAGTGAGGGGTGGACGTAGGCAGACCGGAGGTCTGACCGAACCACCTTAAAAATCCCTGGTGCAGTGTGTTTGGTTTCTATTCTGGTTTCAGATCTATTCGGTAGATGCTTGTCTAGGCCGATCCATCTCTATCTTCCTAGCTGATCGTTCTGCGCGGTTAGTGTTTGGCCGTTAAGATCTTTTTCGGAAACTCCTAATTGAGAACCTATTTTTTAATCCTCAATGTTTTACTGGTAATGGTCCATTCACCCCCCTCTGGACCTATCAATTGGTATCAGAGCAGTCTCTGGTTCAGAATCCAACGATTCTCAGAGGATCCTCTACATTTTTGCGGTGTGCATTGTTTTGCTTGTGAGTTAGTGTTTGATATCTGTTCGTTTGAACTGATGGCAATGGCTAATCTACCGATTTTTAAGGGACCTGATTTTGACATATGGTTCAGTATTTTTCGCATGTTTGTTAAACAAGCTGATAAGGACTTGTGGAAGTTGATTTCACAAGGTCTGTATAAACTGCCCAAGAAAAGGTTCAAGTGGACGGACAGTGAGAATCAGATCTTCCGAGAGAATCAAAAGGCCTTAAACCTAATGTTAACAGCGACTGATAAAGCCTTGCATTCTTGTTTCCATGATTGCAGATCCGCCAAGGATATTATGGACCAGCTGAAGCTAGCCCACAGGAGAAATGAAAGCACATGCATGATGGTTAGCAGAAGTGACCACAGTACCAGCCAAGAGGTAGAGGAGAATGAAGAAGAGGTAAACCTCTTCGAGAATTTTTCTATAGAAGATTGGGAAAATGCTTACATCGATTTATCTGAGTCATATGAAAAATTGCAAAAATGATATAAAAAATTGAAAAGGAATAAGGGATTAGATAATTCAAGGTCTGACTGTAAAAAATGTGCTGAATTGAAGAGTTCTCATGATGCCTGTGTGTCTAATCTACAAATGTTGAAAAAACAAAATGATGTGCTAATCAATGGAAATAAGAATCATGTGAGTGAGATTGATTCCCTGAGAAAATCCTCAGCTGAAAGCAAGGAAAGTTTAGAGAAGCTCAGGATTGAAAATAAAGTACTTGCTGAAAAATCTGAAGCCATTAAGTCTGTCAACTTTGAATTACAAAAAAATATTGAGAAACTGTAAAAAGATTTGAAAACTTTTAAGAATCATGTGAGTGAGATTGATTCCCTGAGAAAATCCTCAGCTGAAAGCAAGGAAAGTTTAGAGAAGCTCAGGATTGAAAATAAAGTACTTGCTGAAAAATCTGAAGCCATTAAGTCTGTCAACTTTGAATTACAAAAAAATATTGAGAAACTGTAAAAAGATTTGAAAACTTTTAAGGATGGAAGAAAATCTGAAACTGACTCTGATGATCAGATTTTGATAAACGAATTAATTCAGAATGACAGACTAAAGGAAGAAATTGAGAAACTAAAACAGTTGAACACCATCTTATCAGAGAGATTGCTGACATTTGAAAAGGGTAAACATGTGGTGTCCAATAATTCAGAAGAAATTGATGAGTTGAGAAAGGAAGTTGAGAAATACATAATTGCCAACAAAGTCTTGAATGAGGCTGTCAATTGCAGTGAACAAGAGACTGCAAGTTATGAGTTACACATTGCCTCTTTAGAAGAAGAAATCCAAGACTTAAAGAAATCTTTGTCTAAATTTGTTGATGGGCAAGAAAATCTGAACAAAGTGCTGGGAGTAAAAGTCAATTTTCAGAAGGAGGGGTTAGGTTATAACCCTGTAAATAAAAAGACCTTTGAAAATAAAATTCAGACATATTCTGTTTCTAGCTCTACTTTTGAGAAAAAGGGGCTGGGCTACAGTCCAGTCATGAGTAAGGTCTATGGATCAAATTTGGAAACTATTTTTGTTAAATCATCTGAACAGGAAAAACCTTCTACTTCTTCTCCACCTCACTATAAGGCTAAGAAAACACAAGAACAGGATAAAAAATAGAAAATGAATAAAAAGGGCTCATCTGTGCATGTTGATCACAGTCCGCCCACACACTCATCTAAAAGGAAAATGTCATGCCACTACTGTCATAGACTTGGACATTTAATGCATGAGTGTAAATTGATGGAGAAAGATGATATGAGGGCCGGGATAATGAATGCTAAGAAACTTCATGATAAAAATTCTTCATTCCAGAAAAAGAAAATTGAATGTCTGCACTGTGGCAAACTAGGACACAGCATCGCACAATGCTGGTTCGCAAATGGTAAGAAAATATATTCTTCACATCATGCTAAATTTCCTGCAAACTATAATGATGTTGATAGGAATAAAGTTGCTGCAAATAGAAAATACTCTGCATGTGTCAACTGTGGAAAGACAGGCCATAGGGCCATTGAATGCTGGCATGGTCAGGGTAGAAAAGAGAATTTTAAGAGAATGAACTCTTCTCATTGTTTTAACTGTGGAAAGCCAGGTCACAGGGCTGCAACCTGTTGGCTGGCAGGATACCAAAGCAATGCTGGTTTTGATAAACAGAATTTCAATTCTGTTAACAAAAATTTTCATACATATGTGCATAAAAATCATGTTAATAAGAATGTGCATAAATCTAATCTGAAACCTGCTGCATCTTGCTATTATTGTAGTACAATTGGTCATTCAATGAATAATTTCTATCTGAGGAAATCTGATGACCATGCTGCTAGGAGATTGGTTAGAAAACCTGCTAAGAATGTCACTGCTAACTCAAGACCCAAGACTTCTTGGGTGCCTATTCGTGCAAAATAGTTTGCTAACCTGCAGGTGTGCCTTGGAAGCTGAAGAATAAAGAGGAGTAATAAGCCAAGGCACTCGAAAAGAAAAAAAAACCCAGGATCTTAATATTCAGGTCAGTTCCCAATACCTGCTTTAATTCTATTTTATTGTGATTTAAATTTGGTTCTGTGATGTAGTCTGTGTTCAACTAAGTATTCCATGATCACGAGTGTCCTCCTCTGACTGCTTTGCTAAAATCTCTCTTGGATGGATACTTGGTATCACGCTGTAATTCATGCTCATAGTCAGGGGGAGGCATACAATTATTGTGTCAACTTACTGATTCGTGCTCATTGCATCAGATTCCATTTATTTGAAAAACCATAAGTTTGCTTCAACGTATTGCATTTCAGCTGATAGCATGTATGTTATTCAATAAATAATTAATATTTCTAAGAATTGTGTGTGAGATGTCCTAGCGTGGGCTGAAAAGGAGCTTGTCAGGTCATCTGGTATCTGAAGAACCTTTGTCTGCCGATGTGGTTAGTTGGTGTTGAGTTCAGACATTTCATGAGGTTGCAGCTTATTGCCCAAGAGCATTCTCTGGTTACGAGATTGAATTTCCTCAGGAAGATTTCATTTGTGAGCTCCTTGGTCTTTACTTTCTAGAGTAATCTCTCACTTGCTGCTTTGCTGTAAGGAGTGCTTCTCATCTCATCTCATCTCTCTCCATTCTGTTTGTCACCATCTTATCCTTTTCTTATCCCCCTTGGTTCAGGAATATTCTTGAAGAAAAATTCCTTCTTATTGTTTTGTTACTCTTATCAGATTTGATCAGAATACCTTAAACCACCCAAAATCTATTGTAACAAGTTACACCTGTTAATAAAGAACTTTAATGTATGGGGGTTATATCTTGTCCTTTAATCCTTCTAAGTTATCCTCTCTATTGTTGGTCAACATATTGTAAAACTTTCTGTTAAATGGAAAAACCTTGCGAAGGATTTCGTTTTAACTGAAACTTATGTGAAGAGGGCTATGAGATAAAAAAAAAATTGTGTTAAGTAAGGGCTCTGTCTTTTGTCCAAGATCATGAGAGGTGTTACTAGGGAATACACCATACTTTGTGGCAGAGCAATGGCAATTGTGGAGAAATAGATATTCTAGATCAAAGAAGTCTAGAGTTTCTGTCATGATACAATTAGCTATCTCTGTTTCTTATAGAAAAGTTAAAATAAAAAAAAAGGGAAAGAAAAGTCAACAAAAATTCATTGGTTTTCATTGGCATAAAGGTAGCCTGTCTTGAGTAACCAGGGATTTTGGTGTCTTATAAACATGTCTCCTTGTGTAAAAAGGGACAATTCTACCTAAGTGCTCAACAAATTGGTTGACTCCGTATGCCCTCTCTTGTCCTTTAAATGAAGTAATGAACCCTGCTTGACTATCTATTTGTTATTTCTTTGCCTGACAAACATAAGGAGTATTTTAATCGTGACCTTCTGTAGGCTAAGTACCTTTAACAGCTAGTTTTGTGATCTTGTTGATTTAATGTCTTGAGGTAACTGACCAAGGTATTCGGAAGAATATAATAAATCCATATTTTGAAGAGCGAACTTTAACGGGCAATGGCTGTGTTACATATTGAATGAGGGTAGTCTGGGTATTTTCTGAAAAGTTCGATAAGAGTATAAAGTGACCCCCCAAAACCCTTCTTGTTCCTCAAGGTTACATCCAAAAACCCTCGTGTGCCCTTGCCGCTTCCTGTTCCTCCTCGTGCCGATACGTCTCGTATGCTCCTTCAAACCCTTCTCTCCCGCTCATTTTTCTTCACGAAAATCTCATCTCCCCCATAGAGTTCTCTTCCGTTCTTGGTTCTAGCTTCATCTCCAACAGCAACCAGCAAGAAAGAGTTGATACTCTGGGAGTTACGGCAAATGGATCAGCTAGAATCCGTCGCTCCTGTTGAAAGGAAGAGGAAGGGAAAAGAAACAGTTGAGGAGCCTTCGTCCAAGCAGCAAAGATGTCTAGAACCAGAAATAGCTATGGAAATTTCTTCTGCACAAGGTACCAGGCCTTCTCAGTCTATCGTGTTTTTAGAGAGTGGGAAAATTATTCCTCCAAGGATAATAGATTTCGGCGATGAATCCATGGTTTTGAAGTTTCCAGAACTTTTGGAGATTTTTGAGTTTCAGGATTGGAGGAAATTCCTAGAAAATCACCGTGTCTACTACCCTAGCCTGGTAATGGAATTTTATAATAATTTGTCTTTGAGCTGAGATAGGTCTGCTCTGATCTCGTCTGTTAAGGGAATTGAGATAGCAGTAACGTGTGACTCTCTCCACAAAGCTCTCAGTATTTCAGAAAAAGGGGAGGTGGAGAGAGGGTTTAGATATAGTCTGCATGAAGCCTTTTCGGTCATTACTGGTAAACCCAATAACATTCATGACAAGGGGCAATTGAAGCTAAAAGCTTACCAAACCTTATCATTTCCCCCTCTTCACAAGCTTCTTCAGAACATCATTGCCTCTATAGTCACCCCACAG
Source organism: Amorphophallus konjac (assembly GCA_022559845.1). Taxonomy (NCBI): domain Eukaryota; kingdom Viridiplantae; phylum Streptophyta; class Magnoliopsida; order Alismatales; family Araceae; genus Amorphophallus; species Amorphophallus konjac. The sequence goes on along the minus strand of CM040122.1, from coordinate 182,634,876 downwards.
ACTGGAGCTAGAGGAAGAATCACAGACACTCAGAGATTTCTTTTGTTCTGTCTGATTCAGCATGTAAAGATCTGTCTGCCTGAAATTATTTTTTCTGTCATGAAGGGGTGTATTGGGTCCAAAAGACACCTGCCCTACGCCGCCCATCTGACAGACATCTTCAAGTATTCAAAGATTTCCTTGGATGGAGAGGCCATGTCTGAAGTTAGGGGTCGAAACATATTTAACATGAATTTTGTTTCAGTATTTTTGGGCTTGGAGGGTTCTTCTCTCATGGGGCAGGTTAAGGCCCAGAAAGTCAAAGAATCACAAGCTCAGAGAGAGCTTCTGGAACACCCTCAAGAATATGCCCAAACAGTTTTAGAATTAGCTTCTGAGGTTGCTTTACAGGAGACACCATCTGAACAACCACTGTCTGCTACTTCTGCTGCACCTACTGAAGCATCTCTATCTTTTCAGAGGCTTGTTGAGATTGCATCTGAAGAAGTTAAGATGTCTGAAAACAGCATTCAAACTGAACTAGATACAAATATTGGTGGTTTGTTTGATTCCTTTGGGAAGACATCAGAAGAAGTGAGGCTGCCCGTGGAACATCCTGCTCAAGAGCAAGAAAGTAATGAGCAAGACCTTGCTGAGTTTGTTAATTTCATTCTTAGAGAGACTGTGGAGAAAAGCTTGGAAGACGCTGACAACGTGGTTACAGCTGAAATTATAGAACATGCACCTGTTGAAAACTCTGCAGATGATGATCTCATGGAAGAAAGAGTGGATGAGTGTTAGGAGAAAGTTACTGACATAGAACAAGAAGCAGAATCATCAAGTGAAGAAGAAGCACCTAAAAATGTATTTCCTGAAAAAGAAATCCAAGCTGAAGATGAAGATCGGGTTCCAGCAGGAGACAACTAAACGCCAGTACAAGAAGAAGCAGATGAGAGAACAGCACCTGGCTGTGAATCTTATGGTACACCCCTAGGTCAACCTCGACTTCTATCTGCTCGGGCACCCAACATTGAAGAACTCCTTATAAATTTGACTCAGCAGATGCAGAGACATGATAAGAAAATGGATGATCTGCTCAAGTATGTCACTCTAAATATTAATCAAGTTCATTCCAGGCTACTGAAGCTTGAAATTTCTCTCCTGACTGAATGGAAAAAGTTCCTGCTAAACAAGAAAGCTTCAGATGATGCCACCAGGTCCTCGATGGAAAGCTTGCAGGAGGTATGTTCAAAGATAGCAACAGCACTTCGTGAATTACAAAATGCTCATATTTCCTCCTTTAAGTCATCTGCCAGCATTATAGATCATTGTTTTGAGATCAGGACATCCTTAGAAGTTTTGAAGGGGTCATCTAGTGCCCTAGGTCCAGATGTCTAGAAGATCTATGACAAATTGATCGCTTTCTTAGCAGAAGTGAGAACTCTGACTGACAGATATGAATCTGTTAATATTCGCCAAGAAGACATCATTTCAGAAGTGGCACATGTCAGAAGCTCCGTTGTGTATTGGCTAGCTGAATTGTCCAATGACTTGAAGGATCTTCACTCTGCCTTGGGTTCAGCCCCTGGTCAGGCATCCTCCAGCAGAGGTCCAACTCAAGATTTCTCCTCTGCTGCTCCTAGGGGTAGACCACCACAAGACAGGCCGCGTGGCCCTTCCAGCAGACATGCCAGATTCTTTTCTCCTTAAAAAACAATGTTCTGTATTTTTTGCCCATTTTGAGGCTCTCTCACACTCTTGGACTTGTTAATTACATCTCATATCATTTGCATTTCTGCCTCCTTTTGTTTCTTTCTTTTTGATGTTGACAAAGGGGGAGAACTCAAGTCTTTGCTACTACTACGATTGAGAATGATTTTTTGTTGTTAATGATTCTTTAATATTCTTTAATGATGATTAATGATGGTGCTGATGATGTTTAGCTTTGAACAGGTTGAAATTTATTCTTGCAAAGACTCAAGACTCACAGTGTTGCCATCCATAAAAAAGGGGGAGATTGTTGAGTCTTTACATGTTTTGAGGATGACAACACTATGAGCCTTAGTGGAGAACAAAAAATATTTCTCTGTGGAAAATAAACTTCGAGTCACTTCAGTTATTTTCAGGGGTTGTCTTCGTGCTGTTTACTGAAGCAGCTCGATTTGTTCTGATGAACTTCGAGTCGTTTTCCTGTGAACCTCGTGTCGTTTCTTCAGTATTTAGTTGCTCATCTCGAGTCATCCTTTTTATTTTTGCTCTTGTGTTTTCGTGTCATTTACTGTAGTTACTCGAGTCATTTTCCTGCTTTCACTGTTTTATCACGTGTCGTTGTAGCCGGTCATGTCTTCTGTCTTCGTGTTGTTTTTCCTAGACCCCGTGTCCTTTTTGCTTTGTGACCACACTTCGTGTAGGGTTCTGTTTTCATCTTCGAGTTGGTTTTAGTCCGTGTCGTCCTCGTCTTCGAGTCGTTCGTAAGTTCGAGCAATTTTGTATTCGAGTCATTTTTTATGTCTTCGTGTTGTTTCTGTGTTTGTGTCTTCGTGTTGTTGTTTTTGTGTCTTCATGTTATTTTTATATTTGTGTCTTCGTGTTGCTTCTTTCTATCTTCGTCCAAGGTTCCTCTGATCGTGTGTTACTACCGTTTTACTCCGTGTTATTTCCTTCTCACCTCGTGCTGTTCTCATCTGACTTCGTGTCGTTCTCTTTGTAGTGTTAGCTTTGTTACTGTGGTACCTCGTGTCGTTCTTTCTTTATCTCGTGCTGTAGTCATCTTATGTACCTCGTGTCGTTCTCAGTATAGCGCACCTTTTGTTGTTTCTACACACCTCGTGCAGATTTAGCTTGAGTGTCAACCGACTTATTTCAGGTATATATATATAGAGAGAACCCTGAGTATTAATGGTTTTAATCTCTTTGCAGGAGAAGAAGAAAAACAAAAAGAAGAAGGTGGTCCGAGGAAGAATATTCCCCAGTGACTGGGCTGCACGTGATCCAATACTAAAGGAACCAATGCTATAAGGGCACGTGGAAAGAAAGTTCTGGATCGAGTGTGGGAGGCACACGCATTCTGTACCTTATCCACCTGCTGCTGCTATATATTGAAGCCTTTGTCCACAGATGAAGGTTGATCGAAAGGGAAAAAGAAAAAGCAAAAGTGCAGAGAGTTCGATCCAGCAAAAGAAGAGAAGAAAATAGAGGGCAGAAACTGAAGAAGAAAAAGAAGAGAGAATAGCATAGAGAGTGAGAGAGAGAGAGAGAGAGCTCGAAGCTGAGAGTTCAGAAAGAAGAAGAAGAAGAAGGATTCTGGTTTCAGGATCAAATCCGAACCAGTTTGCTCTATTGTGAGCTATATTCTGTGTTTTATCGTTCCAGCATTCAGTCTGCTGTATCTTTTTAGTTTCTTGTTTTTGATCTTTCTTTACTGTTCTAGTTTTGTCTCCGATTCTGAGGTTGAGATCGGTGGTCCTTCTATTCTGTTGGTTCAGGAGAAGGGAGACGCTGTCTCCAGTTGCAAGTGGTCGTGTGCTCCTTGTGGGTTCCCTCTAGGCTTCAGAGGAAGAGAGACCTTGGTCTCTGGTTCTAGTGACTGCAGATCACTAGTGTTCCCTCCGGTTGGAGGAAGAGGAACTTGTTTCCTAGTTTCTAGGGACTTGGCGTCCTTAGGGTTCCCTCCGGGTGTGGAGGAAGAGGGGAGGGTGTTCCCCTGGTGAAGCTGTGAATCAGCCGTTGTCGCAGATTGAGTCTGCTTGGCTAGCCGGTGCTAGTGGAAGCCTCACTTCGGTTTGAAGTGAGGGGTGGACGTAGGCAGACTGGAGGTCTGACCGAACCACCTTAAAAATCCCTGGCGCAGTGTGTTTAGTTTCTATTCTGGTTTTGGATCTATTCGGTAGATGCTTGTCTAGGCCGATCCATCTCTATCTTCCTAGCTGATCGTTCTGCGCGGTTAGTGTTTGGCCGTTAAGATCTTTTTCGGAAACTCCTAATTGAGAACCTATTTTTTAATCCTCAATGTTTTACTGGTAAAGGTCCATTCACCCCCCTTTGGACCTATCAATAATGACCCTTAGGGCCATGACTTAGCAACCTGTAAGAGTCCTAACCGGGATCATAACGATGTCAAGTCATCGACAACACAAGTCTTAGGTTACATCCCCTGACAGCAGCATGCTACAGACGACAATCCCAAGATTCAAAAAAAAAATGAACGATAAAATATGGGGTTAAAAAATAGAAATACCCTGGCAGCCTCAGTTAACTCCCCCCCCCACCCCAAGGGATAACTGAGGGCAAAAATTGCCATCAACCCAATTAAGGTGAAAATCCGCAAGGGCGCCTCAGGCAAAATCGGGTAACCTCTCGATGCGAAAACCTGCAAGGGTGCATCAGAAAAAGTAAAAGGGGGCCAGCTCTAGCGAAAACCCACAAGGGCGGTGGAGCTGGTAAAGATAATAAAAAAAACCCTCTTCCTCTCTACTCCTCACTGATAAAAGTCATCGACCGCGACGTCCCGCCGACGGCAAGTTCGACATCACTACACAATGATGGTGGCCATTACACCCCCGTGGGTCGGTCATCGCCAATTCCAGTGACAGTCTCCGGCTATAACACCTTAAACGGTTAGCCGGCCAGCATCAGTCCCAGATCCAGTACCAGCCTCCGGCTACAACACCCTGAACGGTTAGTCGACGAGCTCCAGTTGCAGCTATGACAGCAGTCCCAATCCCAGCTCCAATACCAGCCTTTGGCTACAACACCTTGAATGGTCAGCCGGCCAGCTCCAGTTCCTGCTGCAACAGCAGTCCCAGTTCCAACTCCAGTCCCAGCCTCCCGCTATAACACCTTAAATGGTCAGTCGGCCAGTTCCAGTTCCGGTCCCAGCTTCCGGCTACAACACCTTAAATGGTCAGCCGGCCAGTTCCAGTCCCCATTCTAACACCAGTTCCAGTCCTAGCCCCAGTCTCCGGCTACGTCACCATGGCAGTCAACCAGACGGCTCCAGCTCTAGTTCACCAGACCAAACAACTCCAGTAATACAGGCTGAAGCACTCTAATAGGTTGGCCTCCAGCTTCCAGTCTCCCGCAATACATGCCATCACACCCTGACGGGTCGGCCCCCAGCCCCCAGCCCCCAGCTCCTAGCAACATAGGCCAACACCCCCCCTCGGGGTTAGCCTCCAGCCGCCAGTTCCCAGCTCCCAGTCCCTCGAATTATTGGACATGTACACATTACTTCCCGATTTCCCAATTCCCAGCCAGTCCCTAGTCCACATACCAAATTGAGTGAATCGCCAGGACCCAGCACTCAGCCTCCAGGCCTTGGTACTCAACCTCCAGCTTCCAGTGCCCTACCCCCAATACCTAGTACTCAGCCTCCAGTCCCTGGTACTCAGCTTCCAGTACCCATTACACAGCATCTAGTGTTGATAGTTCTTTTGTGATGTGATGAATGATGTGAATGTGAAGGTGTATGAGAAATATGTGAAAGTGTGTGCTCCAACAATCACAAGATCAAGAGCATGGGCATGTCATCAATGTTTATGAAGAGGAAAAATAAAAACACACGCCGGGGCGTGGAGCAAAGGAATAAAATAAAAACACACCGTAGGTGTGGAGCAAGTGAAATAAAAAGAAAGTATGCAAAGATGATGACAAAGATGGACAATACCCAAATAAAGATATGTGTTCGCCACCAAAGTAATTAAAGTAGTAAAACCACAATAATACCTTGGAAAGAGCCGGTTGAAGTCACCCGCCGCGGGAGAGAGAAAACCAGGCGCACAGTCGAAAAATGGTCTAGTAGACGATCGCAATCCAGCAGAAAATGTTATTCCAGATGACCGCTAGAGCACCCAGAACAACAGTTTGGAACTTAATCTCCACCCCTCTTTGCAGGCCACAAAGGTTGGGCCTCGTGCAATGAGTCATGTAAACCTGCGAGGAAGTGTAGACAACAAGAAAAACAACCCAATTAGCCCTTAGGCAAGTGTAGTAACTATAACTCAACTAAGCTAATATGCATAAAAGAAGGGTGAATACTTGGGGGTTTAGGTTTTTTAACCCCTGTGGGGCATAAAAAAGATGGGAGGATGTTTTGAAAAGATGATTGAATGCAGAGAACGTGGAGAAAAGAAGAGGGGAGATGCTATGGATGCAAGGGAATAATAGACAAAACCAAATACCAAAGAACACAAACTAGACCAAAGAACTTTCTACTCCCTGAACTAGAAGCTTGGTGGACGTGGAAGTAGCTTCTCCTTGGTTAGAAGTGGCTCCAGAATGCAGCAGCACTTCGACGTAATCTTCAAAAATCTCCTCCTCAAGCCATGAACTCATGGGTCCTATTTATAGGCCCTCAAACCCTAGGTTTGAGTTGGAGGGATAATGACTTGGAAATAGACCTGAACTAGATAATCCTTTAAGATAATACCCCCAAGAGTCCATAGAAATAAACAGAAGGTTCTGAGAGTCTCTGGTGAGAGAGAAATCAAAGGATGAAGGACTCTAATTCGTCCACGGCTGAGGAGAGGAAGAATAGGCAGAGCAGGACTCTCTGTTCCACTAGCGGTCTTGCGATAGACCGCTAGCCCTAGTAAACAGTCGTTCAATAGACCGCTAAGAACATGCGTCCAGAAGAAGATAAGATTAAAGAGACCCAGCAGGACTCTCTGCCCATTAGCGATCTAGAGATGGACCGCCAACGCCCACCTTGCGGTCGTACGATAGACCGCTAAGGGAGTGGACGTGGCAAAAGAGATAAAGGCTAATAAATCCACAACTTAATCCACAAAATAATCCTCATGAGCCCTTATCTAGGCCCAATAAGGTGAAGTGACGAGAAATCAATGGAGCTAAGTCCAACCAAAGAGAATGACCCATAAAATTAAGCCAAAAAATGACCAAAAATGGCCCAATAAGTGGTGAATAACTCGGGACATCATAAAAATAAATAAGGAGATGACCCAACTTATTGATCATAAAACGGGTGTCAACAGATGCTCCTCTTGGACGTTCTCTTTGCAGGGGAGCGAGCGGAGGTGAAGTGAACGCAACATGGAACATGGAGGTGAAGCGAAAATGAAGCGAAGTGGACTGAAAAGCGGGCGTTAAGGTAAACCGACACCCGTTCTCAACCAGTGAGCGATAGGAATCTTTCGGAAAACTTCGAATCAATCACAAGGAACAGCGAAACCGAATGACGCAAGCTTGGAGGAACTATCAACTAAAGGAAAGGAAAACACGACCAACCTCCTCACTGGAATGCACAGCTGATAGGCGGTCGGAGCGAACAGAAAAGAGAAGACACAAATAACTAAACTCCAGATAGGAATCCTCAGCTAACCAGACCAAGCAAAAAGATCAAAGGAAACCTTCCAACTCAGAGTGGAATAACTCTCCTTACTCAAGACCATGGACACATAATTATCCACCATTACTGAGACACTTCTAGACAGATGAGGGCACGTGAATGCTCAAAAATGCGCATGATGCATGCTGGGTTAAAATAAAAAGAAATCATCAAACCGAATGCAAAGAAAGATAAAAATAGGAAGATACTCAAGAATAGTATTGCTAGACCGGATAAATCAGGGTCAGGATACTACCTGCAACCATGGCGTGCAAGATAGAACCATTGTCCCCCAATTCTTCCAACCTAACGGCCTATCCAACGATTAAACAGATGCTCCTAGATCATCATTGTTTTTGTTAGAGGGGAACATCAGATCCCGGAACACATGAATGACCAGCCGGTTCTCGAGATAATATATCATACATACCATATAGTAATGCATTAAGGGACTAGGGATCGACATACTTACCTGACTTACCTGCTTGGCGATTGTGATGGTGTGACATGCGATGGCATTTGTGATTTTGATAATGAAAGGGTTAGCCATCAATAATCATATATAAGATAAACATTAAGCATAACCAAGATATGAACCATTTTAAGAGCAAAATGTTTCCAATCATTCAGTAATAAAACGGTCTAGTAAAGGACCGCCAGCAGTAGAATAACGGTCATGGCATGGACTGCTAGCCAAGGCGGTTCACATTCCTCAAGGTAAATGGCTCAGATAAGAAATGGTCTAGGGAACGACCGTGAAGGACTAAGTAGCGGTTTAGCGATAGATCGCTAAGACCTGGGAGATTTCAAAAACCAAAAACACCCGTTCGATCTCCCACTTCACTCATTCACCCAAACCAACCACCCATCATCCTCTAGCGAAAACCTCACCGGTGACCACCGCGGTTCCCACACCCCATCCCCACTATGGTGAAGAAACGGGCCGTGAAGAGCCTCCAACGGCAAATAGAGGAGGAGGGAACACCACCCCCGGCGATGGCGGACCCACCGGTGGAGGAAGAAAGGCCAGCGGTCCAAATGGAGAGGGAAGTAGTCCCCACAGCGGACGAAGGCCTTGAGGATGGGGAAGATGGAGAGGATGAAGCTCTCGTGGCGGAGGAGGCTCCGGTGGCGGCGGTGGCCGGGCGCTCATCGGAGGTAGGCCGTGAGCACTAAAAAAAACCCATTTTCTCATTTTTTTAATTTTTTGAATGCATGCATGTGTATAGAATGGAAGGGAAATGGGTCTGGGGACCCATTGAAATAAATTGTAGGCCATTCGGGCCATTTCCACGAACTGGGGAAACGAGGCAAACATTGCCCGTTCTCTGGGTTCCTAGCGGTCCTTCTAGTGACCGCTAGGGAAAATGGCGGTCTAGGGACAACCGCTAAGGGATAAGAAACTGACTAAGGACGACCGCTAGGGAAACATAGTGATGTGACACAACCTAGGACTCAACAAGCAAGCACAATTAAGCATTCAAAACGGACCGATAATGGCAATCGCTCACCCGATGCTCACTAAGACCCGGGGGTAACTTGGCAATGCCAAGGGGAGGTTGTGTGGGCTGGGCCCTTGCTGGTAGAGGGTCAGCAAGGCCAAGGTTTGATTCCCCAAGGGTATGGCTGCCCAAATCAAGGGTCCGACGAAGTGCCAAAGGGCACGGGTTCCACTCTCTTCCCACGATGATCACTTATAGCAATGAGCTTAAGGATCGGGCTCTCGTCACGGCCAGCGGAGTTTATGAACTAATATTAAAAGAACAAGCATGAATTAGAGCAAAGTTTTGGAGCACTCACTCGACCGGTTTGAAGAAACTGGTCCCGCTCGGAGACGAGGGCGAGCGGGGAAGCGTGGGTTCCCCACACGCCGTGCCGGGGTAGCTTGACATGTTTAAGCTATTACAACACTACACCTCTCGCAGGAGGGGGGACCTTGGGGTGGGGGTTAATGATATTACAATCAATACTACCTCCACGCAGGGAGGGGCCTTCAGCCGGCCAAGCGGGGAGGGGAAATCAAAGCAAAGAGTGAGGAATAAGTGATGACATCGAATCTGCCTGCTGTCTGCGGATAAGGACAGATAGCCGGTGTTGCATCTGTAGAACATGCTCAAGAATTTTGCTGAGGGTGAGACCAGTGGGGATCTCTTTGTCTCTGGAACAGGAGTGCCTCTGAATTTTTCCAATTTCTTCAGGGGTTGCTGCCGGCCTGGGCGGGAGCACGAACAGGGTTGCTGATTCTCGGATTGTCTGCAACAGATTATCAACAGCAAGAAGACGCGGCTGCCCTGACCGTTCCCGAACTCCGAATCCGTCACCGTTGGAACCGTTGGAACCGTGGGTGAGTCCTCTTTACAGCAGAACAAACAAGGATGCCAAAAGATGCCGGTGAAGATCAGAGGACTCAGAAAAGTGAGGAGTGGTCGATGCAGATAGTGGGAAGCAGAGTCGAATGCCTGAGGAAGAAAATTGGTAACTTCTGCTGAAAGATGCCGAACGGAGTTCCGCTTCTTGGTTCTGAAAGTAGACAGGGAGAGGAAGAACTTTGCAGAAGAGCTCTTGAGTTGATTCTTCCGAGGTTCGTCGTGGTGAAGCTTCTACTCCGGTTCTGGTACTCAGCAGGGGCAGCTCTGCGCAGTTGTGGGAGAATGGAGCTCCCGAGTAGCACACAGCTCGGATGAAGATGAAACCACCGCCGTTGCGAAGAAGACCGGTAGACACTTCCGTGGATATCTCTTGGGCCTTCAGATTCGCTGGGATGTGGTCGGGGTCACCTCTGCAATCTGCTACTCTTCTGCTGGCTGCGAACTGAAAACTGGAGGTTGAAGATGATGGGGGGAAATGGGGTATATGGGAGGGGAAATGGAGGTGGATGAGTGTGGGGAGAACCCTGGCTGTGAGGGGGTCTAGGAGGGGGTGTTCGAAGGTGTGGGGGGGGGGAAGAATAGGGTCTGGAGGGGGTCTAACAGGTGGTGGGAGGAGGAGCTACGAATTTGGGCTTGGAGGGAGAAGGGGGAAGGTGAGGGGGGCACAAGTGGGTGGAGGGAATGTGAGTTTGAATTTCCTTTAATGTGGGGTGATCAATGGTGGTCTTGGGGATGGGAAGAGATGCCTTGGGAAGGTGGAGGGCTGCTTGGGGAAGGGGATGGGTAGTTGGAGGTTGGAGGGTGGGGTGTGGATTGGTGGAGGGTCTATTGGGACTAGGGGGAAGTAATGATGGCTTGTGGGAAGTTGTAGAGGAGTTAATGGAGGTAGGTGGGAGGGTGGAGGTAGGTGGGAGGGGAGGAGAGAGAAAATTTTTGAAATTGGGTGTGGAGGAGAGAGAAAGGAGAGTGAAAGAGAGAAATTAAGAGAGGGATGGGTGGGGAATCTCTCCCCTAGTGTTTCTCACCCAAATAATGGAATCTCTCCAGTAGATAAGAAGTTTGAACTCTCAAAATGGCAAGTTTTTCATTCATTGATTCATTAAGTTGAAATGGGGGGAATGGGGTCCTATATATAGGAAACCCACATTTCTACAAAAGTCCCTGACAATTGACTTAATGACAAATAACCGAGGGGGTAGGGGAGAGCCCTTGGGCCAAGCGTAATGAGTTGGGCCCAATAGCTAACTAGACAACCTAATGACACTCAAACTTAGGTAAATGAGCATAAGACCTAGGAACATGACTCAAATAAAAGGGAAAATACATCAAATGACTCAAATAAAAATTACATAGGACTCAAAATTAAATGACTAGACCATGCCGGATGTAACCGGGACGCGGAGACGAGCTGTGAACGTGGGCATGGGAGGTGATGTCCCCATCATACTCCCGAGGTGCGGAGAACTCGACTCTGTCGAGTAAGTGTCCTTCCCTCCTTAGAGGGTGTAGAAGTGGTACTGCCCTCAAGTCTTCCGAACGAGACCAATCCATCCACTTGCCGATATAGCGCTCGTATACCTTGCTCCTGGTGGTAGTGACATGTTCATCCAATATTCGTTCAATGCACTCACGCTGGGCTCTCCAGGCTGGTGGACTCTCCTCACGGGTGGGTGCTCTCTCAATAGAGGGAATAGGCTCAATATCCTCACTAGGTACCACCGTGGGTCCCTTGTATGGCACTAGGTCGGCGACATTGAATGTGGGACTTACCCCATATTCCTCAGGGAGATCTAACTCATAGGCATTTGCACCAATGCGCCTCAGGACCTGGAAGGGACTAGCCCCACGTGGCCTCAATTTGGAGATGGCTCCCGGGGAGAGCCTCTCCGTCCTTACCATCACAAAGTCACCCTTATGGAATTCTTGGTGACGTCGATGAGAGTCGGCTTGCCTTTTATAAGTCACATTCTTCTTGCTAATGTGCTTGCGGATCTCTTTATGCAATGTTGTGTATGCAGACATTCTGGGGGTGATGGGTGGACCTGGGCAACCAAAAGTAGACCTATCGTGTAATGATGCAGTGTAGACTTTGGTTAGCCTAGGTGGGCCGGGGCACCCGTAGGTGGCCCTATCATGCAAATTGGTGATAAATATTGGGGGACCCGGACATCTGTAGATGCCTTTGACATGCTTAAGACCCATGATGAATGAAGGTGGACCATGACATCCGAATATGGACCACTCATACTTTCTACTTGACATGTGGGTGATATGAATGAATGGACCCAACATAGTGTTCCTGCCAAGGGGTATGGTAAGCCTAGACACATGCATGCTTTTCCCAAAGGTGACTTCCATGTGTATAGCTGTGGGATAACCTTTGAACTCTCATTGGAAAGGATCGAATGGATCTAAGAAGGTGGTCATCATGGGGTGGGGCACAACCTTATTACCTAGGGATATGTGGCCCAAGGTCATGGCTCCCAAGGTGTAACCCGGGTCTAGGATGGGGTGGATTGGATCAAACATGGTGGGTTGGGATAGGGAAAGGTGGGTGGTGGATAAGGTGGTTGGGTCCCATGGGTTCTTTGACCCCCATTGGAATGGATCAAAGGGATCATAAAAAGGGTTATCGAGGGGGAGGGGCCCTATGTCCTCAAGATCCTCAAGTGGTGGTGGGTCATCCTCCTCTAATGAGACAATTGGGCCGAAGTTATTTGTGAGTGGGTCGACCATGAGGGAAGGGCTTGACTTTCCACCGGATATAAGAAGCTCCAAATTGAGGAGAAGGTCGGGCTCCTCGGGTGTGGGGAGAAATAGAAGGAGGTCACTAGTGTAGCATCCAATGGTGCAAACCGAGGTGATAGACCCGACACAAAGGTGTAGGAGGTCAAGGCTCCTAGATTGGTGGGCCATGAGGGTCAACAAGCCGGTCAACTCATATTGCCAAGCTAAGCCCTTGAGAAGGTCCTCTAAGGTTTCCACTTGGTAGGATGTTTGGATTATGGTGTGATAGGAGGAGATGTGCACTATGGGAAGGTTTTCCTTTATGGGAAGGCAATCGTGGGCCGTGATCTCTCTTATTGGGCTCTTCTTTAGCCAACTAATAAGGGGTTCCTCTAAGATGAGTTTGGCCCTAACTAGAGAGGGTGGTGTAACGTGAAGGTCACCATGTGATGCTTCTTCTTCTTCTTGGTCATGGGTTTCCTCCAAGGTAGGGAGTGGGTTTGGGGTGTTCACCACTATAGGATCGGGTATGGGTTCCTTCTCTAAGGTGGTGAGAGGGTCTTTTGGTGGTATGGTGATGAGGGTTGGTGTATGGCGCACCCGGGGTGGAAGGTAAAGGGAAACTTGGTTTGGGATAGGGAGGGGAAGTAGTGGGGGACTAGGACATGGGGGTTCTGGGGGAGGGAGTGGGAGATGGGTTGGTTGGGGTGGCTTGGGTTGGCCGGTCTTGGGGGGAGTGTCCCTTATAGGAAAAATGGAGGGGTAGGGGTGGTCCGTTATTGGGGAAACTTGGTCAGTTAGGGGTCTCTTCCCCTTAGGATCGGCCAGTTGTGGGGGGGTGGAGGTGGGGGCCAATTGGGTTTGGATAGTGACGTTTGTGGGAGGAGGTTTTGGTTGGGGTGTGGGGATCCTCATGGGATTTGGTGGAGAGTTGGTCATGGGGCCCAATTGGGTATGGGGACCTATGGTTGTGGTGTGGACTTGGAGGTGGGGTGTAATTGTAGTGGTTGGGGTAGGAGAGATGGGAAGTGGTGGGGAATGGGTGATTGGGGTCTTGGATTGACTGGGTGGGGATGATGGAGTTGAAGTGCTCCTTGGACTTTGGTGATTTGAGTAGGAGGGAGAGGGTTGGAGAGTGTAGGTTTTTCTAAGCTCGGTCTTCATCTCATCCCAAGTGCTAATTGGAGCCTCCCTACGGATCTTTCTCAAACCTTCCACAACTAACCAATGAGTTTTAGCTTGTTTGGAGAGGTGTGCCTTGGCTAGCCTCATTCTCCTTCCTTCGTTCAAGGGGCAACTTTTAAAGAATTGGTCTAGGGAAATCTCCCAATCTAGGTAAAGGCTTGGGCTGTTGGATCCATCAAAGGCGGGGGTTTTGATTTTCAAGTGTTCTAAAAATATGGTTTCAAGATTTCCCCAAAGGTCACTCTCATTCACTCTTGGTACACGGCTATTTCCTTCAAGTCGGTCGAGTCGAGACATGATATCTTCAAGCCGATTAAGGACATTAGGTAGGGCTTCTATGATAGAGGTGTTGCTACCCACTTTGTTGGCAATGGAGCTTCCATGAGGATTTGGACTTATTGGGAAAGTTGATGGGGATGGATATGACGGGTATGAAGTGGCCATTCTAGTGGACATGGGAGATGCAACCGAGGATTCTAAATACATAAACATGCCCTAGGACCAACTTGTGGAGAGACAAGTTGTGAACTTGCCCTGATACCAATTGATGTGACACAACCTAGGACTCAACAAGCAAGCACAATTAAGCATTCAAAACGGACCGATAATGGCAACCGATCACCCGATGCTCACTAAGACCTGGGGGTAACTTGGCAATGCCAAGGGGAGGTTGTGTGGGCTGGGCCCTTGCTGGTAGAGGGCCAGCAAGGCTAAGGTTTGATTCCCCAAGGGTATGGCTGCCCAAATCAAGGGTCCGACGAAGTGCCAAAGGGCACGGGTTCCACTCTCTTCCCACGATGATCACTTATAGCAATGAGATTAAGGATCGGGCTCTCGTCACGGCCAGCGGAGTTTATGAACTAATATTGAAAGAACAAGCATGAATTAGAGCAAAGTTTTGGAGCACTCACTCGACCGGTTTGAAGAAACCGGTCGCACTCGGAGACGAGGGCGAGCGGGGAAGTGTGGGTTCCCCACACGCCGCGCCGGGGTAGCTTGACCTGTTTAAGCTATTACAACACTACACCTCTCGCAGGAGGGGGGACCTTGGGGTAGGGGTTAATGATATTACAATCAATACTACCTCCACGCAGGGAGGGGCCTTCAGCCGGCCAAGCGGGGAGGGAATTCAAAGCAAAGAGTGAGGAATAAGTGATGACACCGAATCTGCCTGCTGTCTGTGGATAAGGATAGATAGCCGGTGTTGCAGCTGTAGAACTTGCTCAGGAATTTTGCTGAGGGCGAGACCAGTGGGGATCTCTTCGTCTCTGGAACAGGAGTGCCTCTGAAATTTTCCAATTTCTTCAGGGGTCGCTGCCGGCCTGAACGAGAGCACGAACAGGGTTGCTGATTCTCAGATTGTCTGCAATAGATTATCAACAGCAGGAAGACGCGGCTGCTCCGACCGTTCCCGAACTCCGAATCAGTCGCCGTTGGAACCGTTGGAACCTTTGGTGAGTCCTCTTTATAGAAGAATAAACGGGGATGCCAAAAGATGCCGGTGAAGATCAGAGGACTCAGAAAAGTGAGGAGTGGTTAATGCAGACAGTGGGAAGCAGAGTCGAACGCCTGAGGAAGAAAATTGGTAACTTCTGCTGCAAGATGTCGAACGGAGTTCCGCTTCTTGGTTCTGAAAGTAGACAGGGAGAGGAAGAACTTTGCAGAATTGCTCTTGAGCTGATTCTTCCGAGGTTCGTCGTGGTGAAGCTTCTACTCCGGTTCTGGTACTCAGCAGGGGCAGCTCTGCGCAGTTGTGGGAGAACGGAGCTCCCGAGTAGCACACAGCTCGGATGAAGATGAAACCACCGCCGTTCCTAAGAAGACCGGCAGGCACTTCCGTGGATACCTCTTGGGCCTTCAGATTCGCTGGGATGTGGTCGGGGTTGCCTCTGCAATCTGCTACTCTTCTGCTGGCTGCGAACTGAAAACTGGAGGTTGAAGATGATGAGGGGAAATGGGGTATATGGGAGGGGAAATGGAGGTGGATGAGTGTGGGGAGAACCCTGGCTGTGAGGGGTCTAGGAGGGGGTGTTCCAAGGTGTGGGGGGGGGGAAGAATAGGGTCTGAAGGGGGTCTAACAGGTGGTGGGAGGAGGAGCTACGAATTCGGGCTTGGAGGGAAAAGGGGGAAGGTGAGGGGGGCACAAGTGGGTGGAGGGAATGTGAGTTTGAATTTCCTTTAATGTGGGGTGATCAATGGTGGTCTTGGGGATGGGAAGAGGTGCCTTGGGAAGGTGGAGGGCTGCTTGGGGAAGGGGATGGGTAGTTGGGGGTTGGAGGGTGGGGTGTGGATTGGTGGAGGGTCTATTGGGACTAGGGGGAAGTAATGATGGCCTGTGGGAAGTTGTAGAGGAGTTAATGGAGGTAGGTGGGAGGGTGGAGGTAGTTGGGAGGGGAGGAGAGAGAAAATTTTCGAAATTGGGTGTGGAGGAGAGAGAAAGGAGAGTGAAAGAGAGAAATTAAGAGAGGGATGGGTGGGGAATCTCTCCCCTAGGGTTTCTCACCCAAATAATGGAATCTCTCCACTAGATAAGAAGTTTGAACTCTCAAAATGGTAAGTTTTTCGTTCATTGATTCATTAAGTTGAAATGGGGGGAATGGGGTCCTATATATAGGAAACCCACATTTCTACAAAAGTCCCTGACAATTGACTTAATGACAAATAACCGAGGGGGTAGGGGAGAGCCCTTGGGCCAAGCCCAATGAGTTGGGCCCAATAGCTAACTAGACAACCTAATGACACTCAAACTTAGGGAAATGAACACAAGACCTAGGAACATGACTCAAATAAAAGGGAAAATACATCAAATGACTCAAATAAAAATTACATAGGACTCAAAATTAAATGACTAGAGCATGTCGGATGCAACTGGGACGCGGAGACGAGCTGTGAACGTGGGCATGGGAGGTGATGTCCCCATCACATAGAGATTTTTGAATTTTGACTTTAAATTGCAATGCAATGCTTTTATGGATGACTAACTCAAACTTTTTTATATGAATGCAGGGGAAGAGGAAGACCCGTATTTCATGGCTGCAAGTTCGGGCAGTCTATTTGGCGCTACCGGATTATCAGAGAGAGAGGTTGGCAACAATGGGGTTCGGGGAACTCCTTAGCATAGAAGTGATGAGGATCGACATAGCGCTGCTGTATGCACTCCACGACAGATGGCATCCGATTAGTAGGGCATTTTTATTTCCATGGGGACATATGATCTGACTTTAGAGGATGTCGCTCAGATCACGGGTTTGAGAGTATATGGAGCACCAGTGACCGGATGGACATATGCAGAATACCGGGCGGAGGCACAGGAGCTTCTGGGATTGGAGCTGATGAGGCCGGGTTGACACTCTTCGATGCTGGCACGGGTGACTCTCCAGGAGAGTCTTGGACTGAGAGGAGCAGGGATCAGTGTTGGTGAGCTGCCAGAGAGCACTTGGGGATATTGACTGATCGGGCACGAGAGAGAGTGTCTGCGGGACTGGGGCCAGAAGGGGACATCACCCTCCGTCGCTTCATGATACTGCTATTCGGGAAGCTCCTTTTTACGACGAGGGCAGATGGAGTGAGCGTCAGACTCCTCCCTCTTTTGAGAGATCTGGACGGAGCTGGCGAAAATGCATGGGGAGCTGCGGTATTGGCTTTTCTGTTCGACTCCCTTAGCACGACCGACCGGCAGACCATGCTAGGTGGGTCCACACCTCTTCTTCAGGTAAATGCTGAACTCTAAATGCTTATGATTATGCATATGCTTATGCTCATGATTATGATATGCTGACATCTAACTCATGTAGGTTTGGAGCTACCTATACCTTCCGGGCCTAGGGCGGGACAAGGAGGTACATCCGGACTGGGTACCAATCGCGAGGCGGTGGATGGTGGTTCGGGACACAGGATCACTGCGGCGCCTAGTGCGGGTGATTAAAGATGACATGGACACCTTCCCATATGCATTGGTAAGTTTCTAAACTTAAACCCTTCTAAATGCAATTAAATGCTCTTTATATGCTTATGAATGCTGATATTGAATGTTGACTTTTCAGGTGCGCTAGACACCGTACAGGGATGAGGACCATGATGGGCAGTCTTGGGTGGAGGCGGCCTTGGCGTATGGAGGCCGAGATATCTTGCTACACTACTTCAACATCATCGAGCCTCTGCACTTCCGATTGATCATGAGGACGCACGGGGTTCACCAGCCCGAGGTAGAGTTCTCGGCCAGAGATGATGAGCGGATCGGGCGATCCTCCCGGGGCATGAGCAGCGACATCGACTGGGTGACGAGGGCAGTAGACCAGATCAGAGATTGGACCCGCTGAGGCAGAGTGGTCCGAGCCCAGGTGACGAGCGATGAGGCATACCTGAGGGCCTATGCCCGAAGGTACGACGATCAGGTGTTCTACGGTACTCGACGACCAGTAAGACTCTCTCAACCATGCTTCTTTAATTAATTCTAAATGCACTGACTCATGGACTTCCTATATACAGCTAGACCCGCAAGGGCGCATAGCCGAGCTCCAGGGTCTCCTCCACTCCACCGTCCAGCAGAGGGACGAGTTCTAGCGTGCGCTAGAGCTACTGGTGAGTTCTAAACCTTAGACTTAATTATGCAAATAATTATGAATGCGACTGACTACGACTTCTAAAAATGCAGAGAGCTGAGGGAGTGCAGCGGGCGGGACCAGATGCTCCATCATCATCCTTACAGCCAGCGGTAGATCGGGCCGAGAGGGACGCTGACTTTGCTCGAGCGGTTGCTCGGGCCGAGGAGGGCGAGGCTACGCTCGTAGAGAGGGTAAGCAAAAACTAGCTGACTCCTTTCTATTAAATGCTTATGATATGCAAATGACTAACTATAAATGAATGCTTATGCAGGCGAGGGAGTTGACCGCAGCGCTGGCTGAGGCTGAGTGGGCCCGAGGAGAGGCGGACCAGCTTCAAGGAGAGATGGCTGAGGTGGCTCCTCTTCGAGCAGAGGTGGAGAGGCCGAGAGCGGGGGCGACAGGAGCGGCAGATTATCAGCGAGAGGCGATAGAGCTGAGGGCGGAGATTAGAGCGCTGGAGAGGGCGCTCCGGCTAGTGTGAGATGATCTTCCCATAGCGTGTCGCAGAGTGGCGAGTGGAGCGGAGCTCGAGACTACCTCACAGGTTCCTCTGGCCATCGGAGGAATGAGGAGGAGGAGCGACGACGACATCACCGAGAGGAGGGGAGCACCTTCATGGCGCCGCCGGCAAAGAGGCGTGAGGGGATAGTTGCGGTACAAGAGAGGGACCCACCGGGGCATGAGTTGCACTTTCTTCTTTTTTTATGGACAAGTGCACATGACTTTTATGTTAGTGATCTTTTTTGTCTTTTCAAATGCAATGTGAATGCTGACTTACTAACAAGGACTCCTAGGACTGACACAGAAATTGTGAGAGAGAGAGAGAGAGAGAGAGAGAGAGTTTTTGTCAAAACAGGGGAAAAGGTGAAAAACGGTCGACTGGACGACCGCTAGGATGAAGAAACAGTCAATACACGACCGTTGGGGGATATGGAAATAAGGCGGTGGAAGGAGGTGGAAAACGGTCGCCTGATGACCGCTTACGGGCTGCTAGCGGTCATGCGATAGACCGCTAAGGAGAAAACTCAGTGAAGTCCAAACAGGACTCTCCGTGGGAGTCCGAACTAGGGTCAAAAGACACCTAATC
Source organism: Amorphophallus konjac (assembly GCA_022559845.1). NCBI lineage: Eukaryota > Viridiplantae > Streptophyta > Magnoliopsida > Alismatales > Araceae > Amorphophallus > Amorphophallus konjac. The sequence continues at coordinate 182,615,580 of CM040122.1, read as the reverse complement.
TGCTCTAAGACTTATCCTAACTTAATCTGAAGCTAACTAGCCTCAATCCTAATGCATTATGACTAGAATTAGAGCCCTACAATTAGGAATACACCCAGAATTCACATCTCATAGATTTCTGCTCAAGAAAACCTTGAAAACTCCCTTAAAGTCATCCAAGTCATTATGAAGAGGAGCCTTAAGGCTAGTACTATGGGGAAGGTGGCCTACACAGGGCCAAAGCCGGCTAGAAGGGAACATGGGGAGTTGCAAAGGCTTACATCCATCCCCAAGCACTTGAGCACAAGCTCCTCAAGAGAGGTAAGTTCAAGTTAATCTTCAAAAATTCTGAATTTTCTTAAAGTCTTCCTCTCATGGCATCTCTTCTTCTTCCTTTCTTCTTTCTTCTTTCTTCTTTTTTCTCTTAGCTCCTTCCTGGCCCAAGGTGTTACTCTAACCTGAAGTGGGTGGCTCCCTTAATAAAAGAACTCCCTTTAGAAGTCACTTCCATCCTAAGGGCATGGCACCTACAACCTTTTTTAGTTTTAGCCAAGAATTTTCAAAAACTTTCATATGATTAGCCTAGCATTTCAGCCCTCGTGGAGTTGTGGCACCCCCAAACTCATGCATTCATATTCCCATCCTTTGAAGTCACCATCCTTCTAGAAGAGGTAGAGACCTACCTAGCCCTTCCTAAGACTAAGGTGGGGGATGAAGACTTAGTGTGCCACACGGTTGAGCCAATAAACCCTTATCTAATTTTAGGGGATTTTATTCACAACCCAAAAGATGTTAGGATAATGATTAGCCCTCACCACATTCATTTGATCCCCATGGCTCAATGGATCACTGCTTATTGTAAAAATAAGAGCGGGAGGTTTGAAACCATAGCCAAAGCCGTCTCAGTTTGCTTATGTGGGGTTTTCCTCTTTTCTATCACATACCACCTTTTGGATATCCAAAACCTTAGCATCATTAGTGACTTGTGGCAGGGTTTGTCCATTTCTCAGGCCATTCTTTCATACCTTTATGAGGGTCTTAGCTCAGCTTGCTTCAAGAGGGCCTCTCTCCGGGTCCATGATTATCCTTGAGTGCTGGTTGGGAGTTAGATTGAAGTTCTTACCCAAGAAGGACGTTCCTTCAGCTAGCTGCATATTTGAGAGTCACCCACTCTTCTATATAGAGGCACATTTGGCTTCTCTTCATAGGTTGAGTGCCGGACGGTGGATAAGAAAACAAGGGATGAATGGCGCCTCTTCCTCAACATATTGCGAATTGATAAGTTCATGATGCGACCGCGGCTTCTTCAAGGCACTACTCTGAGATTACCCCAGCGACTGGGCCTAGACCTACAACTAGTGGGAAGCACCATCTTGACGATCTACAACCCACACCGGTGCTACTTGTAAATCAGGGCTACCTCGCACTAAGGTTTCAGCACTATCACACTACCCTCCTCATCAAGCTAGCAAGATCGGGACCGAGGAGGATGAGCGGGCAGTCCAGAGCGCTCTGACTATGTGGGAGATCAGCTGCGACCGTACCTTGCCAGTTGAAGTGACAGAGGATGAAGAGGAGTACCAAACTTATGTGAAGGAATTATGCAAGATCCGGCCTTGTGCGGACAAGAAATTGAATGTCTTTTGATCTTTATGATGTAAACTTTGCATTTTTTATTAATAGCATGATGTATAATGAACCTTGGATGAATAAATGAGAAGTTTGTTTGAAAAGATGAGCAACAGACTTTTGTTTTTGCATGATTAATTGAATGAAGCAGAGTTTTTTGTCTGGTAAACGGTCTGGCAAACGACTGCTAGGATAAAAAAAATGATCTAGCGATAGACCGCTAAGAACAGGGCTCAGAAAAACTCAGAGTTTTCTGGTTCTTAAGAACAGCTAGCGGTCGGCTTTAGACTGCTAGGAAAGGATAAACGGCCTATCGAAGGACCGCTAAGGAGGAGAAACAGAAAAACCTGAGAATTTGGTCCTCGGGTGAGAATAACGATCTTATCCATGACCGCGAGTGTGTGGCTAGCGGTCTAACTAAGGACCGCCAGGGACAAGAGATGGAGAAACTTGAGAGCTTCGAATCCTAAAAAATTAGACCTGTATCTGCACACACTTAAAATAAGAAACAAGTTAGATCTGTTCTTAGACTCAACCCCTTGCCTACGGTGAGTTAGAGAATGACCAATTCTCGATATTTGGTTAGGGGGTGAAGCCTTATTAAATAGGTGAAAGATGCAATGAATGTAAATGCATGCTATGCAATGATGATATTATTTTTGAACTTTTAAAAATATTTGATTTTTGTGGGTTTTGGAATATCTGATTTTTTTAGACTTCTGAAATGTATGATTTTTTTAGATTTTGAAATATCTGATTTTTTTAGATTTTGAAAGCCAATTTCGTCTCGGTAACGCGAGTCCTTCTTGTCACACTAGGGTTCTCCTGAGGTTGGCGTGACGGTGCTTCTACCAAGGCCATACCCAGGGTACTATCTGGTCCTAAAAGCAAAATAGAATTTGGGAGGTAAGCTTAGGCCAGGTATGGAAGTTTTTCAGAGTTTGAGTCCTTCTCATGACAACCCCTTCAGAGATTTGGTCCGTTGTGCTGGGGCTTTGTGTCTGTCATCGAACCTTTATCCACCCTAGGCACGCATACGACCGGACTCACAATGTCCCACGGGGAAACTGTACTGTCACTCTTGCCATGCCTAGTTTCATACTTTTCCTTTTAGAGCCTTGACTTTTGAACTTCGAGCTTTTGGGATGAAATTTCAATTTTGCTTTGATTTGCCCCTTTTCATTTGATGTTATGGTTGCTTCTTTTTTCTTCTTCTTGTGGAATCAGGTGATAACGGACTGCCCCTATTTGAGACCTCCTCTCGTCAGGGTGTCTAGATCGGTGATCGCCCCCTTATATACCTCTTGTCCTAGATTCGGCCGAGGAGAGAAACAGATAGGAACTTTGACTTCCCCCAAGCATGGCCAAGGAGAAACAGTGTTTACATAATTGGGGAACCCAACCAAGGATGTCGTAAAGTGTGTGATTTGCCAAACTCGGGGTACTCTTTCGTGATCGAAAAAGAGGATAGCCTGTTACCGGGCTTTCATTAGCCTGACTCTAAGGATAAAAACGCTTAAGATACAACCCATTCCAGGCGTGAGATAGCTCCTCACCTTCTGCGTTGACTAAGCGATACACGTTCCCTGGATAAGCCTCTCTAACGACAAACGGCCCTTCCCAATTTAGTTACAATTTGGACCTAGGACCTCCGGACCTAATAAATTTGCATTTCAAAACCATATCTCCTACTTGAAATTTACGCTCAATTACTTTCTTTTGAAAATAACACGAAACTCCCTTTTGATAAACGGACACGTGATCGGCCGCATTCATCCTCTTCTCATCCAAGAGTTCCAAATGGACGAGCAACGCCTCTCGACGTTCGTCGAGATTAAGTTCCTTATCGAGCTGTATCCTTAGGGAAGGGATTAAGATCTCATATAGGAGCACCGCCTCAATACCGTAGGTAAGCGCATAGGGGGTTTGCCCCGTAGGAGTACGGACGGAGGTGCGGTAAGCCCTTAGAGCTTCCATTAATCTTTCAGGCCAGTCAGAGAATTTGTGAGATCCACATGTTTTCTTTATGATTTTAAGAAGGGTTTTATTAGTGGCCGCGGTTTGGCCATTGCCTTGAGGATAATATGGAGATGAATGATGTAATGCAATATTGAACTTCTTACATAGGTCCTAGAGCTCTTGAGAGATGAACTGTGGTCCATTGTTGGTGACGATGCTGTTTGGCACTTCGAACCGTGAGATGATATTCTTCATGATGAAGTGGCACACCGTGGTTGCTTTGATTTCTGCGTACACCTCCGCTTCAGCCCATTTGGTGAAGTACTCAGTGGCGGTAAGGATGAAGGATTTCTGCTTAGTCTGAGAATTGGGATCACCGAGCGGGCCAACAATGTCGAAAGCCCACATAGAGAATGACCAAGGAGGAGAGAGAGGATGAAGGGATGAAGCTGGAGCATGGATTTTATCAGTGTGGAGTTGGCATTTAAGACACCTCCGGATATAGAGGGAGCAATCTTCCTCTAGAGTGGGTCAATAATAACCCTGCTTAAGGATCTTCTTCGCTAGAGCCTGGCCATTGACATGACTTCCACACTCACTCGAATGTGTGGATGCTGACTCACTACCAAGGACTCCTAGGACTGATACAGAAATCGAGAGAGAGAGAGAGAGAGAGAGAGAAAGTTTTGGTCAAAAAATAGGGAAAAAGGTAAAAAACTGTCGTCTGGACGACCGCTGGGATGAAGAGACGGTCAATACACGACCGTTGGGGGATTGGGAAATAAGGTGGTGGAAGGAGATGGAAAACGATCGACTGACAACCACTTACGGGATGCTAGCGGTCGTGCGATAGAACGATAAGGAGAAAACTCAATGAAGTCCGAACGGGACTCTCCGTGAGAGTCCGAACTTGGGGCAAAAGACACCTAACCTACTCTAAGACTTATCCTAAATTAATCTGAAGCTAACTAGCCTCAATCCTAATGCATTATGACTAGAATTAGAGCCCTATAACTAGGAATACACCCAGAATTCGCAGCTCACAGATTTCTGCTCAAGAAAACCTTGAAAACTGCCCTAAAGTCATCCAAGTCAATATGAAGAGGAGCTTTGAGGCCAGTACTATGGGGAAGGTGGCCTACACCGGGCCAAAGCCAGCTAGAAGGGAACATGGGGAGCTGTAAAGGCCTACATCGATCCCCAAGCACTTGAGCACAAGTTCCTCAAGAGAAATAAGTTCAAGTTAATCTTCAAATTTCTGAATTTTCTTTAATTCTTCCTCTCATGGCATCTCGTCTTCTTCCGTTCTTCTCTTAGCTCCTTCCTGGCCCAAGGTGTTACTCTAACCTGAAGTGGGTGGCTCCTTTAATAAAAGAACTCCCTTTAGAAGTCACTTCCATCCTAAGGGCATGGCACCTACAACCTTTATTAGTTTTAGCCAAGAATTTTCAAAAATTTCATATGATTGGCCTAGCATTTCAGCCCTCGTGGAGTTGTGGCACCCCCAAACTCATACATTCATATTCCCATCCTTTGAAGCCACCATCCTTCTAGAAGAGGTAGAGACCTACCTAGCCCTTCCTAAGACTAAGGTGGGGGGATGAAGACTTAGTGTGCCATACGGTTGAGCCAATAGACCCTTCTCTAATTCTAGGGGATTTCATTCACAACCCAAAGGATGTTAGGACAATGATTATCCCTCACCACATTCATTTGATCCGCATGGCTCAATGGATCCCTACTTATTGTAAAAATAAGAGCCGGAGGTTTGAAGCCATAGCCAAAGCCGTCTCAGTTTGCTTATGTGGGGTTTTCCTCTTTTCTACCACATACCACCTTTTGGATATCCAAAACCTTAGCATCATTAGTGGCTTGTGGCGGGGTTTGTCCATTTCTCAGGCCATTCTTTCATACCTTTATGAGGGTCTTAGCTCAGCTTGCTTAGGAGGGCCTCTCTTTGGGTCCATGATTATCCTTGAGTGCTGGGTGGGAGTTAGATTAAAGTTCTTACCCAAGGAGGACGTTCCTTCAGCTAGCCGCATATTCGGGAGTCACCCATTCTTCTATATAGGAGGCACATTTGGGTTCTCTTCACAGGTTGAGTGCCGGACGGCGGATAAGAAAACAAGGGATGAATGGCGCCTCTTCCTCAACACATTGCCAATTGATAAGTTCATGATGCGACCGCGGCTTCTTCAAGGCACTACTCTGAGATTACCCTGGCAACTGGGCCTAGACCTACAGCTAGTGGGAAACACCATCTTGGCGATCTACAACCCACACTAGTGCTACTTGCAAATCGGGCTACCTCGCACTAAGGTTCTAGCACTATCATGCTACCCTCCCCTTCAAGCTAGGAAGATCGGGACCGAGGAGTATGAGCGGGTGATCTGGAGCGCTCTGACTATGTGGGAGATCAGCCGCGTTCGTACCTTGCCAGCTGAAGTGACAGATGATGAAGAGGAGTACCGAACTTATGTGAAGGAATAACGCAAGATCCGGCCTTACGCGGACAAGAAATTGAATGTCTTTTGATCTTTATGATGTAAACTTTGCATTTTTTATTGATAGCATGATGTATAATGAACCTTGGATGAATAAATGAGAAGTTTGTTTGAAAAGATGTGCAATGGACTTTTGTTTTAGCATGATTAATTGAATGAAGCAGAGTTTTCTGTCTGGTAAACGGTCTGGAAAACGACCGCTAGGATAAAAAAATGGTCTAGCGATAGGCTACTAAGAACAGGGCTCAGAAAAACTCAAGGTTTTCTGGTTCTCGGGATTGGCTAGCGGCCGCCTTTAGACTGCTAGGAAAGGATAAATGGCCTATCGAAGGACCACTAAGGAGGAGAAATAGGAAAACCTGATAATTTGGTCCTCAGGTGAGAATATCGATCTTATCCACGACCGTGAGTGTGTGGCTAGCGGTCTAACTAAGGACCGCCAGGGACAAGAGATGGAGAAACTTGAGAGCTTCGAATCTTGGGAAATTAGACCTGTATCTGCACACACTTAAAACAAGAAACAAGTTAGATCTGTCCTTATGTTCAACCCCTTGCCGACAGTAGGTTAGAGAATGACCCATTCTTGATATTTGGTCAAGGGGTGAAGCCTTATTAAATAGGCAGAAAATGTATTGAATGCAAATGCATGCTACGCAATGATGATGGTATTTTTGAACTTTTAAAAATATTTGATTTTTGTGGGTTTTGGAATATCTGATTTTTTAGATTTTGAAATATCTGATTTTTTTGGACTTCTGAAATATATGATTTTTTTGGATTTTGAAATATATGATTTTTTTGGATTTTGAAATATATGATTTTTTTTTGAATTTTGAAATATATGATTTTTTTGAATTTTAAAATATATGTTTTTTTTGGATTTTAAAATAACTGATTTTTTGGATTTTGAAATATCTGATTTTTTTAGATTTTGAAAGCCAATTTCGTCCCGGTAACACGAGTCCTACCTGTCACACCAGGATTCTCCTGAGGTTGGCGTGCTTTTGAAATGACAATCCCTGGCCAGGGCCAATCTGTATGACAGTGCTTCTACCGACGCCATACCCAGGGTACTGTCTGGTCCTAAAAGTAAAATAGAATTTGGGAGGTAAGCTTAGGCCAGATATATAGGTTTTTCAGAGTTTGAGTCCTTCTCATGACAACCCCTTCAGAGATTTGGTCCGTTGCGCCGGGACTTTATGTCCGTCATCGAACCTTTATCCACCCTAGGCACGAATACGACTGGGCTCATAATACCCCACGGGGAAACTGTACTGCCACTCTTACCATGCCTAGTTTCATACTTTTTAGAGCCTTGACTTTTGAACTTCGAGCTTTTGGGATGAACTTTTAATTTTGCTTTGATTTGCTCCTTTTCTTTTGATGTTACGGTTGCTTCTTTTTTCTTCTTTTTGTGGAATCAGGTCATAACAGACTGCCCCTATTTCAGACCTCCTCTCGTTAGGGTGTCTAGATCGGTCATCGCCCCCTTATATATCTCTTGCCCCTAGATTCGGCCGAGGAGAGAAACAGACAGGGACTTTGACTTCCCCCCAGCATAGCCAAGGAGAAATAGTGTTTACATAACTGGGTAACCTGACCGAGGATGTCGTGAAGTGTGTGATTTGCCAAACTCGGGGTACTCCTTCGTGATCGAAAAAGGGGACAGTCTGTTACCGGACTTTCATTAGCCTGACTCTAAGGATAAAAGCACTTAAGATACAACCCATTCCAGGCGTGAGACAGCTCCTCACCTTCTGCGTTGACTAAGCGATACACGTTCCCTAGATAAGCCTCTCTAACGACAAACGGCCCTTCCCAATTTGGTTGTAATTTGGACCTAGGACCTCCAGACCTAATAAATTTTCATTTCAAAACCATATCACCTACTTGAAATTTACGCTCAATTACCTTCTTTTGAAAATAATGTCAAACTCTCTTTTGATAAACGGACACGTGATCGGCCGCATTCATCCTCTTCTCATCCAAGAGTTCCAACTGGACAAGCAACGCCTCTCGACGTTCGTCGAGATTTAGTTCCTTATCGAGCTGTATCCTTAGGGAAGGGATTAAGATCTCTTATGGGAGCACCACCTCCATCCCGTAGGTGAGAGCATAGGGGGTTTGCCCCGTAGGAGTACGGACGGAGGTGCGGTAAGCCCATAGAGCTTCCACTAATCTTTCAGGCCAGTCATAGAATTTGTGAGATTCGCATGTTTTCATTATGATTTTAAGAAGGGTTTTATTAATGACCTCGGCTTGGCCATTGCCTTAGGATAATATGGAGATGAATGATGCAATGCGATATTGAACTTCTTACATAGGTCCTGGAGCTCTTGAGAGATGAACTGTGGTCCATTGTCGGTGACGATGCTGTTTGGCACTTCGAACCGCGAAATGATATTCTTCATGATGAAGTGGCACACCGTGGTTGCTTTGATTTCTGCGTACGCCTCCGCTTCGGCCCATTTGGTGAAGTACTCAGTGGGCCCATTTGGTGAAGTACTTAGTGGCGGTAAGGATGAATGATTTCTGCTTAGTCTGAGAATTGGGATCACTGAGCGGGCCAACAATGTCGAAAGCCCACATAGAGAATGGCCAAGGAGCAGAGAGAGGATGATGGATGAAGCTGGAGCATGGATTTTATCAGCATGGAGTTGGCATTTAAGACACCTCCGGACATGGAGGGAGCAATCTTCCTCTAGAGTGGGTCAATAATAACCCTGCCTAAGGATCTTCTTCGCTAGAGCCTGGTCATTGACATAACCTCCACGCTCACTCGAATGGGCTGCTTCGGACACTTTCAAGCTTCATCATCATCTAGGCATCTCATGAGCATTCCATTGAGAGCGCACCTTTACAGTTCTCCAGCAATAATAGTGTACCTTGAGGCGGCTCTTCTGATAGCCTTATGTTGCTCGGTGTTTGCCCCTTCTGGGAACGATCCACCTTTACAATATAGCTCGATTTCATGATACCATGGCAACTCTTCTTCCTCCAAGATCTCTTCTAACTCTGTTAAAGACACTTCCTTCAAATCTTCTTTCTCAGCCCTAGCCTCTACAGTCTTCCTAAGGTTGGTGAACCAAGGATCCTGAAGAGAGGGAGCATTTAATCGCTGAACGATGATAGTCTCAGTACTGCGACTGAGAAGAAAAGATAGGGAGGAAGCAAGCGATGCCAGTGCATCAACAAGAATGTTTTGAGATCGACGAGTATGGATGTAGATTAGTTTATGGAATTGCCTAGCCAAGAGAGTGACCAAATCTTGATGTGGCTTGAGCTTTGGGTCACGGGTGCGGTAAGTGGACAGAACTTGCCGCAGAAGGAGCTGAGAGTCTCCTATGATGTTCAAGTAGCACGCGCCCAAGAGATAGGCGTGCCTCAATCCAGCCAGGAGAGCCTCATACTCGATGATGTTGTTGGTAGCAGGAAAATGGAGCTGATAAGTGAAAGGAATCGTCACCCCTTCCGGAGTGAGCAGAACGTCACCTATCCCTCGGCCTTGAGAGTTGAGTGCACCGTCAAAGTGTAGAGACCAGAATGGATGATGGGTAAGAACAGAGAGGTGCTCATCATGGAAATCATCCTGAATAGAGCCTGTGCAGGGAATGGGAAGATGGGCAAGATGCTCAGCGATGGCATATCTGTTGATCGCCTTCTGAACAACGAATGTGATATCGAACTGAGAGAGGAAGCTCTGCCAGTAAGCTAACCTACTAGAAAGGACGGGCTTTTCTAAGAGATAGCGGATCGGATCCATTCTAGAGATCAGCCTAACCGGGTGGGCTAGAAAATAGTGTTTCAGTTTCTGAGCTACCCACACTATGGCGGCACAAGTCTTTTCCATGGCAGTGTATTTGGTCTCCGCCGGGTTAAATAATCTGGAGAGGTAATAAGCTGCCCGCTCTTTGCCTTCGTCATCTACTTGTGCTAAGACCGCCCCTAAGGAGTCCTCATTAATAGAAATGTATAGGATTAGGGGTTTCCCAGGGACAGGAGGTTGCAACACTAGGGGATTGGTCAAATATTCCTTTAAATCCTCATAGGCCTTCTGACAATCTTGATTCCATTCAAATTTGACCCTGTGGAACGCGCTTTCTCGTTCTCTTCTTTTTTATAGGTATATGAGTATATGTGGATTATTTATTGATTTATTAGCGTGCCAGTCACCGGGGTGACAATTTTATTGTGCGCTCGATCTGACTTTTAATCAGTCGATTGTGAAGTTCGAGTCGGGACCCGAAGTCCGTCATACCATAAAGGCTATGACGTTAATTACGTCCTTCCTAAGAAGGATAACCCTTGATTAAACGCCAAAAATAGGAGGAAGGTAGCGGCAAAAATAAGACTCAAACGAGAGAAATGGTTGGTTCATCAGCAGGGCGCTAAATGGCCTGAGTGAAGCAAGGATACATCAAATGCGGAGCAAATCCAGCGGCATGTCCCCATTACCTTGGACTATGCCAGCTGGGGATAGGAAACCACCCATGCAGCGGCAGGGTGGGATCCATAAAAAGGTCCGGTATATCTAACCCGGAATCCGGATAAGGACCTGTGCAGCATGACACACCCTGTGCAGGCGCGATGTCTTATTAATATTCCCCTTCGGAAGACCATCGGAGAACATGCAAGGGCAGAACTCCGTGGGCCAACGGGGTTAGGGCGGAATACCATAGCTATCTGATGAGGTATGTACGAATTTCGACAGCATGTCCCCTTAACTTGGACTATGCCAAGAAAAGATAGGCCATCATAAAACGGGCGACATCTCTGAGAATGTTGGGATATGAATCTTCTAATGAATTACAATCTACCAATCAGTCCTCAAAGTTCCATCATATTCTTAGGTGGAGGTATTTCCATGACGGCCTTTGCTTTGTTAGGATCGATCTGAATCCCCCGTTTACTAACTATGAAGCCTAGCAACTTCCTTGAAGAGACTTCAAAAACACATTTCTTTGGATTCATTTTTAACTGGTACTCCCTAGCTCTCTGAAGTACCTTAGCTGGAATGGCGGGGTGTTCTTCTTTAGTCCTTGACTTCACCAAGATAATATCCACGTATGCTTCCATATAGACATGCATCATGTCGTGGAATATAGCCATCATCACCCTTTGATAAGTGGCGCCAGCGTTCTTCAACCCGAACGGCATAACCACATAGCAATATGTACCCCGGGGCGTGGTGAAGGAGGTTTTCTCTTGATCTTCGGGAGCGAGACGGATTTAGTTATATCCTGAATAACCATCCATGAATGACAATGCTTCGTACCCGGCGGTGTTGTCCACCAAAACATCTATGTGAGGCAGCGGGAAATCATGTTTGGGACATGGTTTGTTAAGATCCCTAAAATCAATGCAAGTACGCACCTTTCCATTCTTCTTGATGACAGGGACTATGTTCGCCACCCACTGAGGATATAAGACAACTCTGATAAACTTGGCCTTGTACAATTTATCGACCTCTTCCTTAATCCTTAAGGCCATGTGGGGGTGAAATCTTCTTGATCTTTGTTTCACAGGTGTAGCCCCTAGTTTAAGTACGAGTCGATGTTCCACTAAAGAGGGGTCAAGACCCGGCATGTCCTCATAAGACCAGGCCAAAGAATCGCTATACTCCCTTAGAACCTTGATTAGATCTTCTTCTACTTCTGGAGGGAGATTGGCGGCAATAATGATGGGCCTGGGGTCCTCATTAGTTCCCAAATTTATTTCCTTTGAAGGTTCATCCACTGCCGATGATAGTTCATCGAATCTCTTTAATCCTTGCGCATACAGATCGGCGGTTTCATCTACGTCGTTGTCCTCAAGATCAACCGGGTCTTTTTCATCCATGATTTCATAAACACCTAGTCCGTCGTCGCTCCACACCCCTTCTTGCTTTTCATCTTCTTCTATCACAATCGTCGTAGCTATGAACTCCGGGCACTTCAAAAGAGCATGACATCACTGAGCTAGATCCTGCAAGAACCTATCAGGAACGGATTTAGAATGATGCACAAGCAGGTGCGGCTCATGTGAGGAAGGGTTGGACGTCCTAGAACAAGACCCTACTTCTCTAGATCTAATAGACTCTACTTCCCTAGACTCGATGGACCCTACGTCTAACCTAGGAGAGAGAAAATCTAATGGGAAGGAGGCAGCAGGGGCCCCATGCCCCTGGGAGGAGGATGGAGAAAAGATAGCGTAATCTTCCACTGAGATCTCCGTTTCAGATTTGACACTTTTTTTTGGAGAGGATTAGTGGAGATCATGTAGCAAGAGGGAGAGGAAGGTGGAGGAGGGAGCCTGAGAGGGTACTTGGAGGGACAGAAGATATCGAGAAAAGGATCAGAGGAGGAGAAGAATGGATTAGACAGATCAATCGGAGTACAGCAAGTGCATGTCCTGACGATGAGGAAATCAGTGGGGATTTGGAATAGCATCGGATCAATCATAATGGGAGGTGAACGGGGTAAAAAGTCTAGCTCCTAGAAGAGAGACATAAGGCGGGAAAGGGACCAGGTAAAGATGATGGGTGAGCTCCCCCTTTCCCGCGGACGGTAAGCTGGCTTCTTCGGCTAATAACACACATGCCGTACCCCCTGATCTTCCTAGAGACTTTCATCTTCATAAAATAACCTTTCAAATGCATGGCTACAATCAATCATATCATCGACCAGACTCTTAGGCAGCAATGGTGGACCGGCAAATACATGAGCTGCATCTTCTTTAGGCTAACTCGGCTGTGCTTTTAACGTGCCGGGCTGGTGAGGGCCTTTGATAAAATGCTGGCGGTAGTCCCAGGACAAGGGCCCATAATCGCCCAAGATTGAGAATGAAGACTCTCGATAGCCGAGGCCCCTCCTATTCATCTTTCTTTCTTTGGGGACCAGCTTGGTCCACCCTTGTAGTTGTGCGTCGAGGCCTCTTGATGCGGGACGAGACCACGGACACGACAAGCTCGTTGATGCCCCATCACCTCTCCCCGGCTGATAGCCCAATTTCAATATAATGTCCCACCCCTTGGAATCTCGAATCTGGGGCTTCACTTTAATATTCACTGCTGTAGAGACGGTCTTGCGTGGTGCATATGCCCATGGAAAGTTCAAATCTAGCACTGAAATAACAGGCCGATTGCTAGGCCATAGTGTTGGTAAGATCTTGTCAGAAACGGCCTTGACGGACTGGACCGTGGACATACTCTTCACCTTAACCACCCTCCCATGGAAAGGGAATTTGAGACATTGGTGGGCAGTAGATGGTACGGCGTTGAGGTTGTCGATCCACGGATGACCCAAGATAGCCTTGATCGAACATAGGGTCGATGTCCAGAACATAAAATTCAATCGGCATAGTAAGAGGCCCAAGCTCGGCCTGAATAGTGACCACCCCGTGACATGCCCTTCGGGAGTTGTCATATGCTGCTATAGTTGTCGGGGTTGGCCTTAATAGATCTTCTGATAAATTGCAGGCTCTCAAGCTGCTGAGAGGGTAGACATTAATGGATGCCCCTGTGTCTACCAGGGCCGCATCTATGCTGACTTTGTTCAAAGTTATAGAAATGCATAGCGGCATTTATCGGGCTTTCGGTGGTGCCAGTTTAGTTTCAGAAAAAGTGATTGCCGGCCCCTTTGAGATTGTAGCCAGAGCCGTCGGCAGGCTATCTTCTACCATGTCTTCATTAACGATCACCTTCTGTAGAAAATTTTTGAGTGCATCTTGATGAAGGGTGGACCTCTTTATCAACTTGAGCACGGAGATCTTTGCGGGTACTCTATCAAGATGATGTAATAGATCATATTGTGTCCCCGGCAGTGGATCTGCCTCTTCCTGATCAACAACCTGCTGAGAGGACTGGGGATTGGGTGCAGGTGCACTAGTGGAAGGATAATTCCTGTGGAATAAATGCCCGCTCTGCAGGGCAAGGTTGTGGGCCGGCACGGCGTCAGATGGGCTCAAAACAAGCGGCTTAAGGGGCCCATTGGAGTGGATGAGTGGCGCGGGAGAAGGCATAGTAGAGATGATAGGCGAGGTGTTTTATGAAGGTAGGGTGATAATTGGTGCGGGCATCGGTGACGGGGTAGAGGTGGATGGAAGGAGGATGATGGGAGAATGGTGGGCTAAAGGTGTGGTGGTGGCGGATGTAGGTGTTGGTGGTGGAGTAGAGAGAGATGGGTTAGCGGGGGAGGCGGATGGTAGGATGAGGGGTTTGGTGGATGCGGAGGATGGTGAGGTTTGATGGTTAAGTGGGAGGAAGACAGAGGGAGAAAGGCTACGGTGGTTGTTGTGGAGGGCCATGAGCCGTTGTACTGACACGTCATCATCATAAGACCACCCGGTGTCGGGAGTCGGGGATTGGACGAGATTAACTTGGGCCGGTGCCGGTGGTTGTGGCTGCGGAGCGGGAGGATGATTCGGCATGGGGTTCTGATGGATCCCCAAGTCTTGAACATGCTGTTGTTGCTGCTATGGCTGCTACTGTGGTGGCGGTGCTTGTTGCTGCTGCACTTGCTGCCTCTGTGGCTGCCTTCTCTTCTCTTTTATCTCCATGATGGCCTTATGCATCTCGGCCCAATCTATACGCTGTCCTTCATGAAGGTCATATACCAAATCCCTGAATTGAAAACAACCCTCAATGGTATGGCCAGGCTGCCAGTGGAACATGCAATATCTTGTCTGATCGACGGTCGGGTTCCAATTAGGCCATTCCGGAGGAAGTTGAATGGCATTAATTGACATAAGAGCTGAGAAAATGTCTATGAGGGACTCGGGCAAAAGAGGGTATTGAGCTCTCTTCGGAGCCAGGCGCTTACTATTGGTGTAGCCGTTTGGGGGAGGGACATTGTGGTATTACGGAGGTTGTGGAGGTTGTTGTGGAGCGGGGAACGTGTTTTGTGGAGTGGCAAAGGTAGGGTGAGAATTTTGAGGAGTGGAGTAACTGGGTTAGGCATTCTGTGGGGTGGACAATTGGGGATTGCGGGGTTTTTATGGAAAGTGGAATGGCGCGGATTGGAAATGGAATGCAACGGCTTGCACCTGCTCATTTGTTTGGATTCCCTCAGTGACAGGCCCCTGAGGCTTCTTGTGATATTTGGGCTTTTGGGTTTCAAAAAGAGAGTGGATGGGGGAGTCCTTGAATTGTGTTTGTAAGAATCTCACCTGGCTATATAGTTGGTGCATGTTTGATATGTCATTCATGGCTTAGATGTTGCGGAAGGTAGGGGTAGCATTTGATATGAGCAACTTGACTTTATCTTCCTCTGGAATGTGACCTGGCACGCGGGCGGCCATCTGTCTCCACCTGTCAGCATAGGTGGCAAAATCTTCATCCGCTTTCATTTTCTCGGCCACTAGATCCGTAAAAGAATACTCCGGGCCAACCCGGTCTTGAAACCGCTGAATGAATTTTTCTTTCACCACTTTAAAGCTTTCGGCATCCTCGAGTGGTAAAGCATAGAACCACTCCAAAGCAACTCCATCTCGAGATCTGCGGAACAAATACGCCATAAAGCAATCATCATATTGGAACTGTGCCGATTCATTCATAAAGTCCCTCACATGAATGAAGGGATTACTATTCATGTCGTATTTGCGGTATGTCGGGAGCTCGGACTGGTGAGGGAATCGAATGTTGTGGAAGCTAGGAACCGGAACATCCGCCAAAGATTGATTGCCAACCCGCTTTTGAAGAAAATCGAGTTGTTGTTGCATAGCATCCCATTTATCAAGGAGCTCTTGTTCCCGAGATGGTATAGGCAAAGCAAGAGGAGTGGCCTCAAAGCGGGGAGCCGAAGGGTAGACCGAAGGAGTGGGAGGCCCATAAGAAGGATATTGGGCCGAAGGATGACCCAGATTGGCATGGACTTGGGCTGCCCCTTGTAGAGGGCAAGAAAAGTCGAATGGGCCGATAAGAACCTGAGGGACTGAAGGGATGGGCCTATAGGACTCGGCCTAGGTGAATGAGGGAAGAACCGACTTCCCTTTATCAAGAATTTGATGGGCCGAGCCCGAGGACTGGCCCGCTTCTAGATTGGAAAACTGGAGGGTCCTGGGCTGAACCGGGGTAAGATCAATTGGAATAGGTGAGACCCGGGGTCCAGAGACAGAGATATTGGACAGACCTTGTGTAATCGTGGGAGATGAGGCATTGGACCCCTGCAAGGTCTGATAGAGGGCCTGAAGTTGGGCTGGATCTAATTGGGCCATCATCTGCAAGATCTGGCTCGTAGGATTGTTGGAAGCAAGGGAGGGTTGGGTGCCCTCCATGGAGATAGCAGATGGAGGAGGGATGGTCCCCTCTCCTATTTGAAATTGGGTGACCCTAGGTGGGTCTTCCAAGAGACTTTGAGGAAGGGATTCCTCATGAGAACGGGGAAGATCATAAGAAGACATGGCGGATTCAAAGAGAGGATTGGAATAAGAGGTGAAGAAGGAATTGCTCGTAGAAGATGATTCTAAGGACCGAAAGCAACTCCACATGCAATGGAATACCTTGACACAAAACAAACAAACACAAATGAGACACTAAAACAAAGACTCCAACTTATGAAGACAAAGAAAGGGATGAAAGGCACTCAAAGTCAACCAAGTTATAATGATGCACCAATTTTTATTTGTTTCCTTCTTTAGAACCTTAATGATTTGAATTTAAATATTCTCTCCAACAAGGTTCCTAATAGGAAAGATGTTTGGGACTCGATTAACTCTAGGTGTAAACTCTCCCTCACTTATGCAACCTAGACACGGTGTGTAAAGGTACAACTAGCCCGGCGTCCGTGTGGGAATTCACGGCTCGCGTGGACTTATGGAGGTCCCGGATGTGGTCACCTAGTCGGCCCCAAGGAATATGGAGACGAGAGGTTCACACACCAAGGTAGGAAATGCAACTATAATATGAAATATGAATGACCCTATGTGCACAGGAGTGCATACAATTTCTAACCTAAAACTAACAATCAATATGCAAACAATGATGTATAAATGAATAACAACAAAGGAGGAGACCAGATAGCACCCAAGAGTGAAAATCACAGTCAAAAACTATAGAAATATAAGCAACCTCGGTGTGCGTACCTATTCTGGAGAAACAGCCGTCCAGGAGACCGCTATGAGATAAGATGGTCTATCACTAGACCGCTTTTAAGCCAAAAACGGCCAGACAAAAGACCGCCAAGGAACCTGGGAGCAGAAACAACAAGAAATAAAATGGGAAAAGCGAGGAAAAACACAAGGGCTACTGAGATAAACTAAAGACAATAGGTGAAACAAGAACTCAGCACGATTGGCACTAGATGTCCCACCGTGATCGCCAAAAAATGGGGGTGTTGATAGTTCTTTTGTGATGTGATGAATGATGTGAATGTGAAGGTGTGTGAGAAATATGTGAAAGTGTGTGAGCAAGTAATGACCTAACTCCAACAATCACAAGATCAAGAGCATGGGCATGTCATCAATGTTTATGAAGAGGAAAAATAAAAACACACGCCGAGGCATGGAGTAAAGGAATAAAATAAAAACACACACCGTAGGTGTGGAGCAAGTGAAATAAAAAGAAAGCAAGCAAAGATGATGACAAAGATGGACAATACCCAAATAAAGATGTGTGATCGCCACCAAAGTAATTAAAGTAGTAAAACCACAATAATACCTTGGAAAGAGCCGATTGAAGTCAGCCGCCCACGGGAGAGAGAAAACCAGGCGCATAGTCAAAAAATGGTCTAGCAGACGACCACGATCCAGCAAAAAATGGTCTTCCAGATGACCGCTAGAGCACCCAGAACAACAGTTTGGAACTTAATCTCCACCCCGCCTGGCTGGCCAGAAAGGTTGGGCCTCGTGCAATGAGTCCTGTAAACCTGCGAGGAAGTGTAGACAACAAGAAAAAGAACCCAATTAGCCCTTTGGCAAGTGTAGTAACTATAACTCAACTAAGCTAATATGCATAAAAGAAGGGTGAATACCTGGGGGGTTTGGGTTTTTTAACCCCTGTGGGGCATGAAAAAGATGGGAGGATGTTTTGAAAAGATGATTGAGTGCAGAGAATGTGGAGAAAAGAAGAGGGGAGATGCTATGGATGCAAGGGAATAATAGACAAAACCAAAGACCAATGAACATAAACTAGACCAAAGAACTTTGTACTCCCTAAACTAGAAGCTTGGTGGACGTGGAAGTAGCTTCTCCTTGGTTAGAAGTGGCTCTAGAACACAGCAGCACTTCGATGTAATCTCCAAAAATCTCCTCCTCAAGCCATGAACTCAAGGGTCCTATTTATAGGCCCTCAAACCCTAGGTTCGAGTTGGAGGGATAATGACTCGAAAATAGACCTAAACTAGATAATCCTTGAAGATAATACTCCCAAGAGTCCATAGAAACAAACAGAAGGTTCTGGGAGTCTCTGGTGAGTGAGAAATCAAAGGATGAAGGACTCTAGTTCATCCACGGCCGAGGAGAGGAAGAACAGGCAGAGCAAGACTCTCTGTTCTACTAGCGGTGTTGCGATAGACCGCTAGCCCCAATAAACAATCGTTCAATAGACCGCTAGGAACATGCGTCCAGAAGAAGATAAGATTAAGGAGACCCAGCAGGACTCTCTGCCCATTAGCGGTCGAGAGATGGACCGCCAACGCCCACCTTGCGGTCGTACGATAGACCGCTAGGGGAGAGGACGTGGCAAAAGAGATAAAGGCTAATAAATCCACAACTTAATCCACAAAATAATCCTCATGAGCCCTTATCTAGGCCCAATAAGGTGAAGTGATGAGAAATCAATGGAGCTAAGTCCAACCTAGGAGAATGACCCATAAAATTAAGCCAAAAAATGATCAAAAATGGCCCAATAAGCGGTGAATAACTCGGGACATCATAAAAATAAATAAGGGGATGACCCAACTCATTGGTCATAAAATGGGTGTCAACTACCTAGTTCCCAGCCTCCAGTACCCTGTGCTCAGGCCCTCTAGTGCACCCAGCGTCCAGCCTTCACTATCTAATACTTAGTCTCCGGTCTAGTACCCGAATTCGGGTACCCAGTCCCGTGTCACCAACACCGGCATATAGTAGGAAAATCAACCACGACTAATAGTACGTGGTCGCCTGCTCATCACCCAGCATTGTTCCATGAGAGAGAGGTGGGACAACACAAGAAATGACAAAAGAAATCCAGAAGTTTGTCATTTATACTCTATAAAAGGAGCCCAATACATGCCCTTGGGGTAACAAAATATATACAATCGGGCATATAACATAACAAAAAGAGGGGAGATATAATCAAATCACGGCTCGTTCCCCTCCAACGTCGACAAGCTAGATCGAGCAACCATGAGCCCTGTCTTGAGAGTGGACAAGAGCTGAGTACTGGCCTAGACCGTGCTCCTAGCCTCTCGCCACTCAGCCCTGACGCGCTCTATGGCCGACTGCTGCTCCTCTAAGGCCTTCCTAGAGGCCTCAGTACTGCTCTTGACCTCCTCGAGCTGAACAGCCCGGCCTCGAAAGAGTGACTGAGCTAGCTTGGTGTGGCCCCTCTGCTCGGCTACGGCGGTCACAAGCCTGTCCAATCGCTCCCGCTCCTCCGAGATGGCGGCCAGTCTCCGAGCCCTCTGCTCCTGTGCCTGAAGAAGCCGCAGGTACTCCGTCCATATCCCAGCCAGCCCGGACATCCAAGGCTCACGCGAGTAGTCGAGGGTCACGCCCCGAGCGCGAAAGGAACCCAGTATGCGTGATGAGTTATATTAATCATGTCAATCAGAGCATAAGTGTATTCGACACATAGACAGAGCGCGTAAAAATAGAGACAAACTAAATCCTTTTTTCATAATAACCATCAAGGTAATATTTATTACATAATCTCTATAAAGTACTATGGACAATCATGACTCAATGAAAGAAAATTACAACGATTGACTCAAGAAAGTAAAAAAAAGACACGACTAGATAGGCGCTTTAATAGTCGGGTGGCTCTATGCTCTTCACTCATGTCCATTCCCTTCCGAGTGATCTTCGTCATCGGAATTACCTGAAAGTAGGGGAAAATACTAAGTGATCGAACGCTCAGTAAGAATTATATCTCAAGTACAAGCTTTCTTTAAATAATTACATGTTACATGAATGCAAGTCTAGCTACGCATGTACGTATGATGATGACAAGAGAGAGTGTAACAAGAGTTAACAGAGAGGAATTGGCAAGAATTCAAGATGTTCATGAAAAATGTATCAAGATGGTCAAGCATGTAATTATATCAAGTCATGTCACATGAATTGGCTATTATAATATCAAGCAAGTAAATACCCATTCCGGGCCACGCAAGTCATGTCATGTCAAGTCAAGTATGAGTCGTGGAATGTCAAATCTAGCTAGTCATGCACTTTGGTGCAATGCCACACCGTGATCAATATAGCTCCCATGGGCACAAGTACTTTCGGGTGCTCCTCCCAGGACCAGATCGGGCCCTATATGCACAAGCATTGAGTCGTGTATATTTTAGACATCCACTATTGTTATAGCCAATATAGAGTTCCAAAGGAATAACCATTGTAAGATGATAAGGTAGATTTTCACGAATGAAGGATTTCAAGGGCTGAACTTTGAACAAGTATGACAAATCATTAATCCTCACGAAAAACCAAGACATGGCGTGAAACTGGGTAAATGGGGCCCACTCAGTCGCCACTAATTTCAGAAATAGCGCCCACATGCGTGGTCACCTATTCCTGTGAATAGTACAGGCTCGATGAAATAGCACCCAGGCTCAGGTCGCTATATCAGGGAAATA
This sequence comes from Amorphophallus konjac, assembly GCA_022559845.1. Taxonomy (NCBI): domain Eukaryota; kingdom Viridiplantae; phylum Streptophyta; class Magnoliopsida; order Alismatales; family Araceae; genus Amorphophallus; species Amorphophallus konjac. Next base: position 182,594,756 of record CM040122.1, on the reverse strand, counting down.
ATGGCACTGGATAGGTCGCCAATTCCTTCTAGCGCCCATGTCAATGTCGCCAATTACTGACAGAGAACAGACTTCTCAAAGAGGCTAGAATAGCGCTCTATTAGGGCTAAAGCATCATGTTTCTTCAGAGTGACGTGACAAGACACTGTGTCATGAGTTTTTAGGGTACAACCTGCTCGGCTACCTTGGGGGAATCCAAGGCTAGCATAGACTTACGGAGCTCTCTATGATGAAATCACCAGTCCGGAGGAAGGAATATCTCGCGGAGGGTTCAAACATCACTGAGAGTTAAGTGTGTAATCGATGAAATAAAAACTGAAACCCCATCTACGGATGTGAGATGAGAGTGTCAATAGACCCACGATATGGGCAAGAAAATTGATAAAATTGTGAGACAGGAAAACTACGCCTGTACAGAAGGCGCTCTTTAATGAAATAGTGATCTTCTGAAAGGTCGTTCAATCATAATTTATATTAGAATTTTCATGAATATCATGGAAATTAACGACACTTTATAAGGGCGTTAATTCTAGGATTTTCCAGAAATTAATATCTAAGTTTTCAAATAGCGACTGTGTACAGTGGCGTTCATTCTTTAAATGACGCCCTGACCTCGGTCATAAATTCATCATTTTCAGTATATTCTCTATTCACTGGTTATTTACAAATTGGCGCCCATGCGTGAGGGCATTCATTAATTAAATAGCGGCTAGGTAACTGTCACCCATTATGAAGGGCTCTGACGCTCCGCTCCTGCCTCTGCCCTCCCCAGCCCCTGCTGGCAATGCCAACCCCTCGCCTGCGGACATCCTTGGTCTCTCTCAGCCGCATCTCCTAGCTGGGGTTGCTGCTACATCTACCGAGGAAGGACCTCACCAGTGCCCCTCTCCATGCTTGGTTCCCCCTTGGGGCATGCTCCACCGAACTCTGGGACCGCGGGTCTCATTGGCTCTCCCCCTTCGGCAGAGGGGCCGTCTCCTCCTCTTGCTCCTATTTCGGCATCTTTACCGGAGGACTCTGCTGGACTGGGCCCAGCTGCTGCAGAGGGGACTAAGGCTGTGGCACCCCATGCCTCTGCTCGCAGTGGGGAGCCCAAGCCAGCTTCATTACTCTTTGCTCCCTTGTGCTCTGTCTCATTGATTCCTGGTGGCGATGCTTTTGTGGGAGCCAGCCCTTCGTCTTCTCCTCTCCCTGTGGGTCGGGCGGGACTTTTTGTGACTGGTTGTCCGGCCCAGCCTTTGCCGGACTGCCACCCCCTTTCCCCTGTGGCAGTCGTTGCTCCCTACCCTGTTGCCTCCCAGGGGCTTCTCGCCGCCCCAACTTCCGCTCAAACTGTTGGTGTCGAAGGTTTTCAGCCGCCCTCCTTCGGCTTTGACCATGCAGGTGGCCCATCCTCATCCACGGTGGTTCTCTGACCTGTGGCTGCTTTTGGTCCGGGCTTTGAAGTGGGTGGGCCTCCAGGCCGTCTGGGCTCACCCCATTCAACCTCTAGTGGCCATGCCTCCGTGGGGACCAGTTCGCTTCATGCCACTCCTTCTGTGCATCCGCCAGCGGGGCCTCACCCCCCTGCTACTCAGGCTTCTGTCCGTGGGGAGGATGCTCCACCTCCGTGCCCAGCCTCGTCGAAGGCTGTCCCCATGCCTACCGCCTCGTCTCTACGTGCCCCGGTGGCTTGTCAACCCGCCGCTGCTACAATGGTCCATGGCCTCTGGGCGCCGGATGCTCAGCCCCAAGGCAGGCCCTCTTTGCCTCCTCCTAGTCTCAATGCCGCTGCTGTGGCTTGGTCCCCAGGGCCGCAGCACCCCACAATGGTGGGTGGGGTGGCTAAGCCGGTGCCACCTTCCTCTACTCCAACGCCATCCCCCCGTCTCTCCTTTGCCCAAGCTCTGAGGAAGAAAATCAACCGGGAGCCACCCGGTTCGATTGTTGACTCTGCTCCGCCCCCAGTTCTGAAGCGTCTCGCGGACGCCGCGCCACCCTTGGTTCTTGGTTCTGGTATCAAGCTCCCTCAGTTCGTACAAGTTCTCACCTTCCCCGGGCTTGAGCCGGCGTCGGGGTTCAGTGACTTTGCGGCGGCTCAAGCGGTTTTCATGGGCAACCCTATCATGGACCGTTCGCGGGTGGGGTCCAGGATAGAGGCCGGTCCGTCCCGATGTTCCTACCGGCGCTCCAACTCCACTTCCTCTTCCCGCGATCGGCAGTGCATTTTTGACGAGGCTCCTCCTCCTACCCGTCGCTCTCTTCGGCTCCAGTCGGCCTTGGCGGCGCCCCCCCCGCCGGTCCACTCTTCCGTCTCCGAGGACCTCGATCACGATGGTTTGGACCTTGACCCTCTTGATTGTCCAGGATCTCTGGACCGTCGGCGCGGAATCTGTTCTTCGTCCTCATCTGACTCTGAAGGGGCTTTCGATGAAGATTCTATCTTGTTGGGGCTGTGAACTTTACTTGTGCTGTGGGTCCCTGGGTTCTACGCCTTGCCCACGTCTTGGCCTTTTCTGGCCTCTTTCTTTCGTGGGCCTTTCAGCCTTGTACTCGTCCTGCCCCCTTCGGGCGACGTTCCCCTCCCCTCCCCCTATACCCTTTTCTTTTACTGCTTTCCTTAATGAAAACGGTTGCCTGGGGGCCGGGGTAGTGTGTTCATCTTCTTCCGAAATGAAGGGATGAACCCCCTCCCCCCTCTACCACCTTGCAAGTATTTACTTGAGTTAAAAAAATAAAAAAAACTGTCACCCATTATTTGTCTAATGCTACGCATTGGGCAGGTACAATCACAGACACATGGTGTTTTAAGTTTATCAAAATAGGAAAATGAAGACATGAATATGTAGAGGAAAATATCAGGAATCTAAAAATATGTTCAGGCATTAATTTTAACATTAGGTTACTTAGTTATTAAATTTTAACTAGTCGTATTTATTTAATTGCATTAAGGAATTAGCAACTATGTGCGCGGGCGTTCATTCAATAAGCGCCCTCGCCATGGTCGCTATTTACAAAAACTCAAGAAACTAAACAGAACTTGTGATTCCATGATATAAGACCTATATGCATGATATTAGTATTATCAATAGGTTGGGCTTCGTAACTTGAGAACACCTACCTTGTTTGGTTGATTTGGACGACGAACGTAGAGATCTACAGATAACAAGAGCAACTGCAGCGGCAGTAGCTCAATCAGGAACTCGAACGATGGAAGATAGATATGCAGTAGCAGCAACTGCAATACTTCACGTGTATAGGGAGTGGCCAACAAGAAAAGGGCACAGCACTCGATCGTGGAAGGAGAAATATCAACCGCAGCAACAACAGCAACGGTAGGAAAGAAATAAGATGCACCAGCTTCTCTCGTAGAATAACAGTAGGATGAAGATGATGCAAGCAGCAACCGTTGAAGGAGAAGGAGGAAGAAGCAAAGCTTCTTCACTTCAGCAAGGTGCAGCAATAGAAGGAAGAGGTAGCTTCTTCCTTTACGTACGATGGCAGCACTGCAGCAACAATAGTAGTAGCAGTTGCAGCACTTCGACAGAAGAAAATACGTCGTCGACACAGAGTTCACGAACTAACAGAGGTAGTAGCCTTTGTACGTTTAGGAGGGGGTTTATATATAGGATTTCGGGTTTAGAATCCTAATGGTATATAAATTTCCACGTAAACAATCTTAATAAGTCTAAAATTTCCCCATGCTAATCTCTTTACTTCCTAATCCGTAGCCACCTTCCTAGTTGAATCAAAAACCCTAATCCTCATCGCATGCAAGCTTCGAATGTGATGAGGGTTATGGGCTTTTAAGGCCCTTTAGTGATTTTTGTTAATATATTTATACATATATATAGGAAGCCCATTAGTTCATGTATAAGAGGCCCATTTGGTTAAGGCTTTTTGTTAAATTTATTTGGGTTTGACAATCTGGTTTGATTTGGGCCCTTTATCATTTAATTGGAGGTTTTTGTTTAATTGAAAATCTTATTTCTTCTAATTCTTATCCGATTTGCTACACCCTCCCCCACTTAAAAGAATTTGGTCCCCAAATTCAATTGTATATAAACATGAAGGGTGCAGAATACTTACGATGTTGAAATAAGTTGGGGAATCTTTTCTTCATAGATTCTTCAGTCTCCCACGTGGCTTCTTGTTATGAGCACTTGCTCCATTGAACCTTGACCATGGGAATCATCATGTTCCTTAGTGCACGAACCTCGCGATCAAGGATCTTCAAAGGCTTTGTTGGTCCCGGGTAGGCGAGCAGACAAAAAGGGGGGGTTGAATTGTCCCCTACTAAAAATGGTAAAATAAAACTTAACTATGCGAAATTAACAAATTTTATCGAGATTGAGGAATTAACTTAACAAGGAACTAAATTATCTCAACCTCTCTGATCTCTCACGATCATAAAAAGGAATATAACGATCAAACCATACAATCCCACAATGCAAACCACAAAACAAGGGGATTTTTAAGGTGGTTCGAGACCACGATGGGCTCCCTACGTCCACCCCTCACCAAAACCCGGTGAGGCTTCACTCGCTGGATAAACCAGCACGGGAAAAACTCCCCAACACGGAGCAAGGCTCCAATACACATGGGGATAAATCCCCAACACGGAGACGACGCTCGAACAACACACATAGGGTGACACCTGCACACACACCCGGGGATGCTCCCCAACACACACACGCAGAGTAAACCCTGCAAACACGGGGTACAACCCCAACCACACACAGAGACGGAGTCTCCAACATGATCCGACGACCAGATCACACACACACACACGCTGCAACAAACGTAGCACAACTACACACACGACCACACGCAGGCGATCAAACATGACCGTATACATAGACGGTCACACACACAAATATTTCTAATGCTCGAAAAATAATCACGAATGATCAAATTATGCTAAACCCAAACCATAGAACATGAAGCACATCACAAAGAGCAAATAAATGATATAGAAATGATCCCCCTTTGTCTTCAATGCCCGAAAGACGATGTTCTTGGATGCTCGGGTCAGAGGTAAGCCGGATGCCGTCAATTTGAACGTGAACGCGTTCCTCTCTTTGATCCGCTCCTTTTCTTCTTCTTCCACGAGCTCCAAATCCTTCTGGATATAGATCAAATCTCCTCCACAATAGCCTTGCCTTCCTTTCTCTTTTCCTTCACCTGCAAGATAGACCACAATAACACATTAGGGTAAAGACATGTTAAATTCGTAGCTCTCATAAGCAAACTAATAGGAAGCACCAAAAGACTAGAATAGCCCTTCTAGAATCCTCCAAAAAGACCCCCAATGGGTCTCCCATCAACCCAAGGGCAAAAGACAAAAGGTTAGGCACATGTTGACTAGGTTTGGAAGAGTTTCGGAGCCACATTTTTTGACTTTTGCTGCTGTCGGTCGACCAACACGGGATTGGCGGTCGACCGGAAAATGACACACCGAAATCTCCCCTCACTGGGAGAATCGGTCGACCGACCCCCCAGGGGCGGTCGACCGAAATCTGGAAATTTTCCAGATTTCAATTTTCAGCCCCTTATACCAATTCATCATATTCAAGGCATTGTGGCTTCAAATCCTTTGATCATTGAAGGATTATACAAAGTGTTTAATCCTGACAAAACCATAATAAAAAAGATTAGTACTTCATCTCAATAATCAATATGAAAGCATACATGAAAGCCTATGCATTAGATGCATGTGAACTCTTGAGCCACAAGTGTTGTAAGCTAAGGATCAAGAGATAAAAACTTAATCACCCCAAGCAAATTATTCTCCATGAACCACACTTATGGAATCTCAATAATAAGGAGGATAAAAACTCATTCACAAGTGAATCATCCACATCAAAGGATCAAGTTCATATGACAATGAATTTAAACACATGAATGATCATTATGTATCCAAAACTAGCATGATTGATGTGGGCATAGAAGAATCACATTCTACAATATGAATGTTTTATCTTAGCCAATGTAACAAGAGACAAATCTTAGCCAACTCTTATTCCAACGTAACAAGAGCCAACGGCTATGAAGTTGAGCACAAGGAATCAATATCTTAGCCAACTCTACCAAGATTCACAAAGACTCTTTCATTTGCATTCAAGGCCATAAAGGTCACAATGAGAATATACATGAACATATGCAAGTAGAATGATCATCATGAAACCAAACACAGTGGGAATCGACATAACGCAATGAGTGAAAGTAAGTTAACTCCCTTTGTCAACTGAAAACTTCTTGATGCATTCTGTGACGACCCAGACTCCGGATACCGGATATACCTGATAGAACTACCGAGTAGACCCAATACCACTTGGAACCTGTGAAGCCTCCCAAGAGCTGTAAAGCTCCGAAGGGATAAAAGGATTGTTGTGTAGTACATTGAAGTCGCAGATATAACAGTAAGGAATTAAATTTCATTAATCAGGTTTGCTAAAGTAGCAGAAATAAAATTACTTTTTAATTAACAGTTAAACTTAATAATTATACCAGAGTCCAGTCCAAAGGAAAGACAAGTACAGTCTAACCGAAAGAAAAACCTACACTGAGGTCCGGGGAAGCCCGACGTAGGTACCGCTGGCAACTACGAACACGCCACACCAGGAACTGCGAAGGAAGCAGAGATGACCACACTTGAAAAGTAGGGGTGAGCCTCGTGTCACTGGCTCAATAGGGGTCACGTGGATCCCCACTGAAAAATAAGGCAGTAACACGGAACAACAGCTAAAACATCAGTAGTAGTAAAGCAGGAAAAGCTAAACTACGCTGTGTCGTCTTACACTGCGCCTCAGGTATCTCAGTCATGTCGACCACGGACACTGGGACACCGTACCAAGTACAAGGAACAACAGTAACGAGTGACTAGTCAAGGTGACGCCCGTCGGCGTTCGTCCAAATGCCCCTGACAACGTGTGCACACACAAGCTCAATGCCTTGAGCCAGGCCTCCAGCTAGTTTTCTCCCCCAGCAAGACGCTACTACAAGGTGAGGGAGCCCACGGAAACTAGCCTACAAACCGTCTGAGTCGGGAACTACCCTCACCACCACTCCCGGGTGGGCCGATACTCAAGGTCGTCAGGCTACGACTAGTGGAGGCTCACTAGACACAGACACTCCGAAACACGAGTGCTGAAGTACAGACAGGCTAAGCAAGCACCGTCGCACGTACTACGAAGCACCAAGGTAGTACACCAAACTGCCAACAGACTCAAGACAGGGCAACTAGAGCTGTTGACACAACAATGCTTGAGTCTCACGACTCGGAGTCAAGATCATCGCATAACGACGGTGACAAGCCGCCAATCAGCCTAATCCTAAGCCACGGGAAAACGACACTGGATCATCAGATCCACACAACCGTATAAAATGACTCACGGAGACCTGAGAGTGCATCAAGACCCTCAACGCACCTGGACACATAAACCGAGGTAGGCCAATACTTCAAGGCATCCAGAACCACTGTCTCGGGCTATCCAGAATAGTCGAGACACACACAAGGTTACTTGTCAACCACTAGGTCTCACTGGGTTGACCAGAACCTAAAAATGACTCTAGTACGGAACACCACTCGATATAATGGCACTCCTGGCTACCTTATAACATGGTCACAGCCCTCATAGGACGTCCAAGACATCCACAGAACAATGGGTAACCATCAGGTTAAGCCAAGGCAAATGGAGGCCAAACTATCGAAAAATGACACCAATCAATACTCTGGGGAATAAACGGTCATCACTCTAACCGCTAAAAAAAGTAGGTAGTCAGCCAATGGGTCGCTACATTCACCTAGAAGCACAAGGCATAGACGGTCACCGGAGGAGCCACACAATGACATAAGCGGTCAAGACATGGGCCGCTCAAAGACATGCACGGTCCATAGAAGGGCCACGCAAGGAGATACACGGTCTGACGAAGGGCTGCACAATTGAGATAAGCGGTCAGGGACATGACCGTTTCTCTCAGAGACTACTAAAGCAAAGCAGAGGGTAAGCGATCTATTGTGGGGCCGTGCCTTGAGTAGGACAGTCACCACCTAGCTGCACAAAGAACGAAGCGGTCATAACCTGGCCGCTTAACCAATTAACCCCCTAAACTGACTTAAAGTATTGACTAAGACTCAACCGAATGTACACGGTCTGCCAAGAGCCGCTTAGGCCACAAGGCGGTCTGTCGTTCGGCCGTTTACACGAACCGACCTACTGTTCCAAATGAATGAACGGTTGACAAAGAACCGCTCAAGACATGGAAACGGTCTCCTGATGGACCGCTCCAAACATAAAATGGTCACTTCTGGACCGCCAAAGCATGAAAACGGTTACTGTAGAACCGTTTTGGCGTCACGGCGAACAATACAGGGGATTGGCGGATCTCGGCCATTCCACACCCCGATCACGTCTAAACGACGGGGAAACAACCCTAGATGCCATAAAAGCCTTCCACAGACTGGAAGGGGATCAAACCGACATCAAAAACGCAAGAATTGGGCGATTCTGCCGAATCAACCCAAATTGAGTCACATGGGTTCCCGGGCTTCTACCGGCCCCAAATGACCACCAATCGCGATGAAACTTGCGAGAATGGGATGCAGACATCCCAGGGGTTCGAATGATACCAATTTATCATGAAACCGTCGCCATTTCTCGGTGAACCCATCGCACACCCCCGAAGCATGATTTTCCCAAAACTAAATGAAACCCACTCGTTCTCGCACCGTTCGGCGTAAAACTACGAGGAAATGTAGAACAGGAGTAGGGCTTCCATCTCCCTACCTCCATCAAAGATTCCACGGGCCAAAATGGCCAAACCACGCCGAAAACCACCTCGCGAGCTCAACCGTCGGCTTTGAATCCACCGAACGGGATCGCGCCAACCACGCTCCGGATCACATCCGCGGCATCTCCACAGCCTTCCCGAGCCTCCTCCGTCTGCAACCGGAGCTAAGAGGGCGAGAAGAGAGAGAATAGGAGAGAGAGGGTCGCGCATGCGAATGGGGAGAGAGGAAGGAGAAAAGAAGAATAAAAAGAAAAAATAAATTAGGAATTTTCCTAATATCCGTAAATTCTAATTTTTGGCCCGAAAATCCACTAATTTAGAAAAATATGTAAAAATAGTCGAAACAATCCTCTCAACAAGTACATCGCAACTGCAATGTCCTCGAGTCGATGAAATGAGAAATAAACTCACCACTGGATTCCGTAACTTGTACGGGTGAAAAACTCACGCGGATCGTAAAACTCAACTCAGGACCCACAAAAGAGATCCGAAAGCACTCCAATAAGGAACCGAAAGATTCGATAAGAATCCAGGGAATTACACATTCCTTTGAGTTCCAAAACGTGAACCAAAGTTTGATCCTGCAAGCCAATATATATAGCATGAGTTCATTAAACACAAAGGATTCATATGAATTTCAAGTGTGAACCATGAAGTCATCTGTTCACTCATCAACCAAGATGCATTCATGTTGCTCAATGAAACCACAGTCGTTTTGTTCGTTTTGTTATCATTAAAACTAAACACCAAATAAAGCACAATTATTTTGTTATCATTAAAACCAAACACTAGGAGATAACAATCTCCTACAACAATCTCCCCCTTTTTGATGATGACAAAATAATGTGTGCGAGAATACGCAACCAACATTCTTCTCCCCCTTGAGCACACAACCAACATGCATTGAGCACACAACACATTTTTACAGAGCACACAACATTTTTATTGGGCACACAACACATTTTTACGGAGCACCCAACATTTGTATTGAGCACACAACACATTTTTCTCCCCCTTTTTGTCATCTACAAAAAGACCGGGGGTAATCGGACATGGTATGGACAAGTTAGGCCGGAAGAGATGATGTCAATGTGAATACCAATTGTTAGTAATGGGTGGCTTCAAAGAGATGAGCCATTGGTTGAAGATTTATGTAATATGAAGCGTTCAGCATGATAGCATTCAAGGTTGAGAAACCATTGCTGATTTTCACATGATGCAAGAGCAAGGCAACAACAAGATGACATATCAAATGATTTTCTTTGATTTTTAAATTTTTTGATTTTTATATTTTCTGGAAATGCATGAAAACTCAATGCAAACATATGATGACACTATGAATGCATGCAATGCGACTAAATAGGTATGCCTATGAAAAACAACTAAGCCAATTGTTGTGCTCAAGAACATGTGGATTATTGCTATGTGAGGGTCACAAATTTTGATTTTCATGATTTTCAGATTTTTGAATTTTCTTTAAGAATGCATGAAGCTAAATGCATATAGATGATGAGATATGAAATGCACATGCAACCAAGCTAATAAGTATATGTATATACATGCAACACAACTCCCCCCCACTTATTTAAGAGGGGAATGGGTATAAGAAAAGTGCATGAGAGTCAAAACAATTAGGATGCTTATGTGGAACAACTAGGGGATTGAGCAATCACGCAGAGGAGTTATGCAAGAGTCAATGCAGTCAATCAATTTTCTGAATACATATTAAATCAAATTTCCATATGTGTAGGTAAATAACATGAAAATAGACTATAGTCATATGGATATTCAGATTTTCAGATCAACACAATGAGAGATTATACAAACTGCATTTCATTTTAAGAGAAGAGTGTATTGGAGGCTATGCTCTACCACAAAGAGTTTTCACCGTCATTTTTCAACTCAACCAATATCACATGATAGTCAGAATTTTTAAGAATGATCAAGTTCAAATAATTCCTTTTTACGGGAGGAGACGCATGGAGCTCATGCCAGAATCCCCGGTTACTCAGAATACTGAACCATTTCACCTCATTTTGAGCAGAGATACTAGTACACACCTTTCTGAAGTGAACCACATCACGTCTCAGGTGACACGTGCCCAATTTACTCAGTGAAATTTAGCATTGCTCTGCTATTCTTTTCAAATTCTATCTACAAAAATAGGCAGGCAGCCTTTTCCTCAACTGTCTCTTTGACATTCATGCAGCAAGTTTAATATCTCTAGAGTGTTGAAAAGAAATTCCTACATCCTTATCTCTAACACTCATTTTCACATTTTGTGCATGAAGTGTGCGAATTTGATTCAGCATGTATAGCGAAATAGTTCAGCTCCCCCTATCTAGATGCACTTATCAGGAGATTACTCCCCTTGAGTATACGACATGTATCACCCTAGTCATGACTCAACTTGCAACATTATTTAGTAAGAAATATGAGGTCTTAAAAATTCCAAGGAAGGGGGTGATTAGCATATAATTGTTGAGTCTATAGGATGGTGCAAACCGGATTCAGAGGGGGGGGTGAATGAATCCCCTTTAAAATATATCCTCAATTAAAAGTGTACTTATAACATCTTGCAGAATTAAACTCTATGGTTCAGTAATACAGTTGTTCTAATAAGATTCACACTCAAACACTTAACATGCACAACCAGCTGGAACACTTAACCACTCAGTAAATTCAGTGAGATCTAAATAGATTAGATGTAATGATCCTACACATACGTCTATCGAATTAAGGAGCAAGCAATCAAACCATGAAGACAAGGAGTTTTAGATGGTTCGGTCTGCTACCACAGACCTACGTCCATCCCCCACTCAAACCAGAGTGAGGCTTCCTGCTGCCTAACAGCTTGAACCGCTGAGCATCACAACTTGCTTACATCCGCTGAGCATCACAGCTTGCTGACCCGCTGAGCATCATAGCTTATTGTCCGAGGTACATACCTCACCCGCTGAGCATTACAGCTTGCTTCCGCTGACACACAGCTTGATGAAATAAGAAGTGAAATGAAACAAAGGATAAAGACACAACACCGGAAAGCTGAAAATGAAAGGAGATAAAATGTAGCTCTCGCAGGAGCAGACTGGCTTGGATATGATCCAAGGACCAGTTGAACAGATCTTCAATCTCTTCTCTCGATCTCAATCTCTTTTATCGATCTCACGGTCACCCTCTTCATCTTCAAGATACTTTCCTCTAAAACTACAGACTCTTCTTCCTTCCTCGAATTCTAGCTCTTCTGCTCTCAAGATCTTCTCTCTCAGCACAGCCTCTTCAAGCCTCTCCGAATACCTTCTCAGGTCTCTCTGAATCTTCTTTTCTGCCGCACTTTATTTTTCTTTTAGCTTACTGCAACTTCTTTCACAATCTTCCTCTCAAAACCCTTCTTCCTTAATGGCTCTCTTTTTCTTTTCTTCTCTCTAATCTTTTCACTCTTCTTATCTCTATCTTCTTCTATTCTTTTTCTTGTTCTCAGCTCTTTCTCTCACAGTCTTCGATCCCCTTTTATAGGCAGAAGATGGGCTCGTGGGTATCACGTTTCCCGCCCAACTTTCAATCAGATGTGATCCACTTTGGTTCCACGTGTCAGAATCGAGGTGCTATCGCAGTCCACGTGGCTAGATCATCTGTTCTGGACCTTACCTTGGATCACAAGCCATTGACTTGGTGCTTTAAGTAACACATGCAGTTTGCTCAGTAAGTGTTCGACCACGTAACTCACCAGGCAGAAATACAGTCATAAGTGTTATTCCTTTGAAAAATAAGCACTGACATTGTGCACAGACCTAAACATGAAGTTCACGGACTTCCTAATGCATCTCATGAGAAATATGCACAGACTTATATAGTCGTTGCAGAAAATATGCACAGACTTCATATAGTCATGTGCAAACATGCACGGACTATGTATGCGTGTGATGAGCAATGCACTGACCCTTTTTATGCGTGAAGCTGTAACGTGCACAGACCTTAGATGGTATGAACAAGGATGCATCGACCTTGTATGTGCGTAGGTAGTGCATGCACTGACCTTGCTTGGCTCAGAGCACAACTCGCACCGACTTTGTGAGCATATATGCACAGACCCATATGCATACAATAGAAGATGCACCGACCTTCCTATGAACATGTGATGAATATGCACTGACCTGCTATAGTGAAATATGCAGACTTTAGATCAGTCTAAAGCAAATGTGTATCGACCTTAAACATGCACTGACCTTAACTAACATCGACCTCCATGTGCCTTAGACAAAAGCTAGCACTGACTTTGACTAGTATGCTGCAGGGAATAACATCAACTATGTGTGCATGTGCATGAAGTAACGTGCACCGACCTAGAGCTAGCATCGACCTTAGTTGATGCAAGCCATAACTAATATGAACATGCACAGACCTGAACAGAGTGTGCATTGACTTTACTTTAGTGAAGTGCACAGACCCTGGGTATAAATGTGCTTGGACCTGGTATGTGCTAAGGCTTGAAACATGCACCGACTTGAGTTGACATTATGCATGAGTGTGCACAGACCTTATAATAACTAAGTGTAAACCTGCACTGACTTTATATGCCATTTGCAAACATGCACGGACTTCAACAATAATAGACAATAAATGTGCAGACTTGCATGAGACAGATGCTTAGACCATGCCTAGTATTCATGTGCTTAGACTAGAAAGTGTGTGCATCGACTACATGTGAGTGTTCTATATGAACATGTGAACATTATCGTGCACAAACCCTGTATATGAGTGAGAGGAAACATGCACCGACCTTGTGAATGCATGCAACCTTTTTGATTAAATGACTGTGCATGCAATCTGATGAGGTTCTATGCAGCATGAAAATGCATCTGCCTAAAAAGGCATACATCATGCAAATGATTATGATGACAACATTAATGCACAGAAATCAGTGCACAACAAACAATCCTCATAAAACCACAGTGCAAAGAACAGATATGAGAGTGGACCTCATATACCACAGTGCAGCATCAACACATATGAATGCAATATGCACACACAACACATATGACATCATGCACCAATGAGTCATCGTGTTTGACATCATCAAAACCATAGAGAGAGGTACAACAATAATAACATGAAAGCACACAACGGGAGTATATGCATTATGCAATGCAACATGAAAAAATATGCAATTCTCGTTGGTCCCGAAGGCATGATACCAGTGTTGAAAGCAAATGCACTACGTGAATGATATGTAGATATGATATGCAAATAGATACAATGTGCAAATATGCAATGTGATACAGAATGTCACATTTTTATTTAAAAGTTCTAAATGCATTGCTAAATTTAACATGGGTGCAGGATGCAAATTTTCAATTTTTCATTTGGATGATCTAAATGCACCTAATGCATTGAATTCTAATGCATGCAACCTATACCTATATGAGAATGCAATGCAGGATTCAACAATAAGATGCAAGAGTTTATTTTTCAGAAGATCATGACAGATTGCACAAGAAAGTATTCACATTCAGCTGATGAACAACAAGTATTTTTCATCACATGAGCTTTATAAGCTAGGGTGTAGAAATAGATTTGAAACATTCAATGCAACCCATTTGTTTTCAGAACCTGTTCAAAAATATATTTTTAACAACATTTCACAAGTTTAAAAAGTCATCCACATGTCAAGCAGATATTTAAAGTTCCGGTACGAGGTGGAGGTAAAGGTCTGAAAACTCAACTCACACATAATGAGAGCTTCTAGGTGAACGTAATTCACCCTTCCACTACACACCATTTGATATACCAGATATTCAATTAAGCTCAGATGCTCATGCATTTCAGATTGAAAAGTATTCAGTATGCAAGAGCAACATGCTTATTCCTCAAAATTCAAGTTCATTCAACCAATGAGACATGTTCATCATGGCAGAATACAAGAGTAACAGGTCAAGTTTTTCAGAAATAGTATCTGTCAAATGAACAATTCTGCATTTCAAAAAATTACCTTCTTGCAATATGAAAGAATTTCAAAATCAATTTAAATGCACATGGTGTTTCATAATTTCAAGGTAAAATGATTTCCTTCAAAACAACATGTTTCCTCATTAGCCAAACAAATCAATTTCTGAAATTTGGTGCAGGGCGGAGAACTTGATCTGAGAATCACCTCACGCATGGTGTTAGCTTTCTAACAGACTTAATCTGTCATTTCACATAACAACATTTGATATACCAATTATTCATTCAATGAGAGCATGAGTGGCTTGTAAGGAGATGCAATTCACACATAACAAAGTGGAGAAGGAAAATATTAGAAATACCAATTTGACAAAGAGGAAGCAAAGTTGGGGTTTTACCATTCGAGTGTGTCTTGTTCCATTTTGTTGGAACCCCTTTCATTTCTCATTTACCTCATGGCACACCTTCACCACAACCGACTCATTTATTGGATGTTGGCACCCAAGCCTTCTTGGGTCTTTGGATGTTAGAAGCATTTCTTCCAAAACTTTTCTTTGTCATTTCCATTGCCACCATATCATCATTCTTCATGATCCTACAGTCTTCAATAATATGTCCATGGTTTCCACAATAACGGCATTGAGGAGAAGCATTTTTGCCAAAGGATTTCCTTCTAGGAGCAAAGGAATTTTCAAATATATCCCTTCACCTGTAAGATAGACCACAACAACACATTAGGGTAAAGACATGTTAAATTCGTAGCTCTCATAAGCATACTAATAGGAAGCACCAAAAGACTATAATAGTCCTTCTAGAATCCTCCAAAAAGACCCCCAATGGGTCTCCCATCAACCCAAGGGCAAAGGACAAAAGGTTAGGCACATGTTGACTAGGTTTGGTAGAGTTTCGGAGCCACATTTTTTTGACTTTTGCCGCTGTCGGTCGACCAACACGGGATTGGCGGTCAACCAGAAAATTACAGACCGAAACCTCCCCTCACTGGGAGAATCGGTTGACTGACCCCCCAGGGGCGGTCGACCAAAATCTGGAAATTTTCCAGATTTCAATTTTCAGCCCCTTAAACCAATTCATCATATTCAAGGCATTGTGGCTTCAACTCCTTTGATATTGAAGGTTTATACAAAGTGTTTAATCCTGCAAAAACCACAATAAAAATGATTAGTACTTTATCTCTATAATCAATATGAAAGCATACATGAAAGCCTATGCATTAGATGCATGTGAACTCTTGAGCCACAAGTGTTGTAAGCTAAGGATCAAGAGATAAAAACTCAATCACCCTAAGGAAAATATTCTCCATGAACCACACTTATGGAATCTCAATAACAAGCAGGATAAAAACTCATTCACAAGTGAATCATCCACATCAAAGGATCAAGTTCATATGACAATGAATTTAAACACATGAATGATCATTATGTATCCAACACTTGCATGATTGATGTGGGCATAGAAAAATCACATTCTACAATATGAATGTTTTATCTTAGCCAATGTAACAAGAGACAAATCTTAGCCAACTCTTATTCCAACGTAAGAAGAGCCAACAACTATGAGGTTGAGCACAAGGAATCAATATCTTAGCCAACTCTTCCAAGATTCACAGAGACTCTTTCATTTGCATTCAAGGCCATAAAGTCACAATGAGAATGAACATGAACATATGCTAGTAGAATGATCATCATGAAACCAAATACAGTGGGAATCGACATAACGCAATGAGTGAAAGTAAGTTAACTCCCTTTATCAACTGAAAACTTCTTGATGCATTCCTTTGAGTTCCAAAACGTGAACCAAAGTTTGATCCTGCAAGACAATGTATATAGCATGATTTCATTAAACACTAAGGATTCATATGACTTTCAAGTGTGGACCATGATGTCATCTGTTCACTCATCAACCAAGATGCATACATGTTGCTCAATGAAACCACAATTGTTTTGTTCGTTTTGTTATCATTAAAACTAAACACCAAACAAAGCATAATTATTTTGTTATCATTAAAATCAAACACCAGGAGATAACAATCTCCTGCAACAGGCTTTTGATCATAAGTGAGATCCTTTTATGTCACCCGGTCACCATGATCTATGACGTTGGTCGGATCGTGCACATATTTCTTCAACATAGAAATGTGGAAGACATTGTGAACCTCGAACAGTTGAGGAGGCAAGGTGATGCGGTGGGCAACCTCGCCAACTCTTTCTAACACTTTGAAGGGGCCAATATATCTTGTTGTAAACTTGCCTTTAACTCCAAATCATCTAATTCCTCGCCCTGGAGAAACCTTATGGAAGACGTGATCTCCGACTTGGAATTCAATATCTCTCCTTCTAGTATCGATGTAAGTCTTTTGCCTAGATTGAGCCGTCTCGAGTCTTTTCATAATTAGTTGAATCTTTTCTGTGGTATCTCTCACCATGTCTGGGCCTAGTAGTTATTTTTTGCCAACTTCGTCCCAGCATAAGGGTGATCGGCAACTTCTTCCGTATAATGCTTCGAAAGGTACCATTTGAATACTTATCTGGTAGCTATTGTTATATGCAAACTCGACCAGAGGCAAGTGATCATGTCAGCTTCCACTGAAATCAATGATACAAGCTCGTAGCATGTCTTCTACAACTTGATTCGTTCTCTCGGTCTGACCATCCATCTGAGGATGAAAGGCAGTACTAAAGTTGAGTCTTGTCCCCAACGAATGTTGTAGACCCTTCCAGAAATAAGAAGTGAATCGCGGGTCTCGGTCAGACACGATCGAAATAGGTACTCCATGCAGTCTGACAACTTCTTTGATGTACAAGGCAGAAAGAACATCAACTGACCATCGACTCTTTATTGGCAGGAAGTAAGCTGACTTGGTCAATCGATCTATGATGACCCATATTCCATGATGTCCACCTTTTGATTTAGATAGTCCCATAATGAAGCCCATGCCGATATCCCCCCACTTCCACTTAGGAATATCTAGAGGATGTAGCTTACTGGCCGACTTTTGGTGTTCTACCTTGACTTGTTGGCAGGTGAGACAGCGAGATACAAAGTCCGCTACCACCCTTTTCATATTGGGCCACCAAAAGGTCCGTTTCATGTCTTGGTACATCTTGGTAGATCTGGGATGAATTGTGTACCTTGATCGGTGAGCTTCCTCTAAAATTTTCTTCTTCAATTTTGGGCAATCCGGTACACAAGTCCATTCCTTGAATAATAATCTTCCATCTGATGCTACCTTGAAGTCTGGTCGTTCTTCTAGCTTATCTTTGATCTCTACTAACACCGGGTCCTTGTCTTGAAGTTACTTCATCTCGGAGAGCAGATCCGGTTATATCATCATGTGTGATAGAGTAATACACCTTTTTTCCTGATCCGTACTTATATCAAGTTTATAGAATTGCTCTAGGATCTTCCACACTTAGATCATATAGTTGGCAAATAACACTCTCGGCTTTCAAATAAGGGCATCAGCTACAGGATTACCCATTCCAGAATGATATTGTATTATGAAGTCGAAGTCTTTGTTGTATTCTACCCAACGTGTCTGTCTCATGTTCAATTCCTTCTGAGAAAATAGATACTTGAGACTCTTGTGATCGCAGTACACGGTGAACTGTTCTCCATAGAGATAGTGTCTCTAGATCTTTAAAGCAAATACCACCGCTGTAGCATCCTAAATTTTAATATTAATATCACCATATTATTCAATTATTTTCTTAGCTCAGATTCTAAAAAAAATATTAAAAATATAGAAAAATATGTATTTTGTGTAAATTTAATTTCCAGCAATTTTGTCTTCAGGAAGGCACCCAGAATAAAATTGATTAGGGCCCAATTTCATAATTTAAGCTAAAAATTGTTGTTTTAAAAGCCCAAACTAAACATTCTTAATCAGACCTAAATCCTTGCCCACTTGGGCCCCGTTTGAAGCCAAACCCTAGCCCAACAGTAGACATTTGTTTTCCCACCAAAAACCCTAACTCTAGAGCCTTCTATGGGCGGCGGCGGTGGCGGATTAAAATTCTCCCCGAATTTTTTGCCGTTTTTCCTGTTCGGACTCTCCACCCAAATTCGATCGCTTGAGGCATCCATAGACTCTTTAAATAGAGGGATTTCGACCCCCCTGAAACCCTATTTGCTCCGGTGGCTGGTGGCGTGATCAATCGTGACCGGAAGGGGGCAAATTTGGGCGTTCTAGGAGCGACCATATTAGGGTTCCGACGACCCCCTTTTTCTTCTTCCTCTTTCCAGCGATAAAAGGTAGGTGTCTCTCAGGCTGAACTAAGAATTAATTATACCATATTTTTGAGCTCTTTTCGTTGATACCAATTTTCCCAAATTTCATGCATCATGTTGGTCTAATTTCATCGTTTACCCCGAGGAACACCCGAAGGGTTAACTTCCATATAAATCCATTTTATGTTTAGATTAATTAGTTTAAACTTTAATCAAAGCATGTGATCTTCTGCGTCTCTGAATGCTCTTTCCAATGGTATCTGTTTGCCCAATTATTATTCACCCTAACGTTTGCAATTAGAGTTCTAATCATGGTGTGTCGAGGTTCACCGTCGATGGAAACTGGGGTTTGTAAACGGTCTTACCAGGGACCGCTAGGCATATAGCGGTCACCCAATAGACCGCTTGGCCGCCCTACTTTTTTTTCAAAAAAAAAATTATATATATCAAACGGTCGTACGATAGACCGCTTTCTAGTATTAGCGGTCTCCATATAGACCATTTTTGGCCTCTGGCAGGGAGATTTTAAAGCCTGATTTATGCATTTTTATCTTGGTTAGCATGCTATTATGATCAGTAACTATGCAAAACATAGTATTAACTAGGTATCATGAAATTATACATTTATCTTCACTATCTACATGAAAAGTTTCCTTTGATAATCACCGTTGGACAACTATGTGAATTAATAGAATAAACTTGGTTATCAACTTCGTGATCTTAAACTTTGCCACTTGTAAATTGCTTATATTATGATTTCGATATCATTGTTTGACAGTCATGCCACTCCGGTGGGATTGACTGACCGCACCATTCACGTTTTCCGTGTTTTATATAACCTCAATCTTGTAATAGTCGGGACTCTCCGCCGGATATTCCTTCCATCGGACTAGGACCACTATTATGAGACCTCCGTAAGTCCCCGTGAGCCTGGGATTCCCACCAAGACGCCGGACGGGTTGTACCACAAAGACCAGAACCCACGGACTTGAGTTGATTTACGTTTTGGGCCAGTCCAACATCCAGACTTTTTGAACCCCTAGCGGCCCACCTGGAGACCACTAAGAGACCCTTCGCGGCCCAGGGTTAGACCGCAAATCGTTCTTGGCCTGGTTAGAAGTGGGCTTGGGTTAGTTAGTCTATTCTTGAACCCAGTCAATTCTAACCTGACCAAGTTCTCTCTATTGACTTTGGCTTCATGGGCTGACTTCTGGTTTGGGCCCATGATGTCTCAGGTTGAATTTGGGACCTTTCTTTGTTAAATTGAAAAGCCTTGTAATACTCAATCCTACGCGGTCTAGGGATAGAACGTTAGCCTCGTCTTAGCGGCCCAGGTCATGACCGCTAACGTCGAGATTGAGCATGTTTTTCTGTGTTTTCGTTGTGATAGCAGTCATATCAAGGATGGCCTTGGACTGCGAAGTCTTGCTTTAAATTCATGGTCACTTTGGACTCTCAAGTCATTTCCTTATGATATCTTATTTCAATTTCCCTTGGAATGTCTCTTGATCATAGAAGTAAGTTCATAAACTTAAACCTTGGAATTCTTGGCCATTTAATGGGGAGAATGTCTCGATTGGGATCTATGATCCAACCCTTCAATGCCAACGCATTATAAGGGCCCGGTCTGGTCCTGGGAGGAGTGCCCGAAGGTACTTGTGCCCCGGGGAGTTTGTAATAACAAGGTGTGGCATTGCACCGAAGTGCAGGACTAGCGTGTTTGGTCTACGACATTATACTTCACTCAATTTACTTGCAATTTCTTGCGTGACATGACATGCGTGCTTGTTATGGCCAGTTCAATTATATCTTACTTGAAACCTCGTGAAAGATTCTTGTTATGCAAGCACTTATTCCTACATGAGATCTGTCTTTCTATTCTTCCATCTGTTATATATCGCTTGCCATTTACTTGTTATTGTTCTTTTATCATACTGTTATACATGCTAAAATGCTTAATCACTTAAATTGTGCCCGGTGATAGAGATATAAAATCCTACTGAGCTCGTTGCTCACCCCTACTTTCCAATCTTTTCAGGTAACACGGATGAGGACGTGCGCACCGATGGGAACAAGAATGAGTGATCTTGGAGTGAGCCTTTTAGTTTAGTTTTATGTTGAGCTGATGCCTTGGTTAGATGTCGGATCCTGTTAAGATCAGAGTCGATGTAATTCTTTTTCTTTGATTGAGATAGAGTTAGAAAGTCCACAAGTTGTTGATTGTAATAAAGTACCTTTCTTCATTATTATCAATAAAGTTGGTTATTTGCAAATGTTAGCCATGTTGTACGATCTCTTGTGGCAATGAACGCTCTGATTGACGTGAATGATATAACTGTTGCATTTCGATTTTCCGCATCGGGACGTGACATTTTTTGTGGTATCAGAGTCTAGGTTTTCCTTACACTCTAGCTTTGTAGTGGTGTCATAGAACCCATTACATTGGTAAAGTCAGGAATCTAACCTAGTGAGTTGGGTAGAGACTTGGGTTAAGCTAATTATCTAGCTTTAAGAATATATAGTCAATAAAGTATTCTCAATTAATTCTGGTTTTATTGTAGGAATTTTCCCATGATGGTAGCAGAACGGGCGCAGTGGCGAGATATGCAACGCACGGTGCAGGGCCTGACCCAGGCCTTATAGCAGGTAGCTCAAGGCGGTGCACAGCACGGAGCGGGCAATCTACATCGGAACTTTCAAGGCTTGAATCCCCCACGTTTTAGTGGATCTTCAAACCCCGACGAGGTCGAGAATTGGCTGAAGGAGACAGAGCATATCTTCAGGGTTATGCAATGTGCAGATCAGGATCGTGTCCTTTTAGTGACTTTTCAGCTGGAGCGCGATGCACGAGCTTGGTGGGAAGCAGCGGAAGCCATGCTCGACAATCGACGTGCAACATGGGATGAGTTTAAAGAGCTATTTAACAACAAGTATTTCTCGGATCAAGTGCTGGAGAAGAAGGCAGCGGAGTTTGCTGCATTGAAGCAGAGAAATCTATCTGTTGCAGAGTATGAAGCGCAGTTTGCTAGACTGTCTAAATATGCATCACATTTAGTATCCACGGAGAAGATGAAGGCCAAACGATTTCTAAATGGATTGAAGCTACAATACATTAATCAACTGGCACCTTTGGAGATCCATGTTTATGCAGAGATTGTAAGAAAGGCCCAAGTTCTCGAAGACACTACGGAAATGACTGACCGGATAAGAGGTCGGGACAAGAAGAGGGAGCAGACTACTAGCTCCGGGAATTTTAAACCCGTTAATGGCTAGAAGAGGCCCAATGGTGGGCTGAGTTTTTCGAAGAACAAGAAACCGAAGGAAGGCTGGAAGAAGGCAGGATCGACTGCTCCACCTAAAGCAGTCTGCAAGTATTGTGACCGCCCAGGTCACAAGATGGAGGAGTGTTGGCGCAAGCTAGGCGCTTGTCTGAGATGTGGTAGCAGGGACCACCGAATCCCTTAGTGCCCCCTTATTAATGAATAGGCGGCAACAGACTCGCCGCAAGGAAGTCAAAGGTGGCAGGGCAAGCTTCAAGCTCTCCAAGAGGTGAAGACTGAGACCAAGGCTACCGAGGAAGGAGGTATTATCGAAGGTACCCTTACTACTCTTTCCAAGCCAGCATTTGTACTTTTCGACACAGGAGCCACTCATTCTTTTATATCTCTAAAATTTGCTAAGACTTTACCTGTGGAACCAGTATTATTGCATTCTCATCTTGTGATATCAACCCCTATTGGTTCGGGGTCTGAGATTAAACATTATTACCCTTCTACTGAAGTTTTGATTAATGATTGTAACTTATCTACTGATTTGGTATGCAAGAAGATGAAAGATTATGATGTTATTCTAGGAGCAGATTGGTTAGTTAGACATGGTGCTAGTGTCCACTGTAATTTAGGATTGGTGTCTTTCGTTGGACGTCCTGGACTTTCCTTTTCTGGCTCTAGACAATCAAGTCTATGCCACTTATTTCGACACTCCGGGCAGATAAATTGTTAAGGAAGGGGTGCTTGGCATTCTTGGCTTTGATTTCTTTGACTAATAAGAAGGAAGTAGAGTTGAAGGATATCTCGATTGTTTGGAATTTTTCGGAAGTGTTTCCTGAAGAATTACCAGGTCTTCCCCCTGAAAGGGAGGTGATTTTCTCCATTAATTTAATTCCGGGCGCTTCACCTGTTTCTAAGGCCCCCTATCGTATGCCCCCTACTGTGTTAAGGGAATTGAAGAATCCGTTGTTGGACTTGCTAGAAAAAGGGTTTATTTGTCCGAGTACTTCCCCGTGGGGTGCTCCTGTACTATTCATAAGAAAGAAGGATGGTTCGTTGAGGCTGTGTATTGATTATTGTCAGTTGAATCAGCTCACCGTGAAGAACAAGTATCCTTTACCAAGGATTGATGAGCTGTTTGATCAGATATCTAGAGCCCAGTATTTCTCGAAGATTGATCTCAGATCATTATATCATCAGTTGAGGATAAAGGATGAAGATGTTTTTAAGATGGCATTCCGTAGCAGGTATGGACATTTTGAATTTGTTGTATTGTCGTTTGGACTAACAAATGCTCCTGCAACTTTCATGCAGCTGATGAACAGTGTGTTCCAACCCTACTTAGATCAGTGGGTCGTAGTATTCATTGATGATATTTTGATATACTCAAAGAGCAAGGAGGAGCATGAAGAGCACTTGAGGATGGCGTTGCAAATCCTAAAGGATCATCAGTTATACACCAAGTTCAGTAAATGTGAGTTCTGGTTGCAAGAGGTATCTTTTCTAGGGCATATTATCTCTAAAGATGGAATTTCAGTGGATCCTTCTAAAGTAGAGGCAGTACGTAATTGGGAAAGGCTTGTTAATGCAATTGAGATCAAGAGTTTCTTAGGCCTAGCAGGTTATTATCAGAGGTTCATTAAGGACTTCTCCAAGATTGCAATACCCTTGACTAGGTTAACTCGTAAGGAGAATCGATTCGAGTGGTCAGAAGACTGTAAAAGAGTTTTCAGACTTTGAAGGAGTGTTTGACCACTGCCCCAATTTTGGCTTTACCTTTTGGAGAAGGAGGTTTTGAAGTATACCCTTATGCTTCAGGAATCGGCTTAGGTTGCGTTTTAATGCAACGAGGGAGAGTGATAGCTTATTTCTCTAGGTAGCTATGGAAGCATGAAGAGAATTACCATGTTCATGACTTGGAGCTAGCAGCAGTTATGTTTGCTCTGAAGATTTAGAGGCATTACTTATATGGAGAAACTTTCACGGTATACTCAGATCATAAGAGCCTCAAGTATTTATTTTCTCAGAAGGAGTTGAACATGAGGCAGAGAAGGTGGATAGAGTACCTAAAGGATTTTGACTTCTCTATTGAATATCATCCCGGAAAAGGGAATGTTGTAGCAGATGCTTTAAGCAGGAAGCCGATAGCTAGATTAGCAAGTTTGATGCTTCAAGAATGGAAGTTGCTAGAGCAATTTGCAAGCTTAGATCTTAATGTCACAGAAAAAGAGGATCGGGTTATGGTTGCTCATATCCAGCTTTATTCGGAATTACTGGCAGAGATTAGGTAGCTACAGGATAATGACCTGTTACTAGTAGAAATCAAAGAGCAGATGGCTAGTCGACCAGATTTTGCATTAGGTGATGATGGTAGATTGTTGTTTCGAGGAAGAACTTGTGTTCCTGATTCTGCGGAAATGAAGAGAAAGATTCTCGAGGAAGCTCATATGTCTAAGTATACTATTCATCCAGGAGCTACGAAGATGTATCGAGATCTGAAGAGAACCTTGTGGTGTCCGAACATGAAGAGAGAAGTGGCCAAATTTGTAAGCAGGTGTTTAGTATGTCAGCAAGTCAAAGCTGAACATTTTAGGCCTGCTGGGAAATTAAAGCCCCTTGAAATACCACAATAGAAGTGGGAGAGTGTTGGTATGGATTTTATTATGGGTTTGCCTAGAACTCGTGGCAGCTATGATGCAATTTGGGTGATTGTTGATCGTCTGAGAAAGTCCGCGCACTTCCTAACTATTAAATCTAAGTGGACTATGGATGTATTGGCTGCCCTGTACATGAAGGAAATAGTGAGATTGCATGGAGTCCCTGTATCCATCATATCCGATAGAGACCCCAGGTTTACCTCTCATTTTTGGAAAGGTCTGCAAGCATCGTTGGGAACTCGTTTGAACTTCAGTACCGCTTTTCACCCTCAAACTGACGGGCAGACTGAGAGAACAAATCAAATTGTCAAAGACATGTTGAGAGCTTGTACGATTGACTTTGGAGGAAGTTGGCCTGAACATTTGCCTTTGATTGAGTTTGCCTACAACAATAATTATCAATCCAGCATACAGATGGCACCATTTGAAGCTTTGTATGGAAGAAGTTGTAGATCCCCTCTTTGTTGGGAAGAAGTCGGTGAGAAGCCATGGCTCGGACCAGATCTTGTTTCGAAGTCGTCTAAAAACATTCAAGTCATTAGAGATCGATTGAGGATTGCTCAGTCTAGGCAGAAAAGCTATGCTGATAACAGAAGAGGGGATTTGGAGTTTTAGGTCGGAGAGCATGTGTTTCTGAAGGTTTCACCATCAAGAGGAATAAGAATATTTGGAATTCGAGGCAAGTTAAGCCCCATATTTGTTGGCCCATTCAAAATCTTGGAGAGGGTAGGCGAAGTTGCCTATAAGTTGGCATTACCACCACAGTTATCAGGCATTCATAATGTATTCTATGGGTCTATGCTGCGGAAGTACGTATACGACCCTTCGCACATCATCCAACATGCTGATTTGGAATTGAAAGAAGATTTATCTTATGAAGAAAAGCCTGTCAAGATTTTGGACTACAAGCAGTAGCAACCCAGGAACCGATCCATTCCGATGGTCAAGGTCTAGTGGAGTCGACGCGGAACGAAGGAGGCAACGTGGGAGTCCGAGGAAGCAATTAGAAAGTTGTATCCCGATTTGACCTAAGGTTGGTTTTTCAATAGATTTGGTGAATTTTGGGACCAAATTATTTAAAGTGGGGGAGGGTGTATTATCCTGAATTTTAATATTAATATCACCATATTATTCAATTATTTTCTTAGCTCATATTCTAAAAATTTTATTAAAAATATAGAAAAATATGTATTTTGTTTAAAATTTGATTTCCAGCAATTTTGTCTTCCGGAAGGGACCCAGAATAAAATTGATGAAGGCCCAATTTCACAATTTAAGCTAAAAATCGTTGTTGTAAAACCCCAAACTAAACATTCTTAATCGGACCTAAATCCTTGCCCAATTGGGCCCCGTTTGAAGCCAAACCCTAGCCCAACAGTAGAGGTTTGTTTTCCCTCCGAAAACCCTAACTTTTGAGCCTTCTATGGGTGGCGGCGGCGGCGGATTAGCATCCTCCCCGAATTTTTTGCCGTTTTTCCTCTTTGGACTCTCCACCCAAATTCGATCGCTTGGGGGCATCCATAGACTCTTTAAATAGAGGGCTTTCGACCCCACGGAAACCCTATTTGATTCGGTGGCTGGTGGCATGATCGATCGTGACCAGACGGGGGTGAATTTGGGCGTTCTAGGAGCAACCAGATTAGGGTTCCGGCGACCCCCTTTTTCTTCTTCCTCTTTCCAGCGATAAAAGGTAGGTGTCTCTCAGGCTGAACTAAGAATTAATTATACCATCTTGTTCATCTTTTTGAGCTCTTTCCGTTGATACCAACTTGCTCAAATTTCATGCATCATGTTGGTCTAATTTCATCGTTTACCTCGAGGAACACCCGAAGGGTTAACTTCCATATAAATCCATTTTATGTTTAGATTAATCACCTTAAACTTTAATCAAAAATGTGATCTTATGCGTCTCCGAATGCTCTTTCCAATGGTATCTGTTTGCCCAATTATTGTTCACCCTAACGTTTACAATCAGAGTTCTAATCATGGTGTGTCGAGGTTCACCGTCGATGGAAACTGGGGTTGGTAAATGGTCTTACCAGGGACCGCTAGGCATATAGCGGTCGCCCGAAAGACCGCTTGGCCGCACTACTTTTTTTTCAAAAAAAAATATTTTTATATATATCAAACGGTCGTACGATAGACCGCTTTCTAGTATTGGCGGTCCTCATATAGACCATTTTTGGCCTGTGGCAGGGAGATTTTAAAGCCTGATTTATTCGTTTTTATCTTGGTTAGCATGTTATTATGATCAGTAACAATGCAAAACGTAGTATTAACTAGGTATCATGAAATTATACGTTTATCTTCACTATCTACATGAAAAGTTTCATTTGATAATCACTGTTGGACAACTATGTGAATTAATAGAATAAACTTGGTTATCAACTTCGTGATCTTAAACTTTGCCACTTGTAAATTGCTTATATTATGATATCGATATCATTGTTTGACAGTCGTGCCACTTTGGTGGAATTGATTGACCACACCATTCATGTTTTCCGTGTTTTATATAACCTCAATCTTGTAATAGTCGGGACTCTCTGTCGGATATTCCTTCCGTCGGACTAGGACCACTATTATGAGACCTCCGTAAGTCCCCGTGAGCCTGGGATTCCAACCAGGACACCGGGCGGGTTGTACCACAAAGACCAAAACCCACAGACTTGAGTTGATTTACGTTTTGGGCCAGTCCAACATCCAGACTTTCTGAACCCCTAGCGGCCCACCTGGAGACCGCTAAGAGACCCTTCGTGGCCGAGGGTTAGACCGCAAATCGTTCTTGGCCTAGTTAGAAGTGGGCTTGTGTTAGTTAGTCTATTCTTGAACCTAGTCAATTCTAACCTGACCAAGTTCTCTCTATTGACTTTGGCTTCATGGGCTGACCTCTGGTTTGGGCCCATGCTGTCTCAGGTTGAATTGGGGACCTTTCTTTGTTAAATTGAAAAGCCTTGTAATACTCAACCCTACACGGTCTAGGGCTAGACCGTTAGCCTCATCTTAGCGGCCCAAGTCATGACCGCTAACGTCGAGATTGAGCATGTTTTTCTGTGTTTTCGTTGTGATAGCAGTCGTATCAAGGATGGCCTTGGATTGCGAAGTCTTGCTTTAAATTCATGGTCACTTTGGACTCTCAAGTCATTTCCTTATGATATCTTATTCCAATTTCCCTTGGAATGTCTCTTGATCTTAGAAGTAAGTTCATAAGCTTAAACCTTGGAATTCTTGGCCATTTAATGTGGAGAATGTCTAGATTGGGATCTATGATCCAACCCTTCAATGCCAACGCATCATAAGGGACCGATCTGGTCCTGGGAGGAGCTCCTGAAAGTACTTGTGTCCCGGGGAGTTTGTAATGACAAGGTGTGACATTACACCGAAGTGCATGACTAGCTTGTTTGGTCTATGACATTCTACTTCACTCAATTTACTTGCAATTTCTTGCGTGACATGACATGCGTGCTTGTTATGGCTAGTTCAATTATATCTTACTTGAAACCTCGTGAAAGATTCTTGTTATGCAAGCTTATTCCTACATGAGATCTATCTTTCTATTCTTCCATCTGTTATTTATCGCTTGCCATTTACTTGTTATTGTTCTTTTATCATACTATTATACATGCTAAAATGCTTAATCACTTAAATTGTGCCTGGTAATAGAGATGTAAAATCCTACTGAGCTCGTTGCTCACCCCTACTTTCCAAGCGTTCCAGGTAGCACGGATGAGGACGTGCGCACCGATGGGGACGGGAACGAGTGATCTTGGAGCGAGCCTTTTAGTTTAGTTTTATGTTGAGTTGATGCCTTGGTTAGATATCGGATCCTATTAAGATCAGAGTCGATGTAATTCTTTTTCTTTGATTGAGATAGAGTTAGAAAGTCCACAAGTTGTTGATTGTAATAAAGTACCTTTCTTCATTATTATCAATAAAGTTGGCTATTTGCAATTGTTAACGCTATTGTATGATCTCTTGTGGCAATGAACGCTCTGATTGACGTGAATGATATAACTGCTGCGTTTCGATTTTCCGCATTGAGGCGTGACAACCGCGGCCAACTCTAAGTCGTGCACCGGGTAGTTCTCTTCATGCTTCTTTAACTGTTGGGATGAGTAGGCAATGACTCTCCCTTGTTGAATTAACACACATCCGAGGCCAATGCCAGATGCGTCGGTATATACCTCGAATTTCTCCCCTTCAATTGGTAGTGATAAAATTGGGGCAGTTGTCAAATGATCCTTCAAGGCTTGAAAACTCTTCTCGCAATCTACATCCCACTCATAAGGAATTTCTTTGCGAGTCAGTCTAGTAAGAGGGACATCGATCTTGGAGAAGTCCTTGATGAATCGCCGATAATAGCCAGCCAGACCTAAGAAACTACGGATCTCTGTAGCATTGGTCAGCCTTTCCCAACTCTTCATGGCTTCGACTTTCGACGGGTCAACAGAAATCCCATCCTTCAAGATCACATGTCCTAGGAAGGACACTTCCTTGAGCCAAAAGTCGCACTTGCTGAGTTTGGCATAGAGTTGATTATTCTTCAATATTTGTAATGAAATCCTTAAGTGTTCTTCATGATCTTCTTCAGTCTTGGAATAAATTATTATGTCATCAATGAAGACCACTACAAATTGATCCAGATGAGGCATGAGTATGCTATTCATCAACTGCATAAAGGCTGCAGGGGCATTCGTTAGTCCAAAAGGCATAACAACAAATTCGTAGTGTCCATACCTACTCCAGAATGCGGTCTTATGAATGTCCTCTTCCTTGATCCTTAATTGGTGATTTCCTGACCAGAGATCAATCTTTGAGAAATACTTGGATCCAGATATCTGATCAAATAACTCATCGATCCTCGGCAGTGGATACTTGTTCTTGATAGTAAGGTGGTTCAACTGTCGATAGTCGATACAGAGCCTCATAGATCAATCTTTCTTCTTTACAAATAACACGAGCGCTCCCCATGGGGAAGTGCTCGGTCTGATAAATCCTTTCTTCAAAAGCTCCATCAGTTGCTCTTTTAACTCCTTGAGCTCGACGAGGGACATCCTATAAGGTGCCTTAGAAACTAGACCCACACCAGGTACAAGGTCGATGGTGAAGGCCACCTCTCTTTGTGGGGGTAATCCGGAAAAATCATATGGGAATACATCGGGAAACTCCCGAACTACTCGGATGTCTTCTATCTTGGACTCCTTAACTTCCGTGGCAGTCAAAAAAGCTAGGAAAGCCATGCACCCTTTCCTTAAGAGCCTACTAGCTCGGAGTGCCGAAATAAGGGGTGACTTGTTCCGACCCTTAAGGCTAGTGCAGATAAGTTCCGGGAACTCCTTAAAAATTACCTTGCCGTTACGGCAATCTACAACTACCTTGCGTGTGGATAGCCAGTCGGCTCCTAGTATAACATCATAATTTTTCATGTCTAAGCATATTAAGTTGGCAGGTAGATTCTTCCCTTTTACCATAACTTTACAATTCAGATAATGGTGTGTGATCTCAGATTCGTTTCTTAGAGGAGTTGAAATAATTAAATCTATCCATTCCAATTCCATAGGTAATGGATTAGCAAACTTCTTGGAAATAAAAGAATGTGATGCGCCGTTATCAAACAAGACACGAGCCGACTTGGAACAAATCTTTAAGGTACCTTCCACCAGTCCACCTTCATCTTGCTCCGCCTCTTGAAGAGCTTGGAGACGTGCTTGCTTCTTCACCGGGTGCTTCTCGTCTCCCGCTTGATCATTAAGCAAGGGGCAGTCGGGAATCTGATGATCACGGCTCTTGCAACGGAGACAAGCTCCCAGTCTCCTCCAGCATTCCTCGGCCTTATGGTCGGCCTTGTCGCAGTGCTTACACACCTCTTCGGAAGGTGCGGTAGTGATGGAGAAGGGCTTGCTATTTTTCTTAAACTTCTTCACTTGGGAGGATTCTCCTCCATTACTAGCTCTCTTCTTGTTGAAGGTTGGCTTGAAGGTGCTAGAGCTGGTAACATGCTCCTTCTTATCCTTTCCACGTATCCGATCGGACAGCTCTGTGGCATCTTCCAACAGCTGGGCTCTTCGCACCATCTCCGAATAGACTTGGATGTCCATCGGTGCATGTTGGGTTATATATTGCGGCCTAAGTCCGTTTAGAAACCTTCGAGCCTTCATCTTCTCCATATGCACTAGATGTGGTGCATACCTTAACAGACGAGAAAATTGGGCCTCATACTCTGCCACGGATAATGTACTTTGCTTTAATGCTGCGAACTCCGCAGCCTTCTTCTCTTGGATATGGTCTGAAAAGTATTTATTGTTGAACTAGTCAACAAACTCACCCCACGTGACTTGTTCTTGGGGCAAGGTGGCTTCTACTGACTCCCACCAAAAACGAGCGTCCTGCTCTAATTGGAAGGTTGCTAATAAAACTTTTTCTTCATCCGTGCATTGCATGACACAGAATATAGGTTCAATCTCCCTGATCCAGTGCTCGGCATTGTCAGGGTCGTTGGAGCCAATGAACTTGGGTGGGTTCATGTTACGGAAACTTCAGTGGAGATCTCCCACTCCACGGTTGGCTCCTCCCTGCGCCACCTATTGTAGCGCCTGAGTAAGACCCTGAACAACATGTTGCATAGCATGCCACTGGGCACGTTCGGTGGCCATGGTCCTACAAGATTTTAAATAACTATATTAATATATGATTAACTAAGAGTCTAAGTCCCTAAGTTAACTTAACCCTTGGCTCTACCCAATCTCACCGGGTAAAGGTATAACCTATCCTTGGGCTTGGTTTCCTAGGAATTGAATATCCTAGGAATTGAATCGGTCATGCCCCATACTCTATGCCATCAAGATATTGTTCACTTTGGCCTACCGGCCTCACGATTTTATCCCTTTGTAACAATGATCGTGTCACGCCCCGAGCGCGGAAGGAACCCGGTATGCGTGATGGGTTATATCAATCATGTCAATCAGAGCATAAGTGTATTCGACACATAGATAGAGCGCGTAAAAGTAGAGATAAACCAAATCCTTTATTCATAATAACCATCAAGGTAATTTTATTACATACTCTCAATAAAGTACGAAGGACAATCTTGACTCAATAAAAGAAAATTACAATGATTGACTCAAGAAAGTAGAAAAAGACACGACTGGATAGACGCTTTAATAGACGAGTGGCTATATGCTCTTCACTTAAGTCTGTTCTCTTCCGAGTGATCCTCGTTATTGGAATTACCTAAAAAATATGGGAAACACTAGGGTGAGCAAACGCTCAGTAGAAATTATATCTCAAGTACAAGCTTGCTTTAAGTAATTACATGTTACATGAGTGTAAGTCTAGCTATGCATGTACACGTAAAAATGACAAGAGAGAGAGAGTAACAAGAGTTAATAAAGATGAACTAGCAAGATTTCAAGATAATCGTGTGGAATGTAACAAGATAGTCAAGCATGTAAATATTTCAAGTCAAGTCACGAGAATTGGTATTATAATATCAAGCAAGTAAATACCCATTCCGGGCCACACAAGTCATGTCATGTCAAGTCAAGTACGAGTCGTGGAATGTCTATCTAGCAAGTCATGCACTTCGGTGCAATGCCACACCGTGATCAATATAGCTCCCATGGGCACACGTACTTTTGGGTGCTCATCCCAGGACCAGATCGGGCCCTATATACGCAAGCATTGAGTCATGTATATTTAGACATCCACTATAGTTATAGCCAATATAGAGTTCCAAAGGATAACTCATTTGTTGGATGATATGATAGATTTCATGAATGAAGGAGTTCAAGAGCAGAACTTTGGACAAGTAGGACACAACATTAATCCTTACAAAAACCAAGACATGTTGTGAAACTGGGTAAATGGCGCCCACTCAGTCGCCACCAATTGCAGAAATAGCACCCATATGTGTGGTCGCTAATTCTTGTAAACTGTACAGGCTCGATGAAATAGTGCCCACATGCGTGGTCGCTAATTCCTGTAAACAGTGCAGGCTCGATGAAATATCGCCCAGGTTCAAGTCGATATATCAAGAAATAACGGCACTGGACAGGTTGCCAATTTCTTCTGGTGCCCAAATCCATGTTGCCAATTACTGACAGAGAACAGACTTCTCATAGAGGCTAGAAACAGCACGCTAAGAGGGTTAAAACATCACGTTTCTTCAGAGTGACGTGAGAAGACATGGTGTCATGGGTTTTGAGGGTACAACCTGCTTGGCGGCCTTGAGGGAATCCAATACTTCGTGTAGACTTATAGAGGTCTCTATGATGAAATCACCAGTCTGAAGGAAGGAATATCCCACGAAGGGTTCAAACATCACCGAGAATTGAGTGTGTAATCGATAGAATCAAAATGGAGACTCCATCTACGGATGTGAGATGAGAGTGCCAAGTAACCCGCAATATGGTTCAGAAAAACTCGATGAAACTATGGAATAGGAAATCTGCGCCTATACAAAAGGCACTATTTAATGAAATAACGACCTTCTGAAAGGTCGTTCAATTAGGATTTATAACAGAAATGTCAAGATAATAATAGAATTAACGACAGTGTATAAAGGCGTTAATTTCTAGGATTATTCAGAATTCACATTTATAATTTAAAAATAGCGACTGTATGAGATGGCGTTCGTTATTTAAATAGCGGCATTATCTGGGTCGCATATACATGATTTACAAAATAAATTCTTTTACATGTTTTTTTTACAATATAGCGCCACCGTAATGGGGCATTCATTCTTTAAATAGCGACACTGGTATTGTCGCTCATTCTTTGTCTGATGCTATGCATCGGGTAGGTACAATCACATACACATGTTACTATTCATGGGATGGAAGTTTACAGCAATAGGAAAGTAAAGATATGAATAGGTAGAGAAAAATATCAGGAATCTAAAACTATGTTCATGCATTAATTTTAACATCAGGTGTTGTAGATATAAAATTTTAAACATGTGATATTTATTAAATACTTAAAAGAAATAGCGGCTTGACAAAGGGTCATTCATTAAATGACGCCATGTCCACTGTCGCAATTTCATAAGAATTAACGACAGCGTGCGCAGGCGTTCATTAAATAAGCGCCCATGATAGGGTCGCTATTTACAAGAACTCAGTAGATCTACGAAAACTGAAAACAGAAAGCATGGTAATATAGTATATGACATACGTGCATGAGTTTCACTGTGATTAACCGTTTGGCTTTATAACTTGAGAACACCTACCTTGTTTGCTTGATTTGGATGATGAACGAAGGGAATAATAAGAGTATAAGCAGTAGCAACTATAGCTACAGCAAGAGGTACGATGTAGCATAATGGAGAAGGTAGGAGAACAGCAACCACAACTCTTCGAACAAAAGCAATCGGTAGTACTCGATCAGCAAGTACTATCAGAAGAAGCAAGGCTTCTTCGTAACACCACGGCAGCCGCAATTCACAGCAACTGTAGTAGCGGCTGCTTCACGCGAAGGGGGAAGAGAAGCAGCAGCTTCCCATGACAATCGTGACTGAACAATGAATCGGCTATAGCAGCCGCGCACGATCATGAAGAAGAAGAAGAAGAAGAAGAAGGAAGCAGATGCTCCTTCACGGTTGCAATGCAGCGACGTCGACGTAGGGAGATGAAGGGTGTTATTTATAGAAAAAGAAAACCTACAGAGTTTTTGAGTTCTAATGGAATTTAAATTTCCATGCATGGATTCCTTTTGGGTTTAGACTTTCCATGCATATCTTCCTACTGCCAAATCTGCAGCCACTATCCTAATTGGGGTTAAAGCCCTAACGCATGTAGGCTTCGTACGTGAGGATAGGCTTGGCCTTTTTGGAATAACATATCTATATTCCTATAACTCCTTTGGATGTATGGAAGGCTATGGGCCTTCTTTGCCATTTTAAGCCCATATACATATATATATAGATGGGTTAATACTCCTTTTTGATCTTAGGCCAAACTTCACCTTCGTGAGGCCCATATACTTACGACTTTGTTATAAAGGTTGAGGCCCATCAGTTATAAAGGTTAGGTTTGACTTGGGCCCCTTTTTAATTGGGGTTTTATTACTTTAGGGAATTTTATTTTCTCTAATTTATCTGAGTTGCTACACCCTCCCCCACTTAAAAGAATTTGGTCCCCAAATTCAATTTCATATAGACATGGAGGGTGCAAAGTTCATACCACTTTGAAATAAGTTCGAGAATCTCTTCTTCATGGATTCTTCGGTGTCCCATGTGACTTCTTGTTCTGAGCACTTGCTCCAGTGAACCTTGACTATGGGAATTGCCTTGTTCCTTAATGCACGAACCTCGCGATCAAGGATCTTCAAAGGTTTTTGTTCATAAGTGAGATCCTTTTGTATCACCAGGTCGCCATGATTTATGACGTGGGTCGGATCGTGCACAAATTTCTTCAACATAGAAATGTGGAACACATTGTGAACCTCAGATAGTTGAGGAGGCAACACGATGCGGTAGGCAACCTCGCCAACTCTTTCTAACACCTCGAATGGACCGATATATCGTGGTGTAAGCTTGCCTTTAACACCAAACCTTCTAATACCTCGGCCAGGGGAAACATTAAGGAAGACGTGGTCTACGACTTGGAACTTGAGGTCTCTCCTTATAGTATCGGTGTAAGTCTTTTGTCTAGACTAAGCCATTTGGAGTCTCTCTCTGATTAGGTGAATATTTTCTGTGGTTTCTCTCACCATGTCTGGGCCTAGTATTTATTTTTCGCCAACTTCATCCCAGCATAAGGGTGATTGGTAACTCTTTCCGTATAATGCTTCGAAAGGTGCCATTTGAATACTTGCCTGGTAGCTGTTATTATATGCAAATTCAACCAAAGGTAAGTGATCATGCCAGCTTCCATCGAAATCAATGATATAAGCTCGCAACGTGTCTTCTACAACTTGATTCGTTCTCTCGGTCTGACCATCTGCCTGAGGATGAAAGGCAGTACTAAAGTTGAGTCTCGTCCCCAACGAATGTTGTAGACCCTTCCAAAAATGAGAAGTAAAGCGTGGGTCTCGGTCAGACACGATTGAAATAGGAACTCCATGCAGTCTGACAACTTCTTTGATATACAAGGCAGCAAGAACATCAACTAACCATCGGCTCTTTATTGGCAGGAAGTGAGCTGACTTGGTCAATCAATCTATGATGACCCATATTCCATCATGTCCTCCTTTAGATTTAGACAAACCCGTAATAAAGTCCATGCCGATATCCTCCCACTTTCACTTAGGAATATCTAAAGGATGTAGCTTACCGACAAGCTTTTGGTGTTCTGCCTTGACTTGTTGGCACGTGAGACAGTGAGACACAAAGTCCGCTACTTCCCTTTTCATGTTGGGCCACCAAAAGGTCCATTTCAAGTCTTGGTACATCTTGTTAGATTCAGGATGAATTGTGTACCTTGATCTGTGAGCTTCTTCTAAAATTTTCTTCTTCAATTCTGGGCAATCCGGTACACATGTCCTTTCCCTGAATAATAATCTTCCATCTGACGCTACCTTGAAGTCTGGTCGTTCTTCTAGCTTATCCTTGATCTCTACTAACACCGGGTCACTGTGTTGAAGTTCCTTCATCTCGGAGAGTAGATCTGGTTGTATCCTCATGTGTGATAGAGTCATACACCTTTTCTCCTGATCCGTACTTATATCAAGTTTGGAGAATTGCTCCAGCATCTTCCACTCTTGGATCATGCAGTTGGCTAATAACGCTCTCAACTTTCGACTAAGGGCATCAGCTACAGGATTACCCTTTCCAGGATGGTATTGTATTGTGAAGTCGAAGTCTTTGAGATACTCTAGCTAGTGTCTTTGTCTCATATTTAACTCTTCCTGAGAGAATAGGTACTTGAGACTCTTGTGATCGGAGTACACGGTGAACTGTTCTCCATAGAGATAGTGTCTCTAGATCTTCAAATCAAATACCACTGCGGCCAACTCTAAGTCATGCACTAGGTAGTTCTCTTCATGCTTATTCAATTGTCGGGATGAGTAAGCAATGACTCTCTGTAACACCTCGGTGTATTGTTAAATAAAATAAAGGGAAATTATAAAGAAATTCATGGAAATTACGATAGGTTAAGTTGTAATCAATTTATTAAAAATCTAGAAAAAATTATAATTGTGTAGAGGGCGAATTATTTAGACTTTTGTTCTTCTGGGTCTGACCCTAATTAAAATTTTAAGCCAGCCGAATTAAGGGAATTAGGGTGAAATCCACGTTTTAACCTATCGGACCTTGGATTGTCGAATTCGAACCCAATACCTGACCATTTGAGCTCAGATCGGACCCAAATGGATGGCCTTGATAAGCATATCATTTCCCCTCTGTTCCCAACTGAAACCCAAAACCCTAGACTTCGAATTTTGAAAGTGAGGGGCGACATGACCAGGTCAAGGTGCCAATCTCGCGCGACCGGCATCGTGGACTGTATCCTCTCGATAGATCCCTCTAGGAATCGATTCATCCTATAAAATAACCCTAAGGACTCCTAGCATCGACGTTTGGTAGCTGCGGCCGACGAGGAGATCGATCGAGGGAGAATTTAGGCGTGTTCTTGGGTGTTCTTCGTGCGACCGGCCGGTGACCATCATCCCTCTCTTTTCTTGTTTAAGGTAGGTTCTAGTAGACCAAACCTCAAGCATAATATATGGTTAGATTTGTCTGCGATCCCTCTTTCTAATGATACCAAAAGCCCCAATTTTGATCAAGTATAGCGCATGTATTGTCCATTTTAGACGGAGTGTGTAATTAGGGCACCAATCTCATTACCTCCCTTTCATATCGTTGGAATGCTAGGATTAGTAGGCTTAACTATTAAATTGATCATGCTATATCGTGTAACTTTTCATCTTCTTTCTGTCAGTATTATTTTGCCCAATTTTTATATGCTATACCGCTCGAATTTCTCATGGAAACCATCATCTACCGGTGTTCGCCGGAGATCGGAGGAGACGATTGGTACGCGGTCCTAACAGGAACCGCTTTACATTGAACGGCCCCACGATAGACCGCGAGGTCTAGAGCGGCGGTGGTATGCTTGACCATTCTAGGGCTCCGTGTCCGGGACGCCACTATCAGTGGCGGCCATGAACGAACCGCTCAAAGACTCCAGCGGCT
The DNA here is from genome assembly GCA_022559845.1 of Amorphophallus konjac. Classification (NCBI taxonomy): domain Eukaryota; kingdom Viridiplantae; phylum Streptophyta; class Magnoliopsida; order Alismatales; family Araceae; genus Amorphophallus; species Amorphophallus konjac. The sequence continues at coordinate 182,556,738 of CM040122.1, read as the reverse complement.
GCACGGTAGACCACTCAGTGCTTACAGGGTTTTCGAGCCCTTTGACTTAAGCGGCCCATCGACAGACCGCTGTGGTATGTGACATAGTTCTGGACAGACCGTTTATTTCACGCAATATCTCGTAGATAATGTTTTGAAGCATGATTAGTTCTTATTAATCTAGGCCTGCAAGGAAGATAGTAACCCACAATTAATTGGTAAATATGAAGACTGATTAATATTAACTCTTACTTGTGTAAATTTTGTTCTTCCTTTGTTAATCCTATTTCCCTTGCTTTTATTAAATGAATGCATCAACTTTAATTGTGTTATATATATTGGAATAAATTCTTATTAGGATTGTTTTACAGTCACTTCATCCCGGTGATGTTGACTGACCGTCATATATTCATTTTCCGTTGATGTATTAGCCCTCAATTTCTTATAATAGTTGGGACTCTCCGCCGGATACTCCTTCCGTCGGAGTAGGACCTCCATTATGAGACCTCCATAAGCACCCGCGAGCCTGGGATTCCCACTAGGACGTCGGGCGGGTTATATCCCCAAAACCTAAACCTTTGGACTCTATCGAATCGCGTGATTTTGCCAAGCTCGGAATTGGGCTGTCTTGTTATTAGCGGCCCTTCTGGGACCATTCTGTCATTAAGCGGTTCATGCTTGACCGTTTGTCACTATGAACGGCCCTTGGGTGACCGTGTAGACCTTCTTTCTGGGTGCGTTGAGCTCAGTTGTACACGGCCCTTACTGGACCGTTCTATCTATTAAGTAGCCAATTTTAGGACTGTTTAGTTTCCTAACTTTGGGCCTTGTTCATTCAAACCTAGAGCGGCATACATCGATCCATGTTAAACTGTTCAATTGTTGCACGGCCCAATTGAGGACAGTTTATCCTTTGACATCGAACTGGGCTTTCCTTTGGCCCCGTTCACTTCCACGATCCAGTATTAGACCATTTTGTTATAAGTGGCCCAAATGTGACCGTGTACCCTCCAGCTTATGCCTCGGTAGTCAGGCCAAGCATGGCTTGTACTACTTATAACCTTTGATTATTCTCATTATATCTTGAACTTTCATATCTTTTCTGGCTGAATCCTGTGAATGTCTAGACATAACTTGGGATCTTGGATCCACCAAATCAATGCCAACACATCAAAAGGGCCCAGTCTGGTCCTAGGAAGAGCGCCCGAAAAGTACTAGTGCCCCGGGGAGTTGTAATGACATGGTGAGGCATTACACCGAGTGCATGACTAGCGTGACATCTACGATAATTCATTTACTTGACTCTTTTTCTTGAATTGAAGGTATTAATTTCCTCCATGGAAATATTTACATGACCTGCTTGTTACATGCTTAATCGGCTAGTCCCTGGATATGCTATATTCTTGTTCTTTTAGTCTGAGCAATTCATTGTCATTATTCTTTCCTTTTCTCGCATAGATTGATGTAATTGGTTAATTACTTAAACATTGCCTGCTATTACCTACTGAGCGTTCGCTCACCTAGTTGTTTCCCCCCCTTTCAGGTAGCTCAGGTGAGGACTCTCAAACTGATGGGGATGAGCAGGAGAGAAGACCCTGGAGCGAACCTGCTAGAAGGCCTCGTGGAGTCAATTTAGATAGTTTGAGTCTGAGTGATGTAGCTATGTTCTAGAGTTGTAATTTTGTTTAAGTCAGTGGTTATGTAACTATGTTAAGTTGGTGGATAATGAGATTTTCTTGGTACGTTAATTGAGGATGATCGTGAAACTCATTATGTCTAATTAGTTGGTATTTAATGGTTATGATGAAATTATTTCTGGCCATGAATGTATGGTTTCGCTAACCCAAGACACAGCATGTCTGGAAATCAACATATTTTAACTATTTTCTACTGCCGCGTTCTATATTCCGCGTCGGGGGATGACACTCTCCCTTGTTGCATCAATACGCATCCAAGGCCAATGCCAGACGCATCAGTATATACCTCGAATTTCTCCCCTTCAGTTGGTAATGCCAATACCGGGGCAGTAGTTAGATGATCCTTCAAGGCTTGAAAGCTCTTCTCGCACTCTTCGTCCCACTTATAAGGAATCTCCTTTTGGGTCAGTCTAGTAAGAGGAACGGTGATCTTTGAGAAGTCCTTGATGAATCACCTGTAATATCCAGCTAGAACCAAGAAACTACGGATCTTGGTAGCATTGGTCGGCCTTTCCCAACTCTTTACGGCGTCGACTTTTGACGGGTCAACAGAAATCCCACCCTTCGAGATCACATGTCATAGGAAGGAAACTTCCTCGAGCCAAAGGTCGCACTTGCTGAGTTTGGCATAGAGTTGATTACTCCTCAATATTTGCAATGCAATCCTCAAGTGTTCCTCATGATCTTCTTCGATCTTTGAATAAATTAAAATGTCATCAATGAAGACCACAACAAATTGATCCAGATGAGGCCTGAATATGCTATTCATCAACTGCAAAAAGGCTGCAGGGGCATTCGTTCATCCAAAAGGCATAACAACAAATTCGTAGTGCCCATACCTGCTCTGGAATGTGGTCTTATGAATGTCCTCATCCTTGATCCTCAGTTTGGTATATCCCGACCTGAGATCAATCTTGGAGAAATACTTGGACCCAGATATCTGGTCAAATAACTCATCGATCCTCGACAGTGGATACTTGTTCTTGATAGTAAGATGGTTCAACTGTCGATAGTCGATGTAGAGTCTCATCGATCCATCCTTCTTCTTTACAAATAACACAAGCGCTTCCCATTGGGAAGTGCTCGGTCTGATAAATCCTTTCTTCAAAAGCTCCATCAATTGCTCTTTTAACTCTTTGAGCTCGGCGGGGGACATCCTATAAGGTGCCTTAGAAACTGGACCCGCACCAGGGACAAGGTCGATGGTGAAGGCCACTTCTCTTTGTGGGGGTAATCCGGGCAAATCTCCCAGAAATACATCGGGAAACTCCCGAACCACTCGGATGTCTTCTATCTTAGACTCATTTACTTCAGTGGCGGTCACAAAAGCTAGGAAAGCCATGCACCCTTTTCTTAAGAGCTTACTAGCTCGGAGAGCCGAAATAAGGGGTGACTTGTTCCGACCCTTAGGGCTAGTGTAGCCAAGTTCTGGGTTTTTTTTAAAAGTTACCTTCCCATTATGGCAATCTACAACTGCCTTGTGTATGGATAGCCAATCGGCTCCTAGTATAACATCATAGTCCTTCAAATCTAAGCATATCAGGTTAGCGGGTAGATTTTTTCCCTTAACCATGACTTCACAATTTAATTAGTAGTGTGAGAGCTCGATTCGTGTCCGAGAGGAGTTGAGATAACTAGATCTATCCACTCCGGTTCCATAGGTAATAGATCAGCAAACTTCTTGGAAACGAAGGAATGTGATGCGCCAGTATCAAACAAGACATGAGCAGACTTGGAACAAATCTTTAAGGTACCTTCCACCAGTCTGCCATCATCTTGTTCCGCCTCTTGAAGAGCTTGGAGACATGCTTGCTTCTTCACCGGGCGCTTCTTGTCCCTAGCTTGATCATTAAGTAAGGGGCAGTCGGGAATCCGGTGATCACGACTCCCGCATTGGAGACAAACTCCTAGCCTTCTCCAGCATTCCTCTGCCCTGTGGCCGACCTTGTCATAGTGCTTACACACCTCTTTGGAGGGTGTAGTAGTGATAGAGAAGGGCTTGTTATTCTTCTTGAATTTATTCTCTTGGTAGGAATCACCTCCAATACTGTCTCTCTTCTTGTTGAAGGTTGGCTTGAAAGTGCCGAAGCTTGTAACTTGCTCCTTCTTGCCCTTTCCACGGATCCTGTCGGACAACTCCGTGGCATCTTCTAACAGCTGGGCTCTTCGCACTATCTCCGAATAGACTTGAATGTCCATCGGCGGTAGTTGGGTTATATATTGCGGCCTAAGTCTATTTAGAAACCTTCGGGCCTTCATCTTTTTTGTATGCACTAGATGCGGGGCATACCTTGACAGATGGGAAAATTGGGCCTCATACGTGGCCACAGATAATGTCCTTTGCTTCAATGCGGCGAACTCCGTAGCCTTCTTCTCTTGGATACGGTATGAAAAGTATTTATTGTTGAAGTAGTCAAAAAACTCACCCCACGTGACTTGTTCTTGGGGCAAGGTGGCTTCTACGGACTCCCAACAGAATCGGGCATCCCGCTCTAGTTGGAAAGTCGCCAGCAAGACTTTTTCTTCATCCGTGCATTGCATGACACAGAATATATGCCCGATCTCCCTGATCTATTGCTCGACACCGTCAGGGTCAGTTGAGCCAATGAACTTGGGTGGGTTCATGTTACGGAAACTTCGGTGGAGATCTCCCACTCCACAGTTGGCTCCTCCCTGCGCCACTTATTGTAGTGCCTGAGTAAGACCCTGAACTATGCGTTGCATATCACACCACTAGGCACGTTCGGCGGCCATGATACTACCAGAATTTAAATAGTTATATTAATATATGAGATTGATCCAAGGGTCTAAGTCCCTAAGTTAACTGAACCCATGGTTCTACCCAATCTCACCGGGTAAAGCTATAACCTATCCTTGGACTTGGTTTCCTAGAAATTGAATATCCTAGGCTCTGATGCCACAAAAACTATCACGTCCCGAGCATGGAAGAACCCGGTATGCGTGACGAGTTATATCAATCATGTCAATCGGAGCATAAGTGTACTCAACACATAGATAGAGCGCGCAAAAGTAGAGATAAACCAAATCCTTTATTCATAATAACCATCAAGGTAATTTTATTACATACTCTCAATAAAGTACGAAAGACAATCTTGACTCAATAAAAGAAAATTACAATGATTGACTCAAGAAAGTAGAAAACGACATGAGTGGATATACGCTTTAATAGACGGGTGGCTATATGCTCTTCACTCAAGTTCGTTCTCTTCCGAGTGATCCTCGTTATCAGAATTACCTAACAAATATGGAAAACACTAGGGTGAGCGAACGCTCAGTAGGAATTATATCTCAAGTACAAGCTTGCTTTAAGTAATTACATGTTACATGAGTGCAAGTCTAGCTATGCATGTACGTGTAAAAATGACAAGAGAGAGAGAGTAACAAGAGTTAATAAACATGAACTAGCAAGATTTCAAGATAATCGTGTGGAATGTAACAAGATAGTCAAGCATGTAAATATTTCAAGTCAAGTCACGAGAATTGGCTATTATAATATCAAGCAAGTAAATACCAATTTCAGGCCATACAAGTCATGTCATGTCAAGTCAAGTACGAGTTGTGGAATGTCAATCTAGCAAGTCATGCACTTCGGTGCAATGCCACACCGTGATCAATATAGCTCTCATGGGCACAAGTACTTTCGGGTGCTCCTCCTAGGACCAGATCGGGCCCTATATGCGTAAGCATTGGGTCATGTATATTTAGACAACCACTATAGTTATAGCCAATATGGAGTTCCAAATGATAACTCATTTGTAGGATGATATGATAGATTTCACGAATAAAGGAGTTCAAGGGCAAAACTTTGGACAAGTAGGACCCAACATTAATCCTTACGAAAACGAAGACATGTCGTGAAACTGGGTAAATGACGCCCACTCAATCGCCACCAATTACAGAAATAGCGCCCACATGCGTGGTCGCTAATTCCTGTTGTTGACACCCGTGTTATGCCGATAAGTTGAGTCATTTCTCTTACTCCCTTTTGTTGATGCCTCGAGTTGCCCGTCGCTTGTTGGGGCTGTTTCAGGCATGTTTTGGGCCAATTTATGGGTTGCCTCCCTCTTTGGTTAAGTCCAGGTCGATTCAGGGCTTACTGGGCCGTGGTTTTGGGCTTTATCATTGAGTTTCAACATCCACATGCATGCACGGTTCATTCCTGGCCGCACTACTAATGTGCGGTTTAATAAGGACCGCCCATATATTTTGGGGTATTTTTGGTGATTTTCTGAATTACCACCGACAGGCATTTATACGATCCTGATATGGCCGTTCAAACCTAATGAACGGACGGCATCTGACCGCTCATCTCTTAGAGTCCTGCGCTTGGAGGTTTGTTCAGATAATTATCCAATTATCCAATTATCACCGACAGGTCTGGAACGGTTGATCAATGGCCGCTCTACTGAGGAATGGTCTCCTAGGAACCGTTCATCTGTGAGGGTCTAACGGCGGACGTTTCGGTTAGTTCGAGGGATAATTGGGTTGATTTTCTGATTATCTGAATTTCCACCGACGGGCTTGGACGGTCAAAAGTGAACCGCTCATTTGTTGAGCGGTCTATCGTAAGACCGTTCATCCCATCGGTTGCTGAATTTCAACAGATTTTAATCCTTTTATCCATGGTTTTATCCCCAACTTCTTTTGTCAATATCTCCGTGGATAATTAACCATTTTAGTTGCCGTTTCGACTGGACGAGAGATAATGATATTATCTATGATTTATCTTTAATAATATCATCCCGAAAATGGCTCTAAACCCTGATTTCGGGGCTGGTTTTCTAGGCTCTATAAATAGACCCTAATGGCCGGACTTGAAAAGGGGGGAGATTTTGGTCGACGATGAAGCCCTGCCACATTCTTGAGCGACCTAGCACCAAAGAGGGAGGCTTTCTACGTCCATACAAGCCCCCGGTTCAAGGAGTAGTTTGATTTTTGAGTCCTTTCATCTTATAGCTGTCATCACCTTCTTTTCATTGCATGCATCACTTTCCCCTTATGTCCCCCTGCTTTCTCATTACCATGCACACATCCACCCACGTTTTTGTCACCCTATGGGTTTAAAACCCCCCAAGTATCCTCCTTTCCATTTGTTAATGTTCACCTTTTGCTATTTTGACATTTACTACATTGTCCAGTTCTAATTTAGGTTTTCTTTGTGTGTTTCTTATGTTGTTTTGCAGGTCAGCAATCATCAGCACGAGGCCCATCCCCTCTGGCCGGCCGGAGAGGGTGAAGGTTGGACCCCTTGCAACTTACTGCGTGGTAGACTTGTACGGTTTAATTGAAGCCGTTCAACCGTACGTGCGGTTCGGATAGGGCCGTTTGTCATGTTAGTACGGTCAACAGGAAGCCGTTCATCATCCAGCAGTAGTTCCTCCCGCACCTTCTGCAGCGTACTCAGGCAGTCTATCGTAAGACCGTGTAACGTGTAGGCGGTTCTTCAGGAACCGTTCATCTCCCCAGCGCTGCAACTTAGGTGAGTACCCCCTCCCTTTCCAAGGTACGGCGTGTTCATCACGTACGGCAGCCTGGTGGCGATCACGGTCATTTGTTTTCTGTTCTCCTCTGATCGTTTTTCATTTGTTCATTGCATATTGGTATATTCACAAGGCATTGATCTTTAGTAGAGGAGAAAAATATATCTACACCCCTCTTTTGTGGCGATCACGGTGGGACACCTAGTGCCCATCGTTCTAGTGAGTTGCTGACCCCCCCCCCTTTCGTTGTGTTAGTCCTCTTGTTGGAGTGATTGCAGGTTGGGTGCGTTTTCTACCTTCTGGAGTGTGAACGGTTCTCCCAGAGCCGTTCACCATTCGTGCGGTTATACGTCCACCGCCCATCTCTGCTAACAGTGCCCGTTGTCCTGCAAGCGTCCTGTCATAGACGGCCTCCCGTCGGCCGTCCATATCTCTAAACGGCTCATCCTTAACCGTCCATCTTGCTGGCTAGGTACGCTTCTGGGTGTTTTGGTTGTAGCGGCACGGTTGCTGGAGATCCGTCCCAGTGTTTACGCGGCTGTCCACAGACCGCTCTTCCTGGTGCGTTTCTTATCTCTGCCGTCATTCATCTCTAGCATCCTGTGGTTTTCTTTTTACAGTTATTCTGCTCACTGGCTTATGCAGTTCTGTACAGACCGTTTGTCCCTTTGAGTGGTCTCATATAGACCGTCCTTATGGTGCTACAGTGCATGCATGATTCATTTTTGATTGTCATATTCCATGATATTCATGATCTTTTGTGCTGCTTATTGATCTCCCCCTCGTTATATATTGTTGTGCATACTTGTTCTCATCTTTGCATGTTTATTTTGATCATTGGTTGCTAGTTTATTAGGCCAGATTTGCATGCACTCCGGTGCACATAGGACTCATGCATTTCATTCACATCTAGCTGCATTCCTACCGAGGTAGGGTTTCCTCTCGTCTCCATACTCCTTGGAGCCGACTAGGGGACCTTGCTGAGGACCTCCGTAAGCCCCCGTGAGCCGTGGATTCCCACACGGACACCGGGTAGGTTGTACCATACCACCCCCCAGTCTAGGGTCTGCATTCGTGCGAGTGAGAGTCCTTTAGAATCTGCCAGTTCTCCATTCTCACCCTATTTAGGTACCTTGTGGTTGAGTGAACTCACATTTTAATTAATCCACTAAGCTCCTAAGAGAACTTATAAAAATCTTCACGCATCATTTGGAATTTGTTTGGCTAATTGGTTGATTCTTTTCTCATCTCTCTTCTCCATTGTATGTTGCATAGTGTCGTCATTCGCATCTTTTGTTTGGATTAGGCTCATTAGGTCTAGTTCATCTTTGTGTGTCTCCATTTAGCTACATGTATCTTAGGTTCATTCCCATCCTTATATTCATTTGAAACTCACTGTATAAAGTCTCCATTCTCCCCATGGAGCATTTTTCTTCTGTACCTTATGCTTATACCCCTCCATCATCTTACCCCAGTGTGGATTCCTCTTCCCATGCGGGCCCATCTCCTTATTCTTCTATTGGACCCTATTCTTTAAACGGGCCTTCTTATCCCGCCCGTGCTGCTGTTAGCCCAGTCAATTCTCATCCCAACATTCACAATTCCTCCCGGCCTATGCATTCCTCCATTCCTGGAATGGGCTTCCCTTCTTCTCAGGTTGGGTCACCTTATCCAACCCATCATCATTATCCTGGTTTAAATTCACCATCCCTTGCTCAGGCTGGCCCATATCCTTCTCGGACTCTCCCTACCGAGGAGATGTTCGCTCAGGCCCAACGCCAGCTTGATGAATTGCAACGCCGAATCAATCCTCAAACTTCTTTGGATATCCCGCTCGCCTTTCGAGGTCTTCAAGTTCCACCGCGTTCACAGATTCCCGCATATCGCCGCTATGGTGGAGTTGGTGACCCCTATGCCCATTTGAAGGAGTTCTTATATGAGTCGGCCCAGTTCCAGCATGATCCACGCTTGATGGCCTATTTGCTTGGCCTATCTTTAGAGGGCTCGGCCAAGGATTGGTTCTTCACATACCGCAGGAGCATATGATGAATTTTCAAGCCGTCCAAGCGATGTTTATTCAGCAGTACCGAGACCAGGTGGGGCCCAGATATTCTATGGTTGATCTGGCCCAAGAGAAGATGAAGCCCGGTGAAGAATTCTCCGTGTTTGCCGACCGCTGGCGTCGCCTAGACGCGCAAGTCCCGGGGCATATTCCAGAGGGCGAGCAGATCAAGATGGTTATTTCTAATGCAACGCCCGAGCTCAGGTGCATTTTAGCCCTGAATGATATTACATCCTGGCAACAACTTTACAATAGAGCCTGCTTTGTTAACCAACAACTCCTAGTTTCCTTTGACCATCAGCCTCCTCCACCGCCACCTTCTACATACACTTTCCCTCCGTCCTCCACCGTGAGTCAGCCCTCCACTGCATATCCCTCCACGGGTCGGCCTTCCGCCCACACACACCCCTATACCTCCATGTGTTACACCTTACATCCCTCCATGAGCCAGCCCTCCGCTATTTCATCTCACCACACCCCTCCACCTCCAGTCAAGGAAACACTACACCCAGAACGGGTAGATGCCGTTCATTACATTCCCACTCCCTCCACGCCTCCACATCATTATAACCCTCCGCCTTTGCCTACGCAGTCCCCCTTGCCTACGCAACCCCCGCTACCATCTCCATTACCTTTTCACACCCCTCGGCATCCACCTTGCCCTAAGCGGACTTCTCACTCCCCGTTGTCGGAGTCTTTTACAGACATCTTCAAGGCTTTGATGGCCACCCATGCATTACAGCTCCCTCCGGTTATGCCTTGCCGACCTGTGGTCGGGAATTTGCTCCATTTCTGTGAATTCCATCGTCAACAGGGGCATTTGATTGAGAATTGCCCCGAGTTCTGGGAAATTTTTTACAGTCTGGAAGATAAGAAGATGATTGATTGGGCTATCATGCGCCAAGTTATTTCAGAACTCAGCAGCAAGCAGCAGCAGCAGCAAGCCGTGCCGCCTAGGCAACCGTCTCCACTTCAAGACCAGGGGCACCCTGGTGTTTCTCTAGTTGATAAGGTACCTGCTCCGTTACCCACTTCTTCCTCTATCACATCTCCTCCATCACCTTCGCCTACTCCAGCCTCCGCTCGGGCAACTTCTCCTTCACCCTCCAGTTCCATCACCATGCCCATCCCCAACACCTCTCGACGTGTTGTAAAGATACGCCGAAGAGCGCCACCACCCGCCACTTCCTCCATTACGCCACTACCTCCTTCTCCTCCTTCTTCCCCTTCACCATTTCCATCAACCATATCACCCCCTTTGCCACCACCTTCTCCACCTCCACCTTCGCCGCCTCCATTGGTCACATCTCCATCATCACCTTCTCCATTATCCCCATTACTATCCCCATTACCGTCACCACTGTCTTCATCACCTACCCTTGTAATAATCCATGTTCCGTCACCTTCACCGATGCCACTTCTTTCGCCATCATCCTCTGAGTCCGAGCGGGCCGACCCTAAACCCATACCTCCACTTTTGCCTTTACCTCCACCCATGCCCATCATCATCAGTATTTCCCCATCGCTTGCATCATCGCCACCCGCGCCCTTCAAACCTCTTCCTTCTAACCTCCCTCTGCCATTTCCCACTTCACGAAGCAGGTACACGCTACCTTTGGTGCCCCTCGGGTCTAGTCCCCAGGGAGATAAAGAGCTGAATCAGGTTTTGACTGTGCATTACAAGCTTCAAGATTTCATTTGCCGCATGCCGGTCCGAGCCCTGGTCCCTGGCTATTCTAGGGACAATGAGCCCACATTTGCTATGAAGACGGTCACTAAGAAGAGTTCTCTAGCATTGGCGCCAGTTCCTTCTAAAGCGAGACCAGTGGCAGTCTCTTTGCTCGCCGTAGAATTCACTGTTGATGTTGTTATCACCTGTCGCTTGATTGCTATTCAGTTCACTGGCCCAAAAGAGTTTTCCGCCTGGATGGTGCTAACCCACACTGCCGCCAAAAGTTTAATCAATTCAGCATTCAAGGGGCAATTGGCTGTGTCTTCAAGATTGACCAGGGGCGTTCTGCATTTTCTGTCTCATCTCCCTCGTCTTATTGGTAGGGCGGCCACATCAACGCCATGCATCGCCCTCCCTTAGTTCCGTCCTGCGTTGCTGACAAGGGAGTTATGCTTCATGCCCAGCTGCCGAGTGAAGATGCCAAAGCTCCATGTTCTAGTGCCGAACGACAAAACTCCATGGCTTCCTGATGTTCATCCCAAGGAGTTGATTGTTCTGGAATGCCTTTCTATGGTTGGCACCGCACAGCTAGGGGCAACTGTCCCGATGAAGCTGCATATTCATAACCGGGCTAGGCCGTCTGCCAGGTGGGCCCGTTATTTAAGAAAGTATTGAAAGACAAGAAGCCCGAAGGCCCGAGTCCATGCCAGGTGGAGTTGTTTCAAGAAGATTTCTACCAAGAAGAGGTGGCGACATAAGTATAAAGGCCGTCAGTTGTGCATTCGAGGGTCCACTTTCTCCTCTCCTTCCTCCGTCCATTCATCTTTTCTTTTGCTCAGTTCTTATCCTTGGGTGGTGTACCTTCCACCACCTGACTATATTTCTACCATCTTCTTCTGTCCTCACCATTCTAGGTCTCGGCCTATGTCCTCCTCTTCCCTTGATCCAGGGGCATCTTCTAGTTTTTCTCCCCGGATACATTCGGATTCTACTTCTCATCCTTTTCCCCCTACCCTATTAAGGATTCCTTGCGCTCGTTCCCTGACCTTGTTGGGTGGTTTTTCTGATCCTTCCCTGACTTTGTCGGGTGGTTTTCATTTCTCTTCCCCGACCTGGTCGGGTGTTTATGCTTCTTCTTCCCCGCCTCTGGCAGGTGATCGCTACTCTCCTTCTCCGACCATGTCGGATGATTCTTATTGTCCTCTTTCTACTTACTCCTCTCCACCCTTTCGGGGTCATTACCCTTTTTCTTGCTGTTTTCGAGGCTTTAGCCCACCTTGATCTCAGTTAATCCCTGTTTATTCTGTATCAGGTTCCTTGTTATCAGGGCCTCAATGCCTTAACGAGGGAGTTCTAGCCCTCGTCTCTCTTCCTTTTTATCCCTTCTTCATCCAGTATGATGTCTGCCACTCCTCTATGTCGAGGAATCCAATCCTTTGCTCTCCTTTCATCCTTTATCCTGACAAGCAAAAGAATGCAAAGCTACTCGCGCTCCTCAAACCTTGATGATCGAGATCGCTTCAGGAGGCCGATTTCCACGCCATGGATTTGCAAAGGTATCTTTGATTTTGTGCCGAAACATGTTATCATTGCTATTACTATGTTATTTTTGCACGCGCATATAATGTTGGTTCTTTAACATGATTGAGTGGCTTTAGGAGTCTTTGTTTAATTAGATCTTAACTTTGTGTCAAATAAAAAAAGTTATTTTCTGCAGCATCCTTAGGCTGGTAATAGCTCCGCGCTGGGAGTCTAGTTTCTTTCCCCGATTGTTGAGGGTGACCTTTAGGCATGGGTTTTTCACACACTACACGGCAAGCCATAGCCGATCTCTCTGAGGCGCACCGTTGCTGCTTTGGCCATACTTTGGGTATGCACAAAGGTCTTTTCTTTTCTCTGCTCGGCCAAGTGCAGGGGCAAGAGATGGATGGATAAGATGACTAACCTAGGCACTCCCTAATACGAGAGAGGTCTCAAATAGGGGCAGTCTTGACCCTCAAAAATGAGCGTTCATGCTATATCTAGCCAATAAGGGCTGCCAAAATGAGAAGATCAATGAATATGCAAAATTATGAATCAAAGGCATGGCAAGAGTGGCAGTAAAGTTCCCCGCGGGACATCATGAGCCCGGTCGCATGCGTGCCTAATAAATATGGGTCTCAAAATCAAAGACACAAAGCCCCGGCGCAACAGGTTATCTCTTTGAGGGGTAGTGCCCTGGAAGGAATTCGAGCCTTCATATCTCCCATCCTGCACGAAGCTTGTCTCCAATTTATCTTCTATTTCTCCCTCTTAGGCTGGGCTGTATCCCGGGTATGGCCTTAGTAGGGGCACCATTCTTTAGAAGCAGTTGGTTGTGGTAAGCCACCCTCACATGCACACCCTGCTTAAGGGAAGCGTTTAGTGAAAGGGGTAGGAACGTCGATCCCTGGCTAGTAGTTTGAGCCCGTCTTTAGGTGCTGCGGATTGTTATGTCAAAATCTAAAAAAAATCAAATATTACCAAAAGTAAAAAAAAATCAAACATTTCAAAAACCTAAAAAATCAAATATTGTCAAAAATCCAAAAAATGAGATATTGTCAAAAACAAAAAAAAATGAAAAAAAGAAAAAGGATGAAATATTGTTCAAAATTTCAATCATTTTAAAATCTAAAAAATCAAGAAATTTGAAAAAAAATCTAAAAATATTTATCTTTTACAATAGATACGTAATCTGTTTGCTAAGTGTGCAGGTTGCAGGTACTCAAGCTTTCCTTGCTCCACATTTTGTTCTATCTGTCTCATGTTCACGTCTTTGATCTGTTCCCTTCTTCAATCCACTCTCTCGATCTATTCTGAAGCTCATGGCCTTCCTTAGCTTTTGTTTGCAATGATCATATCTTTATGTGAGAAGGCTTTGCCTCACGATTATGAACCTGGCGATTCTGCTTCATCCTGATCTCGAGTTTTGATTGAAGTGCGTATTTGTTCATGTCTTTTGTCCCGTCGTGTCCTTATCTCGCGTCTATGTCCCACCGTGTCGTCCCACGCTTGTTGTTTTGTTCCTCACCACGTGTTGTTAGTCATCTCTCTATGTTCCATGTGTTGTCCCAACCATGTGGTCATCCATCATGTTTCTTATCCCAACCATGTGTTGTCCCACCACGTTGTTGTCTTGTCACACCGTGTTCATGCATGCATGTTGTCTGTTCATGCCATTGCATGCGTGCTCGTTTGCCTTTGTTATGTTATGTTGCATGGTCTCCCATTTTATTTGATCGTTATGTTATGTCATGTTGTTTGTCATTCAGTTAATCATCGTGTTATCTCTGCTATGTCTATCCTATTCATCTTATTCATGAAAAATCCATAAAAATCAGAAAAGAAAATCCAAAAAGTGCCGTTTCGCCTGCACAGGTAAGTCAGGTATGGCCTTCTATCCTTGTCACCCTTATTGCATTATTATATGGTATTATAGTATGCTATCTCGAGAACCAGTTGGTTATCTACCTGTTCCAGGATCTGATGTTCCCCTTCAACAAAAACGATGATGATCCAGGTTCACGTACTTAATCTTCGGATAGGCCGTTAGGTTGGGATGTCACGGGGGGATGGTTCTATCCTGCACGCTGTGGTTGCGGATGGTATCTTGACTCTGATTTTCCCAACTTAGTAATATTATTCTTGAGTATTTTATATTTTAATCTTTCTTTGCATTCGTTTTCACAATTTCTTTTATTTTAGCCCAGCATGCATCATACGCATCTTTTGAGCATCCATGACCCATTGAATTTGTCTGAATAATGCCCCGCCTGTGATGGTTAACTATGCGTTCGGTAATTAAGTAAGAGAGTTAATTCCACTCCGAGTTGGAAGGTTTTCTCTGGTCGATTCGCCTGGTTCGGTTGATTGAAAGGTCCCTGTCTGGAGCTTTAGCCTGTTTTCTTTTGTGGCCCCCTCATTGGACCGCGGGATTGTGTCCCCCATGAGGTTGGTCTTGTCGATTCATTTTATTTAGTTTAGTTCCTCCAGATTGGCGTCACTTTTGGTTTAATCGTTCCTTACGTTTGGTTCAGAGTTTTCCGGAAGGTTCTCATCGCTTGTTGGTAGAAACGGGTGTCGTTTTACCTTAACGCCCGCTTTTTCGATCCACTCCGCTGCATTTCGCTCCACCTCCATGTTCCATGTCACCTCCGCTTCACCTCCGCTCGCTCCCCTGCAAAGAGGACGTTAAGGAGGGGCATCTGTTGACACCCGTTTTATGCCGATAAGTTGAGTCGTTTCTCTTACTCCCTTTTGTTGATGCCTCGAGTTGCTCGTCGCTCGTTGGGGCTGTTTTAGGCATGTTTTGGGCCAATTTATGGGTTGCCTCCCTCCTTGGTTAAGTCCAGGTTGATTCAGGGCTTATTGGGCCGTGGTTTTGGGCTTTTTCATTGAGTTTCAACATCCACATGCATGCACGGTTCATTCCTGGCCGCACTACTAATGTGCGGTTTAATAAGGACCGTCCATATATTTTGGGGTATTTTGGGTGATTTTCTGAATTACCACTGACAGGCATTTATACGGTCCTGATATGGCCGTTCAAACCCAATGAACGGACGGCATCTGACCGCTCATCTCTCAGAGTCCTGTGCTTGGAGGTTTGTTCAGATAATTATCCAATTATCCAATTATCACCGACAGGTCTGGAACGGTTGATCAATGGCCGCTCTACTGAGGAACAGTCTCCTAGGAACCGTTCATCTGTGAGGGTCTAACGGCGGACGTTTCGGTCAATTCGAGCGATAATTGGGTAGATTTTCTGATTATCTGAATTTCCACCGACGGGCTTGGACGGTCAAAAGTGAACCGCTCATTTGTTGAGCGGTCTATCGTAAGACCATTCATCCCATCGGTTGCTGAATTTCAACAGATTTTAATCCTTTTATCCATGGTTTTATCCCCAACTTCTTTTGTCAATATCTCCATGGATAATTAACCATTTTAGTTACCGTTTCGACTGGACGAGAGATAATGATATTATCTATGATTTATCTTTAATAATCTCGTCCCGAAAATGGCTCTAAACCCTGATTTCGGGGCTGGTTTTCTAGGCTCTATAAATAGACCCTAATGGCCGGACTTGAAAAGGGGGGAGATTTTGGTCGACGGCGAAGCCCTGCCGCATTCTTGAGCGACCTAGCACCAAAGAGGGAGGCTTTCTATGTCCATACAAGCCCCCGGTTCAGGGAGTAGTTTGATTTTTGAGTCCTTTCGTCTTATAGCTGTCATCACCTTCTTTTCATTGCATGCATCACTTTTCCCTTATGTCCCCCAGCTTTCTCATTACCATGCACACATCCACCCACGTTTTTGTCACCCTAGGGGTTTAAAACCCCCCAGGTATCCTCCTTTCCATTTGTTAATGTTCACCTTTTGCTATTTTGACATTTACTACATTGTCCAGTTCTAATTTAGGTTTTCTTTGTGTGTTTCTTACGTTGTTTTGCAGGTCAGCAATCATCAGCACGAGGCCCATCCCCTCTGGCCGGCCGGAGAGGGTGGAGGTTGGACCCCTTGCAACTTACTGCGTGGTAGACTTGTGCGGTTTAATTGAAGCCGTTCAACCGTACGTGCGGTTCGGATAGGGCCGTTCGTCATGTTAGTGCGGTCAACAGGAAGCCGTTCGTCATCCAGCAGTAGTTCCTCCCGCACCTTCTGCAGCGTACTCAGGCGGTCTATCGTAAGACCGTGCAACGTGTAGACGATTCTTCAGGAACCGTTCATCTCCCCAGCGCTGCAACTTAGGCGAGTACCCCCTCCCTTTCCAAGGTACGGCGTGTTCATCACGTACGGCACCCTGGTGGCGATCATGGTCATTTGTTTTCTGTTCTCCTCTGATCGTTTTTCATTTGTTCATTGCATATTGGTCTATTCACAAGGCATTGATCTTTAGTAGAGGAGAAAAATATATCTACACCTGTGAACAGTATAGGCTTGATGAAATAGCACCGAGGTTCAGGTCGCTATATCTGGAAATAACGACACTGGACAGGTCGCCAATTCCTTCTGGCGCCCAAGTCCATGTCGCCGATTACTGACAGAGAACAAAGTTCTCATAGAGGCTAGAAATAACGCTCTAAGAGGGCTAAAGCATCACGTTTCTTCAGAGTGACGTGACAAGATATGGTGTCATGGGTTTTGAGGGTACAACCTGCTCGGCGGCCTTGAGGGAATCCAAGGCTTCGCGTAGACTTATGGAGGTCTCTATGATGAAATCACTAGTCGAAGGAAGCAGTATCCCGCGAAGGGTTCAAACATCACCGAGGATTGAGTGTGTAATCGATAGAATCAAAACGGGGACTCCATCTACGGATGTGAGATGAGAGTGCCAAGTATCCCGCGATATGGGTCAGAAAAACTCGATGAAACTTGTAGAACAGGAAATATGCGCCTATACAGAAGGCGTTATTTAATAAAATAGCGACCTTCTGAAAGGTCGTTCAATCGGGATTTATAATAGAAATTTCAAGATAATAATAGAATTAACGATAGTGTATAAAGGTATTAATTTCTAGGATTATTCAGAATTCACATTTATAATTTAAATATAGCGACTGTATGAGATGGCGTTCATTATTTAAATAGCAGCATTATCTGGGTCGCATATACATGATTTATAATATAAATTCTTTTACCTGTTTTTTTTACAATATAGCGCCACCGTAAAGGGGAGTTCATTCTTTAAATAGCGACACTGGTACTGTCGCTCATTCTTTGTCTGATGCTACGCATCGGGTAGGTATAATCACAGACATGTTCCTATTCACAGGATGGAAGTTTACAGAAACTGGAAAGTAAAGACATGAACAGGTAGAGAAAATTTCAGGAATTTGAAACTATGTTCATGCATTAATTTTAACATCAGGTGTTGCAGATATAAATTTTTAAACATGTGATATTTATTAAATGCTTCAAAGAAATAGCGGCTTGACAAAGGGTCGTTCATTAAATGACGCCCTGTCCTCTGTCGCAATTTCATAACAATTAACGACAACGTGCGCATGCATTCATTAAATAAGCGCCCATGACAAGGTCGCTATTTACACGAACTCAGTAGATCTACGAAAACTGAAAACAGAAAGCATGGTAATATACTATATGACCTACGTGCATGAGTTTCACTGTGATTAACCATTTGGCTTCGTAACTTGAGTACACCTAGCTTGTTTGCTTGATTTGGACGATGAACAAAGGGAATAATAAGAGTATAAGCAGCAACAACTCCAGCTACAGCAATAGGTACGGTGTAGCACGATGGAGAAGGTAGGAGAACAGCAACTGCAGCTCTTCGAAGAGAAGCAGTCCGTAGCACTCGATCAGCAGGTACTATCAGAAGAAGCAAGTCTTCTTCGTAACACCACGGCAGCTGCAATTCACAGCAACTGTAGTAGCGGCAGCTTCACACGAAGGGGGAAGAGAAGCAACAACTTCCCACGACAATCGCGACTGAATAGTGAATCGGCTATAGCAGCCGCTCACGATCGTGAAGAAGAAGAAGAAGAAGAAGAAGAAGGAAGTAGATGCTCTTTCACGGTTGCTATGCAACGACGTCGACGTGGGGAATCAATACGAGTAGCAGCAGTATCCGGAGCTTGTCGATGAAGGGTGTTATTTATAGAAAAAGAAAACCTACAGAGTTTTTGAGTTCTAATAGAATTTAAATTTCCATGCATTGATTCCTTTTGGGTTTAGACTTTCCATGCATATCTTCCTACTGCCAAATCTGCAGCCACTATCCTAATTGGGGTTAAAACCCTAACGCGTGTAGGCTTCGTACATGAGGATGGGCTTGGCCTTTTTGGAGTAACATATCTATATTCCTATAACTGCTTTGGACGTATGGAAGGCTATGGGCCTTCTTTGCCATTTTAAGCCCATATACATATATATATAGATTGGTTAATACTCCTTTTTGATCTTAGGCCAAACTTTACCTTCGTGTGTCCCATATACTTACGGCTTTGTTATAAAGGTTGAGGCCCATCAGTTATAAAGGTTAGGTTTGACTTGGGCCACTTTTTTATTGGGGTTTTAATGCTTTAGGGAAGTTTATTTTCTCTAAATTATCCGAGTTGCTACAGATCGGCTCCAGAATGGGGGACTTCCCGGGAGGTCACCCATCCCAGTACTACTCCCCATTAAGCACGCTTAACTTCAGAGTTATTTTTATGAACTGAGCCAATACTTCAAAAGATGCCCCAGTGATATAGAGTATAACTTAGCTATATTTGAGGGTGTTACAATCTACCCCTCTTATATAGGTGACATCCTCATCGCTGGGCACATACAGTACACAATCAAACCCCTAGGCAGGTAGGATTCTGGAGGTAGCCCCTACAGGCTCAAGAGGTGGCTCCTACTATGTAGCACTTTATCCTATTGCAGATTCAAGAGGTGGCTCCTATAGCATAGCACTTTGCCCTGCATGGCACTTAGTTCCCACACTTCCGGCTGGGGTAAGGCTCTGATACCACAAAAACCGTCACGCCCCGAGCGCGGAAGGAACCTGTTATGCATGACGAGTTATATCAATCATGCCAATCAGAGCATAAGTGTACTCGACACATAGACAGATCGCGTAAAAATAGAGATAAACCAAATCCTTTATTCATAATAACCATCAAGGTAATTTTTATATAACGGAAGGGAATATCAGGCATAGTTTTTTTTTCAGATGGGGGGGGATCACCCCCCCTCCCCCACCTGGCTCTCCTGGTGGCCTGTCGTCTCCCTTCGTCGGTGCTCCTCTTGCCTTCGTCGATGGTGGTGGGCCCTCCTTCTTCCTCGCCGCGTCCTCCGCTCCAGTTCATCTAAGTACGGCCGCTACCCTCCTATTGCCGGATCGGGTTCTCCTGGATGTGCCCACTAGTTCTGGGGCTGTGCCTGGTTTCCCTCCCCCCTCCGGCAGCCCCACCTGTGCTGCTCTGCCCCCCCTCCTCCGTGTCCCTTCCCTCCCTTTTGTTCCTTCGTATCCGCCACGCCTAGGGTTTCTTGCGTCATCTTTCCCCCCTGCTGGCTCCTTGCCTCCTTTGGTTCAGACCGCACCCTGCACCACTCTGTGGCCTCGGCCTTCGCCTCCCTCGCTTCCTTCTGCTGCGCTCTTTGTCCCGGCCTCACTCTGCCCCTCCCCTCGTGCCCTCCTTTGCTTGCGTTTGCTGGCTTGCTCGTTGGCCTCTCTCCTCCAGCCCTGGAAGGCCGTGCTCACGCTCTCCCGCCGCTGCCCACCGTCCATGGTCTCTCCGTTCTTACGGACGTTGTCTTCCCGTCTTCTCTGCTAGCATCCCCTTCCTCTCCGTCCCTTCCCACCCCCGTTCTGGTTCATAGGGCTTTCTCGTCCGTGTGCCTCCGGCCATGGCCGGCAGTGGGTGACGTTGGGCGCCTCTCGCCTTGGCCTGCTCCCCGTACCCCTCAGCCTTCGCAAGTTCCCTCTGGAGGCGTACCTCCTTCTCTCTCAGTCACCTCCACCAGCACCACCGCTCCCCTAGTGTGCCACGACTATACGACCGGTGCCTTGATCCGCCCGCTAGCCTCCCCGGCCCAGAGGGGTGCCGTGTTCTGTCCGCAACCTTCCTTCTATTGTACGTCCCTCCCACGACACCTGTGCTCATTACATCCCTATCAACCTTGCCCTTTTGCCCTCTCCACCCCACCTGCCGACCGCCAACGCCCCTGCCCTGCTGCCTGCGCCTGTGTGCTGGGCTCCTGCCTGCGGCAGCTCTGTCCCCCACCACCGCCATCCCTCCCCTCCCTTCTATCCCTCATCATTGGCCGCCATTCCTCTGCTCCTCCGGCCGAGCCTGCATATCAGGTGCTCGCCTGCTCAGCGTCCTTTGGCCGCCCCCCCCTCAGCTGAAGCTACCTCGGTTGCCTCTCTCCTCGCAACAAGTGCTACAACGCCTCCGGCCTTCTCCGTGGCTCCCTCTCGATGCCCCAACCTTGCAGGTCGCCACTTCTAGCCCTGGCTTACCAAGCGGCTTGAGCCTCTGTCCTGCTGCCCTTCTGCATGCTGGGACTGGTGGTCCCACTACTGCACCTTGCTGCCCCTCCTCGCTATCTGCCACCGCTGGTGGGCTTTTTGCGACTGCTCCAGCGTGGTCCCCCAACCACCCTCGTGTCCTGCCCCCGTTCGAGGCCTCGCCTGTCGATGCACACTCGTCTCCGGATGAATGGCCACCCCAGGCGCACTCCCGATCGCCGGCCAACCTCTACTGTTACCGGCAACCACGTTCTGCCATCCCAGGCACGCTCCCGTCTGCCGGCTAGGTTGTAGCCACCGGCGGCCTTGTTCTGTAACAGCTTATACTTAAAAATTATCTTGTTAGATGCCTCATTGTCATTCCCTGTTTGGGTTTATTGGGCCTTGCCCACTTGCTGTAATTGGGCTCCTCCCTTCCTTAGTAGGATTCCCCATGTTGTAATGTTCTTGTTTTGATTTTTTGGGCTTTTGTATTGACCCTCTTGTCATCCTTGACAGGGTGTTCCCCCTCCCCCGGACCTTGCTCGTCCCTTGTACCCACCCATGCTATGTTTCTTTTTTGTCTGCACTTCTTAATGGAAAATCGCTTGCCTGGTGGCCGGGGTGGCACGTCCTGTCCCTTCTGCAATGAAGGGATGAACGGACTCCCTCGTTTCCCACCTTGCAAGTATTATCTTTCAGTTAAAAAAGGTAATTTCTATTACATAATCTCAATAAAGTACTAAGGACAATCCTGACTCAATAAAAGAAAATTATAATGATTGACTAAAGAAAGTAAAAAAAAGACACGACTGGATAGACGCTTTAACAGTCGGGTAGCTCTATGCTCTTCACTCATGTTTGTTTCCTTCCGAGTGATTTTCATCATCGAAATTACCTTAAAAGTAGGGGAAAACACTAAGTGAGTGAACACTCAGTAGAAATTATATCTCAAGTACAAGCTTGTCTTAAATAATTACATGTTACATGAATGCAAGTCTAGCTACGCATGTACGCATGACGAGGACAAGAGAGAGTGTAACAAGAGTTAACAGAGAGGAACTAGCAAGAATTCAAGATATTAGGAAAAATGTATCAAGATGGTCAAGCATGTAATTATATCAAGTCATGTCACGTGAATTGGCTATTATAATATAAAGCAAGTAAATACCCATTCCGGGCCACGCAAGTCATGTAATGTCAAGTCAAGTATGAGTCGAGGAATGTCAAATCTAGCTAGTCATGCACTTCGGTGCAATGTCACATCGTGATCAATATAGCTCCCATGGGCACAAGTACTTTCGGGTGCTTCTCTCAGGACCAGATCGGGCCCTATATGCACAAGCATTGAGTTATGTATATTTTAGACATCCACTATAGTTATAGCCAATATAGAGTTCTAAAGGAATAACCATTGTAAGATGATAAGGTAGATTTTCACGAATGAAGGATTTCAAGGGCTGAACTTTGAACAAGTATGACAAATCATTAATCCTCACGAAAAACCAAGACATGGCGTAAAACTGGGTAAATGGCGCCCACTCAGTCGCCACCAATTACAGAAATAGCGCCCACATGCGTGGTCGCCTATTCCTGTGAACAATACATGCTCGATGAAATAGGGCCCAGGCTCAGGTCGCTATATCAGGGAAATAATGGCACTGGACAAGTCGCCAATTCCTTCTGGCACCCATGTCAATGTCGCCAATTACTGACATAGAATAGACTTCTCAAAGAGGCTAGAAACAACACTCTATGAGGGCTAAAGCATCACGTTTCTTCATAGTGACGTGAGAAGACACGGTGTCATGGGTTTTTAGGGTAGAACCTGCTCGACTACCTTGGGAGAATCCAAGGCTAGTGTAGACTTACGGAGGTGTCTATCATGAATCACTAGTCCGAAGGAAGAAATATCCTGCGGAGGGTTCAAACATCACCGAGAGTTAAGTGTTTAATCGATGAAACCAAAACTGAAACCCCATCTACGGATGTTAGAAGAGAGTGTCAATAGACCCACGATATGGGCCAGAAAATTGATAAAACTGTGAGAAAGGAAAACTGCGCCTGTATAGAAGGCGCTATTTAATGAAATAGCGACCTTCTGAAAGGTCGTTCAATCAGAATTTATATCAGAATTTTCATGAATATCTTGGAAATTAACAACACTGTATAAGGGCGTTAATTCTAGGATTTTCTAGAAATTAATATCTAAGTTTCCAAATAGCGACTGTGTATAGTGGCGTTCATTCTTTAAATGATGCCCTGACCTCGGTCGTAAATTCATCATTTTCAGTATATTCTCTATTCACTGGTTATTTACAAATTAGCGCCCTTACGTGAGGGCGTTCATTAATTAAATAGCGACTAGGTAACTGTCGCCCATTATTTGTCTGATGCTATGCATTGGGCAAGTACAATCACAGACACATGGTATTTTTAGTTTATCAAAACAGGAAAATGAAGACATGAACATGTAGAGGAAAATATCAAGAATCTAAAAATATGCTCATGCATTAATTTTAACATCAGGTTACTTAGTTATTAAATTTTAACAAGTCGTATTTATTTAATTGCATTAAGGAATTAGCAATTGTGTGTGCGGGTGTTCATTCAATAAGCGCCCTGGCCATGGTCACAATTTACAAAAACTCAGGAAACTAAACAAAACTCGTGATTCCATGATATAAGACCTATATGCATGATATTACTATTATCAATAGGTTGGGCTTCGTAACTTGAGAACACCTACCTTGATTCGTTGATTTGGACGACGAACTTAGAGATCTACGGATAACAAGAGCAACTGCAGCGGTAGCAGCTCAATCAAGAACTCGAACGAAGGAAGATAGATATGCAGTAGCAGCAACTGTAATACTTCACGTGTATAGGGAGTGGCCAGCAGGAAAAGGGCACAACACTCGATCGTGGAAGGAGAAATATCAACCGCAACAATAACAGCAACGGCAGGAAAGAAATAAGATGCAACAGCTTCTCTTGTAGAATAACAAGAGCATGAAGACGATGCAGTAGCCGCAGCAACAGTTGAAGGAGAAGGAGGAAGAAGCAGAGCTTCTTCACTTCAGCATGGTGCAGCAATAGGAGGAAGAGGTAGCTTCTTCCTTTACGTATGATGGCAGCACTGCAGCAACAATAGTAGTAGCAGTTGCAGCACTTCGACGGAAGAAAATACGTCGTCGACACAGAGTTCACGAACTAACAGAGGCAGTAGCCTTTGTACGTTTAAGAGGGGGTTTATTTATAGGATTTGGGGTTTAAAATCCTAATGGTATACAAATTTCCACGGAAACAATCCTAATAAGTCTAAAATTTCTCCATGCTAATCTCTTTCCTTCCTAATCCGCAGCCACCTTCCTAGTTGAATCAAAAACTCTAATCCTCTTCGCATGCAAGCTTCGAACGTGATGAGGGTTATGGGCTTTTAAGGCCCTTTAGTGATTTTTGTTAATATATTTATACATATATATAGGAAGCCCATTAGTTCATGTATAAGAGGCCCATTTGGTTAAGGCTTTTTGTTAAATTTATTTGGGTTTCACAATCTGGCTTGATTTGGGCCCTTTATCATTTAATTGGAGGTTTTTGTTTAATTGAAAATTTTGTTTCTTCTAATTCTTATCCGGGTTGCTACACCGAGGATGTGGTAACCCCGACTGCACTCTGTCAGACGCGGTCTCAAGTCCTCCGGAGAAAGGAGGGGGTCACTCTGAAGGTACCCTCGCGCTCGCTGGAGCAAGGAGGCACCCACACTCCCGTCCACTAATGGCTCCGTTGGTGGAGTGGAGGAAGGCCATTCCACCCCAAGGCTTAGAGAGGAGTCACTCGCCTCCATCAGCAGATCAGTCGAGGTTGCACAATACCAAAAAGAACAGATGGAAAGTGAGAAATACATGTGAAACTTTCCATGAGAAATAAGGTTGAAAACCTGAGAAAAATAATTCTCAGTGCCTACCCAGAGCAAGCCCCTCCACACCTACGGTGTCACTCGCCGGGGTCGGGGAAGGCAGAGACTCCTCAACGTCTTGGGAGCCTTCTGCCATAGCCCTATCCCCTCCAGAAGCTGCAGGGAGATCAGGAACCTCCTCCCGGCCATCTGCAACAAGAGCCGGCACACGCTCCTCCTCCGACACCGGTGCTACACACAAGACAGAAGAATCAATATTCTGTCAAAAGGCATAAAAAGGTGCTAAGGGAAGAGGAAAGAGCCCTACACACTTGCAGAAGTAATCTCAGCTTCCGCCCCCTCAGCAGATGAGACCCCATAGGAGGAGGAGCCTGAACTTTCCTCTGTGTGCATGACAAAACTACCGCTACCTGCGGAGCCTGAAGAAGTCTCCGATGAACCCCCAGAGGTGGTGGAACTAGAAGCCCCTACAGATCAATAAAACAACGAGGTCAGCACACAACCTGACCTCACATAAAGAAAACCGGCTAGCCTAAGAGCTTTAAACAAAGCTCACCAGTCGAGGCACTCCCCTCAGAGATCCTCTAGATATCGATGATCTCCTCAGTCTCTCCAGTCGAAGCCACAGCCGTAGGCTCCACACCTGTAGCTCTAGCCATGTCACAAGGAAGCTCGCCCTCCTCCAAAGGGGATGAAGTACCTGTGGCCAACACCAGGAAAAGCTTAGCACTGCCAGGTGGTACAAACGCCCACCACAAGTGGCTAAGCTCCTAGTCACGTACCTGAGGGTCCCATGGTGGACGACCCAACTAGCTCCACCGTGCAAGTCGAGACAACGGCTGGCAAAGGTGGGAGGGGCGGCCTAACCGACGGCTGTGGTAGCGGCCCAGATACGACTCCAGCAACAAGGGCAGCCAGGCCACCCGCCACTCCTAGCTCGACCTCAAAGGAAGGTAGCTCCATCGATGGTCCAGTGCTAACTAGCTCTTGGACCATCTCCAAGGTAGCAGGCATGTCATCCCCTGGAAAATAAGATAGCAAGCACAGTCAACAATCCTAGTATAATAAGCCCAAGGAGAGAAGAATTGAACCTTTCCTACGGCAACTCCATGCGTACCTGAGCTGTCCCGGGTTGCCGTAGGCTCTCGCTTCTCAATAGGAATGGGCACCTCACCTCTGGCCTCGGGAGGGGCAATGGCCCCCGACGTCCTTGCCATCTCTACATGGGAATACGTGGCAATGTCAATTTCCAGAAGCAAGCATAGCCATGAATAGAGCATTACCAGTCCCGGGGGACCCTGCTTGGCCGAATGTCCTCAGGAGCCTTCCATGACTCAAAGTCGGGGAGCGTCCCGATGTTGGGGCCGGTTTCGTCCATCATTCGAAGCACTTCGTCAACGTCAATGTTGCACTCAATCTCGTCGTCCAGCAAGGGATCGGTCTCTAAGGGTGGTGAGAAAGCCACCTCCACCTCGGCATCCAATGGAGCTATAACAACAGCCAAGCAACACAAAGTTAGCCAACCATAATGAATAGACCAGCGGAAGATGGAGGGTTGAGCATGGCACTCACTGAAAGCCGACTCCGCCTCAATATGTTCGGCTGCCCCGGGTCCTCGAGAGGACTCTCTAACCTCCGCTGCTCTAGCATCTACGAGGGGGTGCTTCTGCCTAGGTTGAACGGTCCTGTCACCACTCCTAGTAGACCCCCCTGTTGAGGAATGGTTTTCCCCTGCTGCGGAAACTGTCAAAGGGGCACACCAACAAACAATACCTCAGTCAAATACACAAAGAAGTAAGACTAAGGTAATGCAATAATGAAAGTGTCTTACCAGAAGCCCCGAAGGGAGTCAACGGCAGAGGAACCATGATGTGAAACCACCTTGGGGGTGGCAGCAACTAATCTATCAATCCCTCGAACCTAGCAAGCAAACAAGATTCACGGACCAGCAACTTCACTCGAGCGGACTCTCCCGCTAAGCGCACATTAGTGCCCGTAGGCAACTTGGTGATGGTGGTGAGGGTCCGAGACGGGACCTCGTGGCTCCGGGGATTGGCTAGCTTAAGGTTGAACCCCTAAGGGTCTAGGATGCCCACTCTCGGGGGCGGCCAGCATGCCGAGGGCATGGGTAAATTGGTCTCGCTCACAACTCACCTGCGGTGGACACTCACATAGTAGCAATTTGAGTCCGAGCACTCCTCACCGACCGACGGCACACTAGAAGCAATACTAGTCAAGCACAAATAATCCAGCATAGGAGTGTGGTCAGGAGCTCACCTGATCGGTGTGAAGACACCAATCCCGGCCGGAGACGAGGGCGAGCGAGGAAGCGTGGGCTTACCCGCACGCCGCACCGATGAAGCTTCAACCTGAAATTTTAATTAACATGCACTACGCCCCTTGCAAGGGGGTTGAACTAGGGGTGGGGATTAGTTTTACAATTAAAATGTACCTCCATGCAGGAAGGGATGGTCAGCCGGCCAGGTGGGGTGGGGAAAACTACGCTAGAACCTGAAGCGGAAGAAGATCGTCAGTTCTGTCTGCTCTATGGAATAGTGGACAGACAGTCAGGTGTTGATGCCGCTGTGGACTCCTCCGAACTCTGTTGGCGACAAAACTAGTGTCAAAACCTCTATGGTTGATCCAGGATGATGTCAGAATTTTTGGGATTTTCTTGTTGGCGACGACAGTCGGGGTAGAGGCATGAACAGGGTTGCAGGCTTCTGATTCTGGTAGCTTATGTGTCACTACAGTAGGAAGGCGAGGACACCACAGTTGCTACCAAGCTCTGATTCAGGCGAGGCTAGAGTCGTTGGATTCATGGTCAAACCCTCTTAGAATGGAGACCCATGGGGATGCCGTCAGACGTCGGAGCTAACTGCGAGAGCCTGAGAAGTGGGAGGGGTCGGATCTGTCTTCAGTCAGACTAACCTGCGCACTAATGGTAGGAAATTCGGAACTTTGTGCTTCGGGCTTCAAATGATGCTCCGCTTCTTGGCAATGCTATGGGACTTGGAGGAGAACGTTTCAGCCAAGTGCCACTCCAAGAAGCTCATATCTCTGGTCGTGGTAGCCTCTGCAATATACTTCTGGATGACTGTCAAGAGGATGATGTGCAGTCCAGCAATGTTGGCTCTCCTAGGCAGCCACGAACTCAGACTGGGACGAGACCACCACCGTTGTGAAGAGGATGGGAGACGCTTCCAACGGTATATGGTACACCCTCTGAAGCTTCTTGGTGATAACGTGGCAGCCTCAGAAAGTCGCTAGTACTCTGCTGCCTGCTAGCTGGGAATAGGATGAAGGTGTAGGGTTGTGTGTATGAGGGTGGGATGGCCAAGGGAAGCAAGGGGAAATGGGGAGGGCGACCAGGGTAGGAAGGGGGTGTTGGGGAGGGGTGAGGGGCAGCCAGCAAGGTAGGGAGATTAAATTTGGCCTAGGGTTTGAACACCTTCAGCCTTGGGGAGATGGAAGGGTGCTTGGGAAAGGGTAGTGGGTGGTTGGGGGTTGGAGGGTGGCTCGGAGGTTGGTGGGTTCTCCCTTGGGACTAGGGGTGAAGTAAAGAGGTGTTGTGGAAGTTGTGGTGACTATTGAATGAGGGGAGGAGAGAGAGAAAGTAGGTGGGAGGGGGAGGAGAGAGAAAGGGGTGCCCCCTCTTGGAGAGAGAGAGAGAGAGAGAGAGAGAGAGACGGCGATAGGGGAGGGGAGTTTCTCACTCCTCTCTAATGGCTTCTCACCAAATGAAACTCAATTTTTTGGACTCACAATAATAGATCTTCATTTACTTAAAATGGGGGGAATGGGGTCCTATTTATAGAGAACTCACATTTTACAATAAGTCCCTGACTTTAGGACTAATGACAAATAACCAAGGAGGAAGGGGGCGCCCCTGGGCCTAGCCCATTGAATTGGGCCCATTAACTAATCTAATCAACCCTATGACACTTAACTTAGGTAGATGACTCATTAACCTAGGTACTGGACTCAAATAAAAGGAAAATTATAATGATATGACTCAAATAAAATACGAAAATTACATGACTCGACTCAGAAAAATGTAACTGACACAATGGAGCCATGATGGCGAGCAATAGGAGCTTGGAAAAATGTGAAGGGCGAGAGATGCCCCCATCATACCCCCGGGGTGCGAAGAACTCGACTCCGTCGAGTATGGGTCCACCAGAGAAGTGGTCCTCCAATGCAGCACCGGGCGAGCCACGACCTCCAAACTCAACCCTGCGCCGCAACCAGGGGACAGTCCTTCATCCTCTCAAGGTGGCTCGGGCACACCCTCTTGCCGGTGATGGAACCATGCTTGCCTAGTATTGCCCCCGTGTGCACACGTCGGGCTCTCAGGCTGATATGTGGTGGCTCTCCGAGTGTGTCTCTCACAAGGGTAGGGGTAGGCCCGAAACTCTCACTAGGATCCACCGCGGTGCCCATATAGGGTGCCGGACCTGTCACGTGAGAAATGGGGTGAATCCCAAAACCCATTAGAAAGCCCAACCCATAAGTCGGGTTGCCAAGGCCACTCAGAACTAGGCAAGGTCCAAGTCCTCGTGCCCTCAAGTTGGAGATGACCCTAGGGTAGAGCCACTCCAAAGTCACCATTGCCAAGTTGCCAACTTGGAATTCAAAGTGGCGTTCGCAAGGTTTTGCCCGCTTCTTGTGATTCGCACCGCTCGTTGTTTGTTGCTTGCTTAAATGCTCATGCCAAGTACTACGATGCGGTGTGAGTGGGAGATGCATGATATGCAAAGGGGGGCCAGGACAACCATATTTAGACCAATCATGCAGAGATGCCATGGAGACTTTGCAGGGTGTGGGAGGGCCGGGGCATCCATAGGTGTCCCTCTCATGCGTGGGTGTGATGAGTGCCGGAGGACCCGGACATCCATGAATGCTCCTAACATGCTTAAGACTCATGATGAATGAAGGTGGACCATTACATCGAATATGGACAACTCATGTTTCCTACTTGACATGTGGGTGATATGAATGAATGTACCCGACTTATGAATCATGCCAAGTGGTTCGAGGTGCCAAGACATATGTTTTCCTAACCTGAAAATGACTTTGATGTGTTGGGGTATGGTTTGGCATTGGAGTTTCCATTCAAAAGGGTCGAAGGGGTCAAGGAAGGTG
The DNA here is from genome assembly GCA_022559845.1 of Amorphophallus konjac. NCBI lineage: Eukaryota > Viridiplantae > Streptophyta > Magnoliopsida > Alismatales > Araceae > Amorphophallus > Amorphophallus konjac. Next base: position 182,526,781 of record CM040122.1, on the reverse strand, counting down.
GACATCATGGGGAGAGGCACCTCCTTGTTCCTTAGGGGTAGATCTTCCTTGGTCATAGCTACCCTTGTGTCGCCTGGGACTTGGGAGAGGTGGGCTTGGCCCAACATGGTGGGTGAGGGTAGGAAGGAGTGGGTGATAAGTGATGTGGGTGGATCACATGGGTTCCTGGGTTCCCATTGGGAGGGGTCAAAAGGATCAACATAAGTGTACCCGGGGGAAAGGAGCTCTAAGTTCATCTCAACATCCTCAAGGTCCTCACAATATGGTGGTGGATCATCCTCCTCTAATAAAATGATTGGGCCGAAGTTCTTAGTGGGTGGGTTGGCCATGAGAGGAGGGCTTGGCTTTCTGCCCGATATGAGGGACTCCAATTTGAGGATAAGGTCGGGCTCATCGGGTGTGGGGAGGAATAGAAGGAGATCGCTAGTGTAGCAACCAATGGTGCAAATCGAGGTGATAGATCCGACACATAGGTGTAGGAGATCAAGGCTCCTAGGTTGGTTGGCCACTGTGGTCAACATGCCGGTCAACTTCATTTGCCATGCTAAGCCCTTGAGAAGATCCCCTAATGTATCCACTTGGTAAGATGATTGGATGGTGGTGTGATAGGAGAGGGGCACTATAGGGAAGTTTTGCTCCATAGGAGGGAAAACATGGGCCGTAATCTCTCTAAGTGGGCTCTCCTTTAGCCAACTAATAGGGGATTCTCTTAAGATGAGCTCAGCCCAACTAGAGAGGGTGGTGTAAGGTGAAGACCACCGGGCGAGGTTTCTTCTTCAACTTGGACATCGGTGGTCTCCATGGGGGGAATAGGGTCCGGAGTGTTCACCACTATGGGGTCGGGTATGGGTTCATCTACCAAGAGGTGAGAGGGTCTTTTGAGGGTGGGGTGATGAGGGTTGGTGTATGGTGCACCCAGGGTGGAGGGTAAAGGGAAACTTGGTTTAGGATTGGTAGGAGATAGATATTAATAAAAAAATGAGACATGCATGGTCTCTACATCTGCCTTCACAGGCCAAGACTCCCTGGAGGCAGTACATCGTGAATGTCTAGGGAACATGAGATGAATGCACAGTCTACAGAGCTAATAAGACCCCACTGTTGGAACCCTAGTTTTGATAATGACTTTCTATGAGTCATGTTTAGATTAAGGTGTTTAAATCCTTCAATTCTATTTGCTATGTTTGGTTCACTTGGTGCATGTTATTTCATAACAGAAATCATAGTCAGTGCATGTAGTGTCCTGCTAGAGATCTAGCTCGGTGCTAGTCTAGCTTTGTTCTACATTTCTCGCATAATTGCTTGCCTCGGTGCAAGTTTCTGTTCACACACACACACTGTCGTTCCGCTTCTCCCTCGGTGCATTACTTGTCTCATACATAAAAGGGTCAGTGTATTTCAATGAAGCATGCGCATTTAGTTCCGTACATATCTTGCCTTTGCATCACACCTCTTGGGGTCGGTGCAAGTATTTAGGTCCATGCAATTCTTGTCTAGCACGCACTGTTTAGTTTTGTCATTTAGTGTCAGTGCATTCTTCTCCGCCATCTCGGTGCAGGGTTTCACTTAGATAGGATATCTCCATCTCGGTGCAAGATTTCACTTAGATATGATATCTCCATCTCGGTGCAAGTTCTGATTTGGACAGGATTTCTTGACTCGGTGCAAGCTCTATCTTGCATCTTTCTTTATCCATGAATTCTTCTTCATCATCTCGGTGCAAGTTTTCACTTAGACAGGATATCTACATCTCGGTGCAAGCTTTTGTTCTGCTCATCTTTACCCAACATCTCGGTGCAACTCTTGCTTGGACCGCAAATCCAACTCGGTGCATTTTCTATCCTACACATTTTTAGAGTCGGTGCATCCTCTGTTCTAGACACCTTATAAGACAGTGCATGTCTTCTGTGCATATGGTGTCATACACATTCATATGTCGGTTCATCTCCCATTTTTTCCTTATATCAACTCAGTGCAATTCATGCCTCTACCATCCCTGAGGCCGGTGCAAACCGTTGATCACCTAGTACTAAGTCAGTGCAATGGTTGACTTACGTACATCTACTCAATGCAGGTTATGCTTACTTTCTCATTACATCTGTGCAAATTGTGCTAAGTGTTTGACTAATGTCTTGTGTCTCTGACAGAGTTTTCTTTCTGAGGAGGGGCACGTGATCCAAGGAGGATCGTCCTCTAAACGAATGGCACGTGGAAGGCTACAACGCTCAGATGGTTACACGTGGCTGAGAGCCTTCTGGAAGCATATGGGTGGGAGTTCTTCCTCCACACGCCCAATAAGAGAATATAAGAAGTTGCAGATCGAAGGTAGAAGAAGATATCGAAAGAAGAGAGAGAAAAAAAAAGCAGAAGCAGGTTTTCACAGCCCAGTCCAGAGAGCAGAAAAGAAGGAGAAAGATATAGAGAGCTTGTGGAAAAAGGAAAAGAGATAAAGAAAGAGGGATTTCGTGAGAAGAGTCTCTGATAAGTCTGTCCACTGGTACTTGGATCAAATCCAGTCCAGTTTGCTCCTGCGTGAGCTATTTTCATCGGATTTCATTGTTAGCCTTCAGTAGCTGTTTACACCGCTTTTATTTCTTATCTTAATTTTTCTGTTCAAGCTGTGTGGCAGCAGAGGTTAAACTGTAATCCTCAGTGGTCAGAGGAGGGATCCTTTGGGTAGCAAGATGTGTTGCTCAGCTGTTTGTAAGCAAGCGGTGAGGCTCAGCGGACGCAAGCTGTATTGCGCAGTAGTTTCAAGCTGTTAGGTAGCAGGAAGCCTCACTCGGTTTGGAGTGAGGGATGGACATAGGTCTGCAGGCTGCAGACTGAACCACCTAAAAAATTCCTTGTGTTCTGTGTGGTCTGATTGCCTCTTATGAATTGATAGATGCATAACTAGGCTCGATCAGTTTCGTTTGGCTTTCAAGTTTACTGGTGCACATCGGTCATTCGAGTCTATGATCTGACTTAATCAGGCCCTTGAGTTTGGATTAATTGATATCTGTTCGGTCAAATTTTTTGGAGGGATTCATTCACCCCCCCCTCTGAATCCTACACGCACCATTGCTACATCCCATCAATAGGTATCAGAGCAAGTTTCTGCACAAAAGGTCTAACAACCTGCAGATTCGTTCCTTGATTTGGCTTTGGTGCGATTTGATTTACTCTATCTATTTTGTCTTGTTCTTATGACTGAAATTCCTGTATACACTGGTTCGGATTTCTATGGCTGGTACAGTCGTTTCAGAGACTATGTGATACATTTGAATTCTGACTTATGTGTACTCATAGATCACAGTCCATATGAAGTTCCAGAGGACAAATCTCAATGGAGATCCTCAGACAGACTGAAATCTGAAGAAAATCAAGAGGCCTTAAATCTAACAAAAAGGGCAATAGGCTCTAATTGCTTTCAATGTGTTAATGAATGCAGGAGCGCAGTGGAAATCATCAACAAAATATTGGGAAGATCTTGTGGAGATGAGAAATATGTTTGATGGTCAAAGATCAGTACGAGGAATCATCCTCCCAGGTAAATTCTGAAGCTGAGAATCTTAGTTATGATGATTTACTCTCTGTGAATGAGCATTTATTGAATAAATATGATAAAGTCAAGTCTGAAAAGAAAAAACTTAGAAAAGAAATGATATCTGAAGTTACTCACTTGAAAGCTGAAAATGAAAATTTGAAATCAGACATGAAAAAGGAGAGATCTGAAATAGACAGATTGAAATCAGAAAACGAAAGTCTTAATAATAAAGCCTCTGAAAATGAAAATTCGTGTAATGAATGTGCCTTCTTAAAGGAATTGATTGAAGATCTTGATTCTGATGATAATATGTAGAAAAATCTAATCAAATCCCTGAAAGAAGAAAATGATTCATTACTTGAATAGAAAAAGGAAATTGATGAATGCCAAGACAAATTGCTTGAAGAAAATGGTTATCTAAAAGATCAAAATAAAAAGCTGATGGTTCTGAATACTGTTCTCTCTAAAAAATGGTTAGCATTTGAAAGAGGAAAATCAGTCTTGGAAGAAAAAGAAGTGGATATAGAATTGAAGTTAACGCAGGAGAATGAGACTCTGAAAAGTCTAAATGATCGTTTGCATACTCAAGTCATTTCCTGTGAAGACTACATTATTTCCTTGCAAACTGAAATTCAAGATCTAAAGAATTCCCTGTCAAAGTTTGTTAAGGGAAAAGACAATTTGAATAAGCTGCTTGGAGCTAATGTAAATTTTCAGAAAGAGGGACTGGGTTACAGTCCAGTAATGAAGAAGGTTGATGGAAATAAATTGAAAACTATTTTTGTTAAAAGTTCAGAACAAGAAAAACCTTCCACTTCATCTGTATTTCAGTTCACGGCGAAGAGAAGTGAAGAACAAAGTAAAAATTCAAAAAATGGAGGAAAACAGAAAAAGAGTGAAAGCAAACATAAAACTAAATTTTCATCTGATGCTGTTAAAGTTTCTCTTGTCTCTAAAAATTGTCCTGAACAAGTGCATGTTAGAGAAAGCTTCCCCATTCAGTCACATGTAAACACAAAAACATTTTCATGTCATTACTGTGGAAAAACTGGTCATAAAATGCATGAGTGTAGAACAATGAAGCTAGATGAGCTGGCCTCCAAGAAATTTCATGATGGAAAAACTCAAAACACTCACCATACAGTTCGGAAGAAGAAAATTCACTGTTACCACTGTGGGAAGTCGGGCCATATTGGAGCCCATTGCTGGCATGCTCAAAGAAAGAGAGTCAATTCAAAATTTGGAAACTCCCCTGTAAATAAAAATATTTTTGGTAGTAAAAATTTTGCTTATGGAAGAATTTGCCACCATGAATTTGAATGTGGTAAATTTGAATGCTAGCATGCAAAAAGAGGTAACAATCTTCATGGCAGAACCATCTTAACGAAAGTCCACCCACAAAGATTCAATGTTTATTCTGTCAAGAAACATCTGAATTCTGCTATTCATTGTTATTATTGTGGGAGAATGGGTCATATTATGAATAAATGTCATGATTTGGAATTTGATAATAGAAAAAACTTGGAAACCTTGGAGTGCACCTGCTAGAGGTGTCACTCAACTAATAAGACCCAATAGTCTTTGGGTCCCCAAATTTGCAGGTTGATCTTACTTTGCAGGTGTGTCCTGAAGAAGGAAAATAAAGGGAAAATAAAACCAAGGCACACAAAGGTTAGTTGAATCTAATTTCTTCTCTAGTTTACATCTGTTTCTTTTTAAGTTACAACTGCCTGCATGATCTCTATCCTTCTACTGTGATCAATGTCATGTAATTAATTCATACTATTAGGAGGATGCAAACTTGTGATGAATGCTAGATAGTGAATCTCATTCTGAAATTGATCATGTTGAATGATTAGGAATCTTGCATGCAGTTTAACACAATGTCATCATTTAGAGTAGCATTTCTGTGAAATTTAAAAAAAAATAATGTTTGATGGAAATCTCTGCTCACTCAAAGGGGGAGTTTAGTCTATCTAAGGCAGCTGGTCATTAGAGGTATACCCTACTGAAAAAGAGAACATGAGATTTGATATCTCTTCTGCTACTGAGCTCAATGTATCTGGTTTGTTGTGAGCTGATATCTCTTCTAGTGGCGTGTCACTGGTTCTGGTTCAGTAAGCTCGATGCTACCTTGTGGATGTTTAAAATCTTGTGAGGCTGTGCTTTGCTCTAATGGGAGTCATCTTGTGGTGTCTAATGAATTTGAAAATTCTGTTGCGGGCTCTGTCATTGGTGTGAGCTTAAGTTTGCATGAGAAGTTTGTCTGATGACTGAATGATGATTAATTTACTGAGAGATGTGCTGGTGGGCTGTTAGCCGTTTAAGTTGTGGCTTTTGGAAATGCTCTTACCTTGCTCACATATGGCATTCATCCTCCTCACCTTGTCATTGGTCTATCTCTCCTATCATTCTCTATCTTCTAAATATTTCTGGTTGTCCTAGTAAGGGGGAGTAGTATATATAAATGCTGTCACTTTTACCCTCTTCAATAAATAAATGCCCAGATCACTCTGAACCAAAAACATCTTGCTGATCTAAATTGAGATGTAATTTACAGTGTATGAACATTAAATCTTATCCGAATAGTTCTCATAAATTACAATGAGCGATTTCTCAATGATTTTGAAACAATCCAAATTGGAAACTTCTCTGTAGAAGGTCTGATATCTGAAAATCTTTAGTAATTAGCCAATCTGTTGGAAACATAAGGTTTATATGTTTTTTACGTCTTGTTAAAGAGATTTTTCTGATAAAAGAACTGGGAATACACCACGATATAAAATAATGAAAGAAATTTTGGCAGAGCAATGGCATGACGTTTGAGAAACTGACCATCTGTTTCAAAGAAATTCAGAGGTTATGTCATGATAATTAATGCTAACTCTGTTCAACATATGAAGTATGAAAGTTAATTGCACTGAGTAACTAGGGATTCCGGTATTTGATCGACATGTCTCCTTGTGTAAAAAGGTGCAACTATACTGGAATACTCAATAAAAGTTTTTTTTAAAAAAAAAGGAGGAGAGGAGTAATGAAATATAATGTGGTTGACCCAATAGTTCTCTCGGTTAATTTCTACAGACTTAAGAAAAATTAAAACTGGGTTTTTCAATCAAATTTCGGCTAATGAAAGGAACTAGTAAGATTAATGACTTCTCTGTCTGAGTTGTTTCCTTGATTAAGCTATTTTATTTTCATTGACTTCATTTCATAGAGATATCTTATGAAGAATTACCCTGTGAGATATAATCTCATATTCCGTGAATTGCTTCTCTACGAAGAAAGGCACCTTATTTTAAGTTAAGGGTATTTTGGGTATTATCTACTGAAGATTGGTAAAGTTGGAAGTATTCCTCTATATACGAAACCCTATCTACTTTACCATCTTACCCTTTCTTTCGAAGCTGAAGCGTCCTCCCGCTCCGTGGCTCCTTCGCGCGTGCACAACTTGCAACCCTTCGCTTCTCTAACCTTTCTCTCCTCCCAGTGCACCCCCTCTGTCTCCACATTTCGTCTCTCCTCCATCCCTGCTGCCGCCATGTCTACTTCGTCAGCCGTGAGCAAAGGGAAGAGGAAAGCAATGGAGCAGTCGCAGCCAGAAGATGCTATGTCCACAGTGGCTGCAGTACAACCTCAAGGACGAAAAGGCATAAGAAAGCAGCTTCTACCATGAGGAAGGGAGATACGTCTACAAGGCCTACAGAGAAACCTCTGCTAGTATTGGAAGCCAGAAAGATTATACCCCCTCGGTATATTGACTTTACTGATCAAGAGATGGCTTCCGAGTTCCCTGAGGTGCTTGAGCTGTTTGAGTTCCAACAATGGAAAGAGTTCTTAAGCATGCATAGGGTGTATTGCCCTAATCTGGTAGCAGAATTCTACAGCAACTTGAGGTACGATGATGCTAATTTCACAGTTTTCTCTCTGGTCAAAGGAAAAGTGATAGAGGTATCTAGGTAGCTCTTCATAGGACTCTAAGAGTTCCTATAGATGGAGAGGTCGAAGGAGGGTTTACATTTAATTTACATGATGCTTTTGCCCTCATCACTGATTTACCTAGAAACATCTATGACAAGCAACAGACTAAGCTCGGTCATTACAACACCAACAAATTTTCTACACCCAAGAGACTACTCCATCACATCCTCACCTCTATGATTACTCCACAAGTAGGAGGAAGGGGTAGACTAACAGATTCTCAACGGTTTATTCTCTACTGTTTACTGAAGAAAATTAGAGTCTGTCTGCCACATGTAATGATTCAGGTCATAGGAACCTGTAAGGAGTCAAGAAGATATTTTCCTTTTGCTGCTCCTTTAACTACAATCTTTAAAGAGGAAAACATCTCCCTAGATGGTGAAGTTGTGTCATCAATCCCCAAGATAAACATCTACAACATGGGTTTCATTAATACCTTCATGAGGAAGAAAGGAACTAAACGAATGAGTACTCCTGCTGCAAAGGATACTCCTTTGGAAAGAGATATAGAAACCCAGGATGAATCAGGGTCTGAACAGCCCGCTCAAGCCTCATCCAAGGAAACTCACATTCTAGAGTTAATTCAAAGTGAAAGTCAATCAGCTCAGTCACCCTTGGAATCTGTTCGTCAAAAGGAGGATCAACCTCCAGCTCAAGTACAAGCAACTGAAGGTTCTGATGAGCAAGAACTACAACTGGACCCAACTACAGCTACAGCACCTGAGGTACCTCAGATCCATGAAACAATTGAACAGATGTTCAGGATGAGGACATTATTCAGGAATTAGATCAACATATCCATGAGATATTTAATGAATTTGGACAGCAGTCTCAGGAAAGACTAGTCACTAATCAAGCAGAGCCGGCGCAGGAAGAGGCTCCAATAGAAGAACAACCTAGTGACAGAGAAAAGGAAGCTATCCCAGACGAAGAGGAAATGGCTAAATTGGTCGACGAGGTTATGAAAGAAGCTTCTGAAGTGATTTATGAAGAAATTGCCGAATCTGTGGTCAATGATCAAGAAGTTGAACAACGAGGAGCTCAAGGATCTGCTGAAGAAGAAGTATCACAAGACTATGTCATCGGACCTGCCCCTCACAACAGAATGTATGCAAGAATGTCTTTCTCTCAGGCTCTTGAATATGGTCCACACCTTGGAGAATTGATTAGTCTTGGCATACCACCTTCTCCACCCCCTGAACAGCATCATGAGTACTTCACTAAGTTGCCAAATTCTAGTACTTCCACATCTAGTACACATGGAACAAATGCTGAATCTAATCTTGCTCAGATGTTGTCTAAGTTGACAGAGATTGTACTCAATCAGAATGACTTGATGAATAAACAATTTTTGTTCCACTCTGTTCAAATAGACAGAGTAGAGGGCCGACTGAAACATCTGGAAAAGGTTGTGAAAGTTCAAGGAATATAGTTTTTAACTGCTAAACGAAAGACTGATGAAGCAGTACGAGAGATTTTAGAATCTCTTATGAGTATCAGCACTCAAGTGGGTGACATGGTCAGCAAAATTCAAGATACCCAAATCTCCATATTCAGCAATATGGGTAAAATTCTTAGCCATACCTTTGATCTGAAATTGAGTTTTAACTGTTAAAGGGCACTGTAAACAAGATAGCGACCAGTCAGCCAGAAATCATCACAAAGTTTCAAGTTTTCCAGTCTAATTTGCAGACATTGTCAGAGACCGTTAAACAAGCTTTCAACAAACGAGAGTCAACCACCTCTCTAGTGGAAAGGCTGGGGAACACTGTGCATCAGAAACTTGATAAACTGGCAGACTCCATTAGAGATCTTCATACCTCTTTGTTTAACAGACCTCCTTCTCTGGCTCAAGTTCAGCATATCCTCCAAGAGACAGGGGGAGCTACCGAGGTCACTAGTTTCTACCAATTCCCCATTTTTTTTGATAATGACAAAGGGGGAGAGAAGACCTGCTGTTAGAAGACCTCATGTATGAAGAAGACCTGATGTTAGAAGACCTCATGTATGAAGAAGACCTGATGTTTTTTTTTGCTGGGTAGCTGCTGATACGTGCAGCGGAAAGTGAGATAGAGGGGGGTGTTGAATAGATCACTCCCAAATTCAAACAACTCAGACACGATTTCTCAACCCCTCAAGTTGCAGTGAAAAAGACTTCGGAGACAGGCAACAAAGATGACCAGTAAGAGAAATGAGATCGAGAAAGCCACGCACAATGAAGCAATGTGTCAAGTAGATGGAGAACAACACAGCGTAAACAAGCAAACCACAGAGGAGACTGGGAATTTTTAGGTGGTTCGATTGCTATCCGCAATCTACGTCCACCTCTTACTCAAGAGAGTAAGGTTTCCTTGCAATATAGAGTCGCACACAGCAGACTCAGTCTACAACAACCGCTGCCAAACAGCTTGCCCTGAGGAACGGCCTCCTCAGTCTTCTGATCGACCAGAAGAAAACACTGGAGAACCAATCTCCCTTCCTTTGCACGTAGCAAAGGGAACCCTGTGCAGTTACTCCCAAGTAACTCACACAACCAGAGGATCGAGCCTCTCTTCCTCCAAGACAATGGAGGGAATTGGAGAACTTCTCCCTTCCTCCGAACAGTTGAGGGTAACAGAATGAAATAAAAGTAAGAGAAACTCGCAAACAAAACGATCGATGAACGACAATTTTCTGATAAAAACAAAAGCAATGTAGCTTCCGTAGAAGCAGATCTTCGCATTCACAATCGCTTCTCTCTCTAGAAAATTTTCTCTTAGCTCTGGATGGAGTGGGTTGTCTCTAGTTTTCTCTTATGAAGCACTGCTCCCACGCTGCTCTTCTTTCTCACTGTTCCATCCACTTTCGAACCCTTTTCCTCAGCATATATATATATCTGATCCAGAACCTAGGCGTGTGGATACCACGTTTCCCGCCTGAAGATGTTGGGGTACGTGTGAGAATGTTCTCAGATCACGTGCCATCCAGGTGAATGCACAGACAAACTGTCAGAGAAGAAATAAACATTTCGTCATACTCTTAGCATAATTCGTATTGGTGTATTGAGTAAGAAGGTAAAAGCTGCACTGAGTAGGAGTTTAATCGTGCAATAGATATGCACGGACAAGAATCAGCTAAACACAAAGTGCACTGCCTTTATTTTGCCAGAGAGAAAAGTTTGCACCAAGTCAAAAGAGTAAGCATCGGCTAAGTCGGGCTATGACAAGCATTGACCTGAAATGAATCAGAAGATGCACCAATCTACGTTAGCTGTCTACATGACTTTGCACCGAGTCTAATAAGACTTGAAACAGGAACATCACTGACTTCGTTGCTACAGAGACTTGTATAGGCTCGACTATGCACCGATCATGAGTTGTTTTAAGCAAGGCATGCACCGAGTCGGGATATGCAGTCCAAGTAGGAACTGCACCGAGATGGCAATGAGAAGTACAAGACAAAGCTTGCACCGAGATGAAGGAACGACCAACCTAACCAATGCATTCTGGTCAGGAATTGCACCGACCTCGAGAGGTGAGATGCAGAGACATGATATGCACGGAGCTTAATGCTCACGACCTCGAGAATTGCACAAAGATAAAATTATGAACAACAAAACCTGTGTATAAACAAGGACTTGCACGGAGGCAAGTACTTTATGTGAAAGATGCAGAACTAGCACTGACTCAATATGCATTAAGCCAAAAGAACAATTAACCTGAGATGCACGGACCTAAATCATGCTATTAGCACAGATCCCCTTCATGCTTAGAAACAAGGAAATGCACCGTATAAGAGTAAATTGATCTAGAGATAAAAACAAATTGATTTATAGTGTGAGACATCATCAAAATCATAGGGATGCAACAATCTCCCCCTTTTTGATGATGGTAACACTATGAATCAAGCAATATCAGAGCATTAAAAACATTCAAGAGTAAGCCAATCAAGCAGACAAAACAAACACAACTTCTGAATCTCTTCTCTCTCCAAAACCACTCCCCTACAGCTCACTCTCAGAGGACCTTTTCACAGTAGCAAGGCCTCTCTCAGATATTGCATGACCTCTGTAGCAAGGCCTCTCTCAGATATTGCATGACCTCTCTCCCCCTTTGACATCATCAAAAGGAAATGAAAGATATATGAAATTGCTGGAGACATGAGGAAGAAGTACAGTGACTTCTTAGTGTAGAAAAACTCAAGAGCATATCTTAAGAGAATAAGTGAGGTGCTAAACTCAAGTGAAGATTCTTGAACTCTGGTAATCAATAGAGAATTAGAATGAGAGGAAAGTATATCCACATACATGGTATATGATGTAGAGCAGGGATGAACAAGTATGGCAAGACATTACTGATCAAAATAACAATACTCAGTAGACGACCAGAGACAAAAGCAGAGAAGGTGTGCTCATGGTATTGAGGACAAGCATTCAGTAATTTGCACAAAGACAAGGGATATTATAGAGTTTTACAATAAGACCAATGAGTAAGTTGGTAAATCACACTTTTGACATTAGGGAGATACCTTGATCAGAGGCCTGAATCCCCAGTTACTCAATGTGAGTACCTCATTACCTCTCCTTTTGGAAGAACAGAGTTAGTAACTGTGACTTTTTACATGAGGAAACACCTTGATCAGAGGCCAGAGTCCCCAGTTACTCACCACCTTGTCACCATTGCTCTGTGATGATCAGAAATATTAAGGTCATTTTGCAGACATTTTTTTTTAATTTGACACCTCATTAGAATTACTTCACTTCATTGATGAAGCTCCCAGTTTCTCAGTGGTCAAACCATAGACCTTTGTTCATTTAGTTGATCCCTTATGTTGTGGAGATAAAATGATTGAAGACAATACCAGAAGGACTGTTTCTTTGAAATGAATCTTGAAGTCTAGATTTCAAGTTGTTCTGGACATATGTCAGGACATACAGGTTTTAGCCTGAACCGGAATCATTGACAATGTAGGAAGATATACTTTGAACACTTAATCCAGATCTCTGATGAACTACTAGAGAAAAGATTCTAGCTGGACTTTAGTTACACAGACTTATAGACTTAAGAGATGAATGAGATTCCACAGTCTGAGATTGAACCGTACTCATTCAATCATGAAAACCAGCAATGACAAATGTCTGGTCAATCTTTTGAATCAGTCAAAGTACACTAACTACCCAGCTCCCCCTCAAACGATGGACTAAAGGAATTTTTTCAGCAGATTCTCAGGACTCCCCCTCACTGTCAGGACAGGCTTCTCACACAATCTCTTGCCAAGGTAAAACAATTCAATATTAGGAGATCAACAATTAAGATAATTTAAATAAGCCTAATTCTCTCCTTAATGTGGTGAATTTGTCATTGTCCAGAGGCTTGGTGAAGATATCAGCAATTTGATTAGCAGTGCCTACATGAATCAGTTCAAAGTTGTTCTTAGAAACCTCATATCTTATGAAATGATGCTTTATTTCTATGTGTTTGGTGCGGGAATGCAAAACATGATTCTTGGCTAGGTTGATGGCACTGGTATTATCACAATAAATAGGTGTGCACCCCAGGTCTACTTGATAGTCCTGAAGCTGGTGTTTAATCCAAATGACTTGTGTACCACAACTCCCTCCAGCCACGTACTCAGCCTCTGCAGTGGAGAGGGCCACAAAATATTGTTTCTTGGAACCCCAAGATACTAAACACCCACCTAGAAATTCACAGTGACCACTTGTGCTTTTTCTATCTAGTTTACACCCGGCATAATCTGCATCTGTGTATGCAACTAAATCAAGTGTGTGTGATGCAAGAAACCATAAACCAAGGGTGTGTGTAGCAGACAGATATCTGAAAAATCTTTTTACTACAGCTAGATGCAATTCAGTGGGTCTAGATTGATACCTTGGACACATTCCTACACTGAACTGTATATCAGGTCTTGAAGCTATCAAATAAAGTAGAGATCCAATCATACCTCGATAGAGCTTGGCATCTACTTCTTTACCTATCTCATCTGCATCCAATGAGGTATTGGTACCCATTGGTGTTGTAATGTGCTTCAAGTTGTTCATGCCAAACCTCTTAAGAATTTCCAATGTGTACTTGGTCTGGTTGATGAAGCATCCATCCTCTAACTGTTATACCTGCAGACCAAGAAAATACTTTAATTCACCTACCAAACTCATTTCAAATTCAGCAGACATCAATTTAGAAAATTCATTACATAGTTCAGAGCTAGTTGACCCAAACACAATATCATCTACATATACCTGAACTATGATGAGGTCTTTATTTGAACTCTTGGAAAATAAAGTTTGATCTACCTTACCTCTGTGGTAGCCCTTACTGATCAGAAATTCTATCAGTCTTTCATACCATGCTCGAGGAGCCTGCTTTAGACCATACAGGGCTTTGTTCAACCTGAAAACTTGGTTAGGTTGTTGAGAAAATTGAAATCCGAGGGGTTGTTCAACAAAAACCTCTTCCTTGATAACTCCATTTAAAAAAGCACTCTTCACATCCATTTGTTGGAGTTTTATATTCTTGGAACATGCAAATGATAACAATATTCTTATTACTTCCATCCTAGCAACAGGTGCATAGGACTCATCGAAATCAACTCCAAATTCCTGACAGTAGCCCTTGGCTACTAGTCTGGCTTTATTTCTAGAAAAGATTCCATCTTCATTCATTTTATTCTTAAACACCCACTTAGTTCCTATGACATTAGAATTTTATGGTCTTGGAACTAACTCCCAGACATTATTTCTTTCAAACTGTTCTAACTCCTCACACATAGCATTAATCCATGATTGATCACCTAAGGCCTCTTCTACTAATTTGGGTTCGATTTGTGAGACCATAGCAATTAGGTCTTGGTTATGAACATTCCTAAAGTGAGACCTAGTTCTAAGAGGATCTTCAAGGTTGCCTAGGATGTTATCTATTTGGTGATCTTTAAGATATCTAACATTTCTTGAAGACTCACCTATTTCAGCTGGCCCTACCTGGTTGGGAGCATCTGATGTTTCATTCGGCTGAACCTCCTCTTCTTCTTTGTCTTCTAGGAATTCTCCATCGTGCTTATAATCCCTGTCAGCATCTTCAATGTTAGCAGCATCTTCTGTTTCACCAAAAATGACATGTGGAGACTCTTCAACTTTCTGATCAGTTATGTTAAAGACCCTATATGCTCTTGACACTTCAGAGTATCCTAAAAATATTCCAGGACAACTTTTAGCATCAAACTTATCTAAGTCTTTCTTGTCATTATTATGGATAAAGCATTTAGCTCCAAAAATCCTGAAATGAGCCAAGTTTGGTTTCTTACCTTTCAATAGCTCATAGGGGGTTTTCTTGTGAATTGGTCTTACCATGACCCTGTTGATTGTATAAGTTGCTGTATTGGCCGCCTCTATCCAAAACTTTCTTGGTAGTTGACTTTCAATCAGCATGGTTCGGGCCATCTCCACAATGGTTCGATTTCTTCTCTCCATAATTCCATTCTACTCTGGTGTCCTAGGAGAAGAAAACTTGTGTGTTAGTCCTTCACTTTCACAAAGGTCAGAAAACATGGAGTTTTCAAATTCACCTCCATGGTCAGATTGAATTGAACAAATCTTATGTTTTCCTTCTTGTTTGACCTTATTGAAAAATTGTTTGAAATTTTGAAAAGCATCATTTTTTGTTATCTAAGAAAAAGATCCATGAAAATCTAGAGTGGTCATCAATGATCACATAACCAAACCTACTTCCATTAAGACTCTGAGTTCTAGTAGGACCGAAGAGGTCCATATGAAGAAGTTACATTGGTCTAGAAGACAATGGCTCAGATCTTAGTTTGAAGGATTTTCTGGTCTGTTTGCCTAGAGCACAGGCATCACAGATTTTTGAGATAGAGCTAAACTTGATTTTAGGCATGCCTCTAACTAAATCATGCTTGATTAATTTATTCAAAGTAGAAAAGCTAGCATGGCCTAAACATCTATGCCAATCAAAAGCATCACTTTCAGAATCAGCAGACAAGCTGAGATTAGATTTAGACTCAACATCTAAGTCTACCATGTAGACATTATTGGTCCTGTTTGCTACAAATTTAACGCGATCAGAATTTATTTCAAAAATTTTGCATGAGTTATTGTCAAACACAACCCTGTGACCCTTGTCACATAATTGACTAATGCTAATCAGATTGTGTTGAAGACCTTCCACAAGTAAGACTTTCTCTATTGAGTTAGTGGAGGACTTACCAACTGTGCCAACCCCAATGATCTTACCTCTGTTCTTTCCTCCGAATTTGACCAGACCCCCTACCTTCATTTCTAGCTTGTTGAACTTGGATCGGTCTCCTGTCATGTGCCTGGAGCAGCCACTATCAAGGTACCATTTGTTGTCTTCAGCTGCCAGGCAAACCTACACATACGAAATCAAGCAAAGTTGTTTGGAACCCAAGATAAGTTGGGTTCAAAGACATTATTCAAATCTTTAAGCAGATTTTTAGGAATCCATAGTTGTTTCAACTTGGTTTTCTCTTGCATCTTAATTTCAGGTTTATTGAAACTGCGACCAAGGTTATGTCCAGCTGGTCTGGAGAGGTGAAATCTATTCCAGTTATTAGGCTTCTCATCCCTGGTGTATGTTTTGTGCCCTTATTGATTAACAAATTTTTTAGGGTGAGTGTTATTTCTCAAGTAACTGCTATTCGGACCCATTCTTTTATAGTAGTTCCAGCTTTTATTCTGATACATTTGCCCAGTCCAGCTACCACTTTTGTTCTGGTGAATGGGCTTAGAGAAATTCTTCACAAAGTTCATTCCTATTTTAGATGGTCGTCCAGCATTGTTTGTTGAATTTTCATTTGGACGTTGAATGATTTGATTGCTGTTTGAATTGGATGGTGTGTCCAGCTTTTCTTTTCCCTTCTCTGGGCAGAAGGTAACTGTCTTGAACTGAAAGGGTCTCTTGTTAGTCGGGTCATAGCCTAGACCCTCCTTATTGAAATTAACCCTTGTTCCTAGTATAGACTCCAGGTTCGTTTTCCCTTGAACAAAATTTTCTAGAACCTTTTGTTTGTCTTCCAGCTCTCTTTGCATAGACTCACAATTTTTTAAGAGTTCAGTGTTCACTTTCTTAACAGCTTCATACTTCTCTATGATCACACTATTTTCATTCAGACTTTCTTCAAATTTAATCTTGAGTTCGTTGAGCTGTGTGTGAACTTCCTGGTTCTTTGATTTGTGCTTTTCATTTTCCTTTTTCAGAGAAGTCATCTCTTCTAATTCTTCCTTTAATTTCTGATTTTCCTCACTGATTTGAGTTTATTCTTCAATATTAGCATTAAATTTTCTCTTCAGGACCCTATGCTCTTTACTCAGAGAATTGAACTTATCTAACAGTTCAGCATAGGCATCTTCCCAATCATCAATAGAAAATTTTTCAAAGATATTTGTTACCTCCTCTTCGCTGTTTGCCATCAGGCAAATTCCTTCTTCTTCCTCCTCTGAGGAATTGGCTTCCGGATCTTCTTCCTCATCGCTCCATGTGCAGACCATTGCTTGTGGTTTCTTCTTCTGCACCTTCGAGCTCTTCTTCTGAAAGTCAGGACCCTTCTTTTGAAGATCAGGGCAGTCGCCTTTCATATGTCCAGGTTTCCTGCAATGAAAACATGTGATTTTATTGGTGCTCCTATTCTTATCATTGTTGGAATCAAAATTCTTACCAGAAGGGTATGACCTCTTCCTTCTGAAGGTCTTTCCCTTAGTCCTTAAGAATTTCCTGAATTATCGAGTGAGCATTGCTTGCTCCTCCTGGTCAAGGTCTGACAGTCTGTCAGACTCGCAACTACTACTACCGCTGCTGCTACTTCCCTTGCTGCGGGACACCTTGAGGGAAATATTATTGCCCTTCCTGTCACTTCCTTCACCATTCCTTTTGAAGTTCATCTCATACGTCATTTGGGATCCTATGAGTTCGGTGACGGTCATTGTCGACAGATCCCTAGACTCCTCTATCACGATGGCCTTAGTGTGCCATGTAGGGGTTAGAGATCTAAGTATCTTCCTGACTATATCTCCCTCGGCTATCTCTTTCCCAAGCCCCTTAAGACTATTCGTAATCAGTGACAGTCTGGCATACATCTCAGTTATGGTCTCCTCTGGTTTCATCTTAAACATCTCATATTCAGAGGTGAGGAGATTTACCTTCGTTGCCTTCACTTGAGGTGTACCTTTGTAGATTAGACCCAACTCATCCCACATTTTCTTGGCTGTCTTGCAAGCTGAGATGCGGGCGTATTCGTCTGGGTGTACAGCACATTGGATGATGTTCAGGGCCGTCCAGTTGAGTGACGAGAGCTTGACTTGATCATCTGTCCACGCGTCCTCGTTCGGTGGTAGTTCGTATGGCCCTATGGTGATCACCCTCCACAGCTTGTGGCTCTGCGCCCTGATGAATACTTCCATCTTGTTTTTCCAGAAAAGATAATTGTTACCATCAAAGAATGGAGGGCGGCTGATAGACTGTCCCTCAGCCATGAAGCTTCGAGGACCATTAGGATTACCCTGACCGTTGACCCACATGATGAAAACCTGCTCTGATACCAATTGATACGTGCAGCTGAAAGTGAGATAGAAGGGAGGGGGGGTTGAATAGATCACTCCCAAATTCAAACAACTCAGACACGATTTCTGAACCCCTCAAGTTGCAGTGAAAAAGACTTCGGAGACAGGCAACAAAGATGACCAGTAAGAGAAATGAGATCAAGAAAGCCACCCACAATGAAGCAATGTGTCAAGTAGATGGAGAACAAAACAGCGTAAACAAGCAAACCACAGAGGAGACTGGGAATTTTTAGGTGGTTCGATTGCTATCCGCAATCTACGTCCACCCCTTACTCAAGAGAGTAAGGTTTCCTTGCAATATAGAGTCGCACACAGTAGACTCAGTCTGCAACAACCGCTGCCAAACAACTTGCCCTGAGGAACAGCCTCCACAGTCTTCTGATTGATCAGAAGAAAACACTGGAGAACCAATCTCCCTTCCTTTGCATGCAGCAAAGGGAACCCTGTGCAGTTACTCCCAAGTAACTCACACAACCAGAGGATCGAGCCTATCTTCCTCCAAGACAATGGAGGGACCTGGAGAACTTCTCCCTTCCTCTGAATAGTGGAGGGTAACAGAATGAAATAAAAGTAAGAGAAACTCGAAAACAAAACGATCGATGAACGACAATTTTCTCAGAAAAACAAAAGAAATGTAGCTTCCGTAGAAGCAGATCTTCGCATTCACAATCGCTTCTCTCTCTCAGAAATTTTTCCCTTAGCTCTGGATGGAGTGGGTTGTCTCTGGTTTTCTCTCTTGAAGCACTACTCCCACGCTGCTCTTCTTTCTCACAGTTCCATCCACTTTCGAACTCTTTTCCTCAGCATATATATATATCTGATCCAGAACCTTAGGCGTGTGGATACCACGTTTCCCGCCTGAAGATGTTGGGGTACGCATGAGAATGTTCTGGACGTCTATCTACCTCGATCACGTGCCATCCAGGTGAATGCACAGACAAACTGTCAGAGAAGAAATAAACATTTCGTCATACTCTTAGCATAATTCGTATTGGTGTATTGAGTAAGAAGGTAAAAGCTGCACTGAGTAGGAGTTTAATCGTGCAACAGATATGCACGGACAAGAATCAGCAAAACACAAAGTGCACTGACTTTATTTTGCCAGAGAGAAAAGTTTGCACCAAGTCAAAAGAGTAAGCATCGGCTAAGTCGGGCTATGACAAGCACCGACCTGAAATGAATCAGAAGATGCACCAATCTACGTTAGCTGTCTACAGGACTTTGCACCGAGTCTAATAAGACTTGAAACAGGAACAGCACTGACTTCATTGCTACAGAGACTTGTATAGGATAGACTATGCACCGATCATGAGTTGTTTTAAGCAATGAATGCACCGAGTCGGGATATGCAGTCCAAGCAGGAACTGCACCGAGATGGCAATGAGAAGTACAAGTCAAAGCTTGCACCGAGATGAAGGAACGACCAACCTAACCAATGCATTCTGGTCAGGAATTGCACCGACCTCGAGAGGTGAGATGCAGAGACATGATATGCACGGACCTTAATGCTCACGACCTCGAGAAATGCACAAAGATAAAATTATGAACAACAAAACCTATGTATAAACAAGGACTTGCACGGAGGCAAGTACTTTATGTTAAAGATGCAGAACTAGCACTGACTCAATATGCATTAAGCCAAA
Source organism: Amorphophallus konjac (assembly GCA_022559845.1). Lineage (NCBI taxonomy): Eukaryota > Viridiplantae > Streptophyta > Magnoliopsida > Alismatales > Araceae > Amorphophallus > Amorphophallus konjac. The sequence goes on along the minus strand of CM040122.1, from coordinate 182,507,043 downwards.
AGAACGAATAACCTGAAATGCACGGACCTAAATCATGCTATTAGCACAGATCCCCTTCATGCTTAGAAACAAGGAAATGCACCGTATAAGAGCAAATTGATCTAGAGATAAAAACAAATTGATTTATAGTGTGAGACATCATCAAAACTGTAGGAATGCAACAGTTGCTGAGTATATGCTGCAAAGAAGACCTCACTTTTGCTACTGTCAAAGGAGAAGATGTGCTGCTTCTAATACCTTTCTTTTTCTGAAAAGAGATGTACATTCAAACACTAATGTTTGCTTTCTTAATACACACAGAAGCATTTTCTTGTTCTTACATGTTGCATAGTTTTTTTTTTGTTCGGTTGCACAATTTTTTGAGTGCTAAGTATTGAATATTTTTTTTTGGTTTAATCATACATGACTCATAGTTGTCATAATCAAAAAGTGGGAGACTGTTGGAACCCTAGTTTTGATAATGACTTTCTATGAATCATGTTTAGATTAAGGTGTTTAAATCCCTCAATTCTATCTGCTATGTTTGGTTCACTTGGTGCATGTTATTTCATAAGAGAAATCATAGTCAGTGCATGTGGTGTCCTGCTAGAGATCTAGCTCGGTGCTAGTCTAGCTTTGTTCTGCATTTCTGGCATAAGTGCTTGCCTCGGTGCAAGTTTCTGTTCACACACACACACACTGTCGTTCCGCTTCTCCCTCAGTGCATTACTTGTCTCATACATAAAAGGGTCAGTGTATTTCAATGAAGCATGCGCATTTAGGTCCGTGCATATCTTGCCTTTGCATCACACCTCTTGGGGTCGGTGCAAGTTTTTAGGTCCGTGCAATTCTTATCTAGCACGCACTGTTTAGTTTTGTCATTTAGTGTTAGTGCATTCTTCTCCGCCATCTCGATGCAGGCTTTCACTTAGATAGGATATCTCCATCTCTGTGCAGGTTTCACTTAGATAGGATATCTCCATCTCGGTGCAAGGTTTCACTTAGATAGGATATCTCCATCTCGGTGCAAGGTTTCACTTAGATAAGATATCGCCATCTCGGTGCAAGTTCTGATTTGGACGGGATTTCTTGACTCGGTGCAAGCTCTATCTTGCATCTTTCTTTGTCCGTGCATTCTTCTTCATCATCTCGGTGCAAGTTTTCACTTGGACAGGATATCTACATCTCGGTGCAAGCTTTTGTTCTGCTCATCTTTACCCGACATCTCGGTGCAACTCTTGCTTGGACCGCAAATCCAACTCGGTGCATTTTCTGTCCTACACATTTTTAGAGTCGATGCATCCTCTGTTCTAGACACTTTATAAGACAGTGCATGTCTTCTGTGCATATGGTGTCATACACATTCATATGTCGGTTCATCTCCCATTTTTTCCTTATATCAACTCAGTGCAATTCATGCCTCTACCATCCCTGAGGCCGGTGCAAACCGCTGATCACCTAGTACTAAGTCAGTGCAATGGTTGACTTACGTACATCTACTCAATGCAGGTTATGCTTACTTTCTCATTACGTCTATGCAAACTGTGCTAAGTGTTTGACTAATGTCTTGTGTCTCTGACAGAGTTTTCTTTCTGAGGAGGGGCACGTGATCCAAGGAGGATCGTCCTCTAAACAAATGGCACGTGGAAGGCTACAACGCTCAGATGGTTACACGTGGCTGAGAGCCTTCTGGAAGCATATGGGTGAGAGTTCTTCCTCCACACGCCCAATAAGAGAATATAAGAAGTTGCAGATCGAAGGCAGAAGAAGATATCGAAAGAAGAGAGAGAGAAAAAAAGCAGAAGTAGGTTTTCACAGCCCAGTCCAGAGAGCAGAAAAGAAGGAGAATGATATAGAGAGCTTGTGGAAAAAGGAAAAGAGATAGAGAAAGAGGGAGTTCATGAGTAGAGTCTCTGATAAGTCTGTCCACTGGTACTTGGATCAAATCCAGTCCAGTTTGCTCCTGCGTGAGCTATTTTCATCGGATTTCATTGTCAGCCTTCAGTAGCTGTTTCCACCGCTTTTATTTCTTATCTTAATTTTTCTGTTCAAGCTGTGTGGCAGCAGAGGTTAAGCTGTAATCCTCAGCGGTCAGAGGAGGGATCCTCTGGGTAGCAAGCTGTGTTGCTCAGCTGTTTGTAAGCAAGCTGTGAGGCTCAGCGGACGCAAGCTATATTGCGCAGCGGTTTCAAGCTGTTAGGCAGCAGGAAGCCTAACTCAGTTTGGAGTGTGGGATGGATGTAGGTCTGCAGGCTATAGACTGAACCATCTAAAAAATTCCTTGTGTTCTATGTGGTCTGATTGTCTCTTGTGAATTGATAGATGCATAACTAGGCTCGATCAGTTTCGTTTGGCTTTCAAGTTTACTGGTGCACATCAGTCATTCGAGTATATGATCTGACTTAATCAGGCCCTTGAGTTTGGATTAATTGATATCTGTTCGGTCAATTTTTTTGGAGGGATTCATTCACCCTCCCTCTGAATCCTACACACACCATTGCTACATCCCATCACCCACAACTGCCACTATCAACGCAAAAGACCAGGAGAATTGCACTCGGCGTAAGCGCTAGAAGATTGTTTCTACAAAAGCCCCGACTCTCCGGTCCATCTCCCGCATGAACCAATGACAACAAGGGTGCAGCCGCTAATTCTATGCATAGTTGTTACTGAATACCCACTGAGGGCAATATGAATTAATAGTCCCGCCGGCGCAATAGCAAAGCGGTCAAATCTATTAACAATCCCACGAAGCACCTCGCATTGTGGACAAATCTGCGTCAAGAAGTCCGTCTAGCGGGAAGAGGAACCTGACGAAGAATAAAATGAAGCCATGATGGCCAAGAAAGCTCGAGAATCCAGCTGAGAAGGACTGTAAGCGCAGTGATTTAAACAAAAAAGAGAGAAAAAAAAGAAGGAAAGAAGATGGAAAATGAATGATAAAAAAAGAAGAGAGAAAAAAAAGATGAAAAAATGAATGATAAGATGAAAATGAGAATGAACAAAATAATGGCAAAAAATGATGAAAGAAATGAGGAATAGAAAAATGATGATGAAATGATGATGCATGATCAGCAAAAGAAGAAAACACCTTTGGCGGGTACCAACTCTTGGTTCCACTATACATCTATACTACCTTCGCTTAGACATCCCGTCTTCGCCAAGTTTGTTGACTTCGACGCTCCGTTGAGTTAACATCTACATCCATGCTTCCTTGGCCTAGACCTCTCATCTTCGCCAAGTTTGTTAACTTCGGCATTCTGTCGAGTCAACTTCTATACCTATATTGCCTTGGCCTAGACCTCCTATTATCGCCAAGATCATTGACTTCGACGCTTCGTCGAGTCAACATCTACACCTATGCTCCCTTGGCTTGGAGCTCTCGTCTTCGCCAAGTTGGTTGACTTCGACATCCCGTCAGGTCAACCTCTACACCTATATTGTCTTGGCTTAGACCTCCCATCTTCGGCAAAGTTGGTTGGCTTTGACACTCCGTCGAGTCAACATATGCACCCATACTGCCTTGGCTTGGACCTCTCGTCTTCGCCAAGTTTCTTGACTTCGACATCCCGTCGGGTCGACGTCTATATTCTACTCTAGGCTTAGACCTCGTGTATTTGCCAGGTTGGTTGATTTTGACATTCCGTCGAATCAACTTCTATTCTGCCCTTGGCCCAAATCTTCCATCTGGACAAGGTTGGTTTACCTCGACATCCCATCAGGTCGATGTCTATATGCTAACCTTGGCATAGATCTCACGTCTCTGTCAGGTTGTTCGGCGTCATGACTTTATATTTAAGCCCATAAATATTCTTCCTTGGCATCATGACTTTTCATCTAGGCCAAGTTGTTCGGCGTCATAACTTTTTGTCTAAGCCGATTAATATTCTGCCTTGACATCATGACTTTCCGTCTAGGCCATATTGTTTGGCATCATGACTTTTTATCTAAGCAGATTAATATTATGCCTTGGCATCATGACTTCCCCCCAAGGACAAGTTGTTCGGTGTCATTACTTTTTATCTAAGCCGATTAATATCCTGCCTTGGCATCATGACTTTCCATCTAGGCCAAGTTGTTCGGTGTCATGACTTTTTGTCTAAGCACCTTAATATTCTGCCTTGGCATCATGACTTTCTGTCTAGGCCAAGTTGTTCGGCGTCATGACTTTATGTTTAAGCTGATAAATATTCTGCCTTGGCGTCATGACTTTTTATCTAGGCCAAGTTGTTCGGCGTCATGACTTTTTGTCTAAGCCGATTAATATTCTGCCTTGGCATCATGACATTCTGTCTAGGCCAAGTTGTTCGACGTCATGACATTTCATCTAAGCCGACTAATATTCTGCCTTGGCCTCATGAATTTTCATCTAGGCCAAGTTGTTTGGTGTCATGACTTTTTGTCTAAGCTGATTAATATTCTACCTTGGCATCATGAATTTCGTCTAGGCCAAGTTGTTCGACGTCATGACATTTCGTCTAAGCTGATTAATATTCTGCCTTTGCGTCATGACCTTCCGTCTAAGCCAAGTTGTACGGTGTCAATACACCCAACAATCTCAATAAACCCAATAAACCCAATAAACTCAACAAATCCAATGAACTTAATAAACCCAATAAATCCAATAAACTCAACAAACCCAATGAACTCAATAAACCCAATAAACTCAACAAACCCAATGAACTCAATAAACCCAATAAACCCAATAAACTCAACAAACTCAACAAACTCAACAAACCCAATGAGCTCAATAAACCCAACAAACTCAATAAACCCAGTAAACCCCAATAAACCCAACAACCCAACGGACCAACAAACCTAATAAACCCAATAAGCCTAATACACCCAATAAACTCAACAAACTCAATAAACCCAATGAGCTGAATAAACCCAACAAACTCAACAAACTCAATAAACCCATTAAACCTCAATAAACCCAACAACCCAATGGACCAACAAACCTAATAAACCCAATAAGCCTAATACACCCAATAAACTCAACAAACTCAATAAACCCAATGAGCTCAATAAACCCAACAAACTGAATAAACTCAATAAACCTAGTAAACCCCAATAAACCCGACAACCCAACGGACCAACAAACCTAATAAACCCAATAAGCCTAATACACCAAATAAACCTCAAAAAGACAAACAAACCAACAAATCCAACAAACCCAATAAACCTAACAAACTTAATAAACCCCAATAAACCCAATAAACCTAATGAACCTGAAGAAACCTACTAAATCAAATCAACCCATGAATAAAAAGACCCCCTTCTACCTCGACGTCATGACATTTCGTCTAAGCCGAAAACTATCCTATCTTTGGCCGTGAACTGTCATCCGCACCAATGAACAAAAATACCCTTTCTGCCGTAACATCACAACACTTTGTTTAAGCCAATACTTATCCTACCTTTGGCCCAGATATCCTGTCTGAGTCAATGAACAAAATGACTCCCCTTTAGATCACACCAACTCCTTGTCCTACCAAGATCCACTTCAATACATAAAACCCTTTCTCCATGTCTCAGGTGTTCCTACCAAGCCTTTAAAAAAAAGAAGAACAAGAACAAGAAAAAAAAGAGTGAAAGAAAAAAAAATCTCACATGAACTTGATTGTGAATGCTCGCTCGCTCTGCTTACATGCATGATTATAATATAGTTTAATACACTTCCTTTGAATCTTCTAGGACCGTATCCCTTGAATGAACAATGATGCCCCGATTCTGGATAGGTATGCGTCACAACATATATTAAAGGGGAAAGTCAGTTTTGGTGAGTGCATGAGTCAAGGGGAAGAGTTAGCTATGTTGCTAGCATAACTCACAAAATACACCTGAGGCAAGACTCCCACACGTCACACACAATGTGATCGATTATCTCTAACTATGAGGATACCAGAAATTCTTCCTAACACTTTATGGATACTCGAATTCCTACGTAAACATGGAGGGCAATCATGAGGAAAAAGTTGCCTACTGTTGACACCCATTTTATACCTTTGAGTTGGGTTACTTTCTTGCCTTTATTTATGATGTCCCAAGTTGTCGTCATTTATTGAGTCATCTTCTGATGGTTTTGTGGCCTATTTTATAGGTATTTTCTCCCTGGTTGGGCTTTCTCCCATGTTTTCTCGAGATTGGGCTTAATGGAACTTGGTCTGACCAGGTCTTTGGGCTGAGTATGCTTATTTCCTATTTTCTTCTCAAATGGCCACCTTAATATCGGTCTCATGATAGGCCGTTTCAGGAAGGTGGTGTTCCATTGAATGACTATTTTTTCTCATTCCCTGCGTCGACCTGACCTTTTTGCGTCGACCTATTATTTTCTATAAGTGGTCTCGCGATAGGCCGTTTCAGGAAGGTGGTGGTCCATTCACGACCATTTTTCATTTCCTGCATCTACCTGTCCCTTCTCTGCGTTGACCTCACTCTTTCCTGCGTCGATCTGACTTTTTCTGTGTCGACCTGTTATTTTTATAAATGGTCTCCCGAAAGATCACCCCATAAAGATGGCGGTCCATCAAGAACCATTTCTGTTTGGCGGGAATTTTCCTTTGACTTGGTCTTTGGATAAATGGGCGTATTTATCTTGTTTTTATTTTCCTAACGGCCAGGTGAATAGCGGTCGGCCGATGGGCCATTTAGCTTCCTGGGTGGTCTATCGTTGGACCGTTTCTGTCAGTCGAGATTCTTGCATTGACGGGCGATTTCTCTCTCTATCTATGGTCAAATCCCTTGCTTGATCCACGGATTTCTCCTCAGATTCTCAGCCAAATCGAGCACCGTTTGATCCTGATAAAAGTTGGGAGTATTATCTCCATTTTATTCAACATAATCCAAGTCTAATTCTCGCCCAAAAGCCCTCCATTTGAGCTAGGGTTTCAGGGGCCTATAAATAGAACCCTTGGGTCATGGCCGTGAGGGGGGAGATCCGGAGTTCACGTTGAAGTGTTGTCGCCTTATAGAGTGAATTCCAGTCAAGGAGAAAGGCTTTCTACGTCCTCTAAGCCTTTGGTCCAGGGAGTAGCTGATTTTCGTTGTGTTTTGTGTCATAGTTTGAGTAATCTTTTTGGTCACATTTTAGTCATTCCATCACCATTCCCTTTCATTTTTCTTCATGTTTTTCACTAGCATTCTAGCATCTTTACATCCTCCTATTGTTTTCCACGCCCCATAGGGGTAAAATAAACCCAAACCCCCATGTATTTCCCCTTTCAATTATGTGTTCCCTTCCTCGTTCCCATTTATAGATATTGCACTTTCATAAACTAATTCAGGGTCATTTTCGTCTGTCATTTGTGTTGTCTTGCAGGTCAGTTGGTGTTTTAGCGTGAGGCCCATCCCTCCTGGCCGACCAGAAGGGGTGAAGGATTGAGTTCCCCGGCTCGAGATCTGGAAGCTTTTGCGGTTTACCTCTGACCGTTTACCTGGGATGGCGGTCTTCCTCAGACCGTCTCTCCTGTGAATGCGGCCAATTGAAGACCGTCTAAGTCCTGTGCCCGAGTCTTCCTCCCGTGCTCTGCTTCAGTGCTGGTAGCGGCCTATCGTCCGTCCGTTTTCACCCTTCAGCGGTCATCAGAAGACCGTCTTCATCCTGCACCAGCGCTATTGTTTTTGGTTTGGCGAGTCTCTTCATCCGTCTCATTTTCCAAGGTACGTAGTGCGTCTCTCTTTGCACTGGGTATCTTGGTGGCGATCACGATCTGATTGTGTGCGTGAGTGGTTGATTTCATTGTGATATTTATTTCTCCATGCGTCGCATTCGATGCCATATTAGTTACATCCATTCACACTCACACCCACACTTCATTCTTTGGATTAAAAATATCTACATCCCCTTTTTGGCGATCATGGTGGGACTCCTTATGCCCATTGTGCTTTTGACATTGCTGACCTACTCCTCTATGCTTGCTTGAGTCATTCTTAGATCTCCTCGGGTTTTTCGTTCATTTTTTTTGTTGTTTTCTATTCTCTGGGATTGATTGCGGTCCTCTGTGGGCCATTTCTGTTCCATAGCGGTCAGTCGATAGACCGCTTTGTTCCACCTCAGGTACGTCCGTCCCCTTTGTTTTTATCATTTACTTTTTTGTGTGTCTGTTACTTGTTGCAGTCCTGTCAGAGCTGTTTCTTGCCGGTGACGGTCATTCAACAGACCGCTTCCCTCACTCAGGTACGTGCCTTGTCATCCCTGTTACTGTTCAGTTCAGTCCTTTTTTTGTGTTCACTGCTCCATGGCATATTGCAGTCCCCTCAGGACCGTCCCACCCCCTGTGCAGTCTCCCATCAGACCGTTATTTCATTACAGTGCATCCCGAGATTGACAGTTGTGCTTTATTCTCCATCATCTTGCTACTTGTTTTGGGTGCTGATTCATCTCCCCCCTGGTTATCATTCGTGTCTATACCGTTGTTGCGATATTTATAGCATTGTTTGATCATTGCTTGTTAGTTTTAGGCTAGAATTTGCATGCACTCTGGTGCACATAGGATCATACATATTTATCATATTAGTTGCATACCTACCTTGGTAGGATATCCTCTTGCCTCCATATTCCTTGGAGTCGACTAGGTGATCCTATCCGGGACCTCCGTAAGCCCCCGTGAGCCTTGGATTCCCACACGGACGTCGGGCAGCATGTTTAGGTTGCATCCGGGAGAGAGAGTGTACACATAGAGTCAACCCACTCCCCGAATCCACTCCCATTTAGGATTCCTATTTTGGAGAGAACTTTGATCTAATTCAAACCATTAAGGTTCCAAAGGAGAAAATAAATTAAAATTTTCCGTGCATCATGATAACTTGATTGACTTTGGTTGTCCCTTATCTCCTCTCTTGTTTGTGCATCTTGCTAGTCATCACATTGGGTGTGCTTATTATATGTTGTTTGCCATTTTGTTAGGTGCCACGTTGCATGTGGAGTTGTTTCCCGTTCATAGGATCTTCTCCTAGGGGCAATCCTTCCTTCATTTCCTATTTCAATCTGCTATTTGATTCCACCATGTCGTCTTACGACTTTTCCCAGTCCCGTGAGGACTCTCTTCCTCAAGGCCTCCTAGAGGACCCACCCAGAGTCATTGGTCAGGGGTCCGCCCCTCCATTATCTGCTGTCATTGAGGGTGGTCAACCCTCCCTTTTCAATCCTCCTACTCAACGCTCTGCCAGTCAGATCCTCCAGATGATGGCCCAGCTGGATCCGGGCCAGCTTCAGGTCCTTCGGCAAGCCTTGCAAGGGTCAGATGCCCCATCATCTTCCATTTCGCAGGGTCTTGCTGCCACCTCTGCTTCCCAGTCCATGGTTAATGGGCCCGGAGCTTCTTCTGCCGCCCCAATTGATCTAACCCTGGTCCAGCCCAGGGTTCTTCATTTTCCAAATCAAGAGGCGGGCCAGTCTTCTAACTCGGCCCATCAGGTTCTTGATAGAGGGAAGGCCGAGTTCCTTCCATCTTCTTAGGTTGACCCTTATGGGTCCATTCCACCAATGCCGCAGGCCCTCGTGGACCCGGTTGATCCTCTACGCCCTCAGGCTGGGGTCGCCCACTTGACTTATGTGGGTATGGGTCCTTCTTGGCCCAATACCCTCCTTATGGGCTTCCCCCTACATCCAATTATCCTTCTGCCCCTCACATCGGGTCCACTCCTCTTGCTTTACCCCCTCCATCCCAAGAGCGGGAGCTCCTCGATAAGTGGGCCACAATGCAGCAACAGCTTGACCTTCTTCAAAAGTGGGTCGGCCCACAGTCTTTGGATGATGTCCCAGTACCTAGTTTCCATAACATTCATTTTCCCTCTCAGTCAGAGCTCCCCACTTACCGAAAATACGATGGGAATAGTAATCCCTACATGCATATGAGGGACTTCTTATATGAGTCGGCACAGTTTCAGTACGACGATCGCCTCATGGCGTATCTATTCTGCCGCTCACTAGATGTGGTCACCTTGGAGTGGTTCTATGCATTGCCACTGGAGGACGCAGAGAGCTTTAAAGTTGTGAGGGAGAAATTTATCCAGAGATTTCAAGACTGGGTCGGCCTAGAATATTCATTTACTGATCTAGTGGCCGAGAAGATGAAGACTTCACAACATATACTGATAGATGGAGGCATATGGCTGCCCGTGTTCTTGGTCATATCCCGGAGGAGGAGAAGGTTAAGCTTCTCATTTCCAATGCCACCCCTACCTTCAGAAATATTTTGTCCATGAACGACATTGCTAACATGCACCAGTTATACAGTAGGGCCAGATTCATCCAGACCCAATTCAAGGATTCCCCTATTCACACCCTCTTCGAACCCCAGACACCCAAGTACACCAAAAAGCCTCAGGGGCCAGTCACCGAGGGGGTCCAGACAAATGAACAGGTGCAGGCCGTCAATTTCCAATCCACCAACCAACCCGCTCCACCTCGTTTCCAGCAGCCTCCATGCAACCCTCAGTTCACCACTCTACCAAATACCCAACCATCCTTCCCCGCTCCCCAGCAGCCACAACAGCCGCCACAATATCATAACGTCCCTCCACCAAACGACTATGCATCTGCACGTCCAGGTCCTAAAAGGGCCCAGTACCCCCCGTTGCCTGAAACCCTTCCGATATCTTCTCTGCTCTCATGTCCATTGGGGCTTTACAACTTCCTCTGGAATAGCCGAATTCAAACCCGGCCGTCGACCAGTCCAGATACTGCATTTTCCATCTGCAGCCCGGGCACACAATTAAGAGATGCTTCCAGTTTAGAGATCTTGTCTATGACCTGCATGAAGGGCAGCGCATCGATTGGGCTAAGATATGCAAAGTCATCATAGATATCAAAGAGAGAAGACAGCAGTCACGACAGCAACAGCAGCCAGCACCACAGCCAGCACCGCGGCAACAGCAGCAGTAGCCTGCACAGGAATTGGGGATTCATCAGAATCCGATGCCCAACCATCCGCCTGCTTCGCAACCTCAGCCGCCGGCACCGGCTCAGGTTAATATTGTTCATCGCCCAGCTCCCAACGCTGGGTGGTCTTATGATGATGACTCGCTAGCTCAACTCATGGCCCTCCACCATAGCTACCGCAACCCCCCTTCGCCTTCTACCCCCATTATCCTTCAACCCGCCACTACAACCCCCATCACACTTGCTAAACCCCTCATCCTACCCTCCGCATTGCCCAACATTTCACCCGTCTTTGCACCAACAGCCACTACACACTCCATTGTCAACCATGCGCCTAACCCTTCACCCATCGTTCTCCCGACGGCAACAGTTAAGCCTACCACTCCCGTCATGATGGGGACATCGAGGCAAGACCGTCTGCATTTTGTTTGCATTTATGTCCTTTCATATTTGTATGTATACCCTTGTGTTATATGGGTACGCAATTGTAAGTCTTAGTGGGTTTAAATGTAAAATTTTAGTAGGACCAAGCAAGGGGGCCCTCAGCCCTTTCCCATTGGTCCATGTCACTCATGTGGGGCTGGTCAACCATCCTAGGTGGCCATCTAGAAGGGTTGAATGTCAAAATGCCACATGGGTAGACAAGTGGTTACATTGGTCCAAGGTAGGTCACCTACCTTCACCTACCCCATTCAACTCTTACCTTGGTCAAGGGGGCGCCCCTCTCCCCTTAGTATTTTATTAATTTTTGTGTGTCATTCACACTTAATCCCAGCCCTCCATCCCCCATCCCTATATCCAAGGGTCCACACTAGATTTGATACCTTTCATATAAAATGTTGTATTTTCATGTGAAAATCAATGAAAAAATCAGAAAATTGTGTTGAATGCTTGAAGCTTCTTGCGCCCCCAGCCCCTCCTCCTGCTGTTCTTCCCTCTCGAACCTCCTTTCTAGAGTGGAATCATATCTATTCCCCTTCCCCAATCTCTGGTTGTGATCTGTGGCGCCGTCGCCGCCGTTCTTGCCGTCGTCGGACCGCCAACGAGCCACCGTCGAAGTTCTGTCCTTGGCAGACAACAGTCTCTTCTCAAAATTCCTGCTATCAGCCACGGCCTTTTCTTGGCCTGCCATTTTTATGGTGTGTCTCCATCTTCCGCCCCATCATCCACAAAAAAATTCAGGTCCAAAATCCCTCGTTTAGTATTTTTCCATTTTCGTGCATCTTTCACTCCCAGATCTGTTTTGTCTCTGTCTACAGTGACAGCAGCCCTATGTTTCTCACCTCCGACCGTCTTTTTGATTTTTCCAAACCCTCCCAATTTTACTGGGAGTTCTGTCCATCATCCCCTACATCTACCATTTTTCTTAATGTTTGATCCGCCCTCTATCCATTTTTCACAATTCGTATTCTATCACAGCTACAGTGCTTTCAGCCCACTTCCAGATCCGAACTGTTAGTGAAAAACTCCTATCAATTCGTACCCACATCCAAACTTGTCCAAACTAGTTTTGCCGTTTTCCTAGCTCCATTTCCCACAACTTTATGAAGAGGTCAAAGTCTGAATTTAAGGGTTTCATAGCGGTCAAAGGCCGTTCTCAGAGAATAGCCCTACAGATCTGAGTGTTCGGATACTGTACAACAGGAAGTTGTAAATTAATTAAAGCCTAAATCCGTGTAGATCCAGGCCAGATCTCCAAGCCTCGGTTGAAGGATTTGAAGTTAGCTTTCCAACGGCGCCAGTCTCGTGTCGATCCGACATCGGGGCTGATCGCAGCGCCCTTTCTCGCCGGGACGCGCGCTGAAAACCAGAAGCTGCAGATCCGTGGCCGGTTATCCCGACCGGTGCCGAACGGAGCCGCCTGGCCTCTGGCCGGCGAACCAGTGTGCCGCCAGCCCAGGGAACACTTCCACAAGTGTCCCCACCACAGTGGTGACACCGAGTCCCGCACGGTCCCTCCGGACAGCACAAGGGCCCCACCGTCACGTGTTCGGGTGCTGCCGAATCAACGCGAGAAGCCGCCCGTCAACCCGAATTCGGTCCTCCCGGACCCCATTGTGTCGCCCTTTACCTCCCTACGTGGAGTGGGCTGTAACTCATTGCTGTAATCTTGATGTATTAACTGTCCCAGGAGTACGACTTAGGCCGGGTCCGTCTTCCCACGCCGAGCGCGTGGAGGTATCGCATTCGCTCCCTTACTTGGCATTGTGCTTACTTCATATATATTTGTTTATGCCGCTGCTAGAGAGCATGTGTAGGGATATCTAGCTCGCTTTATCTATTCATTACCGCTGCTGCAAGAGAGTGCGAGACCGTCCCGTGACCCGATCCGGGCACACGAGAGAGCCGATCACCCTAGCTCATTGCCAGTTTCTCAACCGCGCACGTCCGACGCTTCCCTCGTTAAGGGACAGTCACGAGCTTGTCGTGTCCGTGGTCTCGTACCGCATCACGTCATCACCCCCATTTTGCCCGGAACCTCCACTTTCACCCCCCTTGTCCACCCTGTTAGGCCCATTAAGTCACCCTCCATGAGTCCGTCCGATGCCGTGCCGGCACAAAATCTTGCCCTCTGGAGCGGGCGCCTATTTCATCAAAACTACCCCACCACTGGTGCACCTGCACCCAATCCTCAGTTCCCGCAGCATGCTGCGGATCAAGAAGAAGTGGACCCTCTACCCGACACGCAGTATGATTTGTTACATCACTTGGACAGAATGCCAGCCAAGATTTTTTTGCTTGAACTGATTAAGAGGTCCAAGTTACACCAAGATGCTTTGAGGGATTTCTTATAGAAGGTCATGGTAAACGAGGATATGGTAGTAGACAGTTGTGGACGCACTTTTTATTTTAGTAAAACGTTGTTTATTTGTTTATTGGCGTTTATTAAGTGCGTGGGCGTGCCAGTCACAAAGTGACGATTTATTCGGGCTTCGTGGAAGCCCATGGTGCACGTGATCTGAATAATCAGATAATTGTGTGGTTCGTGTCGGGACTGGAACCAGCCGCGCCATGAAGGCCACGACGTCATTTACATCCCCTCAGAGAGGGGAACACCTTTGATTAATCGCCGAGAAAAGGGGCCTCATGGCCAGGAAAATATATCGAGAGAAACAAGCCGATAGCAATCTCGAATCAGTCGGAAAGCCCTATGTCTAGAGAAACAAGCATTCGAAATATGTCGGTCACTCAAGGGACCATTTTGATATTCAGACGAGCGTCCAGCTTTAGAGAATCGTGATCATCACGGGGAAAATTGGAGCATATGTATGCCGGGGTACGGCAAGTTTATTGTTCAAAGGGATAGGAGGCATTCGGTTGAATCCCGGTTAGAGCGGTCGGAAACCGAAAAGTTTGTTTGCCCGGTGCAAGACCAAGCTACGACCATACTGCGGTGGGCCCCCCGCGCTCGAAGTCGGGCTCGCGTGGGCATCATTAATATTTTCGGTGCCGAAGGGCAGCGGAAAAGTGTCCCGGGACTAGATTCTGAAACAAAGATTTGTATAGAGATAGCCGACTATAGGCCTAGGATGTGGGTCAGGCGATGGCCATGGTTGGGGCGAACCCGAGGTCCAAATGTGACTCACGAAGGTCTTATTGATATTCCCACACGTAGGGTTTGGGGAAGGCGAGAGCCATCTCATTCCATCCAGATTTTGTTGGTCATACACGGACCATTTTTATGTTCGGACAAAGGTCCGTATAGAAAACAAGACGGTGACGGGAGTGAATCCGTGCAAATGTCTGCCGTGAGTACGACAAGTTTAATGCAAGCGCGGGATTAGATCCTGATATATATGTCGGTTGCTAACGGACCATTCGTCATTCGGACGAGAGTCCGCATTTGAAGCGTCGAAGACGATGACAAAGACATACGGATGTCTGTCGTAGGTATGGCAAGTTCAATGTGAGTGCGGGATTAGATCCCGATGAAGACGGGTCAAGCTGATGATCTATTGGCCCGAGGTGGTTGTGGACTATGGCCATATCGGGGTTTCCGAGGACCACGTCTGATGTCTAGGGGCGCCATTACTTTCCTCTTCACGCATAGTCTTGGGAAACGAACGTTCCAAGGTATACGTGCGTGTCGGTCACGGTCGGACCATTCATTGTTCGGACGCGAGTCCACGTTTGAAGCATCAAAGACGATGATAAAACCGTGCAAATGTCTGCCGTAGACACGACAAGTTTAATGTGGGGTTGCGGGATTAGATCCCGGGAGAAGCGGGTCGAGTTAACGAACTATTGGCCCGAGATGTGTTCGGATCATGACCATGTCGGAGGCTCCGAGGTCCACGTCCGATACCACAAGGCATCATTGATTTTCTCTTTGCACCCAGTCCGGGGGTGTGAATTGTTAAGTGTGGAGCCCGAACTCGCCATCGTGCGCCCTCGCACGCGGATCGACTTGCGCGGTCAGGTCGCGGGGTTATGGTGATGTGACACGACCTAGGGGGTTCTTCACATGATCAAATGACCCTTGGACCTAGCAAGCAACCAACGCACGAACCGGTGACTTTACTCGGGCGGACTCACCCGCTAAGCGCACTCTTGTGCCCGTAGGCAAACCGGTGATAGTGGTGAGGGTCGGCCGGGACGGGCCCTTGCTGCTCCGAGGGTTGGCTAGCTTAGGATTGGACCTCTCAAGGGTCCTAGGATGTCCACTCTCATAGACGGCCAGCACGCCGAGGGCGTGGGTATTAACGGTTCACTCACAACTCACCCGCGGTAATCATTCATTCACAAGCAAATTTGAGTTCGGGCACTCCACTTACCACCGACGCCACTAAGATACAATACTACTCAAGCAAGGAAATTTCAGCAAAGAGGAGTGTGCAGTGGCTCACCTAGTCGGTGTGAAGACACCGATCCCGGTCGGAGACGAGGGCGAGCGAGGAAGCGTGGGCTTACCCGCACGCCGCGCCGGAGAAGCTTCAACCTGAAATTGTAAATTACATGCACTACACCCCATGCAAGGGGGGGGGGTTCTTGGGGTGGGGATTAAGGTGTTACAATCAAAACTACCACCACGCAGGGTGGGGCCTTCAGCCGGCCAAGCGGGGTGGGGAAAATAAGGTAAAGAATGTCGGTTGAGTGTGGATGCCGAATCTGCCGGTTATCTGCGAACAGGGACAGTGGGGCGGTGTAATGACCGTAGATCCTTCTCACGAATTTTGCCGATAGCGAGACTGGCGGCAAAAGCTTCGTAACAGGTACAGGAACGCTTCAGATTTTTGTGAATTTCTTCTGAGACCGTGGCTGACCGGAGCAGAGGTTGGAACAGGACATGAGGTTTTCTGATCCACAGTTGCAGACTTCTGGCAGCAGGTTGCAGAGGACGCCACGCACTCTCCCGAACTCCGATCAGCACGAAACTGGCGGTGACGTCTTCGTGGTCAAAGTAGCTTTCAGCCGAAGGTAACGGGGCTGCAATCAGAGGTCGAGGGCGGTCGGTGTACCCTGAAGAGTTGGCACTGGTCGGAGTAGACAGCAGGAGACAGAACTGGAGAGCTCGGGGGAGAAAATTCGTAACTCCTTCCTCCGGCAGCCGAATGAGGTTCTGTTTCTTGATCTTGGAAGAAGACTAGCAGAGGAAGAACTTTGATGAAGGGGCTTCAGCCTGAATCCGCTAGGGTTCGTCGTGGCAGAGTGATCTCTCAGGTTCTGATGCTTGGCAGGGAGGGTTCCGCGCAGTCGTGGGAGAACGGAGTTCCTGGACAGCCCCGAGCTCCGATGAAGACGAAACCACTTTGGTGTCGAAGAGGACAGGCAGACGCTTCCACGGATGTATCTTGGGCCTTCAGAATCGCCCGGAGGAAGCCGTGGTCACCTCTGCAAGTCGGTACTCTTCTTCTGATCTGCAACTGAAACTGTAGGTTGAAGATGACGGGGGGGAATGGGGTATGTGGGAGGGGAAATGGGGGTGGATGAGTGTAGGAGTGACCCCTGGTTGTAAGGGGGTCTTGGAGGGGGTGTTCCAAGGTGTGTATGAGGGAGAATGGGGTCTAGAAGGTGGTGTTTGCAGTGGGTGAGAGGGGAGCTACGAATTTGGGATGGGTGGGGAAGAGAGAAGGAGAGATCTTTCTCCAAAATTTGAAAATGGACTAATGTGGTTAGTGGGGCTTTGGGAATGGGAAGAGTTGTGTTGGGGAAGGGAATGGGTGCTTGGGGTAGTGGGAAGGGTGCTTGGGGAAGTGGGTGGGGTAGTTGGGGGTTGGGAGGTGGAGCTAGGATTGGTGGAAGCTCCCTTGGGACTAGGGGGTGGAGTAATGGTGGCTTGGGGAAGTGGAGGGTCTTAAATGAGGTGGGTAGCTAGTGGAGGTGGTTGGGGAAGGGAGGAGAGAGAAGCAAATTCGGAATTGGGTGTTGAGGAGAGAGAAAGTGGAGTGAAAAAGAGAGATTAAGAGAGGGAAGGGTGGGGAATCTCTCCCCTAGGGCATCTCACCCAAGAAATGTTGGAATCACTCCACTAAACTAAGCTTTGGACTCTCAAATGGCATTTTTCATTGATTGATTCATTGATTGATTAAGTTCAAATGGAGGAAATGGGGTCCTATATATAGGAAACCCACATTTCTACAAAAGACCCTGACAAAAGCCTCATTGACAAATAACCGAAGGGGTAGGAGAGCTCATTGGGCCAAGCCCAAAGAAATGGGCCCAATTAGCACATTACACAATCTAATGACACTCAAACATAGGAAAATAAATGCTAGACCTAGGGAAATGACTCAAATAAAATGAAAATTACATCAATGACTCAAATAAAAATTACATAGGACTCAAAATTAAATGACTAGACCATGCCTGATGAAATAGGAGGTGATGTTCTCATCATACTCCTGGGGTGCAAAGAACTCGACTCCGTCGAGTATGAGTCCACCGGGGGGAGAAGAGGTCCTCCGACGCAACTCCGAGCAAGCTTCAACCTCCAAACTCAACCTCACGTTCGCAACCAGGGGACGACGCTTCAACTCCTCAAGGTGGCTTGGACACACCCTCTTGCCGATGATAGTACCTTGCTTGCCCAGTATTGCCTCCGTGTGCACACGTCGGGCTCTCAAGTTGTTATGTGGAAGCTCTCTGAGGGTGTCGCTCACAAAGATGGGGGTAGGCTCAAGGTGCTCACTAGGATCTACCGCGGTGCCCTTAGAGGGTGCTAGATCCGTTACATGAAAAGTGAGGTATATCCCAAAATCCCATGAGTAAATCCAACCCATAAGCCAGGTTGCCAAAGCCACTTGGAACATGGAAGGTCCAAGTCCTCGTGCCCTCGATTTGGAGGTGGCCCTAAGGTAGAGCCATTCCAAAACCACCATCGTGAGGTTGCCTTCTTGGAATTCGAAGTGCCACTCGTGAGTTTTTGCCCGCTTATTACGACCCTCACCGCCCATTGCTAGATGCTTGCTTGAATGAGTATGCCTTGAGCTACGGTGCGGTGTGGGTGGGAAGTGTGTGGTATGCAAAGGGGGACCGGGGCAACCAAAAGTAGACCTATCATGTAATGATGCAGTGTAGACTTCGGTCAACCTAGGTGGGCCGGGGCACCCGTAGGTGGCCCTATCATGCAAAGTGGTGATAAATATCGGGGGACCCGGACATCCGTAGATGCCTTTGACATGTGTATGACTAATGTGAAGTGAGGGAGGGCCGGGGCATCCATATGTGTCCCTTTCATGTATGGGTGTGATGAGTGCCGGGGGACCCGGACATCCGTGAATGCTCCTATCATGTTTAAGACTTATGATGAATGACGGTGGCCCATTACATCCGAATATGGAACTCTCATGCTTAAGACTCATGATGAATGGAGGTGGACCATTACATCCAAAAATGGTCCATTCATGCTTCCTACTTGACATGTGGGTGTTGTGAATGAATGGACCCGTCTTATGAATCATGCCAAGTGATGTGTTATGCCAAGACTTATGCATTCCTTTCCCAAAGATGACTTCCATGTGTATGGGTGTGGGATGGCCTTTGAACTTCCATGTGAAAGGGTCAAAAGGATCTAGGAAGGTGGGCATTATGGAGAGGGGGTCTTCTTTGCTTCCTAGGCATATGTTGTCTATGGTGATGGTTCCCTTTGTGTGGCCCAAGTCTTGGAAGAGGTGTTCTTGGTCCAACATGGTTGGTTGGGGTAGGGAAAGGGGAGTTGTGGGTAAGGTGGGTGTATTACATGGGTACCTAGACTCCCATTGGAAGGGATCAAAGGGGTCATGGACTGGGCTTCCTAGAGGAAGGAACTCTATGTCCACATGGTCCACGCATGGTGGGTCATCCTTCCCCAAGGTAACTGGACCAAGATCTTTAGTGGGCCAGTCGGTCAAGGTACTTGGGATCTTAATGGTAGTGGAGTGGACCATGATGGGTTCTTCATCCATGGGGAGAATGAGAAGGAGGTCACTAGTGTAGCAACCAATGGTGTAGACTGAGGTGATAGAACCAACACATGGGTGGATGAGACTAAGTCTTCTTGGGTGGGCCTCTCCTATGGTCAATAAGCAAGTCAACTTTAGTTGCCATTCTAAACCCTTGATGAGATCATCCCAACTATTTACCTCATAGTAGGATTGGAATGTGGTGTGATAGGAGTTAATGGGTGCTAATTGGAAAGGATGCTCCATGGTTGGGTTTTGAAAGTACAAGGTATGAGGGATGGGATTTTGCTTGAGCCATTTGATGATGAGTTCTCCTAGGGTCACCACCTTTTGCATGAGATTGAGTGGTTTGGGGAGGTATGTGTTTGTTTGGACGGGGATGAGTTGATGTCCTTCTTCCTTATTGATAGGAGTATGAATTTCCTTGAATGTGGGGAAGGGATTTGGATTGGTGTCCAATCTCGGGGATTTGGTCTTGTGGGCCGGGTTTTCCTCATGTTCACTCATGACCTTGTTCATTCTTCGAAGTGGGTTGAGAGGGCATGGTGGCCGGGTATGGGGCCCCGGTGGGTGAGGGAACAAAAGGTTGTTGAAACCATAGGCTCCCGGGAGATGTGGGGGATGAAGTAGGCAAGACCAACGCAATGGGTGGAAGGTGGTATTCCGTTCATCAAGCCATTGTTTCCCTAGGATTATGCAAGGGCCTTCCAAAGTTCCAATTTGACACCAAGCTCCATCAAAGTATTTGGTCTCTCCAAACCTTTTATGGAATTCAATGAAGACTAGGTCTCCATTGTGCACAATTTGTCCGGTCGTAGAGAGGGTGGCTACAATGTCGGGGGATACCCAATTATCTTCTACCATGTAGATGAAGTCAATTTCTGTGGGGCTCCCATTAGGTAGGTATGCTTGGGATATGATGGGAATTGGGGCTTTTTGGTCTGTAGACTCAATGACAATGGGAGGTGGATAATGCATGGAACGATCCGATGAGAACTCTAATGCAAGCGTGCCCATGGACTTGACTTGATAGAGACAAGTCAATGACTTGCTCTGATACCACTTGATGTGACACGACCTAGGGGGTTCTTCACATGATCAAATGACCCTTGGACCTAGCAAGCAACCAACGCACGAACCGGTGACTTTACTCGGGCGGACTCACCCGCTAAGCGCACTCTTGTGCCCGTAGGCAAACCGGTGATAGTGGTGAGGGTCCGGGACGGGCCCTTGCTGCTCCGAGGGTTGGCTAGCTTAGGATTGGACCTCTCAAGGGTCCTAGGATGTCCACTCTCATAGACGGCCAGCACGCCGAGGGCGTGGGTATTAACGGTTCACTCACAACTCACCCGCGGTAATCATTCATTCACAAGCAAATTTGAGTTCGGGCACTCCACTTACCACCGACGGCACTAAGATACAATACTACTCAAGCAAGGAAATTTCAGCAAAGAGGAGTGTGCAGTGGCTCACCTAGTCGGTGTGAAGACACCGATCCCGGTCGGAGACGAGGGCGAGCGAGGAAGCGTGGGCTTACCCGCACGCCGCGCCGGAGAAGCTTCAACCTGAAATTGTAAATTACATGCACTACACCCCATGCAAGGGGGGGGGGGTTCTTGGGGTGGGGATTAAGGTGTTACAATCAAAACTACCACCACGCAGGGTGGGGCCTTCAGCCGGCCAAGCGGGGTGGGGAAAATAAGGTAAAGAATGTCGGTTGAGTGTGGATGCCGAATCTGCCGGTTATCTGCGAACAGGGACAGTGGGGCGGTGTAATGACCGTAGATCCTTCTCACGAATTTTTCCGATAGCGAGACTGGCGGCAAAAGCTTCGTAACAGGTACAGGAACGCTTCAGATTTTTGTGAATTTCTTCTGAGACCGTGGCTGACCGGAGCAGAGGTTGGAACAGGACATGAGGTTTTCTGATCCACAGTTGCAGACTTCTGGCAGCAGGTTGCAGAGGACGCCACGCACTCTCCCGAACTCCGATCAGCACGAAACCGGTGGTGACGTCTTCGTGGTCAAAGTAGCTTTCAGCCGAAGGTAACGGGGCTGCAATCAGAGGTCGAGGGCGGTCGGTGTACCCTGAAGAGTTGGCACTGGTCGGAGTAGACAGCAGGAGACAGAACTGGAGAGCTCGGGGGAGAAAATTCGTAACTCCTTCCTCCGGCAGCCGAATGAGGTTCTGTTTCTTGATCTTGGAAGAAGACTAGCAGAGGAAGAACTTTGATGAAGGGGCTTCAGCCTGAATCCGCTAGGGTTCGTCGTGGCAGAGTGATCTCTCAGGTTCTGATGCTTGGCAGGGAGGGTTCCGCGCAGTCGTGGGAGAACGGAGTTCCTGGACAGCCCCGAGCTCCGATGAAGACGAAACCACTTTGGTGTCGAAGAGGACAGGCAGACGCTTCCACGGATGTATCTTGGGCCTTCAGAATCGCCCGGAGGAAGCCGTGGTCACCTCTGCAAGTCGGTACTCTTCTTCTGATCTGCAACTGAAACTGTAGGTTGAAGATGACGGGGGGGAATGGGGTATGTGGGAGGGGAAATGGGGGTGGATGAGTGTAGGAGTGACCCCTGGTTGTAAGGGGGTCTTGGAGGGGGTGTTCCAAGGTGTGTATGAGGGAGAATGGGGTCTAGAAGGTGGTGTTTGCAGTGGGTGAGAGGGGAGCTACGAATTTGGGATGGGTGGGGAAGAGAGAAGGAGAGATCTTTCTCCAAAATTTGAAAATGGACTAATGTGGTTAGTGGGGCTTTGGGAATGGGAAGAGTTGTGTTGGGGAAGGGAATGGGTGCTTGGGGTAGTGGGAAGGGTGCTTGGGGAAGTGGGTGGGGTAGTTGGGGGTTGGGAGGTGGAGCTAGGATTGGTGGAAGCTCCCTTGGGACTAGGGGGTGGAGTAATGGTGGCTTGGGGAAGTGGAGGGTCTTAAATGAGGTGGGTAGCTAGTGGAGGTGGTTGGGGAAGGGAGGAGAGAGAAGCAAATTCGGAATTGGGTGTTGAGGAGAGAGAAAGTGGAGTGAAAAAGAGAGATTAAGAGAGGGAAGGGTGGGGAATCTCTCCCCTAGGGCATCTCACCCAAGAAATGTTGGAATCACTCCACTAAACTAAGCTTTGGACTCTCAAATGGCATTTTTCATTGATTGATTCATTGATTGATTAAGTTCAAATGGAGGAAATGGGGTCCTATATATAGGAAACCCACATTTCTACAAAAGACCCTGACAAAAGTCTCATTGACCAATAACCGAAGGGGTAGGAGAGCTCATTGGGCCAAGCCCAAAGAAATGGGCCCAATTAGCACATTACACAATCTAATGACACTCAAACATAGGAAAATAAATGCTAGACCTAGGGAAATGACTCAAATAAAATAAAAATTACATCAATGACTCAAATAAAAATTACATAGGACTCAAAATTAAATGACTAGACCATGCCTGATGAAATAGGAGGTGATGTTCTCATCATATGGCGTGATTCATTATGTTGTTTATTCTCGTGAGGGTGATTCATGCTCTTTCGTTTTCATTCGTTGGTTTAGGTTCCTTCTTTTATTTTATTCATTAGTCCCAACCCTTTTCTTCTATTTAGCTAAATGATGTTCTCTTTTATAAGGCACGCCGTATTAAGGAAGCAAAGGGGGGTGGGGCGCGTCGGATTAGGTGTGTTAAGAGGGGCGCGCCGGTTATATGGCAAGAAGGAAGAGGGGTTAGGGCGCGCCGGAATAGGGTGATGAATAGTATAGCGCGCCAGTTATATGGCAAGAAGGAAGAGGGGGCAGGGACGCACTGGAATAGGGCAATGAACAGTATAGCGCGCCGATTATAGTGCCAGGAAAATGGAGGGAGTTTTGAGTGTGAAGCTAAACCGGCGCGAGGAGGTACCGCGCCGGATTAGCCCACGCCGGATTAGGGCGCGCCGAGTTAAGCTTCTATGGGGTTTTCTTTTATTCTGTTGGCTCTGTTTCTTCTTTCTTTCAACTGTAAGTTCATTTGTTGATTGGTTTGTTCACCAAATTGGTGGATTAAGTTTGTGGAGATGGAGTTTAAGTGTTTGATCATTTGTTAAGGTGAATTGTCATGAAAATCCGAGTGTTTTATTATACGTGTTCGTTGTGTAGGTTAGCTCAGTTTGGTTCAGAGGCTTCAAACATGTGATGCTCTGGCCCTCAGAGAATAGCTTGTTCGTTTGTTCCTGGAGAAAAATGGGCAGCACCTCCCCCGGACTGAGACTTGCCAGAGACAAATAGGGGAACACCAAACGGAGCAAAGCTCCAGGGTGAACGTCAAAACTCGGAGTGAGGCCTCCGTTAACCCATAAGTGCCTGTGGAGACTCGAGGACCAGCCTTCAAGAGTTCCAGCAACTCAGGGTGATGATCTCGTAGGCGGGACGGGTGTATGCCGTGAGAGGCCATGAATGTTCATCCCCTGACGGGTTCCCCTGAAGTCTGTGCCACAGAGAGGCAGGTCTCCAAGGTCCCTGGATGACAAAAGAACCGAGAGAAAGGGGAGGAGGTCAAGGCAGTAGAACACTACTCATGCCAATCAAAAATCATTCCTTTTATTCATCTGCAAGGGAAAGGGAAAAAAAGATACAGGAGGGGATCTACCCCGAAGGAACGAAAACACATCAGAGAAAGAGGAAAGAAATACATTGGCGGGGGAGGGGGAACAGAGCACAAGCTCCTCCCCCTCCAAGCTCACCTCTCTTCTCTCACGCTCACTCCCTTCTTCTTCACCTCACGGGCACGGGGATGAAGCCTCTTCTTTTCTCTTTTCCTCTTCTTCTCTTCGATGGCCAGCCATCAGCCGAATGAATCAACTGACTCTGTTCCTTCTTCAGACTTGCCATTTTATAGAATGGGCATTCAGGAGTGTTCCCGCCACTTTCACCTCGTCCGCGTCGAGGTCTGAAATCGACGTGCTACGCTGGACGCTGCCGGTTTGTGCCGTACGCCACTGCTCATCCGAGGATGGGATATTCATAGATCTGCCGGGAGGATCTGCTGCTGCTGCCATCACTACCGCTTTGCTGTCGAACGGGGTGAAGGCATGGCTTCAAAACATTAAATGCCCTCTGCACACCGCATTTAAATGAAACAGAGCATCGGGGTTTTGATGGGATGGCATGTTTGCGCGCCAGATTAAGGTGAAATGCAAGGGAAAGGGTGCACGCCGGTTTAATACATATGAAGGGGAAAAGGGGTGCGCCGGTTTAACCTATATGAAGGGGAAAGGGGGCGCGCCGGTTTATCCCAAGATGAAGGGGGCGTGCCGGTTTAACCCAAGATGAAGGCCGCGCCGGTTTAGATGAAGGCCACGCCGGTTTAACCCAAAATGCAAGGAATAGAGGAAAGGGGCGCGCCGGTCTTAGTGGCACCGTTTTAAGTGCATATCGCGTCGGTTTAAGCACCGAACGGATTCTTTTCAAGGTTGAGGCCGTTTGTATGAATGTTGGCATTCTCGGCATGTTCTGGTTGCGATGTATGGCCTCCGTAATATTCTGTTCGCAGCCTCCGGGACTCGGTCCCAGACTTTGTGTGACTCTCGGTGTGTGCCGAGACTATGCCAGAGTTCCCAACTTTTCTCTGATTCAGCTCTCGGCATGGCCGGTCGGAGCGTTGTAGCTGTATCTTCTGCTTAGGGGGCTTCCTGAGCGGGTAGCGGACCACCAAGCGAGTTCTCGTCCTGATCGGGCGAGGCATGAGGTTTATTCGGCAGTTCTGTCTTCCACTCGCGCTCTAATGTGTAGACGCGAATGTCGCCATGATCATCATTGTCATTTTTTGGCGTCCACAACAGTCTACCATCGACTTTGGCCACGATCATTAAAGGGCCGGCCATTTCATTTTCTGAGTCTGAATTGGCACCTCCTGAGGCACGCCAAATGCCGCTCTGCATTTCCATCACCCTGAATAAGGTGGCTATCGACGCGGCTTTGGTGAACATAGGAGCCTCCATAAATGTCTGTCCCCTTAGCACCCTGCGTGCGTGTAACATTTTTGAAGATATGTTAAGGCCCACCCCGACTACCATCGCAGCTTATGACAACTCAGGGAGGGCCTGTCACGGGGTAATAACTATCCAAGCTGAGCTCGGGCCGCTGATGATGCCCGTAGAATTTTATATGCTGGACATTGACCCTATGTTCAAGGCTATCCTGGGTTGTCCGTGGATTGACAACCTTCATCCAGTACTGTCTACCGCCTACCAGTGCATTAAGTTCCCATTTCAAGGGCGGGTGGTGAAAGATAAAAGCATATCCACGGTCCAGACAGTCGAGGCCATTTCTCATAAAATATTGCCAACCCCCTGGTCGAGCAACAAGCCAGTCATATCTATAATGGACCTTGACTTTCCATGGGCTTATGCGTCGTGCAAGCCGGCCATCGTGCCAACCAACATCAAGATGAAGCCCAAGATGAGAGACCCAAAAGGCTAGAATATGATATTGAAATTAGGCTATAAGCCAGGCATGGGTCTCTGTGCTCAGCTACAGGGGCGAACTAAGCCCATCCCAAGGGGCAGAAAGATGAACAGAAGGGGCCTCGGATACCGGGAATCCTCAATGTCAGTTCTGGGAGATTCAGGGCCCTTAACTTGGGACTACCGCCAACATTTTGTGAAAGGACCGTTACAACCCGGTACCTTGAAGACTCCGCCACATCCTGATGAGAAGAAAGATGCTGCCTGCACTATTTTTGGCCCGCCACCGCCACCGAAGGGGCCGACAGATGATATGAAGGATTTCAGTGAAGATTTTGAAAAGTTGTTTCATGAAGAAAGCTGTCTGGTAGAGCCGGAGATGCGGGTTGTGGAATACCTGCACGAAAAACTAGCCCAAAGTCCCCGGGAAGAGGGGAGCTCCCTTGTTGCCTTTTCTTGGTCTCTTTCCCGCCTTATTTCCCTTTTCCAAAAACTGGATTTGTACCACGCTCACCTCCAATCGTGATCGATCCATTGTTGGTAGAAATGCCAACTGAGTTTTTGATTGTTACATGTCCATGTGGGTGTTGCCCACCAGTTGATCTCTCAACCATGTGGTTCTCCTCATCCAATCCCTTCTTCGGTGTTCTTTTTTCATCTCTCTACCCTCTTACACTTTCACCTCCTCCTTCCCCCTCTGACCCATCTTGCTGCATGGTCTCCACCAGTCTCCAAAAAAAACCGCCATTTTTAAAACAAAGATTTTGGTTAAGAACAATGCCATTTTCGATTTGTCTTCCTCCTAGGGGTGCGGGGCCCCTGATCCTCTTCCATTAGGTTTGCTTGATTTTGTTTCTCCTAGGTTAGATGTAGGGTCTATCGAGTCTCCTAGGGTATTAGAGTCAGTGCAAGTAGGTTCTTGTTCTGATGTTTCTAGTTCTTCCACGCTTGCGGCGCGCCCGATGACGTGTCACTCCAAATCTATCCCAGATAGATTTCTCCATGATCTAGCCCAACGCTGTCATGCCCTCCGTAAGTGTCCGGAGTTTGTAGAAACAGCCATCGTCATGGGGGATGAGGAGGAGCAAGATGGGGTGTGGGGCGATGACGGACTAGGTGTTTATGAGATCATCGATGAGAAGGACTCGGTGGATTTTGAGGACAGCGACATAGATGACATTGCCGACTTGTACGCACAAGGTCTAAAGAGGTTCGATGAGCCGTCATCGGCAGTAGATGAACCTATGAAAGAAATAAATCTTGGAACTGAAGAGGATCCCAGGATCATTCTTATTTCTGCTAATCTCCCTCCTCAAGTTGAAGAAGAATTGGTCAAAGTTTTGAGGGAGTATAGCGATCCCTTTGCCTAGTCTTGACCCCGCCTTGGTAGAACATAGGCTTGTACTTAAACCAGGGGCAACACCCGTGAAGCAGAAACTAAGAAGATTCCACCCCCACATGGCCTTGAAGATGAAGGAGGAGGTTGATAAATTACATAAGGCCAAGTTTATTCGAGTGGTTCTATATCCTCAGTGGGTGGCAAACATAGTCCCGGTTATGAAGAAAGATGAAAAAGTACGAATTTGCATTGATTTCAGGGATCTAAACAAGGCATGTCCCAAAGATAATTTTTCGCTGCCTCACATCAAAGTATTGGTGGACAATACTGCCGGGTATGAAGCCCTCTCATTCATGGATGGTTATTCAAGATATAATCAAATCTGTCTAGCTCCGGAGGACCAAGAGAAAATCTCGTTCACCACGTCCTGGGGCACTTATTGCTACGTGGTCATGCCGTTCGGTCTGAAGAACGCGGGTGCCACTTATCAACGGGCGATGATGGCTATATTCCACGATATGATGCATGCTTACATGGAAGATTACGTGGATGATATTCTCGTGAAATCGAGGTCAAAAGAAGAGCACCCCACTATTTTGGCCAAGATATTACAAAGCGCTCGGGAGTACAAATTGAAGATGAGCCCGAAGAAATGTGCATTTGGAGTGTCCTCAGGGAAGTTGCTAGGATTTATAGTTAGCAAAAGGGGGATTCAGATCGACCCTAACAAGGCAAAGGCTATCATGGATATGTCCCCGCCAAAGAACATCACTGAACTTTGAGGTTTGATTGGTCATCTGCAGTTTATCCGGAGATTTATATCCCAGCATTCTCAAAGGTGCCGACCGTTCTATGAACTGCTTAAGGCAGGGGCAAAGTTTGAGTGGAATGAAGAATGTCAGAAAGCTTATGAGGATATGAAGGTTTATCTGTCTAATCCCCCAGTTCTGCAACCCCCCGTCCTTAGGAAAACCCTGATTTTATACATTTCTATCATTGAGGACTCCCTAGGAGCTATCCTGGCATAAGTAGACGACGAAGGGAGAGAAAGGGCAGCTTATTACCTCTCTAGGTTGTTCAACCCGATAGAGGCCAAATAAACTACCATGGAGAAGACCTGTGCAGCATTAGTATGGGTAGCTCAGAAGCTGAAACATTATTTCCTTGCCCATGAGGTCAAGTTGATCTCTAGGATGGACCCAATTCGCTATCTCTTAGAAAAACCCATCCTTTCTAGCAATTGGCCCACTGGCAGAGCTTTCTCTCCCAATTTGATATCACCTTCATCGTCCAAAAGGCAGTAAAGGGCTATGCTATCACTGAACATCTTGCCCATTCGCCTATTCCTTGCACCGATTCCATCCAGGATGAGTTTCCTGATGAACATCTAGCCGTGCTTACTCATCACCGTTTCTGGTCCTTACACTTTGATGGTGCGCTCAATTCTCAGGGTCGGGGGATCGGCGCTATCCTCCTCACTCCGGACGGAGTGACCAGGCCTTTTGCTTATCAGATCTCTTTTCATGCTACCAACAATATAGCCGAGTATGAGGCTCTCCTCGTTGGATTGAAGCATGCCTATCTTTTAGGCGCGCAATATTTGAATATCATAGGAGACTCTCAGCTGGTGCTACGCCAAGTTCTTTCTACCTATCGCACCCGTGACCCGAAGCTCAAACCCTATCAAGATCTGGTCACTCTCTTGGCTAGGCAGTTCCGCAAATTGATTTACATTCTTACTCCTCGATCTCAAAACATTCTTGCCGATGCATTTGCATCGCTTGCTTCTTCCCTGTCCTTTCCTCAGTCATTCTACTAAGACCATTGTGGTCCAGCGGTTGGATGCTCCTTCCCTTCAGGATCTCTGGTTTGACAACCTTAGGAAGTCCGTAGAGAAGAAGGCTGAGAGGGAAGAATTGAAAGAAGTATCGTTAGCAGAATTGGAAGAGATCTTGGAAGAAGAGGAGTTCCCTTGGTACCATGAAATTGAGATGTATTGTAGGGACGGTTCATTCCCGGACTCGGCTAACACAGAGCAGCATAAGGCCATCAGAAGAGTCACCTCAAGATACATAATTGTTGCTGGAGAATTATATAGGCGCGCTCTTAACGGAGTTCTTATGAGATGTTTAGACGATGATGAGGCCTGGAAGGTCGTTGAAGTAGCTCATTCAAGTGAGTGTGGAGGGCATGTTAATGGTCAGGCGCTGGCAAAGAAATTCTTAGGCAGGGCTATTACTGGCCAACCCTAGAAGAAGATTGTTCCACCTATGTGCGTAGGTGTGTTCAATGCCAACTCCATGCTGATAAGATTCATGCTCTCGCTTCCTCCCTCCATCCTCTTTCTGCTCCTTGGCCATTCCCCATGTGAGCTTTTGATATTGTAGGCCTGCTCGGTGATCCCAACTCTTAGGTCAAGCAAAAATCCTTTATCCTTACTGCCACTGAGTATTTCACCAAGTGGGCCGAAACCGAAGCTTACGCAGAAATCAAAGCAACCACAGTTTGCCGCTTTATCCTGAAGAACATCATCTCGCGGTTTGGAGTGCCAAGCGACATCGTCACTGATAATGGACCACAGTTCGTGTCACAAGAACTCCATGACCTATGTAAGAAGTTTAATATTTCATTGCATCATTCATCTTCGTATTACTCTTAGGGCAATGGCCAAGCTGAGGCCATGAATAAAACCCTTCTTAAAATCATTAACAAAACATGCGAGTCGCACAAATTTTCTGATTGGGCCGAAAGATTAGTAGAAGCTCTATGGGCTTATCGCACCTCCGTCCGTACTCCCACAGGGTAAACTCCTTTTGCTCTCACCTATGGGATGGAAGTGATACTTCCATATGAGATTTTTATCCCTTCCCTAAGAGTGCAGCTTGATAAGGAACTTAATCTCGATGAGCGTCGAGAGGCGTTGCTAGTCCAGCTGGAACTCTTGGACGAGAAGAGACTTAATGCGGCCAATCATGTTTCCGTCTATCAAAAGTGTGTCTCACGTCATTTTCAAAAGAAGGTCATTGAAAGAAAAGTTCAAGTGAGTAACATGATTTTGAAATGCAAATTTATTAGATCAGGTGGTCCTAGTTCTAAGATGCAACCCAACTAGGAGGGTCTGTTCGTTGTTAAGGAAGTTTTTCCAGGGAACGCGTATCGTTTAATTAACGCCGAGGGTGAGGATTTGTCACACGCGTGGAATGGGCTTTATCTCAAGCATTTTTATCCTTAAAGAGTCTGGCTAACGATAACCGGATGGCAAGGCATCTCTTTCTTAATCACTAAAGAAGATGCTTTAGCATAGCAACCACACACTACACGACACCCTTGGTCAGGATCTTCCTTTTTTGTAAAACACCGTATCTCCTTCGGCCATGATCGGGGGAGGTGAATGATGTGACACCACCTTGGGGTGATGACCACAAGACAATATGACCCTTGTACCTAAGGTTGCAAGCAAGCAAATTGGCGATGATACCACTCGAGCGGCTCACACGCTTGGTGCACACTTGTGCCCGTGGGCAACTAAACGATAATGGAGAGGGTCCGGGGTGGGACAATGATGCTCCGGTGCTTGGCAAGCTTGGGGAGAACCCCAATTGGGCCAGGGATGCCCACTCACAGGCGGCCGTCACACCATGGGTGTGGGTTGAAATGGCTCGCTCACAACTCGCCTGCGATGGACACTCACGTGTTCGGCAATTTGGGCGGGGCCCTCGCTCTCCGTCCGACACAGCAAAGCAAGAATACTAAGCTAAGCAAGTGATATTGACCAGCAAGGAAAGGGGGACCGAGGCTCACCTAGCTGGCGTGAAGACGCCAACTCCGGCCGAAGACGGGGGCGAGCGGGGAGGCAAGGGTTTGTGCCCGCAAGCCGCGTCGGTGTCGCTTCAAATCTGTGAAAATATTATTACATGAACTACACCTCTCGCAGGAGGGGGGCTCTTGGGGTGGGGGTTAGACTTATTACAACCAAGATTACCTCCACGTAGGGAGGGGCCTTCATCCGGCCAAGCGGGGTGGAGAAATTATGAAGAGAACGTCGACTCTCCAAGCTTCGTCGGTTCTGCCACTCTTCAGTTTTGCTGAACAGGTTGTCGATGAAGATGCTGCCACGGACTCAACCGAGCTCCAAATTTGATGAAACCGGTGCCAAAAGTTCCCCAGCTGGCCGAGGATGATGCTTGAATTTTTTGGGAAGCTCTGGAACTCGGGGCTGATCGGACCGGCGACTGGAGTAGGACAGCAACACTCTACCTTTGACTGATGCAGAACTGATACAGTGGATTGCAGAAGGCACTGCGGTCACTCCCGAACTCCAAATCGAACGAAACTGGACCTGCAGGGGGCAGACTGCACACTCCGACGAAGAAATTCAGAACAAATAGCTCGGGCGGGTGATTAGCGTCGTTCTTTCTGCTACTGATGGAGGACTAGACGAAGAAGAATTTTGTAGAAGGAAGCATGATCGAATTCCTCCAAGGTTGGCCGCTGAACGGCTTCCAAGATCGCTCTGGCCTTCAGTCTGGGACAGATTGCGCAATCGTTGAAGATGACGTTCCTCCAGACAGCTCCGAACTCGGATGCAGGTAGGAGTACCACCGTTGGAAAGAAGACTTGGAGACGATTCCAGCAATATAAGATATGCCATCGGGAGCCTTCAGGGGAAGTCGTGGCTGCTACTGCAAGTCACTGCTTTTCTGAAACCTGCAACAGGGACAGAATAGGTGGAGGAGAGGGTGTGGGGAAGGGCATGAACAAGGGGTTATTTGGTGGATGGGGAAGGGGGGGTGCGACCTTGGGTGGTTAGGGAGGTGGGGAGATGAAAGGGCACAGCCCAAGGGAGAGGGAAATTTGAAATTTGGCCTAGGGAAGGGCTCTTTCAGTCTTGGGGAGAGGGAGGGTTGCTTGGGAGAGTGTTGAATGAGTGCATGGGGAAGGGGAAGGGGCCTTAATGAGGGGTGAATGGGGAGGAGAGAGAATAGATTTCGAAATTGGAGTGGGAAGGAGAGAGAGAGGGGGCACAACTCACTTAGAGAGAGTGATAGTAAGAGAGAGAGAGAGGGAGATATTGAGAGGGAACTAGAAGGTGTGGAAATTTTCTGGATTCAATATTCAAGCATAATTGTTACAAATTAGAGAGGGGTGGGGCTATTTATAGACCCCACACTTTTCCTAAGACCAAACTGACCCTGACAAACTAACTAATGACCAAACAGTCCAAGGGAGGGGCGCCCCTGGGCCTAGCCCAATGAATTGGGACCATTAACCTATCAAACAAACATAATGACTTCAAGACTTAGGAAAATGACTTTCTAACCTAGGTACATGACTCAATAAATGAAAAATTACATGTTTAAGACTCAAATAAAAATAAGAAAATTACATGACTCGACTCACAAACACATGAGGAACATAATGGCGTACACCGACGATCAATCCGAGCTTCAGAAAATGTGGAGGGGCAAGGGATGTCCCCATCATACCCCCGGGGTGGGGAAAACTCGACCCTGTCGAGTATGGGTCCACCGGGGAAGTAGCATCCCAAACGCAGTTCCGGGCGAACCTTGTTCTCCAAACTCGACCCATGTCCATAGCCGAGGAACGGTGCTTCCACTCGACAAAGTGGCTCGGACACACCCTTAGGCTGGCGAAGAGATCTTGCTTTGCTTAGTATTGCCGCCATGTGCTGACGTCGGGCTCTCGGGCTAGTTTGTGGTGCCACTCCGAGGGTGTCTCTCACAAGGATAGGTGTAGGCTCAAGACACTCACTAGGATCCACCGCGGTACCCTTAGAGGGTGCCGGATCCGCCATGTGGGAAGTGGGATGAATCCCAAAACCCATTGGTAAGTTCAACCCGCAAGCCGGGTGCCAAGGCCACTCGGAACTTGGCAAGGTCCAAGTCCTCGTGCCCTCAAATTAGAGGTGACCCTAGAGTAGAGCCACTCCAAAATCATCATCATCATCAAGTCGCCAACGTGGAATTTCAAGTGGTGCTCATGAGTTTTTGCCCGCTTTTTGTAATTCTCACCGCTTTTTGCTTGATGCATGTTTTGATGCATATGCCATGTACTAAGATGCGGTGTGAGTGAGTAGTGCGTGGTATGCAAAGGTGGTCCAGGGCAACCACATGTAGACCTATCATGCATTGATGTTATGAAGACTTTGAATGTCTTGGGAGGACCGGGGCATCCATAGGTGTCCCTTTCATGTGTGAGTGTGATGAGTGCCGGGGGACCCGGACATCCATGAATGCTCCTAACATGCTTGAGATTTATGATGAATGATGGTGGACCATTACAACTAAATATTTACCACTCATGTTTTCTTCTTGACATGTGGGTGATATGAATGAATGGACCCGACTTTCTAATCATGTCAAGTGGGGTGGTATGCCTAAGCACATGCATTTCAATCCTAGTGATGACTTCTATGTGCATAGGTGTGGGGTGGCCCTTGAGCTTCCATTCGTATGAGTCAAAGGGATCTAAGAAGGGAGACATCATGGAGTGGGGCCATCTATCAATCCCATTGTGTATGTTGCCTATGGTTAAGGCTTCTTTGGTGTAACCCAATTCTAGGAAGGGAAGGTTTTGGGTTATCATGGGTGGTAAGGGTAGGGTAAGGTGGGTGGTGATCAAGGTGAGTGGGTTACATTGAGATCTAGGCTCCCATAGAAAAGGGTCAAAGGGATCATGGTAAGGGTCACCTTGGTAGGGGTACTCTATGCTCTCAAGGTCCTCGAATGGTGAGTCATCCTCCTCAATAATTGGGCCAAGGTTGCTAATGGGTTGACCGATCAAAGCACTTGGGATCTTAATGGTTGGGGAGTGGACTAGGATAAGGAAGTTTTTCCAGGGAACACGTATCGTTTAATTAACGCCGAGGGTGAGGATTTGTCACACGCGTGGAATGGGCTTTATCTCAAGCATTTTTATCCTTAAAGAGTCTGGCTAACGATAACCGGATGGCAAGGCATCTCTTTCTTAATCACTAAAGAAGATGCTTTAGCATAGCAACCACACACTACACAACACCCTTGGTCAAGATCTTCCTTTTTTGCAAAACACCGTATCTCCTTCATGATCGGGGGAGGTGAATGATGTGACACCACCTTGGGGTGATGACCACAAGACAATATGACCCTTGGACCTAAGGTTGCAAGCAAGCAAATTGGCGATGATACCACTCGAGCGGCTCACTCGCTTGGTGCACACTTGTGCCCGTGGGCAACTAAACGATAATGGAGAGGGTCCGGGGTGGGACAATGATGCTCCGGTGCTTGGCAAGCTTGGGGAGAACCCCAATTGGGCCAGGGATGCCCACTCACGGGAGGCCGTCACACCATGGGTGTGGGTTGAAATGGCTCGCTCACAACTCGCCCGCGATGGACACTCACGTGTTCGGCAATTTGGGCCGGGCCCTCGCTCTCCGTCTGACGCAGCAATGCAAGAATACTAAGCTAAGTGAGTGATATTGACCAGCAAGGAAAGGGGGACCGAGGCTCACCTAGCCGGCGTGAAGACGCCAACTCCGGCTGAAGACGGGGGTGAGCGGGGAGGCAAGGGTTTGTGCCCGCAAGCCGCGTCGTGTCGCTTCAAATCTGTAAAAATATTATTACATGAACTACACCTCTCGCAAGAGGGGGGCTCTTGGGGTGGGGGTTAGACTTATTACAACCAAGATTACCTCCACGTAGGGAGGGGCCTTCAGCCGGCCAAGCAGGGTGGGGAAATTATGAAGAGAACGCCGACTCTTTAAGCTTCGCCGGTTCTGCCACTCTTCAGTTTTGTTGAACAGGTTGTCGATGAAGATGCTGCCACGGACTCAACCGAGCTCCAAATTTGATGAAATCGGTGCCAAAAGTTCCCCAGCGGGCCGAGGATGATGCTTGAATTTTTTGGGAAGCTCTGGAACTCGGGGCTGATCGGATCGGCGACTGGAGCAGGACAGCAACACTCTGCCTCTGACTGATGCAGAACTGATACAGTGGATTGCAGAAGGCACTGCGGTCGCTCCCGAACTCCAAATCGAACAAAACTGGACCTGCAGGGGGCAGACTGCACACTCCGGTGAAGAAATTTAGAACAAATAGCTCGGGCGGGCGATTGGCGTCGTTCCTTCTGCTACTAATGGAGGACTAGACGAAGAAGAATTTTGTAGAAGGAAGCGTGATCGAATTCCTCCAAGGTTGGCCGCTGAACAGCTTCCAAGATCGCTCTGGCCTTCAGTCTGGGACAGATTGCGCAGTTGTTGAAGATGACGTTCCTCCGGACAGCTCCAAACTCGGATGCAGGCAGGAGTACCACCGTTGGAAAGAAGACTTGGAGACAATTCCAGCAATATAAGATATGCCACTGGGAGCCTTCAGGGGAAGTCGTGGCTGCTACTGCAAATCACTGCTTTTCTGAAACCTGCAACAGGGACAGAATAGGGGGAGGAGAGGGTGTGGGGAAGGGCATGAACAAGGGGTTATTTGGTGGATGGGGAAGGGGGGGTGCGACCTTGGGTGGTTAGGGAGGTGGGGAGATGAAAGGGCACAGCCCAAGGGAGAGGGAAATTCGAAATTTGGCCTAGGGAAGGGCTCTTTCAGTCTTGGGGAGAGGGAGGGTTGCTTGGGAGAGTGGAAAGGTGCCTAGGAGAAGGGGTTTCCACCTAGGGGTTGGAGGGGGAATTGAATGAGTGCATGGGGAAGGGGAAGGGGCCTTAATGAGGGGTGAATGGGGAGGAGAGAGAATGGATTTCGAAATTGGAGTGGGAAGGAGAGAGAGAGGGGGCACAACCCACTTAGAGAGAGTGATAGTAAGAGAGAGAGAGAGGGAGATATTGAGAGGGAACTAGAAGGTGTGGAAATTTTCTGGATTCAATATTCAAGCATAATTGTTACAAATTAGAGAGGGGTGGGGCTATTTATAGACCCCACACTTTTCCTAAGACCAAACTGACCCTGACAAACTAACTAATGACCAAACAGTCCAAGGGAGGGGCGCCCCTGGGCCTAGCCCAATGAATTGGGCCAATTAACCTATCAAACCAACATAATCACTTCAAGACTTAGGAAAATGACTTTCTAACCTAGGTACATGACTCAATAAAGGGAAAATTACATGTTTAAGACTCAAATAAAAATAAGAAAATTACATGACTTGACTCACAAACACATGAGGAACATAATGGCGTACACCGACGATCAATCCGAGCTTCAGAAAATGTGGAGGGGCAAGGGATGTCCCCATCAGTGAAGGTCCTTACTTTTATTTCTTTCGGCCGAACGTAGGAGCAAGAGACTGATGGATGAAACAACCGACCTAGGCAATCCCTGATACGAGAGCGGTCTCAAATAGGGGCAATGTTCAAAAAAAAAGTGAGGGAAGAATAAGAGAAAACACCATGAAAAATGTCCCTGATCCTAGTAATCATGCTTGCTTCTCCTAAGGCAAGAGTCGAGGTTCGTGTAAAATAGTAAAGGGTTCTGTAGCATCATGTGTGTGTCAAAATCAATGAACGTCATAAAATCGAAGACATAAAGCCCCGACGGAACATACCTACTCTTTGAAGGGCAGCGCCATGGACGGAAGTCGAGCCTTGATATCTCCCATCCCAATGAGAGGCTTGTCCCCAATTTTTCTTCCACTCTCTCCCTAAAAGACTAGATCCTACCCTGGGCATGGCCCTAGGAGAGGCATCGTGATGCGAACAGGACCCCCGGCCAAGGGGTTGTCATCTTGAGCACACGCTGTGTTTTAGAAGATTCCTGATGACAGGGGTTGAGATCCTCGTTGCCTAATTTGAGTTAGCCTTCAAAAGACAAATATAGCCTAAACAAAAAAGAACAAAACTCAAAAAAATGAAAAACAAAAAAATCAAATTTTTTTAAAATTTAAAAAAATCAAATATTATCAAAACTCAAAAAATCAAATATTCTCAAAACTCAAAAAAATCAAATATTGTCAAAACTCAAATAAATCAAATACTGTCAAAACATAAAAAAATCAAATATAGCCTAAACAAAAGAGAACAAAAAAAGAAAAAAAATCAATCAAATATTTTTAAAACATAAATCAAAATATTTTCAAAACTCTAAAAAAATCAAATATTTTTCAAAACCATCACGTGTTTTTTCCCTACATTTAATGGCATGTATTGCATTTTCGCTTTGTATCATTTGATTGCCTATTTGATAAGGCTTAACCCCTTGACCAAACTTTAAGAATTGGTCTCACCTCAGCAAGGGGTTGAGCCCAGAACAGATCTAACCTGTTTTCTTTGTTTAGTGTGTGTAGAGACAGGTCCGCAAAGCCCGAATCATAAAGCCCATGGACTCCTCTCATATCTACTTGTTTGCGGCCTTCTGAGGACCGTTTGTAATCAATTAGTGGTCATCTCCTGGCCGTCTCATCATTCAGCGATCGTTGGACAAGCCGCCCTTTTCCCGGAGCCCAAACACATAGGCCCTTCTGATTCCTATTTCTTTTGCGGTCTAAAAGAGACCGTTTCACCAAAACAAGCGGTCAGACACTGGCCGTCTTCTTATCCAGCGGTTCCTCGACAGACCGCTTTTATCTCCCAAGGACTGATTAGCCATGAGCTCATTGGCCCATTCAGATGTCTATCTAATGGCGGCCTGTTGGAGGCCGTTTCTCTCATTGTAGCGGTCATCTTATGACCGTCTTGTTCCTGTGGTGGCCCCAACCTTGGCCGTTTCCATTTTCGGGAGCCATATCAAACCACACATAGAAGAAGAAAAGAGAGGTAAATCTATACCTATAACAACCAAATTCTTTCATTTATTTATTCAATCTCAAGAACATCAAATTCAGCTATCAATCCCTATACACCATGCTAAAGTCCCTCAACCCTCAGTCGGGCACCCACGCGAGCGCGGATCTCACGCAGCTCTCTCAGATAAAGCTGATACTCCTCCTGAATCTCTGTTATCTCAGCTGGTAGAAGGCACGTCCTGTTGATCTCCCACATGATCAGCGTGGTCCTGACTGCCTGCTCGTCCTCCTCAGTCCCAAGTCTTCTCGCCTGTAACGCGGGTAGGTGGGGTAGTGCCGGAACCATGGTGCGCGGGAACCCAACCTGTAAAAAGCACCTGTGGGGGCTGTACATCGCTAAGGTGGCGTTCTCCACAAGCCTCAGGTCCAACCCAAGCCTCCTAGGAAGCCTGAGGGTGGTGCCAACAAGGAAAGCTGGGCGCATCACGAACCGATCAAGGGGCAGGGTGTTGACGTAGATCCGCCAGTCATATCTGGTCCTCCTGCCCGCAGTCCTACACTCAACCTGTTGGGGAAACCCGAATGCGCCTCCGATGAAGAAGAGTGGGTGGCTCCCAAAAGATCCGACTAAGAGAAGAAATGTCCTCCTTTGGTAAGAACTTCAATCTAACACCCATCCAACACTCTAGCAAGATCATAGACCTGGAGAGAGGCCCGTCAAGGGAAGCTGAACTAAGGCCCTTGTACAGGTAAGAAAGAACAGCTTGTGAAATAGACAACCCTCTCGACAACCCACTGATGACACTTAGGTTTGGTATGTCTAGAAGATGGTCAGTGGTAGGGAAAAGTATGGCCCCACATAGACAGATAGAGGTGGCCTTGGCTATGGCCTCATTCCACCCACATTTATTCTTACAATGAGCAGTAACCCACTGGGCCATAGGGAGCAAATGAATGTGTTAGGAACTAATCATGGTCCTAACATCTTTGGAGTTGGGTAGGAATTCCCCTAGAATGAGTGAAGGATCTATAGGGGCAACGGTGTGGCACACTAAGTCCTCGTCCCCTACCTTAGTCCTTGGAAAGGCTAGCAATGTCTCAACCTCTTCTAGAAGAATAGTAGCTTCGAATGTGGGGAAGATAAAAGTGTGGGTCTGAGATGCCATATCTCCACTAGAGCTGAAATACTGTGCCAATCGAGTGAAAGTTTGTGGTAATTGTTAGCCAGGATAAGTAATGGATGGAGGTACCAGGCTCTTAGGATGGAGATCACATCTAGTGGAAGGTCACGGACCATGGGAGCCACCCA
This sequence comes from Amorphophallus konjac, assembly GCA_022559845.1. Taxonomy (NCBI): domain Eukaryota; kingdom Viridiplantae; phylum Streptophyta; class Magnoliopsida; order Alismatales; family Araceae; genus Amorphophallus; species Amorphophallus konjac. The sequence goes on along the minus strand of CM040122.1, from coordinate 182,468,005 downwards.
TTTTAGGTTGGAGTAACGCCTAGGGCCAGGAAGAAGCTATGGAAAGAAAGAAAGGAAAAGAGGAGAAAGAGAAGAGCAACATAAGGATTTGGAAAAACAATTTCAACAAGTTTGAAAAGTGATTGACAAAGCCTACCTCTCGTAAAGGATTGGTACTCAGATGATTAGGAACAAAAGTCAGCCGTTGTAGCACCTCGCACTCCTTCCTAGCTGGTTATGGCCCGTTGTAAGAGCTCTCCCCCATCATGCTAGCCTCAAGAACCCTTTTCATATTGATTTGGGGGGGTTGCACTAAGGTTTTCAAGACTAGAAAGAGGGGTTTTATGTAAGTTACGAATTTGAGAGTCCCGCTACTTATAGAACCCAAGTTCCTAGCCTTCAACCACTAGGATCAAGTTAGGATAGGCCCGATCAAGGTTAGGATTGCTCTTAGCACGGTTTAGATAAGCTCATTAACGGATTGGGACTCTCCAAGAGAGTCCCGATTGGAGTTAGCAGCCTCTTTACCTTTGCGGTCTATCGAGCAATCGCTATTAATTCTGGGCGGTCTTCCCACGACCGTTCCCATCCTCGCTCGCATTCTTGTCCATCTGTGTGGTTAAACAGTCTTATCTAGACCGTCTTCATTTTAAAAGCAATTTCAATGGGACCGTCTTTCCTATTTTACGGTCTTTAAGGAACCATCTTTTATCATTCACTTAGCTGGGGCTCGTTCAGCCTTTAGCGGCCTGTCTTGGGACCGCAAAGCTCGTTAAGCGGCCTTGCCAAGACCGTTTCTCTCTACTGTATTGGTATTCCTTCTCAAAATCCCTCTGTACCTAAGTTTCTCTTGTTTCCCTCTCTCTTTCTGTTGCTCTCGCTTTCTTATGTACGTCCACGCTGTCAGTCGTAGGAGTCATTGTTGAGTTAGTTAGGTAGTGTCAGTGTGCACGCATTCATCATTTCTAAAAACCACAAAAATCATGTCATATGTGCATACATCTCATAAGTAAATTAGGCCTGACCCTCCCCTGGGCCGCCGCTCTCTCTTGAGCCCTCATGGCGCTTTGCTGGTGGCGCCATGGAGGTGCTCCCCTCCTCACACAGGCGTCGCCGATGCTCCTCGTCCTCATTCCTCCGATGGTCAGAGGAACCCGTGAGGTAGTCTCGGTAAGCGGTGTTGGGCGCGACACTCTGGCTCCTACTGCGCTCTGGTCTGCCGCTCAGAAGTCGTAAGGCCTCCTTCAATGCTCGCACCTCTCCCCTCAGCTCGGCAGCCTCTATGCGGGCCCCCTCTGCCTCAGCATGGTATCGGTCCGCCGCTGCCGCCTCTGCCCGGGAGTGCTCCGCCTCTGCACGGGAATGCTCTGCCTCTGTCCGAAAGTGCTCGGCCTCCTCCCACTGTCGGGTAGCCTCATCCAGGGCTGCTGCCAAATCCCTCGCCTGCATATGCATTCATTTCATAAATCATTCTTGCAGCCTTAATCACAAAATCAAAAGAGGAAGAGTAGTTTGCTTACCCTCTCGGCGAGCACCGCCTCGGTCTCCTCAGCTCGCGCTATCGCCCATGCGAAGTCTGCATCCCGCTCGGCCCAATCTGTAGGTAGCTATGAGGAGGAAAATGGTGTGTCTGGCGCATGGCGCTGGGCACCGTCGGCATGCTGCATTTAGGATCATGTCAGTCTCATTTAAGCATAAACATTGCATTTTTAAATTTGAGGCTGAAGCTTACTAGGAGGTCCAGGGAGCACTGAAGCTCATCCCGCTGCTGGACTGTCGAATGGAGCAACCCTTGGAGCTCCGCAATCCGTCCCTAGGGGTCTAGCTACATATAGAGTGTCAATCATTAGCATCATGAGCATAAGCAGTTCTAGAGTGCATGAGTTTAGGAATCATACCAGTCGTCGCGCGCCACGGAAGACCTGGTCCCCGTAGCATCGGGCGTAGGCCGTTAGGTAGGCCTCGTCGCTGGCTGCTCGGGCGTGCACCGCTCGCCCCAATCTCATCCAATCCTAGATCTGGTCCACGGCCCAGGCAATCCAGTCTATCTCTGTCCCGAGCCCGTGTGCGTGGCATCCCACGCGCTCCTCTGGTCGCTCCCTCGCTGGGAACTCCACCTCTGGCTGGTGGACACCCAACGTCCTCATGATCAGCCGGTAGTGAAGTGGCTCGATGACGTTCAGGCAGTAAAGCCAGATGTCTCAGCCCGCTCCTATCCCTCGCCTTGGTACGGTGTCCACCGAACCTAAAAAGTGGCAACCAACTGCATCAGCATCCAAGCATATAGTCGCATTTAAAAGAATTGAAAAGTTTTAAGTTTAGGTCTTACCGAGGCGTAGGGTAAAGTGTCGAGGTCATCCTCGATTGCTCGCACCTGGCGTCTCAGGGACCCCACCTCCCGAACTGCTGTCCACTGTCTCGCGATGGGCACCCGGTCGGGTGCACCGTCTCGCGAGGTACATGTAGGCCCACACCTACATCAAAGATGTCAGCATATAGTAGTTCATAAAATCATATAGGAATTGCATAAGCATTTTAGGAGTCGATGCTTACCTGGAGTAGTGGGGAGAATCTACCAAGCATCGTGCGCTGGCTAGTCGAGCTCAGAGTGTCAAAGAGGAAGGCCAGAACCACTGCACCCCACGCGTACTCTCCGACGCTGTCTACCTCCTCGAGTAGGGGAATGAGTCGGCAGCTCACCCCGTCTGCTCGGGTCACGAACAGCAGCTTCCCGAAGAACAACATCAGGAACCACCATAGGACGATGTCTGCCTCTAGTCCTAGCTCTGCTGCTACCCGCTCCCATGTCTGGTCATCAGACGTCCCAGGTGCTGCTCTGGCAGCTCTCCCACTGCGATCCCGACTCCTCTCAAACCAAGGCTCTCCGGCAGCCTCGCTCTCGGTAGAATCATCGAGTGGCGCTCTAGTCTCCGCAGCTCCAGTCCCAACAGTCGCTGGGCCAGCTCCCGGTAATTGTGTAAGTCATCCCGCTCACCGATGCGCCGTGTACCCACAACTCGGTGATGCGCGCCACGTCCTCCAACATTGGGATCATATGACCCCACAGGAAGAGAAATGCTTAGCTGACCGGATCCCACCGGTCGTGCAGCGCATACATGAGGGCAGTGTCCAGCCTCGCCACCTCCATGCTCAGGAACTCTGCGAATCCCATGGCGGCCAACCGCTCTCTCTGAAAATCGACAGCGCCAGGTACGCTACCCAGACCTGGAGCAAAGAGATCTGTGTCCGACGCTTTCCCTGCATGCATTTCAACATTTTGGGGTCAGTCATCCAATTCATAAGTCATGCATTGCACATAAATAAAAAGAAAAAATGCAATCTGTTAAAGAGGTGGCCATCACAGGACCGTTTCTATCCCTCTAACGGCTTTCTGTTGACCGTTTTTAAATCCCCAACGGTCCCCATCAGACCATTTTTCATTTTCCAATAAACCTTTTCCCTACTCTGGGTTTAAACGGTCATCCCCTGACCGCTTTGTCTAATTGGCGGTCTGTTGGAGACCGTTTTGTTCTCTAAGCGGCCCAGTTAGGACCGTTTTCATCCTTCGTGAGTCTGTCCTCACTTTACGGTCTGTTGGAGACCATTTTCTGTTCCCTAGCGGTCTAGTCCAGACCGTTTCTACCCTCCGTATGTCGGTTCATGTCTAACAGTCGTAAGACGACCGTCCCACTCCCTTAACGGTCCCTGATAGGGCCGTTTCTTGTTCACCATGGCGAATGGCATTCACCCATCCCCCCATTCTATGGAAATGGCCCAAAGGGCCCTCACATTTGGTTCCAGGGGTTGGTGTGACCCCTCTCTACCCCGTCTAAACTCTATCCACCCATTAAAAAATTGAAATTAGGGTTTTTGGGTCCGTGGCCTACCTCGGAAGTGGAAGCGCCTCTGGTTGGTTTCTCGGCCTCCATGGCGGCTGCTCCACCTTCCTGTGTCATTTCTGCCTCCTCCGGCGCTCCGACGACTGTGGAAGCTCCTTCCTCCTCGGCCACGGCCGGCGGCGGCACCACCTCCTCCGGAGGGTTCGCCGGCGATTGAGCTTCCCTTTCCCGAGCCGTTCGACGCTTTAGCCTCATCAATGCTTGTTTCTTAAGCCTCATTTGAGGGCTAGAAAGAGGGAGCTAAGAGGGTAAGGGAGTTTAGAGGGGAGGTTCTTGATGGCTCGGTGGTGGGCTTCGGTCGTGTGTGTGAGATGGGGAAGACGAGGGAGATGATGGGGCAGTTTTCCTTGTTTGAAACTGATGGTTATTAAGCGGTCTATCGCTCGATCATTTATATCATATAAACGGTCGAGTCATGGCCGTCGTTATGGGTTCAGGCGGACTACCATGTGACCATTTCATTGGATTATACGGTTTTTCCCATGACCGTTCTTGAGGTTTATGCGGTCATGCTTAGACCGTTTTATTTTAAAGGCCATACCTTGTTATGATTAATTCATGCTTATGTCCTCTATTAGTTTTTATACATGATTGATGTCTTGGCTATTTGACTAATGTTGAAATGTAGAATCTTCTGTCATGCTACGTGCCACGCCCTCAATCCGTCAAGGTAAGTCAGGTAAGTGTTTCGCATCCCATATCCCTTAATGCATTACTATATGGTACCTATGTTATATCATCTCGAGAACCGACTGGTCATTCATGTGTTCTGGGATTTGACGTTCCTCTTTACCAAAAATGATGATGATCTAGGTGCACATGTTTAATCATTGGTTAAGCCGTTAGGTTGGGGTAAAGTTAGGGGACGATGGTTCTATCCTGCACACCGTGGTTGCAGATAGTGTCCTGACCCTGATTAATCGAGTCTAGTAATATTATTCTCGAGTATTTTTATTTTATCTTTCTTTGCATTCATTTTAATGATTTCTTTATTTTAGCCCAACATGCATCATATGCATTTTTGAGCATTCATGACCCATAATCTGTCTAAAGTGTCTCATTGACGATGGATAATTGTGTGTCTGTGGTCTTGGTAAGGAAGATTATTCCATTCAGAGTTGGAAGGTTTGCTTCAATCCTTTCGCCTGGTTGGTTAGCTAAGAGTCCCTTTCTGGCGTTTAGTCTACTTTCTTTTATTTTCCGTTACTGCTTATTCCGATCCCCTCATTGATCTGTGGATTGTGTCCCCCGATGAGGTTGATCGTGTTTCCTTTTCGTATGTTTTTGGTTAATTCCTCCAGATTGGTGTCATTTTGGTTTAATCGTTCCGCGTGATTGGTTCAAAGTTTCCCGGAAGATTCCTATCGCTCGTTGGTTAGGAACGGGTGTCGTTTGCCTTAACGCCCACTTTTCAGTCCGCTCCACTACAGTTCCGCTTCATCTCTATGTTTACATTGCGCCTTCGCTTCACTTCCGCTCGCTCTCCTGTAAAGAGGACGTTAAGGAGGGACATCTGTTGACACCCATTTTATACCTTTGAGTTGGGTTACTTTCTTGCCTTTATTTATGATGTCCCAAGTTATCCGTCATTTATTGAGTCATCTTCTGATGGTTTTGTGGCCTATTTTATGGGTATTTTCTCTCTGGTTGGGCTTTCTCCCATGTTTTCTCGAGTTTGGGCTTAATGGAACTTGGTCTGATCAGGTCTTTGGGCTGAGTATGCTTATTTCCTATTTTCTTCTCAAATGGCCACCTTAATAACGGTCTCACGATAGGCCGTTTCAAGAAGGTGGCGGTCCATTGGATGACCGTTTTTCTCATTCCTTGCGTCGACCTGTTATTTTCTATAAGCGGTCTCGCGATAGGCCATTTCAGGAAGTTGGCAGTCCATTCACGACCATTTTTCATTTCCTACGTCGACCTGTCCCTTCTCTGCGTCGACCTCACTCTTTCCTGCATCGATCTGACTTTTTCTGTGTCGACCTGTTATTTTTATAAACGGTCTCCCAACAGACCGCCCCATAAAGATGGCGATCCATCAAGAACCGTTTATGTTTGGTGGGAATTTTCCTTTGACTTGGTCTTTGGATAAATGGGCGTATTTATCTTGTTTTTATTTTCCTAACGGCCAGGTGAATAGCGGACGGCCGATGGGCCGTTTAGCCTCCTGGGCGGTCTATCGTTGGACCGTTTCTGTCAACCGAGATTCTACATTGCCGGGCGGTTTCTCTCTCTATCTATGGTCAAACCCCTTGCTTGATCCACAGATTTCTCTGCGGATTCTCAGCCAAATCGAGCACTGTTTGATCCTAATAAAAGCTCGGAGTATTATCTCCATTTTATTCAACATAATCCAAGTCTAATTCCCGCCCCAAAGCCCTCCATTTGAGCTAGGGTTTCAGGGGCCTATAAATAGAACCCTTGGGTCATGGCCGCGAGGGGAGAGATCCGGAGTTCACGTCGAAGTGATGTCCCCTTCTAGAGCGAATTCCAGTCAGGGAGAAAAGCTTTCTACGTCCTCTAAGCCTTTGGTCCAGGGAGTAGCTGATTTTCGTTGTATTTTGAGTCATAGTTTGAGTCATCTTTTTGGTCACATTTTAGTCATTCCATCACCATTCCCTTTCATTTTTATTCACAGTTTTCACTGGCATTCTGGCATCTTTACATCCTCTTATTGTTTTCCACGCCCCATAGGGGTTAAAAAAACCCAAACCCCAGGTATTTCCCCTTTCAATTATGTGTTCCCTTCATCGTTCCCATTTATAGATATTGCACTTTCATAAACTAATTCGGGGTCATTTTCATCTGTCATTTGTGTTGTCTTGCAGGTCAGTAGGTGTTTTAGCGCGAGGCCCATCCCTCCTGGCCGGCCGAAAGGGGTGGAGGATTGAGTTCCCCGACTCGGGATCTGGAAGCTTTTACGGTTTACCTCCGACCGTTTACCTGGGATGGCGGTCTTCCACAGACCGTCTCTCCTGTGAATGCGGTCAATTGAAGACCGTCTAAGTCCTGCGCCCGAGTCTTCCTCCCGCACTCTGCTTCAGTGCTAGTAGCGGCCTATCATCGAACCGTTTTCACCCTTCAGCGGTGATCAGAAGACCGTCTTCATCCTGCACCAGCGCTGTTGTTTTTGGTTTGGCGAGTGTCTTCATCTGTCTCATTTTCCAAGGTACGTAGTGCGTCTCTCTTTGCGCTGGGTATCTTGGTGGCGATCATGATCTGATTGTATGCGTGAGTGGTTGATTTCATTGTGATATCACACCCACACTTCTTTTTTGGATTCAAAATATCTACACCTGCCCCCTTTATAAAAAAAATGGATAAGTGAGATGTGAATCCGAGTAACCGGGAATCCCCACTAAAATAAATGAGTAGACTCGTGTGAAACGGTGAAGCAAAATCCCACAACAAAATTGTAGTAAGGAATGTGAGTTCGAGTAATCAGGAATCCCCACTGAAACAAATGAGAATACTCGTATAAAATGGTGATGCAATTCCACAATAAAATTATAGTAGGGGTGAATCCTAATAGCCGGGAATCCCGATTGAGACACATGAGGAGACTCACGCCGAATAGTGAAGTCCAAAATTCAGAATAAACAAGGGGGTTATGCGAAGCAACCAAAAGTCGAAAGCCCCAAATGTACGTGTAGGCGATAGAGTAATCTTCTAGTGTTACTTAAAATGTCTGCATATCCCTATGTTTAGGGTTCATTACTCGCATACCTCCATAATCACACCACGGAGAAATTGTCCTAGGTGTAGATTATGATTTAAAGTATGCACATAGAATATGCAGTGTCCTCTTTACGAACGTGCATCTCCTTTAGTTGTGCCTCGCGGGTCGCACTCTGTCCATGAATCATGGGTGCTATCCTTATCCTGCTCCTAACAAAGGGGAACTATACTACATATCTACTTTATGCTTGCTCATGATGAATGCTAGCATGCTTGAGTAAAATTTCATAGAATAATCAACAATCAAACATATATATATATATATATATATATATATATAATAGAATAAATAAATAAATAAATAAATAAATAAAATGGAAATGAGAAAATGAATAAAAAATGAATGAATGATGAATAAAAAATAAAAAGAATGATGAATGAGTTCTATCCCCACTAATTGTTCATCTAAATGATGTTATAACAACAACTGCTGCAAGAGCACGGGGAAACGAGGAAGGCTGCACCCACAGGCCCCACTCAATTGTCCCTCACTCGCGACACCTGCGAGTGGGGGGCATTTGTTGACACTTGTAAAATTACATAGATGCGTTATGAAGCACTCTGAAGGCACAACATCGACCAAGTTGACTGTCGAAGAAGTTACCCAAGCTGCTGCACGATCTCGGAAGCAGTTATCAAAAAGTCCCAACCTCGTTAGCGGAAGGAGCTCACTACATTATGAAAAAACTTGTCCGGTCGCGCCTTTCCAGCAAAGCCAATGCCTGGCAGAATCGTCGTCTACCATAGAAGCGATCAAGCTGAGCAAACTCAAAGAACAATCTCCCAATAACAAAGAACTCCCGGATGATCATCCGCCCGATAAAACTATTGCAAGTGAGCTTCCGACCGTGGGACGTGGCCGCAAGGACAAATACTGAAACTTAAGGGGGCCCTAGCAGCACGTGCCTTCACCAGCTCGGCTCAGAAGATGGACAAAACATTTCAATCAATGAATGCAGCCACTTAAAGGACCGACGGATGAATAACAATTTAACTGAGCCAAAATAGCATGAAGAGGCTAAATGGGCTAATGAGAGGAAGGTAGTAGTTGATCCGGTGGCCACGCATGCTCCGACGGCCATACAATGACTCGGCGGCCAAAGCCCCTCCGCCTACTACCGTTGGATGAAGCCCCTCCACCTCCAGCCGCCGTATCAAGATCAAATGCCCCTATAAAATACAACAACTTGTTCATTCGATCAAGAGGGAGAGAGATAGGACGGAACAGAGAGAGACAGATAAGAGATACGAGAGAAAAAAAATAGGAGACAGTAGAAGAAAGCGCCAACAGAGGAGGGTAGAATAAAAAAGGAGAGAAAACTCAACTGAGGAGAGCCTTAAAGGAGCTGGCGGCACCCCCACTCTCAGAAGTTAGAGATAGCTCATGCAAAAGAATCAGGCTGTCAATGCTTATCTCGTTGCATAGGTGGGTTTCCACCAAAGTGCCCTCATCGGGCTACATTCCCCCCTCCCCTCGCTCTGTAAATAATCGTATTACGATTGTATGTTTTTTTTTTAATGGAATAAAAGTCTGGATGAATTTATGATGTGAGAGGCTTAGTCGAATGTTGCTCATCGCTCCTCTCTCTCTCTACCTCTGTAGTCTCACATCGGCTGGGATTAGTTCCCGTTCTATCTTATTCGCCGTTTGTCTGCAATCTAACATTTTCATTCCATGTTCTAGAGTTCTCTGGCGTGGATATTGAAATGCCCAGAAAGGGCTATAGCAAATTCTAATATGGAGGGAACATATAGGACATGGATTTACCGTTCGGTGTAATTTCCCGTGTGTAAAGCCCCGTTGGACATCACAGGTTCGCTATGTCTTATAGGCGTGATCTCTGGGTGATCCCCAACAAAGGGGTAAAGTAAGTCTATGAGTGTGTTGATTCAGTCTTCCTTGATCTCCGCTTGCTCATCCCCAACCCGTGTGTGTGATAGGTATGGCGTGCAGAAAACTACGAAACATGGTCACAGGTTTGCCACAGTTTTGCAATATTATATGTCGATCCGTCGTCTTTCATCATCCACCGGGTGCCAAGACGTTTCTGGGCTCTGTGGGGTGTCCTAGATGGCCATGGATGACCTCGCCCCAGGTCCTTTTCTTGCTCTTCTCTTCAAAGCTATCAAGGGGGCTCAAGGGAACGGACCCGACAGTAGTGAGCGTCGCCAGATCAACTTCAGTTGGTCCAGTACGTGTTTCACCCATCGGATCACCACCCTACCAATCTTATGCCCGCTGGATCACAATCCTTTCTCCATACCTCAGTGGCCGCCGATTCAAATGATCATCCCCCTCCTTGCTGGCTGTCGATTCAAATGATCATCCCCCCTCCTTGCTGGCTCCTTTCTCCATACCTCAGTGGCTGCCGATTCAAATGATCATCCCCCTCCTTGCTGGCTGTCGATTCAAATGATCATCCCCCCTCCTTGCTGGCCGCCGGATCACATGGTCATCCCCCTCCTTGCTGGCCGCCGGACCACATGGTCATCCCTCCTCCTTGTTGGCCACCAGATCACATGGTCACTCCCCCTCCTTTCATGGCCGCTGGATCATGGGCACACCCCATTTGCTAGCTGCCGGATTAAGGGCCATTCCTCTCCTTTCATGACCGCCGGATCATGGGTTTCCCAATGTGAAGGCCACCGGATCATCGTTTCATTCCAACATTCCGTCTGATTTCCAATTTTCATTTTGGATAGCCCTGATCTAGCCAAGGGTTGACTGAGGTGTCACAGCATGAGCCTTGGTTGGCCATCATCGAAGGGGTACAGATAGATTGATAACATATCGCCAATTTATTGGTATACACACTTTCTTTCATCCTGTTTATTCCATATGTTTCGATTTTCCCGATCACCCTCCGAGTGAACATGAACTGCCTCACTAGCGAACAATGCCCCGATATTTTCAGATCCGTCGACCAATGATTATACCAGCGCTCTCATGAGCCTCTATGTATATGTCATGGTGCCGAAATGGGTCGATACCCTTGGTAGGATATGATTGACAACCCTTGGTTGACACGGGTCTCTTAATAGGTAAGTCCTCGGAGATCCGACACCCATTATAGGGTCTGAGCTGTCGTTCTGGCATGCCTGTCTTTTACGGAGTCCGTCTTAGTCTACTGTGGATGGGCCTCCTCTACATCCCCTCCAACATATTCTGGGGCAGGGGGAGATGCTGCCGAAATATTCTTAGAAATTGGAGTTTCGTTTCCTACTCCGCATCGTGTTTTCCACAGCTTTCGTTCGATTCTCATGGTGGCAATGGCTCCATGGCTATTCTTGCCGAATTGTGAGAGTGAAGTACCCGATAAAGAGGATAAATAAATAATAAATGCCCTCCCCTGGCATACATTGTCCCGGTGATATGCGAACTCATCTGAGCGCGGTCATGCTGGTTCTCCTCATGAACCTATATGCATGCACTGCAATGAGAAAGGCGGTTCCAAAACAAAAAGGCAAGGATTGACCGACGACCACACGGGTGCCTGGGATTTCCTTGGGGGCTGCCACTCAGGTTCCTCCACCTATCATGGGGTATGGGACTGCCATTTAGGCACGACAGTTAGTCAGGGGACCGTTTCGACACTTCATGGACGAGTCTCTTATACCTTCCTCGATACACTTCGGGACGGGGGAGGTGCCACCGAAATCTTCCTAGAACATGATGAGCGAATAAACAAGTAAATTGTAACGCCCCGAATCATAAACCCGGTCTAGTCGTAAAGACTCACGTCGGATTTTGATCGGAACGTCACAGTGGGATAACCCAAACGGTACAATTACGGTAGATAATTTTACATAAACATTGAGTCATCATTGCAGCGGAAATGAAATTACTCAAATCATCAGCTTACAGTCATAAGACTTCATCCACATAGATCGAAATAAAAAGTAATAGCCAAATTACATACTCAAGTCATTTATTACATAACCAAATTTCACACATAATTTTTTTCTTAACTACCTAAGATAATGATACGAAGTAAATCTAAGCCGCGGTCAGAACACTGCGAGGTCACTCCATGCTTTCTTCTACCGCTTCTCTTGAAAATGTTCAACGGGGTGAGTCTACGAATAGACCCAGTAAGAGACTGAGCATAGTCCCCAGTCATAACATGTAAAAACATATCCAAAGTGATTTACGGTATCTCATTTCATAAGTCATTGTTAGGCATAATTTCAATTAGATAACATATGAGATTAATACGTTTAACCCAATTTCAGTTCTTACGATCATAACTCATGCTATTAACATTTTACAAATAAAATATGTACATTAAAACTTTATTCTATCAATGACAAAGTAAATGAGAATTCATCATTTGCAAATATTAACGAATGATTCCAGTACTAGGTTGAGTATAGTCTCACGCATAGTGAAAGGATCCAAACAGACTTAGTCTGTCCTTTTCCAAATCACCATTTGATATATCGGAGATTCATTAACAGTAAACCTTTACAGTATAATAACAGTAAAATGCAATGACAATTCAACAAGTAATAACACTTCAATATCAGTTCATTGAGCAGTAACAGTAGTTTCAGTATTGATTCAGTGAACAGTAATAATAGTTCCAATATCATTTCAGTGAGCAGTAATAGTCGTATTAATAACGACTCAGTGAACAGTAGCAGTAGTTCAGTATCAATTCAGTAGGCAGTAACAATCGTTCAATTTAAGTTCAGTAAGCAATAACAGTAGTTTCACTTTCAGTTCAGTAAACAGTAACACTGGTAAAAATAGCCAGACATAGTGCCCAAACCACCACTAGAAGATAGTCAGTCGGTACTCGATCACCTAGGTAAATAGTGATGAGTCTTAGTTAATACGCAGAACCGAGAGAAGTCTTCTCCACCTTAACTAGTGATACTTGTCCACCTCCAGGATTTCAATCCCCGTTACCCTCGGGGCCAGTACAGTGTGAACCTCCCCATAGGGACATTTCTATGGCTTGGTTCTAGTCTCCCCCTATGGTGGCAGTATCCATTTGGTAGTAATAACAGTATGGTAACTATAAATATTACTTATATGAAATGGACACATGCCACTCAAAAATTCATGCTGTGAACACTAATTATAAAATATGCCATTACTGAAAATCTTTTTTTTATTTCTGAATTTCTAAACTTATCCAATTATAAAAGGCATATATATATCAAAAATTTCTAATTATGTTTACAGAGATCAAAATATATTAAAATTTTATAGAATCAATACATTTACAGAAATGATCAAAACAGAAAATTATCATAAATTTTCAGACAGTATTTATAAGTTTTACAGGACTATTTATATTTCATTTATACATCAAAAATTTCTAATTCTGTTATTCGAACTTAGAATACATTGTAATTTCAGGATACTAATACATTTACAGGAAAGATCATAACAGGAATTTTCCATCATTTTGCAGACAGTAATTATAATTTTTCTGCAATTACATGTACTCCAACATGCATCATAAATTGACTAACTCTAGCTACCAATTTCAGAAGACCATTAAATTTTTACTGAACATGACATTTATATGAAACACTACACAGTAAATTTTTCATAATTTTTCATGCAAGAATTTAAATATTTACAGAATTATTTAAATTCGCCTATACATGGAAAATAAACTAAATATATCCACAATAGTTAGAAAATTACACAAACTTTTTAGAATGATGTTCCAGACAGAAGTAGCATATAAGAAAACATTCACTATTTTTCATTCAGTATTTCAAATTTCTCATTTTTATATCAGTTTCTAATATTTACAACAATAGCTTCTAAATAGAGAAAATTATTCAGAATGCTTAAAATGACTAACATATATTAACAATTAACTTATAAACATCAAATATCAGTTCTGTAACTTTCTCATAATTTTTCACAGAATATTAACATTTATTCAATTTTTGAATTATTTATTCAAACCTTAAAAATTATATAAGTCAGGATTCAGTTATCAAAATAAGATTCAAATTTAACCAATAAGTTATAACACGCATGTAAGTCTTCTGATGAAGTTTCACAATTTTATATGTAGTATTCTTATTTATCCCATAATTTTATTCTTCTAAGAAAGTATTAAAATACTGTAATGCCATTTACAGACATCAAAAATTATAGATATTTACAGAACATAGTACACTTAATAGAATAACCATACTGTAACATTTTAAGACTTTTAGGATCGGGATATCTAATTTCTATACAATTATCTATTTTTCTCTCATGTATTAAAAATTCATTCACAAAAATATCGTGATCCAAAAATAATGAAAATTTTCCTACACATGTATCTTACAGTAACATGCATTTCTAAAATTCGTTGTGATTTTATATCACCCCATCAACCCTGTTGTATAATTAAGCACCTTTAGGATAATATTAACATATTCATAAATGTAAAGATAATTTGAATCAGACATGAAAATTTTTACAGAGGTCTTAGAACATCAAATCCCATGATTCTGGAAGGTTTCTAGATTTACCATGCACCGATGCTAATTATAGTGTATTAAACACTTGATTTACCCTTAATCACATGCCTTAATATTAATGATTTAATACTAATCCGACTAAGATATAATCACATCTAATGAAACAACGATCTCCAGACTTAACTATCTATAGAGATACAAATTACACATCTTAAACCATTCTAAATATACTAATTCACGCTAATCAAGAGGATTAAATGCTAAATCCATTGCCTTAATGATGATTAAACACCTCCTTAATAAGCCTTCCACACCCTCCTTCTGCACTTCACGTAGCCAGCCTCCAAGAAGAGCAAATGAAGCCCTCTACCTATCTATTTATAGGGGTTTTGGCCTAATCAATCTTAACCATTCATTTAATCAAGGGTGGAGATTTAATCATTAATTCAATATTATTTAATTAAAATTTTGACCCTCAAACCTTCACTAACCCACTCAGCCCATTCTTTTGACTATCTCACATTTTTCTCTTTTTTTTATATATAAGACATGTGGATTTTGACTTAAAGAAGAATGGGCTTTAAACTAAGTAGGTTTAACAAAAATAACAAAAAAAATCTTTTTTTTAAAATGCTGCAAGAGGCCAAGGGGGGGGGGTGCCCGCGCCGGCCCAGGCGCGTGCGCGGGGGCGTGGGCGGCGGTAGTTTTTTTTGTTTTTTTTATTTTTTTTTTAATTTTTTTCGTTTGAACCTTCTTTCTTTTTTTTGCATTTTTGACCTTTTTTTTGTTTAACCCCTTTACATATATATATATATATATATATATATATATATATATATACATATCTCCTCTTCCTTCTTACCTTTTTAAATATCTTTTTTTTACCATGACTTAAATAAATTTAATAAGACTAGACATTTAGGCATACACAAAAAATTTTTAACAATCAAATAAAATACTAACTACGAATACATAGGGCATTACGCCCTCTCCCCCTTAAAGAAAATTTCATTCTCGAAGTTTGGGGTTAGATCACATACCAAATAATTGAGGGTACTTCTTCTTCATTGCTTCCTCTGGTTCCCACGTGGCCTCCTCATGGGAAAAGTTCCTCCATAGCACCTTTACCAATGGAATGACTTTAGTTCTCAGCACTTGCTCCTTGCGGTCTAGAATTCGAACATGTTGCTCTTCATATGATAGGTTCTGCTGAAACTGCATCTGTTCGGAACTGATCACGTGTGCCGGATCATGCACGTACCTCCTCAGCATGGACACGTGGAACACCGGATGTACTCCATCCAGAGACGGAGGTAAAGTCAACCGATATGCCACATTTCCTAATCTCTCCAAAATCTCGAATGGTCCGACGAAACGTGGATTTAGCTTCCCATGCTTATCGAACCGAACGATTCCCTTTGACGGAGACACCTTGAGGAAAACGTGATCACCAATTTCGAATGACAGCTCCTTCCTTCGGTTATCAGCATAACTCTTTTGTCGGTCTTGTGCTGTCATCAATCTCTGTCTGATCAACTTGATCTTTTCAGTAGTTTCTTGAACAACTTCGGGTCCCACATACTGCCTGTCTCTTGTTTCCTCCCAACATAATGGAGACCTACAAGGTCTACCATACAGTGCCTCGAATGGAGCCATGCCTATACTCGCGTGGAAGCTATTATTATAAGAAAATTCCACAAGAGGTAGATGTCGCTCCCAATCGCCCTTCCAATCCAGAACACAAGCCCTAAGCATGTCCTCCAACGTCTGAATCATCCTTTCAGACTGACCATCAGTTTGCGGGTGAAAAGCCGAACTGAGCTTGAGCCGCGAACCAAAAGCTTCCTGCAACCCTTGCCACAGTCTGGAAGTGGACCGGGGATCCCTGTCAGAGATGATCGACTTTGGAATCCCATGAAGTCTGACGATGTTATCAACATATAGTCTTGTCAAACTTTCCACCGATTGCTTCATCTTCATAGGAAGGAAATGTGCAAACTTTGAAAATCGGTCCACGATCACCCATATAGAGTCATTGCCCTTTACTGATCTGGGTAACCCAGTTACAAAATCCATAGTGATTGCTTCCCATTTCCACTGAGGAATTTCATTTTCTACATTAGCCCTGATGGCTTTTGGTGCTCTACCTTTACCTGTTGACAAACCAAACACCTAGCAACATAGTTGGCTACATCCTTCTTCATTCCTTGCCACCAAAAAGACTGTTTCAAGTCTTGATATATTTTACCACCTCCTGGATGAATAGAGAACATTGATCGGTGAGCTTCCTCTAGAACCTGCCTTCTCAGATCGGCTAAATCAGGTACACAGATCGGTGCTGAAACCGAATCACTCCATCTTCATCACGAGCAAAGCCGGTCTTCCCGATTAATCCCTGTAGCTGGAGATCATCTTTTTGCACATCTATTATCTTGTCAAGCACTGTTGAGCTAATGGTCAGTTGAGACACAAATGCCTGACATAGCTGAGGCTCGATCACAGCCATAAGTTACGCTGCATCTTCGATCATCTTCCAATCTTGCTGCATCATAACTCTTTTCTTGCTGAGAGCATCGGCTACTACATTCGCCTTTCCTGGATGGTATCGCACTTCGAAGTCATAATCTTTCTAGAATTCGACCCATCTTCTTTGTCTTAGATTCAACTCCCTCTGAGAAAATAGATACTTCAGACTCTTGTGGTCAATGAACACCTCAAACTTGACGCCATAAAGATAATGATGCCAGATCTTCAATGCATGAACCACTTCAGCCAATTCTAAATCATGAGTGGGGTAGTTTCGCTCGTGCTCCTTTAGTTGGCGAGAAGCATAAGCGACCACCCTTCCATTTTACATCGATACACTGCCTAAACCAACTTTCGATGCATCAGAGTAGAGGGGAAACTCATCCACATTGTTAAGCAAAACGAGAACTGGTGCCGATGTCAGCCTAGTCTTCAGCTCTTGGAAACTCTTCTCACAGCTCTCAAACCATATGTATCTGACTCCCTATCGGGTCAACTTCGTTAGTGGCGCCACTAGAGATGTGAATCCCTCGATAAAACGGCGATAGTAACCAGCTAACCCTAAGAAACTCCGAATCTCCGTGGGAGATTTAGGAGTCTCCCATTCTAAAAGTGCCTGAACCTTTGTGGGGTCAACGGAAACACCACTGCCTGAGATTACATGCCCGAGAAAATGGACATCCTTCAGCCAAAAGTCACATTTACTGAACTTAGCATATAGCTTATGCGCTCTTAGCGTCTCGAGGATGATTCTCAAGTGTTCTCGGTGTGAAGCTTCATCAGGAGAATATATCAGCACATCATCAATAAAGACAACCACAAAGGTGTCAAGATAAGGTCTAAACACCCGATTCATCAAGTCTATAAAAGCTAAAGGGGCATTTGTCAGACCAAAAGGTAGCACCAAGAATTCATAATGGCCATATCTCGTTCGGAACGCCGTCTTGGATGAGTCTTCGTTCTTTATCCTCAATTGATGGTATCCCGAACGTAGATCAATCTTTGAGAACACCGTGGCCCCCTGTAACTGGTCAAACAAATCATCTATGTGGGGTAAAGGGTACTTATTCTTAATGGTCACCTCATTAAGTTTACGATAGTCAACGCATAACCTAAGAGAACCATCCTTTTTCTTTACAAACAGAACTAGAGCTCCCCATGATGACACACTTGGACGGATAAACCCCTTGTCTAACAAGTCTTGAAGTTACTTTTTCAGTTCTGCCAATTCTGCTGGGGCCATTCGGTAGGGTGCCTTAGAGACATGTGCAGTGCCAGGTAACAAGTCAATGGCAAACTCTATTTCCCTTGCAGGTGGTAACCCGGGAAAATCCTCTGGAAACACATCTAGGAATTCTCGAACAACCTCGATGTCTGCTATGGTCAGTGACTGGTCAGCATCAGACTTTGTGACTACGCTTGCCAAGAATGCATCGTAGTCCTTCCTCAGCATTCGCACAGTCTTCATTGCTGAAACTAATAACTTCTTTCCAGCCATATGCTTCAGTAAGGGATGAGAAAACTCTTTCTCTTTAGGGATGCGAAAAATTACTCTCTTCCTTCGACAATCTATCAGAGCGTAATGCTCTTCTAACCAATCCAACCCTAAGATAGCATCAAAGTCTTGCATAGGTAAACAACAAAAACAACCAGGCAGAGTTCTTCCTTCTATAATAACTGACAGTGAGGGTATATGCCTCTTGGTAGATACTGCTCCTGCAGGTGTGTGCACCAACATGGGCACGTCTAGTTCTACTGACTCAATTCTAAATTCTTCATGCAATTGACTAGCAAACCTCTCAGAAATGAAAGTATGTGTGACACCGGTGTCAAACAATACTCTAGCATGAATACCATTGATAGAGATAGTACCTTCTGTGAGGTCCTCCGCCTGCTCAGCATCCTCTCTAGCTAGTGCAAACACCCGAGTTGGCGCTCGGGGTCTCCCTGCGGGTCGTACTACTGCTGGTCTGGCCGCTACTGGAGCTGCTGCTGCTGCTATTGGCCGAGCTACTACAGGTTGCATCATCTTCGGATAATCTCGGATCATGTTGCCCTTCTCTCCACAACGGAGACACCTGCCGGTGGCTATCCAGCACACTTCTCCGCCATGTCGCTTGCCACATTGTTTACATTCTGGTTTGTCATTGCTCCTTGCTAGTGGTGTGGTCTTCCCTCTCACGAATCACAGCGACGGATTCTTCATCACCCTTTTGCCTTTGTCATACCGGTGAAATGGTGTTGATCGCCTCTTTGTTGAAGTCATATTCTCCTCTCGATATAATTCCATGTCACTCTCTTGACGACATGCCGTGCCAAGAGCCGCCTCCATCGTAGTAAGATCCAGTGCAACTAGACGGGTTCGAAGTGATGGTCGAAGTCTCGCCACGAACTTTTTCACCTTCCTTCTTTCATCTGTAACAATGTGTGGTGCATACTTTGATAGTTCTGTGAACTTGGCCTCATACTCGAGCACGGTCATTGACCCTTGAGTTAGGGCCACAAAGTCTTGCTTCATCTTGTCTTGTACATGCTCCGGTATGTACTTTGTCGTGAATAGCCGCCTGAACTCTTCCCAAGAAATATCATGCTCGAGTCTGTCAGGTTGATTCTTCAGAATGGACACCCACCATACGTCCGTTCTCTCCTGTAACTTGTACGCCGCCAAACCTGTCTTGTCCTCATCTGCACACCGGATGACCCGGAAGATCTTCTCTATCTCGCGGAGCCAGTTTTCAGCCATGATTGGCTGACTCTCCCCCTTAAAAGAGGGCGCAGCCATCCGCCGAAATCTCTCCATCATAGTCACCCCTCCAATGTCCTGCTCCCGGGGTGATGCTGCTTGAGTTTGGAGTTAAGCCTGAAGTGCCGCCTGTGTCTGAGCCTAAGTTTGCATGGCTTCAACCAGACCTTGCATGAACGTTCCATAATCCACCAAAGGTGGTGGGGGCGGTGACGGGAGTCCTCTCGACTCCTCCTGAACATCGTCATTGTGAACCGCACGATGACCTCCTCCCGCCATGGTCTAGCAATAAAATAATACGGTTGGGTTTTCGTCAAAACAACCTACTAGTTCAAGACTTTTTAAGATGTGGATTAAGCTGATGACCATTTATGTAAATTCTCAATCTTAGGCTCTGATACCACTCTCTGTAACGCCCCGAATCGTAAACCCGGTCCAGTCGTAAAGACTCACGTCAGATTTCGATCGGAACGTCACAGTGGGACAACCCAAACGGTATAATTACGGTAGAGAATTTTACATAAACATTGAGACATCATTGTAGTGAAAATGAAATTACTCAAATCATCAGCTTACAGTCATAAGACTTCATCCACATAGATCGAAATAAAAGTAATAATCAAATTACATACTCAAGTCATTTATTACATAACCAAATTTCACACATAATTTTTTTCTTAACTACCTAAGATAATGATACGAAGTAAATCCAAGCTGCGGTCAGAACACTGCGAGGTCACTCCTCGCTTTCTTCTACCGCTTCTCCTGAAAATGTTCAACGGGGTGAGTCTATGAATAGACCCAGTAAGAGACTGAGCATAGTCCCCAGTCATAACATGTAAAAACATATCCAAAGTGATTGACGGTATTTCATTTCATAAGTCATTCTTAGACATAATTTCAATTAGATAACATATGAGATTAATACATTTAACCCAATTTCAATTCTTACGATCATAAGTCATGCTATTAATATTTTACAAATAAAACATGTACATTAAAACTTTATTCTATCAATGACAAAGTAAATGAGAATTCATCATTTGCAAACATTAACGAATGATTCCAATACTAGGCGGAGTATAGCCTCACGCATAGTGAAAGGATCCAAACAGACTTAATCTGTCCTTTTCCAAATCACCATTTGATATACCGGAGATTCATTAATAGTAAACCTTCACAGTATAATAACAGTAAAATGCAATGACAGTTCCATAAGTAATAACACTTCAATATCAGTTCATTGAGCAGTAACAGTAGTTTCAGTATTGATTCAGTGAACAGTAATAACAGTTCCAATATCATTTCAGTGAGCAGTAATAGTCGTATTAATAACGACTCAGTGAATAGTAGTAGTAGTTCAGTATCAATTCAATAGGCAGTAATAGTCGTTCAATTTAAGTTCAGTAAGCAATAACAGTAGTTTCACTTTCAGTTCAGTAAACAGTACTAGTGGTATAAATAGCCAGACACAGTGTCCAAACCAACACTAGAAGGATAGTTAGTCAGTACTTGATCACCTTGGTAAATAGTGATGAGTCTTAGTTAATGTGCAGAACCGGGAGAAGTCCTCTCCACCTTAACCAGTGGTACTTGTCACCTATAGGATTTCAATCTCCGTTACCGTCGGGGCCAGTACAATGTGAACCTAGCCATAGGGGCATTTCTATGGCTTGGTTCTAGTCTCCCCCTATGGTGGCAGTATCCATTTGGCAGTAATAACAATACGGTAACTATAAATATGACTTATATGAAATGGACACATGCCACTCAAAAATTCATACTGTGAACACTAATTATAAAATATGCCATTACTGAAAATCTTTTTTTTATTTCTGAATTTCTAAACTTATCCAATTATAAAAGGCATATATATATCAAAAACTTCTAATTATGTTTACAGAGATGAGAATACATTAAAATTTCATAGAATCAATACATTTACAGAAAGGATCAAAAAGAAAAATTATCATAAATTTTCAGACAGTATTTATAATTTTTACAAGACTATTTTTATTTCATTTATACATCAAAAATTTCTAATTCTGTTATCCGAACTCAGAATACATTGTAATTTCCATAACAGAAAATTTCCATCATTTTACAGACAGTAATTATAATTTTTCTACAATTACATATACTCCAACATGCATCATAAATTGACTAACTCTAGCTACCAATTTCAGAAGCCCATTAAATTTTTACTGAACATCAAATTTATATGTAACACTACACAGTAAACTTTTCATAATTTTTCATGCAGGAATTCAAATATTTACAGAGTTATTTAAATTCTCCTATACATGAAAATTAACTAAATATATCCACAATACTTAGAAAATTACACAAACTTTTCAGAATGATGTTCCAGACAGAAGTAGCATATAAGAAAACATTCACTATTTTTCATTCAGTATTTCGAATTTATACATTTTTATATCAGTTTCTAATATTTACAACAATAGCTTCTAAATAGAGAAAATTATTCAGAATGCTTAAAATGACTAACATATATTAACAATTAACTTATAAACATCAAATATCAGTTCTGTAACTTTCTCAAATTTTTCACAGAATATTAACATTTATTCAATTTTTGAATTATTTGTTCAAACCTTGAAAATTATATAAGTCTGGATTCAGTGATCAAAATAAGATTCAAATTTAACCAATAAGTTATAACATGCATGTAAGTCTTCTGATGAAGTTTCACAATTTTATATGTAGTATTCTTATTTATCACATAATTTTATTCTTCTAAGAAAGTATTACAAATTCTGTAATTCTATTTACAGACATCTAAAATTATTTATATTTATAGAACATACTACACTTAATAGAATAACCATACTGTAAAATTTTAAGATTTTTAGGATCGGGATATCTAATTTCTATACAATTATTTATTTTTCTCTCATGTATTAAAAATTCATTCACAAAAATATTGTGATCCAAAAATGATGAAAATTTTCCTACACATGTATCTTACAGTAACATGTATTTCTAAAATTCGTTGTGATTTTATATCACCCCATCAACCTTGTTGTATAATTAAACACATTTAGGATAATATTAAAATATTTATAAATATAATGATAATTTGAATCAGACATGAACATTTTTACAGAGGTCTTAGAACATCAGATCCCATGATTCTGGAAGGTTTCAAGATTTACCATGCACCGATGCTAATTATAGTGTATTAAACACATGATTTACCCTTAATCACATGCCTTAATATTAATAATTTAATACTAATCCGACTAAGATATAATCACATCTAATGAAACAACGATCTCTAGACTTAACTATCTATAGAGATGCTAATTACACATCTTAAACCATTCTAAATATGCTAATTCACGCTAATCAAGAGGACTAAATGCTAAATCCCTTACTTTAATGATGATTAAACACCTCTTTAATAAGCCTTCCACACCCTCCTTCTGTCAGGTAGTCAGCCTCCAAGAGGAGCAAATGAAGCCCTCTATCCATCTATTTATAGGGGTTTTGGCCTAATCAATCTTAACCATTCATTTAATCAAGGGTGGAGATTTAATCATTAATTCAATATTATTTAATTAAAATTTTGACCTTCAAACCTTCACCAACCCACTCAGCCCATTCTTTTCACTATCCCACATTTTTTTATATATATAAGACATGTGGATTTTGACTTAAAGAAAAATGAGCTTTAAACTAAGTAGGTTTAACAAAAATAACAAAAAAAATATTTTTTTTGAAAATACCGCAAGCGGCCAAGGTGGGGGGGCGCCCGCGCCTGCCCCCGCCCCCGCGTTTTAACCTTCTTTTAATTTTTTAATTTTTTCATTTTTTTCGTTTGAACCTTCTTTCTTTTTTTTGCGTTTTTGACCTTTTTTGTTTAACCCCTTTACATATATATATATATACACACATATCTCCTGTTCCTTCTTACCTTTTTAAATCTCTTTTTTTTACCATGACCTAAATAAATTTAATAAGACTAAACATTTAGGCACACACAAAATTTTTTTAACAATCAAATAAAATACTAAATACGAATACGTAGGGCATTACATAAATGGTTGAATACAACGATAGCATACCTTCGATCAACCAACATTGAATTCTCAAATTACGCATAAGCGCTCATGGTTGTATTCAGCATATGTGATCTATTGGAAGCTAACTTCTGCACGCAATTCTGAATAAGGAAATAAACTTCTATATGCTAATTTACCTACACATGTTCGCATATGTATACACGTACATGTATAGGTGCGCATATCCTGTATGCCTATATGTCTTGATTCTCCGGTATATAAAATGGTGATTTGAAGAAGGTCGAATTAAGTCCGGCTAGAAACTATCACTAAGCGTGAGGTGATCTTCGGACATAAGTTCTCTGCCTCGTACCGAGAGTCGATCCACCCAAATAAACATCATCTCGTTGTTTGTTTGATTGCATGCTAAATTCTATTTTATTCAATAAAGGGCTTCCAACTCATGTTCTCTTTCAGATTATTTCACCCCAGGGTTCCTCTATTTTGGCGATTAATCAAGGGTTGTCCTTCTTTCGGAAAGGCGTAATTAACGTCGTAGCCTTTATTGTACGGCGGGTTTCGGGTCCCGACACGATACCCACCTTCGTCTGATCAGTCAGACGGTGCACACAATAAACTCGTAACTCTGTGACTGGCACGCTGCATGCTTAAATAAAACCCCCTAACAAATGAATAAATAAATAACAAATAAAATATTAAAAATATTCCCATCCCCACACCGGCACAGATGGGAACCACCAACGCGCGGAACGTGGAAAGACCAGGTCATTGGACTATAGGGTCTGGGCACCAACCCATTGGCCGCCCACAGCTCTGGGTGGCCACAGTGGTGGCCACCACCCTGATGCATGGGTGGCCAACTCACTGGCCGCCCAGTAGGCCTGGGCGGCCAGAAGGTTGGCCGCCTAGCTCACTAGACAATAGTGTCTGGTTGGCCCAACCAGCGACAGCCTAGCACTGGCCTGGGCGGCCATCACCCTGGCCGCCCAGAAGGGCATGACCCTGGGCGGCTACCAACCTAGTCGCCCAGTGCCCCAGGGCGGCCAGAACCCTGGCCGCCCAACTGGGCTATTCCCAAAACAATGTCCCCTCCGGGGACCACCACCGGAGGCTCATTCCCTAGCTTGACACGCCCACATTGGGCTCAGAAACTCCCGGAACACGTGGTGAAACACTGGTGCGGACACCCGAGCAGTTGATCGGCACGATACGCCGAGTCACCGGTACCGCACACGGAGCACGACACGAGCCACCTCAGCATCCATCTGGCTCGGAGACAGCCTGGAGACTCTGCCTTGAGCCTCTCCATTTATTATATTTAGTTAGACTTTATGTGTGTTTAATTTGTATTTATTTCGTTGCATTCGGTTTGCCATTTTGATTGTAATAGGGGCTTATGTGTAATTCGGACCCCGTGGATCCCACGGGCCCCCCAGGCCCCACCCCATTGGGCCACCTCAGCCTAGGGTCCCACGTGGGGTCAGTCAACATGCCACATGGGGGCATCTAGAAGTTTGAATGCTAAATGGACTCATGGGAGACAATGCACTAGAAAAGTCCACATGGGAGGCCACCTACCCCCACCACCTAGTCCACCCTCTCTCCTTGGTCCAAGGGCCGCCCCCCCCCTTTATTTTTTTTATTGTTTTTTGTGTGTGTGTGTCACATTGCATCCCATCCCTTCATTCCTATCCCCTAGATCCAATGGTTGTGGATGGATGTGAGATGTAAGGTATTTAAACTTGTATTTTCCATTTTACTTGAATTAATGCCATTTGATT
Source organism: Amorphophallus konjac (assembly GCA_022559845.1). Taxonomy (NCBI): domain Eukaryota; kingdom Viridiplantae; phylum Streptophyta; class Magnoliopsida; order Alismatales; family Araceae; genus Amorphophallus; species Amorphophallus konjac. The sequence goes on along the minus strand of CM040122.1, from coordinate 182,442,852 downwards.
CAATCTAATTCAAGAAGAAAGGGCTGGTGCGCCCCCCTCCTCTCTCCTCCCTCTCCCCCTTGGTTGCTGTGAAGGCTTCCATTCTGAGGTGTGAAGCCTCTTGTATCAGTTCCGACGATCGCCGCCGCCGCCACGAGCCGCCACCGCACCGCCATCGCCTTCAACGAATTTCTGCCCGTGCAGTATCACAGTAACTTCCACGAAATTTCCAACTCAGCCTAGAGCTCTGATCGACCTGGGGATTTTACTGGAGGTTCCATATGTGTCAAGGATGTCCCAAAAAAATTGGTTTGTCATTCAGATCCCGTTTCATAATTTTTGATTTTCATTCCCTCTTTCATTCCAATTCTGCCAGCAGTCTGTCCAGATGCATCTCCGCCCTGAGTTTTAGGTCTTAGGTCCACTTTTTGATTTTTTTTGGTTCGCCCAATTTTACTGGGTCTTCCTTCCATCCACCCCTTCATCCACCATTTTTATCAATTTTTGGTTCGTCTATTTCATATTTTATAAAAATCGTTCTCAGTCCCAGCTATAGTTCTGTCCCCCTGTTCCCAGATCCGACCATCAGTCACTCCAAAAATCATATCAAATCGCCACCACCTCCACATCCAATTCCAAAAATTGTCCCTATTTTGTGGTTTGATTCCCTACAACTTTGAAGAAGAGCTCGAAGCCTGATTCCAACGGCCAGCAGGCGGTCAATGGCCATTTACAGGAAATTCATATGCTGATCTGATATTTCGGGAGCTGTGCAACAGAGGGTTGAAAAATAGTTAAAGCCCAGGTCCGCAGAGGTTCAGAAGATTCCACTGGCTCTAGGTTGAAGGATTTTGAATCCTCTTTCCAACGGCGCTGGTTTCATCACATTCCGACGACGGGGCTGATCGCAGCGGCCATTTTCGCCGGAGCGCGCGCTGCTAAAACAGCAACCTCAGCTCGTGGACAGCAACTTCAAAGCTTGGAGATCGGGACCGATCGACCCCCGATCGGTGTTCCCGGCCGACCGCCGTCCGTGGAGGCGCGCCACCAGGGGTCCCCATCATAGTGTGTCCCACCCCCGCAGATCCGGAGGACAGCGCCATCCGTGGGCCCCGCGGGCCCGCAGAACCCGCCGTTTGGAAAGCATGAAAACGCGGAGTTCGACACCGCCGGGCGACATCAAGATGCTGCCCGTCAACCCAATTCGCGTGATTCTCGGGCCCCGCATGTGACCTTTTACCTCCCTACGTGGAGTGGGTCAAATTATTGTATTTCTATAAAATTGTGTTAACCGGGAGTCCGTGACTCGGCCTGGGTCGTCTTCGTCACACCGGGTGCGTGGAGGTAATGGTCCGAACCTCTTGGCGTTCATTTGCTTAGCTAGTATACGGTCTTTTGCCGCTGCCGAGATTGTAGGTACTAGCCCGTGTGTCTATGTCACCGCTGTGAGAGTGAGAGTGACCCGTCCCGCGACTCGATCCGAGTCCGAAAGTTGAGTCGGACTACCCTTGACCTCCGCCGGTTCCTTAACCGCGCACGGTCCGCGCTTTCCCTCGCTTGGGACGACGAGTGAGCTTCACTTCTGTTAGCGACGTTTTGCCACTAGGAGCTCGTAGTGTCGGGCTTAGTGTCTCCCTGGTGTGTGCTGCTGGTCGCGTCTTCATCTAGAGTCCGAGGGTGGCACCTAATAGTGTCGTCTCCCGTGTCCGTCCCGCATCAGTTTGGTATCAGAGCGAGTCGAGTCTAGGGTAGTCATTGCATAAGTCTTGTATGCATCATGGTCTAAGTCGAGTCTAGGATCATCATTATTTTCAAAACAAAAAAAAAGAGTGTTTCAAATTGCATTTCACCCAATAGCTCGGTATATTAAAAGGCGTTGCCCGAACATTAGGTTATGCCTATCGGGAAGGTAGCGTACTTGTGCGAGTGATCTTCGGGTCGCTTATCTCCGTCACGTACCGGATATTGGTTAGGTCTAAGTGCATCCTTTAGTGAGTGTTTGTATTAGTCGGTGTCTTCTAGTTCGTGTGTAGTCCTATAAGAGTCAGTCGGTCTTGTCCAAGTGTCGGCATGTCTAACATGTAGTTCCCCAGTTTCTCATGGAGTCCCAATCACCCGGGCGTTATGACTGTTGGCCCACCCATGGGCTTGGCAACCACCCACTCCACTTCCGTAGGCCCGAAGCCTCGAATTTTTATGGCTCTAATGGCCCGGGCGACTACCTCAAGTGGGAGGCCGCCATGGACACATACTTTGATTGTTATACTATGTCCGAGGCCATGCAATTCTCTTTCGCTAAAGAGCGGCTTCTTCATGAGGCTGCCGAAAAGTGGGATTACATCGAAAGAATGAGAGAGGTTAGGGGGCAATGGCCCATCGAGTCATGGTGGGACATGAAGAGAGAGCTTAGGAAGGTCTACGTGCCCCAACCGGTCACCTCCAACCGGCCCCACCAAATCACTTCCAACCAAGTGAGTCCTAGTCGGAGGCAAAGAGCCCCACACGTAGATGAGCCAAGACCCACTCCTAGGACGGTTGACTACGGGCGAGTCCACCATGATATCCCTATTCCAACCCACTCCGTTGCTGAACTTATGCAAATGATTTTGGACCGGTTGGATGGGGTGGATAGGACATGTACTCATAGTGATGTACTCCAACCCGACCCTAAGGAGGTCATCACCGGTAGTCTTAACCCGGCCCCATCAACGGAGTCCCCAAGCCCTCTCCCCATCATAGTGGATCCTCTTCTCCCACCCACGAGAGCCCCATTGCCTACACCCCCTGTCCGTCAGGAGGATAAGCGTAGGGACCCACTTATCAGGGAGCGTAGTGGGTCGCGACAACAGTGTTATCGTTGCCAGGGGTTCGGCCACTACGCCAGACAATGTCCCACTCGGACATCTCTAGCCATAAGGGACAAAAGGGTTGGAGAAGCCCCACTCCCCGATCTTTATTCTAAGCCACCTCAGCCCGAGCCACCCATGTTTCTAACGGGTATGCTTGTCATAGCCGAGCCGCTTCTTAGCTGGCTCAAGAAGGGCTTGGTCCCACTTCCCTTCCCATCTATGGACCCTATCCTACCTCTGGTGCCAATCAATTCATTTCATACCACTTTCCAGTCTAGTCACTATGTGGATACATTGGATGACCTTCTTAAGGGGTTAGACCGGCAGTGGACATTTACGCACTTGTTGGCTCCAGGTTTCGACCGACCCACAGGTCGTAGTTTCACTCATCCCGCTTTAGGGTCCATCACCTCCGTGTACACCGTGGGTCATGTTACCAAGGAGGTTCTTCTACTCCTCCCTATGTCGGTCGAGTCCGACTTCATTCCCCTTTGCCCAAGGGAGGAATCTTACTTTCTACCTATGACTGTCGTCCCATCTCTCACAATGAATGAAGGTGATCATTTACACCTCCAAGATTTCCAAATGTGGGACAGTGATTTGTGGAAGCCTAGTCCGAGGGGTCATACCTTCTTTGATCCCTTCGACACATTCTCTTGTGGACCCCGTGACCCACCACATTTACTTCACATTTTCGAGAGAGTCCACCATCATACCCCCACCGTCTCATCTCCCTTCATGAATGAAGGAGATCAACAACACCTTCTAGACTTCCACACATGGGATCTTGAGATGAGGGAATCCATATCGAGGGGTCACACATTCTTTGATCCCTTCGATCCCTTTCTTAGTGGGCCCCTTGGTCCACAATCTCCATTCCACTTCTTTAGGGGAGGTCACCATTATACCCCTCCCCCATGGACCGGGCCATCGGCACCCACCGAGTCCGTTCACGGGCGAGAGACACCCGACCCTCCTGTTCCACCCAAACCTCCCAAATCCAAAGGATCGTCTTATGGTTGTACCGACATTCAGTCACACTTAGGGTATGCATGGCACACCTTCAGATGTCCTGGACCACCTTGCATATGATTGGGTCGAACTAACATTAGGTTTGTTGAGGGTTGTGTGTGCATCCGTGTGTTTTTATTTTGCTAAGCATTTTAGGAGTACATAGTGAGTCTGCCGAGTCTAGTGCTAGGCATGTTAGGAGTCTGCATGAGTGAGGCCAGCAATGCACGTTACAAAGAGCTAGCCGATGCCCATCGACACCACCGAGAGTTCCAAGAGGGCGAATATGTCATGATCAGGGTAAGACCTGAATGGTTTCCGTCTGGAACCGTTAAGAAGTTGCAAGCTCGCGGAGCTGGTCCCTTTAGAGTGTTGAAACGCGTTGGATCCAATGCGTATGTTGTGGACCTGCCCGAGGAATATGGTATAAGCTCTACCTTCAATGTATCGGATCTTGTTGCATATAGGGACCCAGCGGTGATCCCTAGTGAGCCTTTTGAGCCATCTCCTTCCCTTGAGAGTGATCCCACACCTGAGTGTCCACTTCCACCTCCAGCCCCTTTTTCACGGCAGCGTGAGCATATAGATCGTATACTGGACGAGCAAGTGACAGTTACCAGGAGTGGATCTTACCCGCGCTACCTAGTGCGTTGGAGAGGACGGCCCGCTACTGAGGACACATGGATCAAACATGGCGAGTTGCAGCAGATTGATCCAGACCTTTTGGAGCGATATAGGAGCGATGCAGACCCTTACTCGACAGGGTCGAGTTTCTCCCACCCGGGGAGAATTGGTGCGGACACCCGAGTAGTTGATCGGCACGATACGCCGAGTCACCGGTACCGTACACGGAGCACGACACGAGCCACCTCAGCGTCCATCTGGCTCGGAGACAGCCTGGAGACTCTGCCTTGAGCCTCCCCATTTATTATATTTAGTTAGACTTTATGTGTGTTTAATTTGTATTTATTTCGTTGCATTCGGTTTGCCATTTTGATTGTAATAGGGGCTTATGTGTAATTCGGACCCCGTGGGCCCCACGGGCCCCCCAGGCCCCACCCCATTGGGCCACCTCAGCCTAGGGTCCCACGTGGGGTCAGTCAACATGCCACATGGGGGCATCTAGAAGTTTGAATGCTAAATAGACACATGGGAGACAATGGACTAGAAAAGTCCACATGGGAGGCCACCTACCCCCACCACCTAGTCCACCCTCTCTCCTTGGTCCAAGGGCCGCCCCCCCCCTTTGTTTTTTTTATTGTTTTTTGTGTGTGTGTGTCACATGCCATCCCAGCCCTTCATTCCTATCCCCTAGATCCAATGGTTGTGGATGGATGTGAGATGTAAGGTATTTAAACTTGTATTTTCCATTTTACTTGAATTAATGCCATTTGATTCAATCTAATTCAAGAAGAAAGGGCTGGTGCGCCCCCCTCCTCTCTCCTCCCTCTCCCCCTTGGTTGCTGTGAAGGCTTCCATTCTGAGGTGTGAAGCCTCTTGTATCAGTTCCGACGATCGCCGCCGCCGCCACGAGCCGCCACCGCACCGCCATCGCCTTCAACGAAGTTCTGCCCGCGCAGTACCACAGCAACTTCCACGAAATGTCCAACTCAGCCTAGAGCTCTGATCGACCTCGGGATTTTACTGGAGGTTTCATAGGTGTCAAGGATGTCCTAACAAAATTGGTTTGTCATTCAGATCCCGTTTCATAATTTTTGATTTTCATTCCCTCTTTCATTCCAATTCTGCCAGCAGTCTGTCCAGATGCATCTCCGCCCTGAGTTTTAGGTCATAGATCCACTTTTTGATTTTTTTTTGGTTCGTCCAATTTTACTGGGTCTTCCTTCCATCCACCCCTTCATCCACCATTTTTATCAATTTTTGGTTCGTCCATTTCATATTTTATAAAAATCGTTCTCAGTCCCAGCTACAGTTCTGTCCCCCTGTTCCCAGATCCGACCATCAGTCACTCCAAAAATCATATCAAATCGCCACCACCTCCAAATCCAATTCCCAAAATTTTCCCAATTTTTTGGTTTGATTCCCTACAACTTTGAAGAGGAGCTCGAAGCCTGATTCCAACGACAAGCAGGCGGTCAATGGCCATTTACAGGAAACTCATATGCTGATCTGATATTTCGGGAGCTATGCAACAGAGGATTGAAAAATAGTTAAAGCCTAGGTCCGCAGAGGTTCAGAAGATTCCACTGGCCCTAGGTTGAAGGATTTTGAATCGTCTTTCCAACGGCGCTGGTTTCATCGCATTCCGACGACGGGGCTGATTGCAGCGGCCGTTTTCGCCGGAGCGCGCGTTGCTAAAATAACAACCTCAGCTCGTGGACAACAACTTCAAAGCTTGGATATCGGGACCGATCAACCCCCGATCGGTGTTCCCGGTCGACCGCCGTCCGTGGAGGCGCGCCACCAGGGGTCCCCATCATAGTGGGTCCCACCCCCGCAGATCCGGAGGACAGCGCCATCCGTGGGCCCCGCGGGCCCGCAGAACCCGCCGTTCAGAAAGCACGAAAACGCGGAGTTCGGCACCGCCGGGCGACATCAAGATGCTACCCGTCAACCCAATTCGCGTGATTCTCGGGCCCCGCATGTGACCTTTTACCTCCCTGCGTGGAGTGGGTCAAATTATTGTATTTCTGTAAAATTGTGTTAACCGGGAGTCCGTGACTCGGCCGGGGTTGTCTTCGCCACGCCGGGTGCGTGGAGGTAATAGTCCGAACCTCTTGGCGTTCATTTGCTTAGCTAGTATACGGTCTTTTGCCGCTGCCGAGAGTGTAGGTACTAGCCCGTGTGTCTATGTCACCGCTGTGAGAGTGAGAGTGACTCGTCCCGCGACTCGATCCGAGTCCGGAAGTTGAGTCGGACTACTTTTGACCTCCGCCGGTTCCTTAACCGCGCACGGTTCGCGCTTTCCCTCGCTTGGGACGACGAGTGAGCTTCACTTCTGTTAGCGACGTTTTGCCACTAGGAGCTCGTAGTGTCGGGCTTAGTGTCTCCCTGGTGTGTGCTGCTGGTCGCGTCTTCATCTAGAGTCCGAGGGTGGCACCTAATAGTGTCGTCTCCCGTGTCCGTCCCGCATCAAACACCCCCAACCGCAATGGCATGCGTGAAACTCGATTTCGGCGAATCGATCCGATCTCACGCCCAAAACATGCATTTTCTCCAAAAAGTGATAAACCTGCTCTCTCACCCAAAACCCGACGGTATGAAGGGAAAATGCAGGAAATGTAGCGAAGGTCCATCCCCCTACGTCTTGCGAAGAAACCACCGAGAAAACACCACGACCGCACGAGTCAAACCCCATTCACACGACAACGCCACGTCGCGCCACCGCCTCTGGGTCCTCACGTCTGTCCCCGCCGCCCATGATCTGCGTCGTCCCCCTGTCTCGCACACCGTCGCTGTCTGTCGGCCGCAGGAGAGGTGGAGGGAGAGAGGGAGAGAAAGCGTGAGGGTGAGAGAGAGAGTGAGAACGTGAGAGTGAGGGAGAGAATTTTGAGGGGGGGTTTATTAGGTTTTAATTTTTATTTTTGTTATTTCTTTTTTTTGAAAACTCACATTAATCCTAAAAATTCTTGAAAAATATAATCTGACACAGAAAATTCTGAGAAAAAGTAAGGCCGCTCAGCACGCAGCCATGGACCCGAAAAGATCCACAAAAACACCATCAGAGGGTCCAAAAATCTAAAATTAAAGTCCAAAACTCACTCAGACACGATCGACGACCCGCGAAAAAAGATCCGAAAAACCTGGGTCGTTACAGACCTCCCCCCTTAAAAGAATTTCATCCTCAAAATTTAGGATAATGCACAGAACTCAAGGGGGAGAACTCACCCAACAGCAATACCTCTAGACAGCAACACAACTGCCTTACACCACACGACTCCTCTGAGGGACAACGCCAGACCAATACAACCTATAAGGTCCTCTCGAATTCTTGCGCCTATTCAAACCAATACTCAGACCGCCCGAGGCCCACACAGACAGACGGGTCTGGCATCACCTCAACTTCTCAAAGCTTCGTGGTACGCTCCACATAGGGAGGGAAACACCTAATTCCAGCCACGACTCCACCTAATACTGGCGAAGACATCATCCAACAGTCCACTCAGGACATCGGCTTCCTCAATTACCGAATGCCGAGTACCCCTCACAGGGGGTACAGTCACATCTTGACCACGAGCACAACTCTGACAGCCATTATTGCTGACCGCGACATATCTGATAGCTCCACACAGTCAGCAACTGCTATCTCAAGAGTCGAAACTCACATAGCTAACACCACTGATCACAACGCTCTTGGTGGCTCTACACAATCAACGGCTCTCACCTTGGAAGCCGAACACAACCAATGCTCACCGATTATCACCAATTCTAGCACCAATTCCTCACCGGTCTCCACCAATACTCATGAAACACTCACCATCGACCATCCAAGGTCTTACCAACCGCTAACCACACCATACCAGGACCAACCCAAGGAACAACACACCGGTTCAAGATGCCAACCACTGGCCATCGGTACCACACCGATCGAGAAATCCTTAAATCACTCTTCCCTTCTGGTTCTTCGCAGAACCGCCAATCAAAGCTCCGAATGTGCGCCAACATCCATCGGCCCGCACGTATACCACCTCCACACCTGGGCCACACATCGACTGGGCACTATTCCAATCCTCTCTGGCTATACAACCAATTTAGCTTCTCAGGAGGGAAGAAGAACTACAAGGTCGCCCGCGCGAACCTTGAACTCCACAACCTTGCTAGTCCTGTGACGCGGGACGACCTTATGGGTCTAGTTAAGGGTCGCGGGTAGACCTTGCAAGGATAGAACACCACACGCTCTGTTCTCTGGCGAGGTATGGCTCGTCGGGAAGCGACTTGCAAGAATCTCTACCTGCTGCCTACGACCAGCATAGGTTGAGCGCCCCTTCCACCCCTCCAGCTGTTGATAGTTCGTTTGTGATGTGATGAATGATGTGAATGTGAAGGTGTATGAGAAATATGTGAAAGTGTGTGAGCAAGTAATGACCTAACTCCAACAATCACAAGATCAAGAGCATGGGCATGTCATCAATGCTTATGAAGAGGAAAAATAAAAACACACGCCGGGGCGTGGAGCAAAGGAATAAAATAAAAACACACACCATAGGTGTGGAGCAAGTGAAATAAAAAGAAAGCAAGCAAAGATGATAACAAAGATGCACAATACCCAAATAAAGATGTGTGATCGCCACCAAAGTAATTAAAGAAGTAAAACCACAATAATACCTTGGAAAGAGTCGGTTGAAGTCACCCGCCCGCGGGAGAGAGAAAACCAGGCGCACAGTCAAAAAATGGTCTAGCATATGACCGCGATCCAGTAGAAAATGATCTTCCAGATGACCGCTAGAGCACCCAGAACAGCAGTTTGGAACTTAATCTCCACCCCTCCTAGTCGGCCAGAAAGGTTGGGCCTCGTGCAATGAGTCCTGTAAACCTGCGAGGAAGTGTAGACAACAAGAAAAACAACCCAATTAGCCCTTGGCAAGTGTAGTAACTATAACTCAACTAAGCTAATATGCATAAAAGAAGGGTGAATACCTGGGAGGTTTGGGTTTTTTAACCACTATAGGGCTTGAAAAAGATGGGAGGATGTTTTGAAAAGATGATTGAATGTAGAGAACATGGAGAAAAGAAGAGGGGAGATGCTATGGATGCAAGGGAATAATAGATAAAACCAAAGACCAAAGAACACAAACTAGACCAAAAAACTTTGTACTCCCTGAACTAGAAGCTTGGTGTACGTGGAAGCAGCTTCTCCTTGGTTAGAAATGGCTCCAGAATGCAGCAGCACTTCGACGCAATCTCCAAAAATCTCCTCCTCAAGCCATGAACTCAAGGGTCCTATTTATAGGCCCTCAAACCCTAGGTTCGAGTTGGAGGGATAATGACTCGAAATAGACCTTAAACTAGATAATCCTTGAAGATAATACTCCCAAGAGTCCATAGAAACAAACAGAAGGTTCTGGGAGTCTCTGGTGAGAGAGAAATCAAAGGATGAAGGACTCTAGTTCGTCCACGACTGTGGAGAGGAAGAACAGGCAGAGCAGGACTCTGTATTCCACTAGCGGTCTTGCGATAGACCGCTAACCCCAAGAAATAGGTCTTGTGATATACCACTAGAAACATGCGTCCAGAAGAAGATAAGATTAAAGAGACCTAGCAGGACTCTCTGCCCATTAGCGGTCTAGAGATGGACCGCCAACGCCCACCTTGCGGTCGTACAATAGACCGCTAGGGGAGAAGACGTGGCAAAAGAGATAGAGGCTTATAAATCCACAACTTAATCCACAAAATAATCCTCATTAGCCCTTATCTAGGCCCAATAAGGTGAAGTGACGAGAAATCAATGGAGCTAAGTCCAACCAATGAGAATGACCCATAAAATTAAGCAAAAAAAAAAGACCAAAAATGGCCCAATAAGCGTTGAATAACTCGGGACATCATAAAAATAAATAAGGAGATGACCCAACTCATTGGTCATAAAACGGGTGTCAACAGATGTCTCTCCTTAACGTCCTCTTTGCAGGGGAGCGAGCGGAGGTGAAGCGAAAACGACATGGAACAGAGAGGTGAAGTGGAAATAAAGTGGAGTGGACTGAAAAGCGGGCGTTAAGGTAAACCGACACCCTTCCTCAACTAGCAAGCGATAGTAATCTTCTGGAAAACTTCGAATCAATCATAAGGAACAGTAAAACCGAATGACGCAAGCCTGGAGGAACTATCAACTAAAGGAAAGGAAAACACAACCAACCTCCTCGCTGGAACGCACAGTTGATAGGCGGTCAGAGCGAACGGAAAAGAGAAGAGACGAATAACTAAACTCCAGACAGGAATCCTCAGCTAACCAAACCGAGCAAAAAGATCGAAGGAAACCTTCCAACTCAGAGTGGAATAACTCTCCTTACTCAAGACCATGGACACATAATTATCCACCATTACTGAGACACTATTGAGTAGTGGACAGCCGATCTAGAGGGAAGGGTTGAATAGATCTGCCCCTCTTTTCACAATGCAACCCTCTATATAGCTAGATAAAATAAATTACAGCGGAGTGTAACTAGCTTATCGAAGAACACTATGATTCACTTGGCAAGATGAGCAACTAATATATCGATTTGAACCTAAGCATGCATCTAGAACGAAGCAATCACATAAACAAACCATAACACAAAGAATTTTAAGGTGGTTCGGACTGAATCCCCAGTCCTACGTCCACCCCTTACCAAATCCGGTGAGGCTTCACTAGTGCAGAACACCAAACCGTAAATCGGAGAACCACCGATTGCCTTCCTACTAACCACCGGTAGGGACGTCAACACTGCAGATCGGACAACTTCCGATTGCCTTCCTACTAACCACAGGTAGGGACGATCTTCAGTTTCAATTGTTTGTATAAAATGAAAAAGAACAAATATGAAAGCACTCAAACATCAAACAAGATATAGAATATGCTCAAGAAGAAAACTCTTGTCTGAGATTGCTGGAGCTTGAGTCGGATGCTTCAATGGTATCTTCTTCCTTGTGAAGATATCTTACTTGGATCACTTTGAGTTGATGAAGAAGATGAAGGATGCAGATTTGATCTCCTTTGAGAATGAGCTTCTTTGGATCACCTTGAGATGATGAAGAAGATGAAGGATGCAGCTTTATCTTCTCTTGACTTGGGCTTGATCTCCTCTTGAAGTAGCTTGAATCACTTGAGGATTTGATGATGAACTTCTTCCCGGAGTACTGTTCACTGCTACAGTACTCGAACTCCTCTCCCTTGAACACACCCTTGTAGCCTCCCTTGATCTCCCTTGTAAGCCTTCTTAGTTCCTTAGGGTTTCTAACTCTCTTGTGTGTATTTTATAGACTTTGAATGGTCCATAGACATCCCCCAGACCAGATCCACAAATCATGGTGTAATTGGGGTCATTGGGATTAAACTAATGGGTAGAAAGACCTCTTCTCGAGCTTGGAATAAAAGTCAACAAAAGGGGGCCTCGGGGATGGCGGTCGACTGGAAGTCATGGGGCGGTCGATCGGAACCTACTGCAGATAGAACCTTTTGGTTCTGGCAAAACCGGTCGACCGGCCCTATAGTGGCGGTCGATCGAAACCTGTAAAAATTGGAGTTTTTCATTTCTGGAAGAACTGGTCGACCGGCCACTACCCACTGGTCGACCGAAACCTGTAAATTCTGAAGTTCTTCGTCCCTGGAAAATCTGGTCGACCGGCCAAGGTGTGTTGGTCGGCCGGAAAGACCTATACCTGTAAAAATGAAGTGTTAGCCCAAAGAAACATGTCCATAAGTCAAGGGCTTCATGTCCATATCAAATCCATGCATTTTGGGAGTGGATTCACTTGGTTTATGCATTTGAAACATCTAAACCATATGAGCATTTCTAAATTTTGTTCCGGGGGCTCCGCCCCCGGAATCCCCCGCAAGGGGCACTGCCCCCTTGACCCCCGCGACCTGACCGGGCAGGTTGATCCCCGAGACCTGACTGCGTAGGTCGATCCGCGGGCGAGGGCACAATCATTGAGCTTTCACTTTTGCCATCTCCACTCCATTCCTTGGCATATCTGTCATGAAAGAACATCAAGTAATTTAGTCATATAAGAGTGGTAAAACATCAATGACTTATAGTGTTTAGCCATTATCAAAACCAAGAATATCAAATAACTTAAATGACCACAAGATGATGTCGAATGACCCAAGTGACCACAAGATGACTCAAATGACCACAGGGGTAAAATATTCTCCCCCTTTTTTATGATGGCAACACTGTGAGTCATTATGTGACAGTAATATCCAAGATAGCAAAGTTTATGACATATGCGACATGTGCAGCTCAAGATCCATGATAGTGAAAGCATGTGAATGCGGATATGTATGCATGGATGATCAAAGCATGTGGATGCTATGCACAAACCCCCATCACATATGCAGACTCAAAGCTCACAAGGTTCTCTCCCCCGTGGACGCTTCCCCGTCCACAATTCACTCTCCCCCTGCAAATCACTCTCCCCCTTTGACAACTCACAAAGGCCGCACTTAGTACGGACAATAGTAGCTCATAAGGGACTCACAACAAGGCATTTTCTCCCCCTTTGACAACAACAAAAAGGAGGGAGAAGGCAGAGAAGGCTACAAAAGTCGGAGAGACCAGAGCTGAATGGAAGTGAAGAGCAAGTCATTATATGTAAACCTGAACCAAACCATGAGCAACATATATGGTTCAAAGCTAATGAAATCCGAAATCATCAACAGAGTTCGAAAAGCATCTACATCCATGTTTTAATAGAAATGAACCAAAAGTGCATATCATGGCAGTGTTTAACCGTCCCTTGTCTTATACATCCATATTCAATAACTACAAAGGGAATAACACAAAAACTAGTATTGAGGCTAAACAAGCATGAGTAAAGCATGGAATGTTATGAGTGCAGTAAATTTGATTTTTAATATTTTTTGAATTTGAAGGCACATGACTCATATTTTATGAGCAATCAAGTCTAGTACATGCCTCCTATCCGTAAGAATACATGTTGTTTAGACGCCAGTATCCCTAGGTATTTGGTAAGACTGACTATTATGCTTCAGAGTGAACAGAGATAGCAAAGTCATGTCATGACATATCCGATCTCTTTTCTTTGATGAGAAGATATATTTCTCAGCCAGTATGCCAGTGCTCTACCTAGAGTCCAATATAATTAAGACAGAGATAACAGGGGCACATCATGAGATATCATTTGTCACTTGATTTGATGACGTGACATATTTCTCCGTGCAACAATATCATTGCTCTGTCAAATTGATTTCCAAGCATTCCAGCTCATCAAGATGTTTAGAAACAATACTAAGCGCTAGAGTATCACCAAGATTGTCATGACATTTGGATTTTCAGATTTCAGGAGAGTCATTCAAGGCACAACATGCAATCTCTAGTTAAGGTCTATTAAAATCACAGAACATAGATGATTTCAAAAGATATATCAGAACTTCAAGAAAATCATTAAATCTGAACCATTTTCATTTGATGGACAATCATCAGTGCATATAATAGAAAGCTCTTACACCATAGTTCCGTCGGTCTCATGATCTCATTTTCAAACTGGAAGCCATGAAGTTCAGATTGCAAGAGATTAAGAATAGCAGCAGTACTCCCCCTAAGGATATGTAGTGAATGCACTCAAGGAGTTATGTTGGCAATCAAGTGGAATGACGAATGTCAAGGAGAGGTTGACTAGAACCATGCAGGGGTTGACCTGATCAAACATGAATTTGACAGACATGAAATGCATGACCCAGCACATGGTTGTAGACTTATTAAATGCAACAGAATGAAGATGAAACAAATACATGAATGCTGCAAATAGACAACTCCCCCTTACTATATGGCCTATATGCGACAGTGACGCATGGTACTTGGCGGAGGTGAAATCTCACGCATATTGAGTACTTCTAGGCAAGCATAACCTGCCCTTCCATACATCAACATTTGATATACCATGGCCATGCAAGAATGATACTACACCAACCATGCAATGCATCGTGAACATGAATTGAATCTTTATTATGCATCATGACTACATGCAATGCTACACCATATGCAAAATGACATATATATATATATATATAAACAATGCATGGACACCGATCTGCAAAAACACACAACCAAGTTGAATAAGATCATCATATCAAGTTTTATTAGCCTGAGGTCGACAAAGACCAAGCTCCCTTATGAGTGTTAAAAACCTGTCATTACACAAGGGCTTGGTGAAGATATCAGCAATTTGATTTAGAGTATCAACAAATTATGTTTAAAATTTTTCTTAACGACCTCATCGCTAATGAAGTGATGCCTAATCTCAATATGCTTAGTCCTAGAGTGCTGGACTAGATTTTTGGCAAGGTTGATAGCACTAGTGTTATCACACAGAATAGGGACACAACCAAGATCCACTAAGTAGTCTTAGAGTTGGTGTTTAATCCACAACACTTGGGTGCCACAGCTCCCCGCAGCAACATATTCTACCTCTGCGGTTGAGAGGGCAACCAAGTGTTGTTTCTTGGAGGCCCAAGACACTAAACACCCGCCCAGAAACTGGCAATAGCCACTAGTACTTTGGCGATCCAGCTTGCATCCAGCATAGTCCGCATCAAAATAAGATATAAGAGATAAATCACATGATGATGGATATCACAATCCCAAATCTTGAGTGCCAGTAAGATATCTAAGGATACGTTTGACGGCAGTCAAGTGAGATTCTCTAGGACTAGTTTGAAATCTAGCACAAAGGCATACACTAAACTGGATATCTGGCCGGGATGCAGTCAAGTAAAGCAAAGAGCCGATCATATCTCTATAGATCTTTGTATCCACTAATTTACCATTTTCATCCGAATCCAGTGATGTTGTGGTGCTCATAGGAGTTGTAATTATTTTACTGTTTGTCATGTCAAATCTTTTCAGCAGCTCCTTGATGTATTTGGTGTAGTACCCCAGAATTTTATATAAATAATTTTCTAGAATTTATAAATGCTTAAATATATTAATAAAAGAATTCTGAGACTAATAAGTCATCATAGGCCCAATTAGGTTGAATAATTAACCAAGCCTATTTACACATCATCTAAAAGGTTTAAGGCCCAAAACCATTAAGTTTGGCCCATATTCTAGAAGGTTACTTAGCTTATTTAAGGATAAAAATGAATTATATAAATAATAATATGGAAAAATGAATAAAAGAGTTTTATTTATTTGAAACTCTATATACGTTGAATGTAACGGTCTATCGTGCGACCGTCACATGCTTGTAACGCATGGGTCTACGACCGTTACACTCTGTGAATTCCGTAAGCTGAAGAGTTTGATTCATGTTGAACACTGGGAACAATAAATGTAACGGTCTATCGTGAGACCGTTACATGCCTCTAACGCACCTGCATTAGACCGTTACATCCTGTTAGTTCCGTGAAGGAAAGAACAAGTACAAAGATCAAAACTTTGGACTCTTATCCGCTAGAGATCAACGTAGGAAGAGTTATAACATTACTAAGGACTCTTAGAGATCAGGTTTTAGTAAATTAAGGACTCTAGAATCGATCTAATCTTTAAACCCTAGCCAAAACCCTATAAATAGGACCTAGTTCTGAACTGTGCGACCCTTACTTTTGGCTCGCAAGGAATCAAGGTAAGGAGGTGTAATCTTTGGTAAGTTCTTTAGAAGTATTTGTTTACAATACTTTAGACTAACTCCTCTCCAAATTTCATGTCTTTAGGTCAAGAGGTCGTGGAGTTAGAGCCCAAGGAAGTTGCTGAAAAATCACAGGAAGAAGGGAACTAGGGTTCGGTGTTCAGACCATAATTGGAAGTTTGAAGCCTAGACAAGAGGTAGGTTATCTCATGAACGGTAAAAAGAACTTGATAGGACTATAAGTCCTCTGGTTTGATTGAATTTCATACATAGTAGAGCATCAATTTCATGTTTTACTAAGTTCTATGCATTACATGCATCTCTTAGCCTAATTGGAAATTTAAAAAGATGTATCTTGTCTATTTCACGGATACCCACGCATATAGATAGCCTATACTTCGTTATCATGCCTAGAATAGACATGGTATTTGATTTACAGACATGATGTGAGTTATACCTTAGGTTTTATATCGCTTTCTATTAGCAGACCCTCTGACGCATCAGCGTAGGACCGTCACACTCATGTAACGGCCTTACGATAGACCGTCACACACTCTGTTATATTTAGATTTCACCGTTATCTCTAACGCACTCGGACAGACGCGTTACATACTGTAACGGCTGTTCGACAGACCGTCACCTTCACTGTGACGCACCACTGATAGACCGTCAGAAGCCCTGTGTTCTGTCAACCCTAGACAGAATAAGATTCGTCAATCTTACTTATTATTAAGCCTAGTTGATTAGAGTTTTCACCTGATTATGTGAATTTAAGGTTATTTTAATTATTCATAATAGGGGTTGCATGATTTCATGAACTTAATGGTATTTTAAGTTATGTTAGTTTCATAAGCCAAAAATTCTATAGTCTTCTATTCTAAATCATGATTCTTTTAACTATTGTATTGTCAGAGTTTTCATCATGATTTTCACGTTGATACTTGTATCTCTCTATCAATAGAGTCATTTCTATAAGTACATGGCACATACTCCGTATGTTGACCATTAGTTCACACTTTGCACTATAGGAACACAATCTTGGACATGAGGACCTCTCTATTGGATATTCCTTCCAATGGACCAGGAAATCTTGTTTCAAGGCCTCCGTAATTCTCCGCGAGCCTGGGATTCCCACTAGAACGCCGAGTTGGTTGTACCATTAAAGCCCATTAACTAGAATACACTATCATTGTTTTCTGGATCTAGTAATGTAACGGCCTTACATTGGACCGTCAGGCTCACGTAACGGCCCATTGCATGACCGTCACATTTCTCTGAGTCTATTTTTATCTTTCTGGACTTGGATCTCTGTAACGGCCCACTACTGGCACGTCACATTATGTAACGGCCCAGCAGATGACCGTCACATAGCTTATATATGCTAACCCAAGGTTTGACCAAAGGGTTGATTTTCTAAGGTTCTAGATGGACTAATGATAATCTAGAACTTATCATATTGATCAAGGAACTTAATAGAATGAATGAAAAATAAAGAATGTACTGTTATGCTGCCGATTTATTTCCATAAGCATAGCATAGTCTAAGTCATTCTTGATCTCATATATTCAAATTGAAGCGTTCATTCATTGATTTTCATTATTTGGAATTGTTATATTCTTGGCCATACTTTACTGTTACATGCGTGGAAGTAGCTTAATTTATACCTGAAGATGCGATCGGGCACTGATTGTGTTCAAGGGCTCTATGCTAGTCCCCTCGGCTGATTGCCGGAAACATACTATTTTATAAACCATGGGGTATGATGCTACTGGCGTCGCATTACGCTGGGAGTACTATTTCTATAAATAAGTGAAGATCTACGACACGACATGACATTCTTGCTTGATATTCCACAGAAATTCACGAAGCACCTGCTCATAAGCATAAGATGCTAAAGTGATGAATATGTGGCTTGCTAGTACATTCTCGATATATTCTTGTTCATGAAAGGCCAATATCATGTTCTTGTTATATTCTTGTTAGTTCGTTCTTGTTCTCATTCCATTTTATATGATTGTCTTGTTACTTTGATTTAATCGCGTGATCATCGCATTGCATGATTTTACCTTATTTCTTTAGAGCAAAAATATTAATCACTTTAATAGTGACTTCATGTTGATGCGAAGATACCTACTAGGCAAGTGTGTTCATTACCTATTTCGAATCTTTTTCAGGAAATGAAAGTGAGTCGGGTTCGGATTTGGATTATTCAAGTAGCGGATCCGAGAGTGATTAAAGATGAGCGAAGACTTAGGAAGTCTATAATGTCTAGATTGAGTCAATGTAATTTTCCTATTTCTTGAGTCTAGTAGAATGAAAGATGATGGAAAGTGGTTGTATTTCGAATATTGATCATTTATGAAATAAAGTTGGAGTTTGATTAAATTTTGTGCAATTGCATTTATGTGTGTGATTGTATTGCGCTCTGGTCATTCTTGCTTGCAAGAGGCTTACCATGCCGGCTGTTCGCGCTCCCCGAGCGAGTCTTCCTCTGTAATAAAGGCTCGGGGCGTGACAGTTAAGTTGGTATCAGAGCCTAAGTCTCAGGACTTAGGGAAAGGAATCATGTCATAGGATAAGTCCAAGGTTTAAGGACCCCTACCTATGAACTAAGGAAGAAATTCCATACCCATGTAAGGATTGGTTAGAGCCCGGGATAAAAGGATTAATTAGCTTGAAGGTTGATTTTCATGAGAAATAACAAGTTGTTATTTTTCTCTCTCATGTACCCTATTTTACAAATGGCTCATCGCGTAGATTGGGACGGTATGCAACAAACAGTTGCCGGCCTCACTCAGGCATTGCAAACTATAGCACAAGGTGGTGCAGGGGCAAGGGCTGGTGACCTACATCGCAACTTCCGGAGTCTAAATCCTCCGTGATTCTATGGATCTTCAAATCCCGATGAGGCAGAAAATTGGATCGATGAGATGAATAGGATATTTGACGTTATTCAATGCACTGATCAGGAGAAGGTGCGTCTAGCAACATTTCAACTAAATAAAGATGCCCGTACATGGTGAAAGTCGGTTCCGGCACCTCCGGCCGATGCACCTCATACATGGGATGGTTTTCTTACTTTATTCCATACCAAGTATTTTTCCGAACATGTAAAGGAAAGGAAGGCCATGGAGTTTGCCTCCCTTCATCAAGGGATGATGTCGGTGGTAGAATATGAGCTGCAGTTTTCAAGACTAGCACCATATGCACCACACCTTATTAGCACGGAATTATTAAAAGTAAATCGATTTATGGACGGGTTACGACCCGGTTTCATTCAGCAACTTGGGACACAGAATATCCGCACTTATGCGGAGATGGTTCAGAGGGCATATCTATGCAAGAGGACCTTAGAGAAGGTCGAAAAGTTGAAAGGAAAAGGAGAAGAATCTAGCCGACGATCTGATCAGCATTATAAGAAGGAGAAGTTTAGCATCACGGAACCATACAAAAGCCGTGACAGCAAGAAAAGATCATGGAGCGGGAATGGTGGAAGTTCCCAGAAGAATAATAAAAAGGTTAAGGAAGAGAAGGAGCAAGTTGCCTCAGCATGCACTTTTTACGAGAAATTCGGCCACTCGGCTGAAGAATGCTGGAAGTGCCTCGGTGCTTGTTTACGTTGTGAAAGTAGGGAGCATCGTGTGCCAGATTGCCCCCTTATGAAAGATCAATCAGCTAATGGAGGACATAGGAGGCAGGCTCGCCTCAATGCCGTTCTAGACGAAGAGGAAGCGCCCAGGGATGATGGGCTTATGGAAGGTACTCTTCAAATTTGTTCTCATCCTGCATTTGTGCTATTTGATACTGGTGTCTCTCATTCTTTTATTTCCACTACCTTTGCAAAAACATTGTCAATTGCATCAGTCCCCTTACCTTCAGATCTTGCTATTACTACACCTTTAGGATCTAGAGCCAAGCTCACCGAGTATTATCCTAATAGCGAAGTGATAGTAGAAGGTTACAATCTCCCCGCAAACCTCGTGTGCCTTGACATGAAAAGTTATGATGCCATTTTAGGGGTTGATTGGCTTGTAGACCATGATGCTTATATCAATTGCTGAAATAGGATTATATCTTTTCGAAAGCTCGGTCTTCCAAGATTTTCTTTTCTTGGCATCAAATACAAGAAACATCCTACCATTATATCTTCTCTTCACGCTTGCAAGCTTATCTCGCAAGGATGTGAAGCTTTTCTTGCTTCAGTCATTATCACCGAATCTAAGGAAATTGTCCTAGAAAACATTCCTATTGCAAATGAGTTCCCAGACGTGTTCCCATCTGAACTACCTAGTTTACCGCCCGAGAGGGAAGTAAACTTTACCATTGAACTCATTCCAGGAGCAGCACCTGTTTCTATAGCCCCTTACAGGATGTCCCCCATCGAACTAAAGGAACTAAAAAGGCAGTTGCAGGAACTACTAGACAAGGGTTTCATCAGACCTAGCACATCCCCTTGGGGTGCGTCGGTTTTATTTGTCAAGAAGAAGGATGGTTCTCTCAGGCTATGCATCGATTACCGGCGACTAAATCAGCTGACAATTAAAAATAAGTATCCATTGCCGCGTATTGATGAGCTCTTCGATCAGCTTTTGGGAGTAAAATATTTTTCTAAGATTGACCTCAGATCAGGTTATCATCAGCTTAGAATCAAAGAGGAAGATATTTATAAATCGGCTTTTCGAAGTCGTTATGGCCACTATGAATTTGTGGTAATGCCATTTGGGTTAACTAATGCCCCAACAGCATTTATGCAACTTATGAACAGTGTCTTCCAGCCATACCTGGATCGATTCATTGTCGTCTTCATCGATGATATCCTGATATACTCCAAGATAAAAGAAGAACATGAAGAACATTTGAAAATAGCTTTGGAAACACTTAGAGAACACAAGCTTTATGCCAAACTCAATAAGTGTGAATTCTGGCTCGAGGAAGTCTCATTCCTAGGCCACATTATTTCAAAAGAAGGTATTGCTGTGGATCCTTCTAAGGTAGAAGCTGTCAAGAATTGGAGTCGGCCTACGACTGTGTCTAAAGTAAGGAGCTTTCTGGGTCTAGCTGGTTATTATAGAAGATTCATTAAGGACTTCTCAAAGATAGCAGTTCCTTTAACTAGACTCACCAGAAAAGAAAATCCTTTTGTCTGGTCATAGGAATGTGAGAAGAATTTCCAAACTCTTAAGAATCATCTTACAATAGCCCCTGTTTGTCACTACCAATGGAGGGTGGTGGATTTGAGGTATATACGGATGCATCTGGAATTGGCTTAGGATGTGTCCTTATGCAAAATGGAAAGGTGATTTGCTATTCTTTAAGACAATTGAAACGTCACGAAGAAAATTATCCTGTACATGATTTAGAATTGGCAGCGGTTATTTTTGCCTTGAAAATTTGGCGTCATTATCTTTATGGAGAAAAGTTTACGATCTACTCAGACCACAAGAGCTTGAAATATTTATTCTCTCAAAAAGAGCTTAACATGAGGTAAAGGAGGTGGTTAGAACATCTCAAGGACTTTGATTTTGCTATTCAATATCATCCTGGCAAGGCAAATGCTGTAGCAGATGCACTCAGCAGAAAACCAATGGGTATGTTATCAAGTCTCATGATTAGTGTAACTAACCTTATTCCTCAATTTGCTCAGTTGAATTTAGATGTTGACATTAAGGAAAAAGATTGCTTCATAGCTAATACTCGAGCTCAACCTACATTAATAGAGGATTTGGCCAAGTTACAAGAGGATGATCCAGTTTTATTGGAAATTAAGGCCAATATTGAACAAAGGCCAGATTTTTCTACTTCTGATGATGGAAGATTGCTATTCAAGGGCCGAATGTGTATACCGGATCATGAGGATACAAAGAAATTGATCCTAGAAGAAGCACATAAATCAAAGTACACCATTCATCCAGGAGGTACAAAAATGTATCAGGATCTCAAAAGAAACTTTTGGTGGCCCAATATGAAGAGGGAAATAGCTGACTTCGTGTCTCGTTGTCTAACCTGCCAACAAGTTAAAGCTGAACATTTTAGACCTGCAGGTAAATTACATCCCTTAAATATTCCCGAATGGAAATGGAAGAGCATAGGGATGGACTTCATTATGGGTTTACCTAAGACAAGAGGTGGACATGATGGCATATGGGTAATCATAGATCAATTGACTAAATCTGCACACTTCATACCAATAAAGAGTCGATGGTCTGTGGATATTCTAGCAGCATTGTACATAAAGGAAATTATCAAATTACATGGTGTCCCCGTCACTATTGTATCAGATACAGATCCCCGATTCACATCACAGTTCTGGAAAGGTCTACAACATTCACTAGGGACCAGATTAAATTTTAGCACAGCCTTTCATCCGCAAACTGATGGTCAGACAGAAAGAACAAATCAGGTGGTAGAAGACATGCTCAGGGCTTGTGTCATTGATTTTGGAGGAAGTTGGCATGATCACTTGCTTCTGGAGGAATTTGCATATAATAACAGCTATCAAGCAAGCATACAAATGACACCTTTTGAAGCTCTATATGGGAAAAGTTGTCGATCTCCAATATGTTGGAATGAAATAGGGGAAAAGTAATTGTTAGGCCCCGACCTTATCAGGGATTCTACGGAGAAAATTAAGCTCATTCAAGAGAGAATGAAAATGGCACAAGATAGGTAAAAGTCTTATGCCGACAATCGAAGACATGACTTGGAGTTTCAGGTAGGAGATCATGTATATTTAAAAGTTTCTCCAGGTCGTGGTATTCGAAGATTTGGCATTAAAGGAAAGCTAATTCCAAGGTTCATTGGCCCAATTGAAATTCTTGAAAGGGTCGGTGAAGTGGCTTATAGATTGGCTTTACCTCCACAATTAGCAGGAGTTCATGACGTATTTCACGTCTCCATGCTGAAGAAATATGTATACGATCCTGACCATATTATCACTTATGACAATCTGGAGATTCAGAAGGATATGACATATGAGCAAGCGCCAATAAAGATTCTGGATCGGGAAGTGCGTCAACTAAGAAATAAGGTTTGCCCTATGGTCAAAATTCAATAGAAGAAAACATGGCCATACGAAGCAACATGGGAAACCGAAGCAGCCATGAGAAAAAGATTTCCTGAATTATTTAACTGTAAGTACACTCTCCACAATCCATGTCTTGAATTTAGGGACCAAATTCTTCTAAGTGGGGGAGGGTGTAGTGTCCCAGAATTTTATATAAATAATTTTCTAGAATTTATAAAGGCCTAAATATATTAATAAAAGAATTCTGAGACTAATAAGTCATCATAGGCCCAATTAGGTTGAATAATTAACCAAGCCTATTTACACATCATCTAAAAGGGTTTAAGGCCCAAAACCATTAAGTTTGGCCCATATTCTAGAAGGTTACTTAGCTTATTTAAGGATAAAAATGAATTATATAAATAATAATATGGAAAAATGAATAAAAGAGTTTTATTTATTTGAAACTCTATATACGTTGAATGTAACGGTCTATCGTGCGACCGTCACATGCTTGTAACGCATGGGTCTACGACCGTTACACTCTGTGAATTCCGTAAGCTGAAGAGTTTAATTCATGTTGAACTCTGAGAACAATAAATGTAACGGTCTATCGTGAGACCGTTACATGCCTCTAACGCACCTGCATTAGACCGTTACATCCTGTTAGTTCCGTGAAGGAAAGAATAAGTACAAAGATCAAAACTTTGGACTCTTATCCACTAGAGATCAACGTAGGAAGAGTTATAACATTACTAAGGACTCTTAGAGATCAGGTTTTAGTAAATTAAGGACTCTAGAATCGATCTAATCTTCAAACCCTAGCCAAAACCCTATAAATAGGACCTAGTTTTGAACTGTGCGACCCTTACTTTTGGCTCGCAAGGAATCAAGGTAAGGAGGTGTAATCTTTGGTAAGTTCTTTAGAAGTATTTGTTTACAATACTTTAGACTAACTCCTCTCCAAATTTCATGTCTTTAGGTCAAGAGGTCGTGGAGTTAGAGCCCAAGGAAGTTGCTGAAAAATCACAGGAAGAAGGGAACTAGGGTTCGGTGTTCAGACCATAATTGGAAGTTTGAAGTCTAGACAAGAGGTAGGTTATCTCATGAACGGCAAAAACAACTTGATAGGACTATAAGTCCTCTGGTTTGATTGAATTTCATGCATAGTAGAGCATCAATTTCATGTTTTACTAAGTTCTATGCATTACATGCATCTCTTAGCCTAATTGGAAATTTAAAAAGATGTATCTTGTCTATTTCACGGATACCCACGCATATAGATAGCCTATACTTCGTTATCATGCCTAGAATAGACATGGTATTTAATTTACAGACATGATGTAAGTTGATACCTTAGGTTTTATATCGCTTTCTATTAGTAGACCCTCTGACGCATCAGCGTAGGACCGTCACACTCATGTAACGGCCTTACGATAGACCGTCACACACTCTGTTATATTTGGATTTCACCGTTATCTCTAACGCACTTGGACAGACGCGTTACATACTGTAACGGCCGTTCGACAGACCGTCACCTTCACTCTGACGCACCACTGATAGACCGTCAGAAGCCCTGTGTTCTGTCAACCCTAGACAGAATAAGATTCGTCAATCTTACTTATTATTAAGCCTAGTTGATTAGAGTTTTCACCTGATTATGTGAATTTAAGGTTATTTTAATTATTCATAATAGGGGTTGCATGATTTCATGAACTTAATGGTATTTTAAGTTATGTTAGTTTCATAAGCCAAAAATTCTATAGTCTTCTATTCTAAATCATGATTCTTTTAACTATTGTATTGTAGGAGTTTTCATCATGATTTTCACGTTGATACTTGTATCTCTCTATCAATAGAGTCATTTCTATAAGTACATGGCACATACTCCGGTATGTTGACCATTAGTTCACACTTTGCACTATAGAAACACAATCTTGGACTTGAGGACCTCTCTATTGGATATTCCTTCCAATGGACCAGGAAATCTTGTTTCAAGGCCTCCGTAATTCTTCGCGAGCCTGGGATTCCCACTAGGACGCCGAGTTGGTTGTACCATTAAAGCCCATTAACTAGAATACACTATCGTTGTTTTCTGGATCTAGTAATGTAACGGCCTTACATTGGACCGTCATGCTCACGTAACGGCCCATTGCATGATCGTCACATTTCTCTGAGTCTATTTTTGTCTTTCTGGACTCGGATCACTGTAACGGCCCACTACTGGCACGTCACATTATGTAATGGCCCAGCAGATGACCGTCACACAGCTTGTATATGCTAACCCAAGGTTTGACCAAAGCGTTGATTTTCTAAGGTTCTAGATTTACTAATGATAATCTAGAACTTATCATATTGATCAAGGAACTTAATAGAATGAATGAAAAATAAAGAATGTACTATTATGCTGCCGATTTACTTCCATAAGCATAGCATAGTCTAAGTCATTCTTGATCTCATATATTCAAATTGAAACGTTCATTCATTGATTTTCATTATTTGGAATTGTTATATTCTTGGCCATACTTTACTGTTATATGCGTGTAAGTAGCTTAATTTATACCTGAAGATGCGATCGAGCACTGATTGTGTTCAAGGGCTCTATGCTAGTCCCCTCGGCTGATTGCCGAAAACATACTATTTTATAAACCATGGGGTATGATGCTACTGGCATCGCATTGTGCTGGGAGTACTATTTCTATAAATAAGTGAAGATCCACGACACGACATGACATTCTTGCTTGATATTCCACAGAAATTCACGAAGCACTTGCTCATAAGCATAATATGCTAAAGTGATGAATATGTGGCTTGCTAGTACATTCTTGATATATTCTTGTTCATGAAAGGTCAATATCATGTTCTTGTTATATTCTTGCTAGTTCGTTCTTGTTCTCATTCCATTTTATATGATTGTCTTGTTACTTTGATTTAATCGCGTGATCATCGCATTGCATGATTTTACCTTATTTCTTTAGAGCAAAAATATTTATCACTTTAATAGTGCCTTCATGTTGATGCGAAGATACCTACTGGGCAAGTGTGCTCATTACCTATTTCCAATCTTTTTCAAGAAATGAAAGTGAGTCAGGTTCGGATTCGGATTATTCAAGTAGCGGATCCAAGAGTGATTAAAGATGAGCGCAGACTTAGGAAGTCTATAATGTCTAGATTGAGTCAATGTAATTTTCCTATTTCTTGAGTCTAGTAGAATGAAAGATGATGGAAAGTGGTTGTATTTCGAATATTGATCATTTATGAAATAAAGTTGGAGTTTGATTAAATTCTGTGCAATTGCATTTATGTGTGTGATTCTATTACGCTCTGATCGTTCTTGCTTGCAAGAGGCTTACCATGCCGACTGTTCGCGCTCCCCGAGCGAGTCTTCCGCTGTAATAAAGGCTCGGGACGTGACATTTGGCTTGACTTATGATGCACCCATCTTCTCCTTGATTGACCTGCAAACTGAGAAAGAATTGGAGTTCTCCCATTAGACTCATCTCAAATTCGCTAGTCATGAGGTTAGCAAATTCCTCACACATTTCAGATTTAGTAGAACCAAACACAATATCATCAACATAAATTTAAACAATCAAGATGTTCTTACCTTGCTTCTTGGTGAAAAGTGTTTGGTCTACCTTACCTCGTGTGTACCCTTTTTCAATGAGGAATGAGCTTAGTCTCTCATACCAAGCTCTTGGTGCTTGCTTAAGTCCATAAAGTGCCCTGTCTAGCTTGTATACAAAATCTTCATGGTTAGTGTTCTCAAAGCCAGGGGGCTGCTCAACATAGACTTCTTCTTTGATCAAGTCATTCAAGAAAGTACTTTTTACATCCATTTGATACAACTTTATTCTAAGGGAGCATGCAAAGGCAAGTAAAATTCTGATGGCTTCGAGTCTAGCAACTGGGGCATAAGATTCATCAAAGTCTACCCCAAACTCCTTATTATACCCTTGAGCCACCAATCTAGCCGTGTTTCTTATTATCTTGCCATCCTCACTGAGTTTGTTCCTAAAGACCCATTTAGTGCCTATGACAGATTGTGATGAAGCTCTAGGAACAAGATGCCAAACTTTGTTTCTCTCAAATTGGTTTAACTCGTCTTGCATTGAATTTATCCAGTTTTCATCCTTTAATGCCTCATCAACATTCTTGGGTTCAATCTGGGAGACAAGAGCAAGTTGATCTAATTCTTCAACAATTCTAAAATGTGACCTTGTTCTAGGTGGGTCATTCAAGCTACCAATGATATTTTTCAAAGGATGATCCTTAAGAATTCTAATATTTGTAGAATCATTACCTTCTCCTGGAGCTTGATCCCTTGTATTGCTTGATTCAGCTAGGTCACCATCTTCTCTTGTTTCTTCTTGTGGAGGATCATTCTTTTCCTTCATGCTTAGGAATTCCCCATCTTCATCATTTTTCCTGCAAGAGTTATCATTGTTAGAATCATCGTGATATTCATCAAAGGAAACATGGGGTGATTCGTCCACAGTTTGACTCTTGACATTATAAATTCTATAAGCCCTAGATCTATCAGAATATCCATAGAATATACCTTCATCGCTCTTGGGCTCGAATTTATCCAAGTCTCTTTTATCATTATTGTGGATGAAGCATTTAGATCCAAATACTTTCATGTGTGTGAGAGAAGGTTTTTTACCTTTCAGCAACTCATAAGGAGTCTTTTTGGTGTGTGGCCTTACCATAGAGTGGTTGATAATGTAACATGCCGAGTTTACCGCTTCAACCCAAAATTTCCTTGGAAGTTGCCGTTCGGCAAGTATTGTTCTTGCCATCTCTATGAGCGTTCGATTCTTCTTTCAACTACACCATTTTGCTCTGGGGTTCTTGGTGAAGAAAACCGGTGTGAAATACCTTCAGCCCTGCAAAGATTATAGAAGTCAGCATTTTAAAATTCACCACCATGATCAGATTGAATGTTAGAAATCTTAAACTCACCATCTTACTTTATCTTCATATAGAGTGCCTGAAACTCATCAAAAGTATCATTTTTATGTATGAGAAAGAAAACCCATGTGAACCTAGAGTAATCATCCACCAAGACATATCCATATTTTCTACCACTTAAACTAGAAGTTCTGGTTGGACCAAACAAATCCATATGAATCAGCTCAAGTGGTTTAGATGACATGTTTGCAGATCTAGCCTTGAAGGATTTTCTTGTTTGTTTACCTAGGGCACATGCATCACACAATTTATTTTCTTGTTTAAAAGAAAGTTTAGGCAACCCATTCACCATTGAATGCTTTAACAGTTTATGTAAGACATTGTAGCTAGCATGACCTAGTCTACGATGCCATAACCATGCAAGTTCAGATTTTGGTGCAGCAAGACAAAGATTTATGTGAGCAGGATCATCTAAGTCAATCATGTAAATATTGTTGACTCTTTTTCCAGAAAATTTTACCTTGTCAGATTTTGGTTCAAGGATTCTACATTCATGAGAGTCAAACAACACTTTGTGACCCTTATCATAGAGTTAACTTATGCTAAGCAAGTTGTATTTCAAATCTTCAACTAGCAGCACGTTACAGATGGAGTTAGAGAGGTTCTTACCTACATTACCTGTTCCAATAATTTTTCATTTGTTGTTCCCTCCAAATGTGACGTATCCTCCTCCCTTTTCCTCCAAGAGACAAAATTTTATTTTGTCTCCAGTCATGTGTCTTGAATAGCCGCTATCAAGGTACCACCTGTTATGTATGGCTGCAAGACACTCCTGCACAAGCAATTAAGCAATTGTGTTTGGAACCCAACCAAATTTGGATCCCATCAAACTCTTCAAATTTTCAAAACATGAAACCATTTCTTTTGGAATCCAAACCTTCCTAGCATTCACATTTTGTTTGCTTCGAGCAGGGATTTGATTTCTCTTTTCAGCTTTGACATTCACTTTTTGTTTAGAAGTTCTTTGTTAGATTTTGTGGAAATTTGAGGAAGTTTCCTTCTTAAACCATTGATGCCTTTGGTTGGTTTTGGGTTGAAAGTGATCTCATGCTTATCCTGAGCGGGGTAGATGATCACCGGATAGTGAACTGTAAAGAAGGGAAACGGATCAGGGGGCCCAGGGATGATTCCCTGGGGTAAACCCTCTGATGCTTAAGTCAGTCGAGCAATGATGGAAGCGATGAAGGGAGGAGGAAGGAGATGCACGAGATCCCTCTACACCAAGGTGGTGAAGTGGTTCCTGCTCAGGGGGTATAGGCGTGTGCTAGCCCTTACCTTTCGTTGGAGGTAGTCCCAGGTTTATATAGTGCACTGGCTTCATGAGTCCCGTAAGTTGAGGGGTTTCAGGCGGGCGTTACGTCCTCAACGTGGGATCTTTACGTCCTCATCGTGAGATCTTTATAGCCTTGAGGGATCATGGGCCCCTTATCCTCATAAACTCCTGCTCATAAAGGGTTCTCAACGGCAGCATAGATAAGCAATCTTCGGTCGTGCCGAGCATAAAAGGTGCCAACCCTGTCCGGGCGATAGGCATAGCTCGGATGAGGATAGGTCGGAGTCGGCGCTGAGCGCTTGCCCTTATCCCGGCGAGGGGATAGATCGGGCATGGGTCTTTCTCTGACCTGGCCGACGCTCGGGTCTTCCGAGCCTAAGGGCCGCCGAGGAAGGGTGTGATCCCGAGTGAACTTATTTGGGCTTTCCAGCTTAAGTGAGCCCTGCGAGGCTATCACTTAGATGAGTTGGGCCTCGTTTGGTCATGATGGACCTAGTTTGGCCACTTTCTAGATGGGCTACAGAAATCCCCCCCTCCACTTGTCCCCCTCCTACTCCCGAGCCTTGGTAGGCTCAGAAGAGTAGCCGTTAAGGTTTTGGACTAGCGTGGCTCGGGTGGGTGGAGATCTGGCGGTGTTAGGAAGCCACGTGTCGTGGTCACCTGGGCCCGTAATAATGATAATCCTGACGGATTTTAAATGAAGGGGCCCCTTTCTCTCGTCGGTCGGAACAGCGCATCGCCTTCCGCGTGGGGATATAGGCGTTGGGCATTTGTTGTCATTCACGACTCCCTCCATTTTTAGGGTTTGGCTCACCTTCGTGTTTACTTTTTGGGCTCTTTGATGCATCGTGAGGACAGGACGGAAGAGCAGAGGCTTGCAGCGGCGTTCGCGGAGTTGGCAGAGATAACTGCAGAGGCAGTTCGGCGGCTTCCTCTTCCTCCGAAGTCTTCGGGGTCCCGAGAGCGTCTTTCTTCGAGTTCTTCTCCGGAGTCCATGGCGGATCAGCGTCCGGATGCCGAAGAGTAGGAGGATGAGCCGATGATGAAAATGGCGGTCCCAAACTGTAGTGAACTGGGGGAGGCAGAGGTGAGAAGGCTGGAGCACCAATTTCGCCTGCCCCACACATTTAGTTTTACCACGGCTGCTCCGCATGAGATGAGCTTGGACTCTCATACAGGTCATATCTGTACCTTCCTTCTGGCGTGGAAGGGCAGGTTCCGCCTTCCCTTCGAGACTTTCGTCCTTAAGCTTCTCAGTTTTTTCCGGTTGGTGCCCATTCAGTTGGTAGGCAACTCCTATCTCCTCCTCTCTGCCTTTTGCATCCTCTACCGCCAATGCGGAGTTCCCCCTTCCCTTGACCTCTTTCATTACTTTTTTGAGTTGAAGGCGCATCCCTCGGCCGGGAAGGGTTTCTATTTCATCCAGGTGAGGCGGAATAGGAGCTGCATCTCCTTGGCTACGAAGGATTGTTCGCATAAGGGTTGGAAAACTCAATTCTTATGGGTGGGGATTTATTCGGTGGAGGAAACCTGGAGGTGTCCAGTAATCCCCAATTTCCACCCGAATATTCCTCCCAGGCAGGATGAGTTCCCTCCACATGTGGAGGAATATGCGACTATCTTGCTGAAGCACCGCCAATCCACGGAAGAGCTGGTTACCCCAGAGAACGTCGAGCGGTGCCTCCTCACGCGGCTACATCCGTCTAGCTCAGGTGCCACAAGTTAGACTCTTCTCTAGATGTTGGGTCCATTTTTCTTTTTCTGACCATATCTTCCTTCTGTGTAGACACAAGGCGGTCGGCATTGGAGGAGACCGCAGAGGTGATCGATCTCGGTAATGACTCGGGCACCGACGAGTCGCGATCTCCCGAGGCGCGCACCTGAGCCCGAGGCAAGGGTAAGAGGGTGGCCCAGGAGGGGTCTTCCTAGCCGCGGGGGGCCAAGCGCAAGGATCTCATGGAGGGCATGATATGGGATGCCATGAAGGCCAAGAAGCAGGCCAGGAAGGCCGGATCTGTCTCCATCGTCGAGGGCGGTTCTAGCTCGGCGGCTCTCCCCTCTTCCGAGCGAGATGTGGTCGACCTTGTTAGGCCGGCTCTCCCATCTGCCGGTCAAGAGGGGGCTGCGGAGGATGAGGCCGCTCCTACGGTCGGTGGTGATGTTGGTTCGGCTCCCCTCTCGGTCATGGCCGAGGGGGCCGAGGCTGTTTCTGCGATCGGCGGCGCAAGCTCGACTCTCTTCTCGACCGGAACCGAGGGGGCCGTGGACGAGGCGGGTGACGGTGGGGCCGAGGCCGAGGTTGGGGCGGGCGAAGCTCCAGGTGGCGGTGCAGGCACCGAACTGGTTCGGGTTGAGGGCCACAGGAAAATTTGATCGAAGCATGAGAGGCGATCGAGACCGCGACTGGGTCAGGGCCGCCCGGTAGGGTGCCTGCTGAAGGGGGGATCTCTATCCCGACGGTCTTGGAGAGGCTTGGCATTCAGGGCCCTTTGTATCAGGTATGTCACGGTATAGCCACGAAGGTGAAGGGGGGAAGCAGGCAGTACTCCCCGTCTGCGGCTCTCGAGGGAGTTATGGAGGGTAGCTTAGTCATGGCCCAGATGGGGGCCACTCTGGCAGAAGCGTACTATGGGTTGGAGTCGGAGCAAGTGACTCTGGCTCGGACCCTTAGTGGGTCTGACAGGAAGTCGGCCCGACTTACCGAGGAGCGTGATGGGCTTTGGCTGGAGCTTTCCTCGGTTAGGGAGCTGGTGCGATCGAGCTAGCTGGAGGCCCGGGCGCTAACTGAGCAGTCAGCTAAGGCCCGCGAATCGGTCGAGAGGAAGAGTAGGCTTCTTGAAGAGGAGCACCTTTTTCGTGTCGAGCTGGATGGCCGGTGGGAGGCTGAGCGCTCCGAGCTGGTGGATCGGGCGGAGGAAGCTGAGCGCCTTCGGGGGGAGGCTGAGGCTGATCGAGCCGAGGCAGAGAAGCGGTCGGCGGAGGCCGAGCGGAGATTAGCCGAGACAGAGCGGGAGAAGGCCGAGCTCGCTGGCAGAGTGGGATTGGCCGGGGCGGAGGCGCTCGAGTAGTACAAATGCTCAGAGGCCTACCGGTTCGACCTTAAGGAAGCTGCCCTCCCCTACTACGAGTCAGCGCTTCGCCGAGGCATCCGCAAGGGGTTCAAGCAGGGCTACGACTGGGATGTATCTTATGTCGAGGAGCAGGTGTCCGGGATTGATCTCCCATCCGGACAATGCTATGACTCGGATCTGTCATCCTTCGACTCCTCTGTTTCGGTGTCAGACGAAGAAGATCAAGAGGGCTCTTCGCCCGAGGGGTCGCCAGCTCCGGACGCCTCGGGAGGGCACGCAACCGAGGCAGTTCCCACGCCGGTGGGGTCAGTGCCAGGGTCGGTCGTCGCCGGGGATGCCGGGGGCAGACTACCCGAGCCTTCCACTTCCGAGCTTCAGGGTGGGCCAGAGGCCTAATGTATCCACTTTGCTCTATGTATCCACTTTGCTTCCTCTCTTTGTATATCTTTTTCCTTTTGAAGAAAAAACTTTCTCCGTTGTGTAGAAAAATAGATAAGGCAATAGCGTTATGACGAAGACTTAACTGTTCCGTATCGCAATTGCCGTATTTTGTTCAGCGTATCTGCAGTAGTAGGAAAGTACCGATACTTTCTGCGTGGTTTTCACGTGATGGTTGGGCGGGCCTATGACAGGGTGTCTTTCCATTTTCTCATGCTTTGAATGCTTGGGCGCTTCGTGTGTCCCGCTGGGGCGGAAACGAGGGGTTTGAGGTGATCGTTCGTAGGGAGGGGTCCCTTGGACATATTTTCGAGAGGAGAATCATTTAAGGCAAATAGCCTCACTTCACCTATAAAAGGTCTGAAGGGCATCCCTTCCTCTCCACCGCTTAGGGTTTTCCCCGACAATCTTTCCTCAGCCCTTCTTTACGTAGCGCTGTGCTAGTATATTTGCAGCATGGAAGATGCCCCGGAAGATGAGGCTGCCGATGATGGAGGGCGGAAAGTCTTCGCTGCTTCAGGTTTAAAGAGGGCTCGACGGCCGGTGGGCGAGTTTGAAGAGGGCTCGACGTGTGAGGACACGTCGTCTTCCTCTATCAACTTCGACCGGCGCTTGCAGGGGGAGGTGTGATGGCGGACGGATGGGGGCATCAGGCATCCTTGCCGCCCGTCCCTTCCCGCTCGCTCCCTGGAGGGGATCTCTCTCAAGATCCCTCTCCACTTCCTGCTTCTCCTCTCTTCTTCCGTAGCCTCTTTCTCCCTCTTCTGACCTCCTTATCATTTCTTTAACTCTTCGGAGGGTGCCTGCACTCTCTGCCTAGTCCCTCTGTCACCTTTGTTCCGAGCTACCCGAGCCAACGGGGTCGACTTCTCCTTATCCAAGCCAGTTTCTGCGCGGGGCAGAGTCAGTGGCTGAACGCGGGAAGGTTAACCGAGTCAGTCGAGCGATGGGCTCATACAGTGGCGCCAGATAGATTTTTTGCTTTTTTGACATGTACTTTCTTGGCTTCGGCCTTCCTGATGTACAAGCGAGTTGTTTGAGTAATGGAAAGGGAAAATTTTGTTTTATTCCATGTTGCTTACACAATGTTCGGTATTCAGAAATAGAACTTGCGTAGTGTAGTTGCGTTCCAGGTCCGAGGAATGGGTTCTCCTTCCATCGTAGATAACCGGTATGCTCCTTTCCCGAGCATCTCGACCACTCGGTAGGGGCCTTCCCAATTAGGGGATAGCTTGCTCACCGCCTCAAGTGGTCGAGAGGCTTCGGCCTTTCTGAGGATGAAATCTCCCGCTTGAAAGCGCCTATCTCGGACCTTGGTGTTGTAGTATCGAGTGAGACGGCATTGGTATTCCGTTGCTCGGATGCTGGCAATCTCTCGGAGTTCATCTGTTAGGTCGAGGTTTTCGAGCAATTTTTGATCATTTGCCTCGGAGGAGAAACAGATGACTCGGAATGAAGGATTGGCAATCTCCAACGGGATGACGGCCTCGGCGCCGTATACCAACTGAAAAGGGCTCTCACGGGTTGCCGTTCTAGGAGTCGTTCTGTGTGACCAAAGTACGTTCGGCAATTCCTCAAGCCAACTGCCCTTGGCCTTACCGAGCCTGGTCTTGATGCCTTTTAAGATAGTCTTATTGGCATTTTCGACTAGCCCGTTAGCCTGAGGGTGTGCGACCGAGGTGAAGTGATTGCGAATGCCCAGGTCGGCACATCTGTCTCGAAAATAATGAGAGTCAAATTGCCGACCGTTATCGCTTACTATCACCCGGGGGATGCCGTAACGACAGATGATCGACTTCCAAATGAAATGCCAGACGACTGTCTCGGTGATCCTAGTTGTGGCCTCGGCTTCGATCCACTTGGTGAAGTAGTCGATTGCAACGATAACGAACTTCTTCTGGGCCTGGCCTGGGCCGTGGGGAATGACCCGAGGATGTCGATTCCCCAGCGAGCGAATGGATATGGCTCGGCCAAGGTGATGAGCTCCGTTGTCGGCTGATGGACTAGGTGGTCAAATCACCGGCATCGGTCACAGTGTTGTGTATAAGTCGAGCAGTCACGCTGTAGAGTGGGCCACCAGTATCCCTGCCGTAGCAAGATCCTGGCGAGCGACCTTCCTCCTAAATGCGCTCCGCAGAGACCTTCGTGAACTTCTTGAATCGCTCGGTTGGCTTCATCAGTGCTGAGGCATTTCAGGAGGGGACTAGAGAAGGATCTCCGATAAAGAGTGCCATCCAGAGTGACGAATCGTCGAGCTTGGTACTTCAATTTGCGGGCTTCCCGAGGGTCGGGAGGCTCTTGAGAATCTTGGAGCCACGACAAGTACGGGGTGCGCCAGTCGCTTGGGGAGGCCGAGTCAACAGCCAGGAGCTCCGAGTCGATGCTCGGGCGCTCTAGCTCTTCGAGGAGGACCGATCGAGTACCCTCGGGGTCAAGAGAGGAGGCCAGTCTAGAGAGGGCGTCCGCTCGGAAGTTTTCCTCTCGAGCTATTCGGACTACCTCAAATCTCTCGAACTGCTGTGCCACGGCTCTGACCAGCTGGAGGTATTTGACCATCGGTGCTTCTCGAGCTTCGTAATCACCGTTGACCTGGCTAGCGACTAGCTGAGAGTCAGTGTGAATTTTGACTCGCTCAGCTCCCAGCCGCCGGGCCATGCGGGCTCCTGAGATAAGGGCCTCATATTCGGAAGCATTGTTGGACGCCTGGAAGTTGAACTTCAAGGCGTAATGTAGCTCGGCTCCTTCGGGGGACTTCAGGAGGATTCCAGCGCCACTTCCGGCTGAGTTGAAGGATCCGTCGACGAACAGCTCCCAGGTTGGCCCAGGTGCGGAAGGGGATCTTTCTTCGGCCGGGATGGTGCTCTCGACGATGAAGTCAGCGAGTGCCTGGCCTTTGATAGCCGAGCGAGGTCGGTACGATATATCGTAGGCCCCGAGCATGATGGCCCATTTGACGAGGCATCCTAAGGCTTCAAGGTGAGCGAGGATCCTCTTCAACGGTTCGCCGGTCAGCACGAAATGGAATGCCCTTGGAAATAGGGTCGGAGGCGCTTGGCCACGGTAACCAACGCTAGCATGAGTTTCTCGGTTGCGGGGTACCTTCTCTCGGCCTCGTTGAGCACCTGGCCGGTGTAGTAGACCGGTCTCTCGACTCCCGAGTCATTTCTGACCAGGACCGAGCTAACTGTAGATGGGGTTGCTGAGAGATAGAGACACAGGGCTTCGCCTGAAACATGCTTGGATAGCACCGGGGGCGAAGCCAGGAATTCTTTAAGCTCAGCAAACGCTCTTTGGCATTCCTCGTCCCATTCGAACGTAGCAGATGCCAATTTGGGCCCCCTCAAAAGCTTGAAGAAAGGTAGGCATCATTCGGCCGCACGGGACAAGAACCTGCTGAGTGCGACAATGCGCCCGGTCAGGCGTTGGACGTCTTTGATGCAGGTAGGTGGGCGCATGTCTAGGATGGCCTGGACCTTGTCGGGGTTGGCCTCGATCCCACGCTGGGTGACTAAGAAACCCAAGAATTTCCCGGATCTTACTCCAAAGGCGCACTTGGTAGGATTGAGCTTCATATTGTACCTCAGGAGGGTGTCGAAGGTTTCGGCTAGGTCGGCGAAGTGGTCCTCGGCCTTGGGGGTCTTGATGAGCATGTCGTCAATATAGGCCTCGACATTCCGGTCGAACTATCCCTTGAACATATGGTTGACCAGCCTCTGGTACGTGGCTCCAGCGTTCTTCAACCCGAAAGGCATCCGGGTGTAGCAGTATACGCCGAAGTCGGTGATAAAGGCGGTCTTCTTAATGTCTTCTGGATTCATTCTGATCTGATGATAACTGGAATAGGCATCCAGAAACTGAGTATCTCGTTGCCCGATGTTGAGTCAACCAGTTGGTCGATGCTTGGCAGCGGATAGCAGTCTTTAGGGGTGGCCTTATTCAAGTCGGTGAAGTCCATGCACATCTGCCATTTTTCCGAAGCTTTCGGTACCAGGATGACATTGGCTAGACACGTCGGGTACAGGACCGGTCTAAAAAGGCCAGTCTTTTGCCCCTTGGTGACTTGTTCCTTGATGATCGCCTACTTCTCTGGTGCATGCTTCCTTCTCCGTTGTTGTACGGGTTTGATGATTGGGTCGATGTTGAGCTTATGCATCACCGTCTCTTCTGGTATCCCGGGGAGCTGATCATCAGACCACGCAAAGACTCATATGTACGCGGAAAGAAACTCTTGTATTGTTGTTGGACCTCAGACGACAGGACAGCTCCAATCTTAACCCCTAGGGTCAGGTCGTCGTTTAGAAAAACCGCTAGCAATTCACCTCCAGGTTCGGCGGTTGCGGATTTTTCTTCGACTTCCCGGGGGCCCTTGTTCTTCTCGTCCGGCCTTGTAGCCTCTACCGAGATGTTGTAGCACTTTCACTTCGGACTTCCCCTAATCCATTTTTGGTGGGGAACTTCATCTTTTGGTGATAGAGGGCACCGCTTTCGTTCGGCTGAGGATTCCTCGACCGAAGATGGCGTTGTATGCTATCATACCTTTGATCACTATGAAGTCCACCATGACCGTAACGGTTTTGGGTGGGGTGCCGAGAGTAACCGGCAGGCTTACGGATCCCTCGGGATAAGTGGCCTGGCCATTGAACCCGCAAAGAGGGGTTCGGATCGGGCGGAGTTTAGACGGATCCTCCCCCATCTTAGGGAAACAATCATAAGATAATACATCAGGGGCACTCCCATTGTCAACTAGAATCCTATCTACGTTACAATGGTTTATTGTGGCCGATATGACTAGGGCGTCGTCGTGCAGAGTGCTTAGCCCTTCCAGGTCTTGGTCGGAGAAGACTATGACCTGGGGCTCACTTGGCGGGGCCCTGGGACGCTAGGTGGCTCGGCTTGTCCGCTCAGCATGACGCTTCCTTCCTCGGCCGCTGTCTCCTCCTGATGCAGCTCCTCCAGCGACGACGTTGATATGGACCCCTCGGGAGGCATTGTCAATTTCCCATGGGGCGCCTCGGTCTTCCTTGCACTCCGCTACGAACCGGGATAGGTGTCCCTGACGAACGAGGCGCTCGATCTCATCCTGGAGCTGGTGGCAATCACTGGTGTGGTGCCCGTAATCGCTGTGGAACAGGCAGTGCTTGCTGCGGCTGCGGTTTTTTGATCTCATTTGCTCGGGTTGGCGGAGGAGGCCCGAGCCCTTGATGTCCTCGTAAATCTCGTAAATCGGAGTGGTTAAAGGAGTATACCTCTCGTACTTTCGTGACGGTTCCTTGCGTTCCCCGTCTCGATTCTGCCTCTTTCTTGGACCCAAACTTGGCTCGGGTGCCCGCTTCTTGTCCCCCTCCCGACCTGAGCCGGTTGCATCTCGGAATACGCTGAGCACCTCTTCGCACTCGGCATGGCGCAAAGCCAGAGTCACTAGCTCGGCAAGGGTCGAGGGAGGGTAGAGGACAAGCTCGCGGTGGAGGTTCTCATCGCGGGTGCCCCCGGTCAGTGCGGTTATGGCCGAGGCGACGTCCAGGCGGGGGATCCTCAGGGCTTTCGATTTAAATCGGGTAATGTAAGCCTGAAGCTTCTCCCCTTGTGCCTGTTTGAGGGCCAAAAGCCCCGCCACCGACCTTGGGGGACCGCTCCCGGTGAAACTCTCTTTGAAGACTCGCCCAAACTGCTTGAAGTCTCGGAGGGATCCGGGGGCGAGGGCCCGGAACCAGGCTTGGGCGCCTTGGACTAGGGTAGTCACAAAGGCTCGGCATTTGATGGCGTCGGACGCTCCGTGAAGGGTCATCAGGGCGTCGAAAATTGTCAAAATGATCGACCGGGTCACCCTGGCCGTCATAAAGCTTGAAGGTCGGGATGGAGGTTCTGGGAGACACCTCTGCCTTCAAGATACAGTCGGAGAACGGGGATTCCTCCTCGTCCTTCGTGGAAGAGACCTTCTACAGGGCGCGTAGGGCGCGCTCCTGTTCTGCGAAACGCCTCTCGAATTCTCGCAGTCGGAGGGACAGCTCCGGCTGTCGCTGCGCCGTGGGGCTGGGGGGGCTGTCTGGATGCTCCCCGGGGACTTCGGTCTCCGGGTTCAGGCGGCGTGCCCCAGGTTTTCCCCTTTTTGGCGTGGAGGAAGCCTCTTGCTCCGGAGGAGGGGCTTGTGAGGGTCCTCCTGACCTGTTACGGATAATCTGCGGCCTCGGAGGGTAAAGCGGCCTCCGACGGTGTGTTGTGACACATTCTCGCGGGGAGGGCTCTCCGAAGGGGCGCGTGACCTTCCATCCCTGGCCGCCTGGGTCCTCATGAGTTCTACGAGGATATCCAGTTTCGCGTTGAGGGCTTGGAAGGCGTCAGCGCCACCGTTAAGTGGTCACCCTACCGCCGTAGGGGGAGGGGGTGGTCCGTTGGCGGGGGTACTGGCATTGGAGGGGGGATTTTACGAGGCCTGAGAGGGGCCTTCCCCCGCCGCTATCATGGCCTTTCCCCTCTCACCGGTGGATCTCCCCCCTAAACTTCTTCGCACCATACTGGCTTTTTGATCGTTTCCCATAGACGGCGCCAGATGAAGAGGCGTGATCTCGTGCTTGTCCTGAGCGGGGTAGATAATCACCGGATAGTGAACTGCAAAGAAGGGAAACGGATCAGGGGGCCCAGGGATGATTCCCAGGGGTAAACCCTCCGATGCTTAAGTCAGTCGAGCAATGATGGAAGCGATGAAGGGAGGAGGAAGGAGATGCACGAGATCCCTCTACACCAAGGTGGTGAAGTGGTTCATGCTCAGGGGGTATAGGCGTGTGCTAGCCCTTACCTTTCGTTGGAGGTAGTCCCAGGTTTATATAGTGCACTGGCTTCATGAGTCCCATAAGCTGAGGGGTTTTAGGCGGGCGTTACGTCCTCAACGTGGGATCTTTACGTCCTCATCATGGGATCTTTATAGCCTTGAGGGATCATGGGCCCCTTATCCTCATAAACTCTTGCTCATAAAGGGTTCTCAACGGCAGCATGGATAAGCAATCATCGGTCGTCCCGAGCATAAAAGGTGCCAACCCTGTCCGGGCGATAGGCATAGCTCGGATGGGGATAGGTCGGAGTGGGCGCTGAGCGCCTGCCCTTATCCCGGCGAGGGGATAGATCGGGCATGGGTCTTTCTCTGACCTGGCCGACACTCGGGCCTTCCGAGCCTTAGGGCCGCCGAGGAAGGGTGTGATCCCGAGTGAACTTATTTGGGCTTTCTAGCTTAAGTGGGCCCTGCGGGGCTATCACTTAGATGAGTTGGGCCTCGTTTGGTCCTGATGGACCTAGTTTGGCCACTTTCTAGATGGGCTACAGAAATCCCCCCGTCCAGAGACTTATAAGATTGGTGAACACATGAATCACAATTTCCCCAAAAGTAGGGTGGTGTTGGCCTATATGAATGTGCAATCCAGTTATGGTGATATCTGGAAGATTGAGCATGCAATGGCCAAGGAAGTGTTAACCTGTGCTGCGGGGAAGGTCGACCTTTCTTAGGCTTTTGGACAGACTTTTTGAGAATTTCAGTGACTACCTCTTCAATCTTTTCTTTCCCTTTCTCCTTTTATTTTTGCTGGTTTTGTGTGGGAGTTGTGTTTGAGGTGGAAGCTTCGGAAGATGAAACAAATGTGATAGTTTTTAACACAATTGACCTTTTGTTTATAGGTTCAATACCTAACCGTTCCTTGTTGAAGTTCATTCTAGTACCTAGCAATGCATCTCAGTTTTCTTTTCCATCCACAAATTTTTCTAAAGATTATTGTTTGTCCTTTAACTCTTTTTGTAGATTTTCAATGTTTTGCAAGAGTTGAGTGTTGACTTGTTTGACAGCTTAATACTTCTCATTACTCAATTTGCTATCCTTTTCATAACTTTGCATTTTTAGTTTCATGCTATCAATCTCATTTCTTAAGCCTTCATTTTCAGTTTCCAAGTCAGCCATTTCTTTTCTTCCTTCTTCTAAATCCTCAATCATTTTCTTAAGATCTTCAATTTCAGTTTCAAGTAGAGCATTCTTATCATGATCATGCACAAAGAAGTTAATTTTCTTTTTCAATGATTTATTCTCCTTTTTGTACATGTCATATTTTTCCATGAGCTGTATATATGCTTCCTCCCAATCATCAAGTGTGTAATTTTCAAATGGAGTGTTTACCTCAGTTTCTTCATCACCTCTGGCCATGAGACAAAGATCTTCTTTTTCCTTGTCCGAGGAGCTAGTTCCACCATCACTTTCTTCCTCGTCACTCCAGGTGGACACCATGGCCTTGTTCTTCTTCTTGCCCTTCCATTTGTCAGATTTTTTGAATCTGTCAGGACAATCAGTCTTGAAATGCCCTAGTTTGTTGTAAGAATAACAAATGATTTTGTCAAATTTCTTAAAATTTTTAGAATTAGATTTGAAACCATTTCTTACCTTTGACCTTCCTCTTATGAAGCTCTTACCTTCCTTTCTCAGAAATTTTCTGAACTTACGTGTGAGTATGGCTACGTCATCCTCATCTCGCTCACTTGCCGAATCCTCACCTTCATCAAAAGTGCCTTGACCGTTGGGTCCTGCTTTAAGAGCTAGGGGCTTTTTCTTAGACACCTCAGCCTCTTTGTTCTTAAGGTTGATCTCATAGGTCATCAATGACCCAATGAGTTCATCTACCTTGGTAGTTGCGAGATCTCTCGATTCTTCACCCACGGTAGCCTTTGTGTGCCATGCGGGAGTCAATGATCTGAG
The DNA here is from genome assembly GCA_022559845.1 of Amorphophallus konjac. Lineage (NCBI taxonomy): Eukaryota > Viridiplantae > Streptophyta > Magnoliopsida > Alismatales > Araceae > Amorphophallus > Amorphophallus konjac. The sequence continues at coordinate 182,401,283 of CM040122.1, read as the reverse complement.
AATCTTTCTTACAATTTCCTGTTCTGAGTATCTCTTTCCGAAATCAGTTAGACTATTAGTAAGCACAGTTAATCGAGCATACATATTCTGAATTGACTCATCAGGCTTCATGTGGAATATTTCATATTCAGAAACTAAAATGTTGGCTTTTGTTTCTCGTACCTGAGAGGTTCCTTCGTAAATTACCTCTAACTTGTCCCACATTTGTTTTACCGTTGCGCAGGTAGCCACTCTTGAGAATTCTACTGGATGGAGTGAGCACTGCATGATGTGTTTGGCACTCCAGTTGACAGTGGATTGTCTTATTTATTCTTTGTTCCACAAATCCTCATTATCCGTAAGCTCATACGGACCCTTGCTGATCACTCGCCAAAGTTCGTAGTCTTGGGCGCGAATGAACACCTGCATGCGATGTTTCCAATAAGGATAATTAGTTCCAGTAAAGTAAGGAGGCCTATTCACAGAATGTCCTTCAGGTAGAAAACCCTTGGACGCTGATCCACCAATTCCCTCAAGGTCGTTGGACCCCATAATGAGAGGTTAGGCTCTGATACCACTTGTTGAGTAGTGGACAGCGGATCTAGAGTGGAGGGGTGAATAGATCTGCCCCTCTTTTCGCAATGCAACCCTCTATATAGCTAGATAAAATAAATTACAGCGGAGTGTAACTAGCTTATCGAAGAACACTATGATTCACTTGGCAAGATGAGCAACTAATATATCAATTTGAACCTAAGCATGCATCTAGAACGAAGCAATCACATAAACAAACTACAACACAAAGGATTTTAAGGTGGTTCGGACTGAATCCCTAGTCCTACGTCCACCCCTTACCAAATCCGGTGAGGCTTCACTAGTGCAGCACACCAAACCGCAAATCGGAGAACCACCGACTGCCTTCGTACTAACCACCGGTAGGGACGTCAACACCGCAGATCAGACAACTTTCGATTGCCTTCCTACTAACCACAGGTAGGGACGATCTTCAGTTTCAATTGTTTGTATAAAATAAAAAAGAACAAATATGAAAGCACTCAAACATCAAACAAGATATAGAATATGCTCAAGAAGAAAACTCTTGTCTGAGATTGCTGGAGCTTGAGTCGGATGCTTCAATGGTATCTTCTTCCTTGTGAAGAGATCTTGCTTGGATTGCTTTGAGTTGATGAAGAAGATGAAGGATGCAGATTTGATCTCCTTTGAGAATGAGCTTCTTTGGATCACCTTGAGATGATGAAGAAGATGAAGGATGCAGCTTTATCTTCTCTTGGCTTGGGCTTGATCTCCTCTTAAAGTAGCTTGAATCACTTGAGGATTTGATGAAGAACATCTTCCCGGAGTACTGTTCACTGCTATAGTACTCGAACTCCTCTCCCTTGAACACACCCTTGTAGCCTCCCTTGATCTCCCTTGTAAGTCTTCTTAGTTCCTTTGGGTTTCTAACCCTCTTGTGTGTATTTTATAGACTTTGAATCGTCCATAGACATCCCCCAGATCAGATCCATAAATCATGGTGTAATTGGGGTCATTGGGATTAAACAAATGGGTAGAAAGACCTCTTCTCAAACTTGGAACAAAAGTAAACAAAAGGGGGCCACGGGGCTGGCGATCGATCGGAAGTCATGGGGTGGTCGACCGGAACCTGCTGCAGACAGAACCTTTTGGTTCTGGCAAAACCGGTCGACTGGCCCTATAGTGGCAGTCGATCGAAACCTGTAAAAACTGGAGTTTTTCATTTCTGGATGAACTGGTCGACCGGCCACTACCCACTGGTCGACCGGAACCTGTAAATTCTGAAGTTCTTCATCCCTGGAAAATCTGGTCGATCGGCCAAGGTGTGTTGGTCGACCGGAAAGACCTATACCTACAAAAATGAAGTGTTAGCCCAAAGAAACATGTCCATAAGTCAAGGGCTTCATGTCCATATCAAATCCATGTATTTTGGGATTGGATTCACTTGACCGGGCAAGTCGATCCCCGCGACCTGACCGCGCAGGTCGATCCGCGGGCAAGGGCGCAATCATTGAGCTTTCACTTTTGCCATCTCCACTCCATTCCTTGGCATATCTGTCATGAAAGAACATCAAGTAGTTTAGTCATATAAGAGTGGTAAAACATCAATGACTTATAGTGTTTAGCCATTATCAAAATCAAGAATATCAAATAACTCAAATGACCACAAGATGATGTCGAATGACCCAAGTGACCACAAGATGACTCAAATGACCACAGGGGCACAACAGACACTTCTAGATAGATGAGGGCACGTGAATGCTCAAAAATGCGCATGATGCATGCTGGGCTAAAATAAAAAGAAATCATGAAAATGAATGCAAAGAAAGATAAAAATAGGAAGATACTCGAGAATAGTATTGCTAGACCGGAGAAATCAGGGTCAGGATACTATCTACAACCACGGCGCGAAAGATAGGACCACCGTCCCCCAATTTTTCCAACCTAACGGCCTATCCAACGATTAAACATGTGCACCTAGATCATTATCATTTTTGTTTGAGGGGAACATCAGATCCCGGAACACATGAATGACCAGCCAGTTCTTGAGATAATATAGATACCATATAGTAATGCATTAAGGGACTAGGGATCGAAATACTTACCTGACTGGCGATGTGATGGCATGATATGAGATGGCGTTTGTGATTTTGACAATGAAAGGGTTAGCCATCAACAATCATATATAAGATAAACATTAAGCATAATTAAGATATGAACCATTTCAAGAGCAAAATGTTTCCAATCATTCAGCAATAAAATGGTCTAGTAAAGGACCGCCAGTAGCAGAATAACAGTCATGGCATGGACCGCTAGCCAAGGCGGTTCACTTTCCTCCAGGTAAATGGCTCAGATAAGAAACGGTCTAGGGAACGACCGCGAAGGACTAAGTAGCGGTTTAGCGATAGACCGCTAAGACCTAGAAGATTTCAAAAGCCAGAAACGCCCGTTCGATCTCCCACTTCACTCATTCGCCCAAACCAACCACCCATCATCCTCTGGTGAAAACCTCATCGGCGACCACCGTGGTTCCCACACCCCATCCCCACTATGGTGAAGAAACAGGCCGTGAAGCGCCTCCAATGGAGAATAGAGGAAGAGGGAACGCCACCCCCGGCGACGGCAGACCCACCGGTGGAGGAAGAAAGGTCGGCGGTCCAAATGGAGAGAGAAGGGGTCCCCATGGCGGACGAAGGCCCTGAGGATGGGGAAGATGGAGAGGATGAAGCTCTCACGGTGGAGGAGGCTCCGACGGCGGCGGTGGCCTGGCTCTCATCGGAGGTAGGCCGTGAGCCCAAAAAAAACCGATTTCCTCATTTTTTTTAATTTTTGAATGCATGCATGTGTGTGGAATGGAAGGGAAATGGGTCAGGGGACCCATTGGAATAAATTGTAGGCCATTCGGGCCATTTCCACGAACTGGGGAAACGAGGCAAACATTGCCCGTTCTCTGGGTTCCTAGCGGTCCTTGCAGTGACCACTAGGGAAACTGGAGGTCTAGGGACAACCGCTAAGGGATAAGAAACGGTCTAAGGACGACCGCTAGGGAAACAGAGAGATTTATGAATTTTGATTTTAAAATGCCATGCAATGCTTTTATGGATGAATTATGTGGATGACTGACTCAAACTTGTTTATATGAATGCAGGGAAAGAGGAAGACCCGCATTTCGTGGCTGCAAGTCCGGGCAGTCTATTTGGCGCTATCGGATTATCAGAGGGAGAGGTTGGCAGCAATGGGGTTCGGGGAACTCCTTAGCATAGAAGTGATGAGGATCGACACAGCGCTACTGTATGCACTCCATGACAGATGTGTAATACCCTAGATTCTTATTGAATCTTCCAGATCCTTATCGGAGTGCTTTCGGATCACTTTTGTGGGTCCTGAGTTAAGTTTTACGATCTGCGTGGGTTTTTCTCTCGTACAAGTTACGGAACCTAGTGGAAAGTTTATTTCTCAATTCATCGACTCGAGGACGCTACAGTTGCAATGTCCTCTTTGAGAGGATCGTTTCGGCTATTTTTGCATATTTTTCTGAATTAGTGGATTTTTGGCGTAAAAATCAAAATTTTAGAAATTAGGAAAATTCCTAATTTTTTTTCTATTTAAACCTTTTCACCCTCTCTCCTCCCTCATTCTCACCCTCACTTTCTCTCTCTCGTTCTCTCTCCTCTCTAGTCCTCTCGACGCGGGGCGCGCGACCGTGGCGAGCTGGCTGAGGTGGGAACGCGATGGAGTGAACCTGGGGCGTGATGGAGTGGCGGATTGAGTGTGGCGTAGCGCGATCCCTCGGTGGATTCAAAGTTGGCGCGGTTCATTGGTTTGGTGATTTTTGGCGTGGTTTAGTCGCTTCGGTGCGCAGAATCGTCGGTGGAGGTAGGGAGACGGAAGCTCTACTTCTCTGCTACGTTCCCTCGTAGTTTCACGTCGAACGGTGCAAGAATAAGTGGGTTTCATTCAAATTTGGGAAAATCATGCCTTTGGGGTGTTCGTCGGGTTCGCCAAAAAACGGCGACGGTTTTCAAATCAGTTGGTGTCATTCGAACCCCTGGAATGTCAGCATTCCATTCCCACAGATTTCGTTGTGATTGGTGGTCAATTGGGACCGGTAGGAGCCCGGGAACCCATGCGATTACATTTGGGTCAATTCGGTAGAATTGCTCGTTTCTAGCCGTTTGTGCGTCGATTTGATCCCTTCCGGAGTGTGGAAGGTCGGTATCATCATTGTGGTTGTATCCCCTTCGTTTCGGAGTGAACGGGGCGTGGAAAGGCTGAGATCTGGCCGATCCCATTATTTTCCCGCAGTAATGCCTTAACGGTCGTTACAGTGACCGTTTAGGTTATTACGCGGTCCAATGTGCGACCATTTTATGTATGTCAGTTTGGGTCTTCGCGGTCGCGCGATAGACCGTCTACTGTGTTTCACGGTTCATTATAGGACCATTTATATCCTTTGGACGGCCCTTGGGTGGCTGTGCGGTTTCCTTAGTCGTGCGGGCCAGTTGGGCAGTCTTACGATAGACCGTTCAGCTTGCTTAAGCGGTCCCTTGCTAGACGGTTAAGCATGGTTGACTCTAGTCAACAGTTTTATGGCGGTTGGTGAAACGGTCCTTCTATAGACCGTTCCCTGTCTTGGGCGGTCCATTGCTAGACCGCTATTGACCGTTTGACCGAGTTACTGTCTTAATTCGGTTTGATCTAGCGGCCTTCTCTTAGACCGTCTAGACTACTTCGCGGCCCATTTGTAGACCGCAAAAGGGTGATTGACCGGGGTCAAGGGTTTTAGGTCGGTTAGCATTGGTCCCCTATGCGGTCCATGTTTAGACCGCGTACGTGTGTGAACGGTCCCTTTGTAGACCGTTTGGGCGGTTTGACTAGTAAGGCAGTTGTGAGTTGACTGGGCTTAGCGGCCTATCGAATGACCGCTCCAGTCATTTTGCGGTTGTAATACCCCGGTTTTAAAATTGAAATGAAATTGAAATGAAATTGAAATGAATGAATTTCGGAATTTAATATTTAATTCCTTAGTGAATAGGACAAGTGGAAATTTTGACTACCTTATAAAAATCTATAAAAATGGTAATTTGGTAAAGGACAATTTATTTAACAACTTTATCTTCTGTGGTCGACCCAGCAAAAATCCGTAACTAGGTCTAATAATTGGTTTGAGCCCAAAGTGCACACTTACCTAACCTTAACTTAAACCACGGAATTAGGGCTTAATACTCCATCAAATGAGCCCAAATCGGTGGCAAATGAAAGGCCACGATCTATGGATCATTTCCTCTCTGCCAATTCACCGAAACCTTAACCCTAAAACTTGTAGTCGGTCGAGCTTGGGAGAGGTCAACAATTGCGGCGACGTTTCAATCACTCCACTTGCTCCGACGAATTCTCCCAGCACAGAAGGATCCAGAAGGTGTATGACCTATAAAAACAAAGCTCTGCAAACCTAGAATCCTTTGGTAGCAGTGGCGGCCGTAGTAGAGATCGATCAAGGGAGATCTCTGGTGATTAGTGGAGACGTGTCGCCGTCCCTTCTTCTTCCTTTCTTCTTCCTTCTTCACTCGATTGAGGTAGGTAATAACGAGCCCAATATAAAGTGTTATATATGGATGGAATCAGCGTCTAGTCCTCTTTCTTTTGAGCCCAAAAGCCCTAAATTCTATTAGGTATCCTGCACAAATTTAATGGTTTGGTAGAGGCATGTCAGAATTAGGGCAGAACTTGTTCCCCTTTGATTTCAGTAACGATTTCAGGCTGTAAATCTAAAATTGATTCGTGAATCTTGTAGAGTTTTTCATGCTCTTTCTATTGGTAGTAAAAGCCCCAAATTCCATGTTGTATACCCTTCGAATTTCGTGTTTTATTGTAACCCTAAAAACCTCGCCGAGGGCGGGCAAGGGTTGGTTCAATCAGATTTTTACCAGACTTGGACGGTCTTGCGATAGACCACACATCCTGGATGGGCGGCTCCTGAAGGACCACACATCCTGGATGGGCGGCTCCTGCAAGACCACACATCCTGGATGGGCGACTCCTGCAAGACCACACAACCCTGACAGGATGGGCGGCCCCCAGAAGACCACATATCTGGATGGGCGGCTCCTGCATGACCACATAACCCATGGGCGGCCCTCTCCTAACCATCCAACATCTTGGGCGGCCATGTCCTGGCCGCACATGTACCCTTCAGTCCAGTAGATATAAGGTCCTGTAACGACCGCACATCAATGCAGAATGACTTAGTGTAAGCTCTACATGATTCATATTAGTATCTTAATTGATAATTAATAAATTAGAAACCCATATAATAAGTGGTAAATTATGCAAGTAAATTTCTGTAAAATGCATACTTTTTATTCCCACATGATCTTGTTCATTATCATTATCATCTTGATTAATGTTTTTGGCAATCAAATTAATGTAAATCATGATCCTTGATAAATTGACATGAAAATTAGGACTGAAATGAATACTAGGTTGCTTGACAGCCATTCTACTCCAGTAGAACGGTTTGACCAATTTACTGACTTTTAATAAGTCATTAGCCCTATTAGTTGTGCTAGCCTTGAACTTACCTCCGGACACTCCATCCGGCGGACTTAACATCATCTTGGGATCTATGTATATCCCTGCTAAGAACCTAATGAACCACCCGAATCACCGATTCACGTGACTAAACCGCTGGAATATAAGTCTTGGATTGAATTGGGCTAAGAGAGGCATGTGCGGCCAGTAGTGGACCGCATATCCTTGTAGGCGGCCCAATAACGACCGCATATTCCTGGCTTATGCCATTAAGTGTTGGTCGATTAACCTTGATCAATCTTCGACCAAAACATTAAGCTCTGGACTGACCAATAGACAGTAGACTTGGCCCTGGTTTAGCTTTACCCTGTCTTTGGCAGCCCAGAGTCTAATAGGGTGATTTCTTAGCCTTCTAGCCAAGCCCGGGTGTTGCGGCTGGAATATGACCGTTCAAACCCTATGCGGATTCTCTTGGACAGCATATCTTTAATACGGCCCCGTATGGCCCGTACATCATGTTCATGGGTCTTAAGGTCTCCTGGATCTACGCGGCCCAGAACTTATCGCTCATCCTTTAGAGCGGCACACTGTCAGCCGTCCATTCTTAACCTCGTGGGCTGAGTTTCAGTCCAGCTCCTGTAAGTGCGGCCCAGTGTTAGCCGCATATATCCTTTGAGTGGCCTCTGTATGACCGTACATCTCTCAGAGATGAGTTTTATCGTATTTTGTGCTCTTGAATCCAAGGACAGATTACTCCTTTAAATCTTGAACTTTTGGACAGTAATTCCTCTGATTATTTGGCCATAAACTTGACTAAAATGTCTAGATGGAACTTGGGATCTTGGATCTGATAAATTAATGCCAGCACATCATAAGGGCCCAGTCTGGTCCTGGGGAGAGCGCCCGAAAAGTACTTGTGCCCATGGGAGTTTGTAATGACAAGGTGAGGCATTGCACCGAGTGCATGACTAGCGTGTTGTCTACGACAGAAATCTCTTGTTATCTCTTGTTACTTGATCGTGCTTGACTTGTTTAAAATACTTGATGGTGGCCATTTCCTCGTTACAATTTCCTGTTACACTTGTTACATGATATTCTTGTTGAAATCTAGGTATCTTATATTTTATTGACCTTGCAAGATCTTTATATTACGTTGTGAAGAGGCGAAATCTCGCGCTGGTTCTTGAGCGTCGTGGTAATCACCAAGTTAGTGAACTGAAAGACAGGGAAACGGGTCAAGGGGCCCAGGGGGATTCCCTGGGGCGAAACCCTCTGACGCTCAAGTCAGTAGAGCAATGGTGGGAGCAGCGATAGGGAGGAGAAGGTGAAGGCACGAGATCCCTCTCCACCAATGGGGTGAAGTGATCCGTGCTCAGGAATTGGGGGTGGATCAATGCCATTTTTGGACTTACCTTTCGCCGGAGGGTATCCCAGGTTTAAATAGTGCATCGCCCTCTGGAGTCCTGCAAGCCGAGGGGTCTCTGGTGGAGGTTACGTCCTCGTCGTGGGCGTTTATGGTCTCATCGTGGGGGCGTTATCCTCGCGGGGAAGCTGGAGCTCCTGGACTTCTTGGCGCCCGACCCGCTGTGGACTCTAACGGCTGTAATGTTAAACATTTTATCGGTCGTACCGAGCTTAGAGGGGCTGACCCTACTTGGGCAATAGGCCTAGCTCGGTGAGGAGATGGGTCGGACAGACCGGCTAGCGCTTCCCTCCTTCGTGCGGAGGGATAGCTCGTGCGCGGGTCTTCCTGTGACCTGACCGATGCTCGGGCTCTCCGAGCCTTGGGGCCGCCTAGGAGAGTTGTTTCCTCGAGCATTATTTTATTGGGCTTTTCTAAGTGGGCCCTGTGGGCTGTCACTTGGACGAGCTTGCCTCGTCGGGCCCTGTTGGGTCTAGTTGGGTCAGCTCTTTTAGTGGGCTGCAGGAATCCCCCTCTCCACTTGTCCCCCTCCTACTCCCGAGCCAAGGGGGCTCGGTTGAGTAGTTTTTTGAGGCTTTGGACCGGCGTGGCTCAGGTGGGTGGAATCCTGTCGGCGTTATGAAGCCACGTGTAGTGGTCGCCTGGGCCCGTAGTAATAATGATCCTGATGGATTTGAAATGAAGGGGCCCCCTTTTTCTCGGAGGTTGGAACGGCGCGCCGCCTCCCGCGAGGGTTTATAGGCGTAGGGTGCTGCTCATCCTCCCAGCCTTTCTAGGGTTTTTGGCCTTTTCTCCACTTCTTTTGATGGAAATCTCAGTTCAAGATTCAAAATTCACGAGCTTTGTGGGTTTGATGAGATCGACAGTTTACACAAAATCTGAGCTGAACCTTCTCCGAGTCAGGAAGTTTGACGGAACAAGCATCTCCGAGTGATCGGCAAGCAGCTTCATCAACAAATGCAATCAAATGGGCCATTCCATGCTAATCGTCTCATTTTATTGGGCCGTATACATGGGCCTAATGGGTCATCTCTATGAAATTTTATTCACAATAAAAGAGTCTTATTATGTATTTTAGTCTTTCGGTGTCTTTAAGTATTCCTAGGGAATCATGATAAGAAAGTATTAAGTGTTAAGGAGTCTTATTATGTATTTTGATGTTTCCGATAGGGTGTCTTTTAGTATTCCTAGGAAGTCATGATACTAAGTGGTAAGTGTCTCTTAATCTTCCTTGTATGCCTATATAAGAGTCTTGTATCCCACGGTGGAAAAACAGTGAATGAAGATCTATTTTTGGAACCCATGTGAGTCCCACGTAGGGTGACCTTTCCCCCTCCCTTATCTTCTTCCCTTCACCCCCCTGCAATTCCCATGGCCGCTAGTGCCTTTTCTTCCTTCCCTCTCCACGGGTGCGATGCCCACTTCTTCCCTTCCTCAACCACGGGTGAGTGATGCCCTTCGTCTAATTCTCTCTCTCTCTCTCTCTCTCTCTATCTCTCTCCAATTCTCTCTCATCCCCACCCCAAATTCGGAATCCACTCTCTCTCCTCTCTTTCACCTCTAATTAAGACCCCTCCCCCTTCCCTATACCCCTCATTTAAGTCCCCTCCCCTCCCCTAGGTAGAACTCCCACTCCCTAGGCATTCTCTCCCCTTCCCCACACAACCTTTCGTCTTCCCAGGCACCCTTTCATCTCCCCAAGGCCCAATTTCGAATTTGGGTGTTCCCTCCTCTCTCTCTCACCACCCCATTACCTCCCCACCTCCCAAAAGCACCCCCCTGCAACCCCAGCCACGTCCATCCCCCCCCCCTCCCTTAACCCAAACCCACAAATCCCTTCCATCCCCCTTAATCCCCCCTCCTCAATCAGCTCCATTCGCAGGCAGAAATCAAGCCCGAGTTGTAGTCGATATTGGGAGCAGTTCCAGGCAGAATCGGCTTCCGGGTTCTTCATCAAAAACGTACGTTGGCGAGTCTTCTGACCAGGCGAGGTGGAATCGTCCTCTTCCGAGTTCGTGAGCATCGGCAGTGGCCAATCTCCCACGACTGCGCAGGAGGCTCCTGAACCCGACCAGAAGCTGAGGAAGACCACCACCACGCCCAACCCTGACGGAATCCGACTCCGAGCTGTTCAGCAAAGTTCCTCCCCTCTCTGTCAGCTCTCAGGAACAGAAGGCGGTTCATCGATCGGAGCTCAAGGTGTGAAGTTATCAATTTCCTACCACTGTTGGGTCATTCTGTCCACCGATCCCCTCCTCCGACCCGTCCCCACTCAACGGGACCTGCACGTCCACACCGACATCCGACTGAGGCGAGACCAGTGCCGCTGGAAAGTAGTCGTCCCCACGATTCCAACGCCACCTGCTGCGCACCAAACGGAGTTCGGGATTGCTCGTGGTGTCCATGTCAAGCCGCTGTTCAGAAGCTGCCCCTGCACAGAACCAGAACGGGGTCCCCGCTCAGTCGTCCGTGGCGACCAGGTTCGGGCGGAACCAAAATTCAGAAAAATTGTGCTGCATCCCTACCCTGTTACGAAGCCAACGGCACCAACCGCGCCTCCGGCAAAATTCCAGAGTGCGATCTACAGCCACTTCAACAGCTGCTGGTCACAGATTCCAGAACCGGGCTGATAAAAGAATTTGGAGAAATATGAAAGAAGAGTCAGTTTTATGCCCGACGTTAATTCGTTTCACATCAAGTGGTATCAGAGCTTAGGGAATCGGGCCGTCCCATCGGACCGAGATCCTGAGCTTTGAGGTTCGAGGTCGAACCTCCTCCAAGCGGAGGAGTATGATGGAAATCTCAGTTCAAGATTCAAAATTCACGAGCTTTGTGGGTTTGATGAGATCGACAGTTTACACAAAATCTGAGCTGAACCTTCTCCGAGTCAGGAAGTTTGACGGAACAAGCATCTCCGAGTGATCGGCAAGCAGCTTCATCAACAAATGCAATCAAATGGGCCATTCCATGCTAATCGTCTCATTTTATTGGGCCGTATACATGGGCCTAATGGGTCATCTCTATGAAATTTTATTCACAATAAAAGAGTCTTATTATGTATTTTAGTCTTTCGGTGTCTTTAAGTATTCCTAGGGAATCATGATAAGAAAGTATTAAGTGTTAAGGAGTCTTATTATGTATTTTGATGTTTCCGATAGGGTGTCTTTTAGTATTCCTAGGAAGTCATGATACTAAGTGGTAAGTGTCTCTTAATCTTCCTTGTATGCCTATATAAGAGTCTTGTATCCCACGGTGGAAAAACAGTGAATGAAGATCTATTTTTGGAACCCATGTGAGTCCCACGTAGGGGGACCTTTCCCCCTCCCTTATCTTCTTCCCTTCACCCCCCTGCAATTCCCATGGCCGCTAGTGCCTTTTCTTCCTTCCCTCTCCACGGGTGCGATGCCCACTTCTTCCCTTCCTCAACCACGGGTGAGTGATGCCCTTCGTCTAATTCTCTCTCTCTCTCTCTCTCTCTCTATCTCTCTCCAATTCTCTCTCATCCCCACCCCAAATTCGGAATCCACTCTCTCTCCTCTCTTTCACCTCTAATTAAGACCCCTCCCCCTTCCCTATACCCCTCATTTAAGTCCCCTCCCCTCCCCTAGGTAGAACTCCCACTCCCTAGGCATTCTCTCCCCTTCCCCACACAACCTTTCGTCTTCCCAGGCACCCTTTCATCTCCCCAAGGCCCAATTTCGAATTTGGGTGTTCCCTCCTCTCTCTCTCACCACCCCATTACCTCCCCACCTCCCAAAAGCACCCCCCTGCAACCCCAGCCACGTCCATCCCCCCCCCCTCCCTTAACCCAAACCCACAAATCCCTTCCATCCCCCTTAATCCCCCCTCCTCAATCAGCTCCATTCGCAGGCAGAAATCAAGCCCGAGTTGCAGTCGATATTGGGAGCAGTTCCAGGCAGAATCGGCTTCCGGGTTCTTCATCAAAAACGTACGTTGGCGAGTCTTCTGACCAGGCGAGGTGGAATCGTCCTCTTCCGAGTTCGTGAGCATCGGCAGTGGCCAATCTCCCACGACTGCGCAGGAGGCTCCTGAACCCGACCAGAAGCTGAGGAAGACCACCACCACGCCCAACCCTGACGGAATCCGACTCCGAGCTGTTCAGCAAAGTTCCTCCCCTCTCTGTCAGCTCTCAGGAACAGAAGGCGGTTCGTCGATCGGAGCTCAAGGTGTGAAGTTATCAATTTCCTACCACTGTTGGGTCATTCTGTCCACCGATCCCCTCCTCCGACCCGTCCCCACTCAACGGGACCTGCACGTCCACACCGACATCCGACTGAGGCGAGACCAGTGCCGCTGGAAAGTAGTCGTCCCCACGATTCCAACGCCACCTGCTGCGCACCAAACGGAGTTCGGGATTGCTCGTGGTGTCCATGTCAAGCCGCTGTTCAGAAGCTGCCCCTGCACAGAACCAGAACGGGGTCCCCGCTCAGTCGTCCGTGGCGACCAGGTTCGGGCGGAACCAAAATTCAGAAAAATTGTGCTGCATCCCTACCCTGTTACGAAGCCAACGGCACCAACCGCGCCTCCGGGAAAATTCCAGAGTGCGATCTACAGCCACTTCAACAGCTGCTGGTCACAGATTCCAGAACCGGGCTGATAAAAGAATTTGGAGAAATATGAAAGAAGAGTCAGTTTTATGCTTCTGGGGCTCCTTGATGCGCCGTGAAGATACAATGGAGGAGCGAGTTCTTGCGGCGGCATTTGAGGAGCTGGCGCGTATAACCGCGGAGGCGATCCGGCAGCTTCTTTCTCCCCCGGAGTCTTCGGGCTCTCGTGAAGGTTCTTCTTCTAGCTTTATGGCGGATCTGCGCTCAGAAATCGAGCAGGTGAGGCGGGAACCCGTCCCCAATCGCAGCGAGTTGGGGGAGGCTGATGTGAAGAAACTAGAGCATCGGTTTTGCCTGCCTCTCCGATATAGCTTTGCGGCCGCTGCCCCATACGAGACGAGCTTGGATAGCCACACGGGCCATATCTGTACTTTTCTCCTAGCGTGGAAGAGCGGATTCTGCCTCCCCTTGGAGCCCTTCATTCTGAAGCTTCTCAATTTTTTTGTGTTGGCGTCTGTTCAGCTGGTGGCCAACTCGTATCTTCTGCTGTCTGCCTTTCGGATCCTCTGCCGCCTGCAGGGGGTTCCCCCGTCCCTGGATCTTTTTCATTATTTCTTCGAGCTGAAGGCACATCCGTCGGCGGGGAAAGGCTTCTACTTTATTCAGGCGCGCATGAATCGGAGTTGTATTCCACTGGCGGCGAAGGATTCTTCGCACAAAGGGTGGAAGAGGCAATTTTTCTGGGTGAAGGCGGAAGCAGTGGATGAATCCTGGAGGTGCCAGGTTATGCCCAACTTCCATCCGAATCTTCCCCCCCGGCAGGAGGAGTTCCCCGCCGATGTGGAGGAATACGCCGTTCGCTTGTTGACAAATCACCGGTCGACTAAGGAGCTGGTGACGCTGGAGAACGTAGAGCAGCATCTGCTTACGCAGCGCAAGCCATCAGGTATCATCCTTCGGATCCTTCTGCGGGGTCGGAGGGTTGCCTTTTCACTTCTTAACCAAATCTTCTTCTTCATTACAGACATCCGGCGGGATCCTTTGGAAGAGGTCACCGAGGTCATCGATCTTGGGGATGACTCGGCGGCTGATGAGCCTGTCGTTCCCGCGGGTCATTCCCAAGCCCGAGATAAGGGCAAGGGGGTGGTCTTCGAGGGATCTTCGCGGCCAAGCGGGGCGAAGCGCAAGGATCCCATGGAGGGAAAATTGCGGGAAGCCGCGAAGGCCAAGAAACGGGCCAAGAAGGCTGGCCTTCCTACCGCTGCCGGGGGCGACTCTGGCTCAGCGGCACTCCCCTCTCGGGGGCAAGATGGGGCCGACCCTTCCGGGCCAGCTCCCCCACCTACCAGGCGAGAGGGGGTCGAAGAGACCAGGGGCCCCTCAGAGGGCGGAGATGGGTCGGTTCTCCCCTCCCCGGGGATGGAGGGGGCCGGTGCTGAAGTAGCCGACGTCGAGACCGGGAGACCGGTCGAGGTCGGCGATGTCTCGGGTGGCGAGGCGCGGGCCGAGACAGATAGGGTTGGGGGTTCACCTGCGAGGGCGTCGCAGCCCCAAGTGCTCCAAGTTCCCGGTGCGGTCGATCCCGTGGCGTCGGTCGAGGTTGGGGGTTCGCCCGGGGAGGCGTCGCAACCCCAACCGACCACGGCGCGCGGGGCGGTCGGCCCCGTTGCTCGAGCTGAACCTTCTGGCGGGGCGTCCGGTGGGGAGCGGATCTCTGTGCCGGAGGCCTTGGAAAGGCTCGGTGTTTCGGGCGACCTGTATCGGGTTTGCCGAGAGGTTGCCGCAAGGATGAGGGGGGGAGACAAGCGCCACTCCCCCTCCGGAGTCCTCGACGTCCTCATGGAGGGCGGCCTAGTCATGGCTCGGTCGGCGGCCTTGATGGCGGAGACGTACGCCCGGACGGAGGCGGAGCGGTCGAGTCTCGCCTCGGCCCTCGGGGGGTGCGAGAGGAAACTGGCCCGCCTCAGCGAGGAGCATGAGGGGCTTTGACGGGAGTTCTCCATGATCAGGGATTTGGCACGGGCGAGCCGGCTAGAAACCGAGGCGCTGACTGAGCAGTTGGCTAAGGCCCGAGAGTCGCTCGAGAGGAAGGGCAAACTCTTGGAAGAGGAGCGTCTGCGTCACCTCGAGCTGGACGGTCGCTGGGAGCTCGAACGTGCCGAGCTACGGGACCGGGCGGAGGTAGCGGAGTGCCATCGTTCTGTGGCCGAGGCGGACCGAGCCCGGGAGGAGAGGCGGTCGAGCGAAGCCGAGCGAGGGAGGGTCGAGGCAGAGGAACGCCTGGCGGGGGTAGAGGAGCGTGTGGCCGAGGCGGAGCGGGCTTGGGTCAAGCTCGTTGAAAGGATGGAGCAGATCGAGGCAGAGGCGATCGAGCGGTATAGGAGCTCGGACGCCTACTCAGCCGACCTAGAGAGAGCCGCCCTACCATATTACGAAGTAGCGCTTCGCCGGGGCGCCCGAAAGGGGTTTAAGCAGGGTTATCATCGGGCCGTGGACTACGCCGATGAGCAAGACTCCGGGATCGAGTTCCCTTTGGGCCAGAGCTATGACTCGGATGAGTCAGCTTCTAGCTCCTCTACGTCGGGCGGGGAAGATCCAAAAGGGTCTCCTCCGGTGGGGTCACCAACTCCGGACGTCTCGGGAGGGCTCGCGACCGAGACAGTTCTCGCACAGGGGAGGTCAGTGCCTGGGTCGGCCGTCACCGAGGGTGCTGGGGGTGACGTGCCCACTTCCGTCGCTCCCGAGCTTCAAAGTGGGCCCGAGGCCTGATGTATTTTGCCTTATTTTGCCCCTGTCTCTTGTTTGTCTCTCTTTCCTCCTTTAGAGAGTTTCCTCTTTATGAGATAATGAACTTTTTCTGGGACTGGGCCGTAGGGAATGGCCCGAGAATGTCGATCCCCCACCCAGCGAAGGGATAAGGCTCGGTGAGGGTGACGAGTTCTGTAGCCGGCTGATGGACCAAGTGGTCGAACCGCTGGCATCGATCGCACTGTTGAGCGTAGGCCGAGCAGTCACGCTGCAGGGTGGGCCACCAGTACCCCTGTCGTAACAGGATCCTGGCCAGTGACCTTGCCCCTTAGTGCGCTCCGCACAGGCCTTCATGAACCTCTTGGATGGCTCGGTTGGCTTCGTTGGGGCCGAGGCCCTTCAGGAGAGGGCCGGCGAAAGACCTTCGGTAGAGTGTGTCGTCCAGGATGACGAAGCGCCGGGCTTGGTACTTCATTCGGCGTGCTTCTCGAGGGTCGAAGGGCTCTTGGGAGTCTCGGAGCCAAGACAGGTAGGGGGTGCGCCAGTCACTCGGGATAGCCGAGTCAACAGCGAGGAGCTCCGAGTCAATGCTCGGGCGTTCTAGCTCTTCGAGGAGGACCGATCGGGTACCTTCTGGGTCTAGGGAGGAGGCCAACCAAGAGAGGGCGTCCGCTCGGGAGTTTTCTTCCCGGGCTATTCGGACTACCTCAAACCCCTCGAATTGTTGGGCCAGGCTCCTGACCAGCTGGAGGTATTTGATCATGGGTGCCTCTCGAGCTTCGTACTCACCGTTGACCTGGCTTGCGACCAGCTGAGAGTTGGTGTGGATCCTGACTCGCTCAGCCCCCAACCGCCAGGCCATGCGCGCTCCCGATATATGGGCCTCATACTCGGAAGCATTGTTGGACGACTGAAAGTTAAATTTCAAGGTGTACTGCAGCTCCACTCCTTAGGGGGATCTTAGGAGGATCCCAGCACCACTACCGACCGAGTTGGAAGATCCGTCGACGTATAGTTCCCAGGTTGGCCCGGGCATGGTCGGTAGTCTACCTTCGGTCGGGATGGTGCTTTCGACGATGAAGTCGACGAGCGCTTGACCTTTTATAGCTGAGCGCGGGCGATACGAGATGTCGTAGGCCCTAAGCATAATGGCCCATTTGATGAGTCACCCCGAGGCCTCGGGGTGGGCCAAAATCTTCTTCAACGGCTCGCCGGTTAGCACGGTGATGGGGTGCCCCTGGAAGTAGGGTCGGAGGCATTTCACGGAGGTAACCAGCGCTAGCATGAACTTCTCGGTTGCGGGGTACCTCCTCTCGGCCTCGTTGAGCACCTTGCTGGTGTAGTAGACTGGTCTTTCGATTCCCGAGTCATTTCTGACTAGGACCGAGCTGACCGTTGATGACGTCACCAAGAGATAGAGCAGTAAGACTTCGCCCGGCACGGGCTTGGAGAGCACCGGGGGTGAAGCCAGGAACTCCTTGAGCTCGGCGAATGCTTTCTGGCATTCCTCATCCCATGCGAATGTAGCAGATTCCAATTTGGGCCCCCTCAACAGTTAAAAAAGGGCAGGCATCGTTTAGCCGCACGGGACAAGAAACGGCTGAGAGTGGCGACACGGCCCGTCAGACGCTGGACGTCCTTAATGCAAGCGGGCGGGCGCATGTCCAGGATGGCCTGGACTTTTTCGGGGTTGGCTTTGATCCCACACTGAGTGACCAGGAAACCCAAGAACTTCTCGGATCTTACTCCGAAGGTGCACTTGGCAGGATTGAGCTTCATGTTGTACTTCAGGAGGACGCCGAAGGTTTCAGCGAGGTCGGTGAAGTGGTCCTGGGCCTTGGGGGTCTTGACATACTTCCGCTTGCGTTCTCCATCTCGGTCTCGCTTCTTTCCCGAGCTAGGATTTGGCTCGGGGCCCCGCTTCTTGTCCCCCTCCTGACCCGAGCTGGTTGCGTCTCGGCAAGCGCTGAGTACTTCTTCGCACTCGGCGTGGCACAGAGACAGAGTCACTAGCTCGGCAAGGGTCGAGGGAGGGTGGAGGATAAGTTCACGGTGGATGTTCTCATCCCGGGTACCCCCGGTCAGTGCGGTTGTGGCCGAGGCCACGTCCAGGCGGGGGATTCGGAGGGCTTCCGATTTAAATCGGTGGACGTAAGCCCGGAGCCTTTCCCCTTGCACCTGTTTAAGGGCCAAGAGCCCCGCTACCAACTTTGGGGGGGCACTTCTGGTGAAGCTCTCCTTGAAGACTCACCCGAATTGCTTGAAGTCTCGGATGGATCCGGGGGCGAGGGCCCGGAACCACGCTTGAGCGCCCTGGACCAAAGTGGTCACGAAGGCTCAGCACTTGATGGGGTCCGACGCTCCGTGTAGAGTCATCAGGGCGTCGAAGATATCATAATGGTCGGCCGGGTCGCCCTGGCCGTCGTAAAGCTTGAAGGTTGGTATGGGGCTCTGGGAGATACCTCTGCCTTCAAGATATACTCGGAGAACGGGGATTTCTCTTCGTCTTCCGGGGAAGAGGCCTTCTGTAGGGCGCGAAGGGCGCGCTCCTGCTCAGCGAAGCGCCTTTCAAAATGTCACAGCCGAAGGAATAACTCCGGTTGCTGTCGTGCCGCGGGGCTAGGGGGAGCGTCTTGGTGGTCTCCGGGAACGTCGGCTTCTGGATCTGGCCGTTGCATCCCCCGCCTTCCTTTCCTCGGCGTGGAGGAGGCCTCTTGCTCCGGAGGCGGAGCTTGCGAGGGTCCTCCGACCCTGTTACGAATGAGCTGCTGGCCGCGGAGGGTGAAGTGGCCCCCAGCTGTGTGCTGGGACGTACTCCTGCGGGGGGGGCTCCCTGACGGGGCACGGGACCTTGCATCCCTGGCCGCCTGGGTCTTCATGAGTTCCACGAGGACATCCAGTTTGGCGTTGAGGGCCTGGAAGGCTTCGGCGCCACCGTAGGGGGGTAGCCCCACCACCGCAGGGGGGGTGGTGGTCCGTCGGCGGGGATGCTGGCGTTGGAGGGAGGGTTCTGTGAGGCCCTGGAAGGGCCATCCCCTGCTGCTACCATGGCCTTACCCCTTTCGCCAGCGGACCTCCTCCCTGAGCTCCTTCTCACCATGCTGTCTCTTTGTGCGTTTCCCACAGACGGCGCCAGATGAAGAGGCAAAATCTCGCGCTGGTTCCTGAGCGTCGTGGTAATCACCAAGTTAGTGAACTGCAAGATAGGGAAACGGGTCAGAGGGCCCAGGGGGATTCTCTGGGGCGAAACCCTCTGACGCTCAAGTCAGTAGAGCAATGGTGGGAGCAGCGATAGGGAGGAGAAGGTGAAGGCGCGAGATCCCTCTCCACCAATGGGGTGAAGTGATCCGTGCTCAGGAATTGGGGGTGTATCAATGCCCTTTTTGGACTTACCTTTCACCGGAGGGTATCCCAAGTTTAAATAGTGCGCCACCCTCTGGAGTCCTGCAAGCCGAGGGGTCTCCGGTGAAGGTTACGTCCTCGTCGTGGGCGTTTATGGCCTCATCGTGGGGGTGTTATCCTCGCGGGGAAGCCGGAGCTCCTGGACTTCCTGGCGCCCCGCTGTGGACTCTAACGGCTCCAATGATAAACATTTTATCGGTCGTACAGAGCTTAGAGGGGCCGGCCCTACTTGGGCAATAGGCCTAGCTCGGTGAGGAGATGGGTCGGACAGATCGGCTAGCGCTTCCCTCCTTCGTGCGGAGGGATAGCTCATGCGCGGGTCTTCCTGTGACCTGACCGATGCTCGGGCTCTCCGAGCCTTGGGGCCGCCTAGGAGAGTTGTTTCCTCGAGCATTGTTTTATTGGGCTTTTCCAAGTGGGCCATGTGGGCTGTCACTTGGACGAGCTTGCCTCGTCGGGCCCTGTTGGGTCTAGTTGGGTCAGCTCTTTGAGTGGGCTGCAGGAATCCCCCTCTCCATGTTGTTTTTCTTTTATATCAGCATTTCTTTTCTTATCATTTCATATACAAATGGAATAATTGGTTAATTACGTAAACTTGCCTGTTATTATCTACTGAGCGTTCGCTCATATAGTTGTCTTCCCCTTTTTCCAAGCAGCTCAGGTGACGATGCGTTTACCGTTGGGGATGGCCAGGAGTGATGATTGGAGTGTACTAGTTCTAGATGTTGAGTTGGCATAGTTATCCTACTCGTAGTTGTGCCTTAGAGCGTGTTTAGCTACAGTTATGATATTATTGTTAAGTTGTTATTGCCTCAGTTTGTATTAAAGTTGGTTTAAGGATATTGTACTAGATTTGAAATGTTTCATGACCAATAAAGTTATCTCTTTTCTTAGCTCATGTGTTAATGCTTAGATTAGCTTATCATTATTTCTAGCTATTTCTGACTGTACGTTCCAATATTCCGCTTCGGGGTGTGACAGTTTAGGTGGTATCAGAGCCTAGGTTTCACATTCCTAGGTTTTCTAAGTTCTAGAGGTCTAAGTGATGCTTTAGGACCCATAACCTCGTTATAAGTCTAAGAATCCAACCTGGTGAGATTTGGGTAGAAACTTGGGTTAAGTTCATACCTTAATTGTGATATTATCTTTTTTTAATGAACCTAAGTAATCTATTCCACGTGTAGGCCTTTGCAATGGCAGCTGATCGCGCGGAATGAAGGAACTTACAGCGCACGGTTCAAGGCCTTACTCAAGTTTTACAACAAGTGGCCCAAGCAGGAACTGCAAACCATGGCACTGGTGATTTATATCGAAACTTTCGGGGGATGAATCCGCCGAGATTTGGTGGCTCGACTGACCCTGATGAAGCCGAGCACTGGCTAGAAGACATGGGAAAAATATTCGAGGTAATGCAGTGCAGCAATCAAGAATGCGTCCTTCTATCAACCTTTCAACTTGAACGTGATGCAAGAACATGGTGGGATTCAGTGAAGGCTACCCTTGGTGATCAGCAAGTCACATGGGAGGAGTTCGAGGAATTATTTAATAGTAAATACTTTTCTGATAGAGTGCAAGAGAAGAAGGCAGTAGAGTTCGCGGCTTTGAAGCAGCGAAATCTATCTGTGGCAGAATATGAAGCTCAATTTTCTCGGTTATCCCGATATGCTACTCACTTGATATCCATCGAGAAGATGAAGGCTAAGCACTTTCTTAATGGACTGAAGCTGCTATATATCAACCAATTGGCACCAATGGAAATCCCAACCTATTCTGAGATGGTGAGAACAGCTCAAGTCCTAGAAGATACTCTAGAAATGACGGAGAGAATCCGTGGAAAAAGTGCAAGGAAGGAACAACCTACTGGTTCCGGGAATATCAAACCCGAGTATGGCAGGAAGAGGCCCATTAGTGGGTCTGGTTCGTGGAGTGGGTCCGGATCGTGGAAAGGCAAGATGTCGAAACGTGAAGACAAGAAGCCTGGCCCTATTGTTCCATTCAAAGGAGTATGCAAGTATTGTGATCGTCCAGACCACAAGATGGAGGAGTGCTGGTGCAAGTTGGGCGCCTGTTTGTGATGTGGAAGTAGGGAGCACCGTATCCCTGACTGTCCTCTTTTATCTGAACAAGCTATGCCGGCGAAACCACAAGGCATCAAGAAACAACAAGGCAAGCTCCAAGCTCTACAAGCAGATGAGGCAGGAACCACTGAGGGTGGTGGACTCGTCGAAGGTACTCTTATTATACTCGACAAGCTAGCATTTGTTCTTTTTGATACTAGTGCCACACATTCATTTATTTCTCGGAGTTTTGCTAAGTCTTTAGCTGTGAAGCCTATTTTGATGGATTCTCCGTTAGAGATTTCAACCCCTATTGGTACTAGATCAGCAATTCAGTATTTCTATCCTTCTAGTAAGGTTATGATTGATGAACAGAATTTTCTAGCCGATTTAGTTTGCATGGACATGAAGAATTATGATGTAATCCTAGGAGCAGATTGGTTGGCTAAATATGAGGCAAATGTTCACTACAGTTCTAGCTCTGTGTCTTTCACTAGGCACCCGAGACTTTCTATTGTAGGAGTTAAACACCATAACTGTGTATCACTTATCTCGGCTCTTCGAGCTGATAAGCTAATGAAGCGAGGATGTAAAGCTTTTCTAGCCTTTGTCTATGTGGCCCCTGAGCAGCAGATCGAGATTAAGGACATTTCTGTTGTCTAAGATTTTCCTGATGTCTTTCCAGAGGAACTGCAAGGACTTTCGCATGAGCGGGAAGTTATCTTTTCTATTGATCTCATTCCTGGCACATCTCCTATTTCTAAAGCTCCTTCTCGTATGTCTCCTGCGGAACTGAGGGATTTAAAGCAACAGTTGATGGAATTGCTCGAGAAGGGTTTCATTCATCCAAGTACTTCCCCTTGGGGAGCCCCTGTATTATTCGTCCGGAAGAAAGATGGTTCGATGAGGTTGTGCATCGATTATCGGTAATTGAACCAGCTGACTGTCAAGAATAAATATCCATTGCCGAGGATTGACGAATTATTTGATCAGATAGCGGGAGCTCAGTATTTTTCTAAGATCGATCTTCGATCTGGATATCATCAGTTGCGGATTAAGGGAGAGGATATCTATAGAATAGCTTTCCGCAGCAGGTATGGTCATTTCGAATTTGTCATTATGCCTTTTGGTCTAACGAATGCACCAGCAGCTTTCATGCAGTTGATGAACAATGTATTTCGGCCCTATCTTGATCAATGGGTCATGGTATTCATTGATGATATCCTGATTTATTCCAAGAATGAAGAGGAGCATGCTGAACATCTAAGGATGGCATTGCAACTATTGAGAGATCATCATCTATATGTCAAGTTCAGTAAGTGTGACTTCTGGCTGCAAGAGGCATCCTTTCTCGGACATATCATCACGAAGGAAGGAATTTTTGTTGATCCTTCAAAGGTAGAGGCAGTGAAGAATTGGGATCAGCCTACCAGTGTGACTAAAGTTAGAAGTTTCCTAGGCCTAGCAGGGTACTACCGAAGATTTATCCAAGATTTCTCTAAGATTACGGTACCTATGACAAGATTAACCCGCAAGGAGAACAAATATGATTGGTCAGAAGATTACCAGAGCAACTTTCAAACTTTGAAGGAATGTTTAACTACTGCACCTGTATTGGCTTTACCTTCTGGTGAAGGAGGTTTTGTCATATACACTGATGCTTCAGGTATTAAATTTAGGCTGAAGTGATTGCCTATTCTTCTAGGCAGTTGAGGAAACATGAAGAGAATTATCCTGTTCATGATTTGGAACTAGCAGCGGTGGTATTCGCCTTGAAGATATGGAGGCATTACTTGTATGGAGAAACATTCACAGTGTTTTCAGATCATAAGAGTCTGAAATATTTATTTTCTCAGAAGGAACTCAATATGAGGCAAAGAAGATGGTTGGAGTACTTGAAGGACTTCGACTTCTCGATTGAGTATCATCCTGGAAAAGGCAATGTTGTGGCAGATGCATTAAGCCGGAAGCCTGTAGCTAAATTGTCAAGTCTCATGTTACAAGAGTGGAGGCTACTGGAACAATTAGCTAGCATGGACCTTAATGCTGACAATGATCGGGTTAGGATTGCACAGATTTGACTTAAGCCCGAATTGTTGATGGAAATCAAGTCTTTGCAAGATAATGATCCCGAGCTAGTAGAGATCAAGGGAAGCTTAAGCAGCAGATCTGACTTCATGATGGCTGACGATGGAAGATTGTTATTCTAGGGTAGAACTTGTGTACCTGATGAAGCTAAAATAAAGAACAAGATTCTTGAGGAAGCACATAGATCTAGATACACCATTCATCCTGGAGGCACTAAAATGTTCAGAGATTTGAAAAGATCCTTTTGGTGGACGAATATGAAAAGGGAATTTACAAACTTCGTGAGTAGATGCTTGGTTTGTTAGCAAGTTAAGGCTGAACATTTCAGATCAGCAGGAAAATTGAAACCACTCGACATACCCCAATGGAAGTGGGAAAGCATTGGCATGGACTTCATTATGGGTCTACCTAGGACTCGTGGTGGACTTGATGCAATATGGGTGATTGTCGATCGATTGACAAAGTCAGCTCATTTCTTACCCATTAAGTCTAAATGGACAGTTGATATATTGGCTGCTTTGTATTTGAAGGAAGTGATAAGGCTCCATGACATACCAGTTAGCATTGTGTCTGATAGAGACCCCAGATTTACTTCGCATTTCTGGAAGGGAGTGCAAGAGTCTCTGGGTACTCGTTTGAATTTCAGTACTACTTTTCATCCACAGACAGATAGACAGACTGAAAGAACCAACCAGATAGTGGAAGATATGCTTAGAGCATGCATGATTGATTTCGGAGGCAGTTGGAGTGATCACTTGGCATTAATTGAATTCACCTACAATAACAGTTATCAATCTAGCATACAGATGGCTCCTTTTGAAGCATTGTATGGAAGAAGCTGTCGTTCCCCGTTATGTTGGGATGAGGTAGGTGAGAAATAATGGCTTGGACCGGATCTTATTTCAGAATCATCATAGAACATCTGTATTATCCGAGACCGATTACAAGTAGCACAATCAAGACAGAAGAGTTATGCCGATAATAGAAGGAGAACATTGGAGTTTCAGGTTGGCGAGCATGTATTTTTAAATGTCTCTCCTACGAGAGGGATTCGAAGATTTGGCATTCAGGGCAAGCTAAGTCTGAGATATATTGGTCCATTCGAGATCCTGGATAGAGTGGGAGAGGTTGCTTACAGGCTGGCTTTACCGCCTCAGTTGTCTGGCGTACATAATGTTTTCCATGTGTCTATGTTACGGAAATATGTGTATGACCCCACTCACATCATTCAGCACGTGGATTTTGAATTGAAGGAAGATTTGACCTATGAAGAAAGACCTATCAAGATTCTGGATCGGAAACAACAGCAACTCCAGAATCGTTCCATACCGATGGTCAAAATTCAGTGGAGTCGGCGTGGGACCGAAGAAGCTACTTGGGAGTCTGAAGATACTATGCGGAAGCGGTATCCCAACTTATTCTAGGTGAGCTATCTCATTCCCTATTTTCTGTATTTAGTGCAGTGAATTTGGAGGACCAAATTCCTTAAAGTAGGGGATGGTGTAATACCCCGGTTTTAAAAATTGAAATGAAATTGAAATGAATGAATTTCAGAATTTAATATTTAATTCCTTAGTGAATAGGACAAGTGGAAATTTTGACTACCTTATAAAAATCTAGAAAAATGGTAATTTGGTAAAGGATAATTTATTTAACAACTTTGTCTTTTGTGGTCGACCCAGCAAAAATTCGTAACTAGGTCTAATCATTGGTTTGAGCCCAAAGTACACACTTACCTAACCTTAACTTAAACCACGGAATTAGGGCTTAATACTCCATCAAATGAGCCCAAATCGGTGGCAAATGAAAGGCCACGATCTATGGATCGTTTCCCCTCTGCCAATTCATCGAAACCTTAACCCTAAAACTTGTAGTCGGCCGAGCTTGGGAGAGGTCAACAATTACGGCGACGTTTCAATCACTCCACTTGCTCCGATGAATTCTCCCAGCACAGAAGGATCCAGAAGGCGTATGAGCTATAAAAACAAATCTCTGTAACCCTAGAATCCTTTGGTAGTAGTGGCGGCCGCAGTAGAGATCGATCAAGGGAGATCTCTGGTGATTAGTGGAGACGTGTCGGCGTCCCTTCTTTTTCCTTTCTTCTTCCTTCTTCACTCAATTGAGGTAGGTAATAACGAGCCCAATATAAAGTGTTATATATGGATGGAATCATCGTCTAGTCCTCTTTCTTTGAGCCAAAAAGCCCTAAATTCTATTAGGTATCCTGCGCAAATTTAATGGTTTAGTAGAGGCATGTCAGAATTAGGGCAGAACTTGTTCCCCTTTGATTTCAATAACGATTTCAAGCTGTAAATCTAAAATTGATTCGTGCATCTTGTAGAGTTTTTCATGCTCTTTCTATTGGTAGTAAAAACCCCAAATTTCATGTTGTATACCCTTCGAATTTCATGTTTTATTATAACCCTAAAAACCTCGCCGAGGGTGGGCAAGGGTTAGTTCAATCAGATTTTTACCAGACTTGGACGGTCTTACGATAGACCACACATCCTGGATGGGCGGCTCCTGAAGGACCACACATCCTGGATGGGCGGCTTCTGCAAGACCACACATCCAGGATGGGCGGCTCCTGCAAGACCACACATCCTGGATGGGCGGCTCCAGAAGGACCATACATCCTGGATGGGCAGCTCCTGCAAGACCACACAACCCTGACAGGATGGGCGGCCCCCAGAAGACCACATATCTGGATGGGCGGCTCCTGCATGACCACATAACCCATGGGCGGCCCTCTCCTAACCGTCCAACATCTTGGGCGGCCATGTCCTGGCCGCACATGTACCCTTCAGTCAAGTAGATATAAGGTCCTGTAACGACCGCACATCTATGCAGAATGACTTAGTGTGAGCTCTACATGATTCATATTAGTATCTTAATTGATAATTAGTAAATTAGAAACCCATATAATAAGTGGTAAATTATGCAAGTAAATTTCTGTAAAATGCATACTTTTTATTCCTACATGATCTTGTTCATTATCATTATCATCTTGATTAATCTTTTTGGCAATCAAATTAATGTAAATCATGATCCTTGATAAATTGACATGAAAATTAGGACTGAAATGAATACTAGGTTGCTTGACAGCCATTCTACTCCAGTAGAACGGTTTCACCAATTTACTGACTTCTATTAGTTGTGCTAGCCTTGAACTTACCTCCGGACACTCCATCTGACGGACTTAACATCATCTTGGGATCTCTGTATATCCCTGCTAAGAACCTAATGAACCACCAGAATCACCGATTCACGTGACTAAACCGCTGGAATATAAGTGTTGGATCGAATTGGGCTAAGAGAGGCATGTGCGGCCGGTAGTGGACCGCATATCCTTATAGGCAGCCCAATAACGACCGCATATTCCTGGCTTATGCCATTAAGTGTTGGTCGATTAACCTTGATCAATCTTCGACCAAAACATTAAGCCCTGGACTGACCAATAGACAGTAGACTAGGCCCTGTTTTTGCTTTACCCTGTCTTTGGTAGCCCGGAGTCCAATAGGGTGATTTCTTAGCCTTCTAGCCAAGCCCGGGTGCTGCGGCTGGAATATGACCGTTCAAACCTTATGCGGATTCTCTTGGACCGCATATCTTTAATACGGCCCCGTATGGCCCGTACATCATGTTCATAGGTCTTAAGGTCTCCTGGACCTGTGCGGCCCAGAACTTACCGTTCATCCTTTAGAGCGGCACACTGTCAGCCGTTCATTCTTGACCTCGTGGGTTGAGTTTCAGTCCAGCTCCTGTAAGTGCGGCCCAGTGTTAGCCGCATATATCCTTTGAGCTGCCTCTATATGACCGTACATCTCTCAGAGATGAGTTTTATCGTGTTTTATGCTCTTGAATCCGAGGACAGATTAGTCCTTTAAATCTTGAACTTCTGGACAGTAATTCCTCTGATTATTTGGCCATAAACTTGACTAAAATGTCTAGACGGAATTGGGATCTTGGATCCGATAAATCAATGCCAACGCATCATAAGGGCCCAGTCTGGTCCTGGGGAGAGTGTCCGAAAAGTACTTGTGCCCATGGGAGTTTGTAATGACAAGGTGAGACATTGCCTCTTGTTATCTCTTGTTACTTGATCGTGCTTGACTTGTTTAAAATACTTGATGGTGGCCATTTCCTCGTTACAATTTCCTGTTACACTTGTTACATGATATTCTTGTTGAAATCCAGGTATCTTATATTTTCTTGACCTTGCAAGATCTTTATATTATGTTGTTTTTCTTCTGTATCAGCATTTCTTTTCTTATCATTTCATATAAAAATTGAATAATTGGTTAATTACGTAAACTTGCCTGTTATTATCTACTGAGCGTTCACTCATATAGTTGTCTTCCCCTTTTTCCAGGCAACTCATGTGACGATGCGTTTACCGTTGGGGATGGGCAGGAGTGATGATTAGAGTGTACCAGTTCTAGATGTTGAGTTGGCATAGTTATCATACTCGTAGTTGTGCCTTAGAGCGTGTTTAGCTACAGTTATGATATTATTGTTAAGTTGTTATTGCCTCAGTTTGTATTAATGTTGGTTTAAGGATATTGTACTAGATTTGAAATGTTTCATGACCAATAAAGTTATCTCTTTTCTTAGATCATGTGTTAATGCTTAGATTAGCTTATCATTATTTTTAGCTATTTCTGACTGTACGTTCCGATATTTCGCGTCGGGGCATGACAACGGCTCTCCTTGTGACCGCCTAGTGTCTGTGTTCTCTGCAGCTGGTAAGTGGCCCTTTACTTGACCGCCTACATTGCTGAGCGGCCAAGCATTAGACCGCGTACCACTAGAGAGTTGTGTTTCCGAAGTTTTGGTTTCCAATCATCTTGGCTTGACCTTATGGTTTGCCCATTGTCCCGTGGATGTCTTCTGATATCCTATGAGGGCTATGACCATATTATAAGATAGCCAAGAGTGTCCTTAGCTCGAGTAGTGTTTTGTACTGCTTCTGAGTTTTCTGAGTCATTATTTAGGCCCTGGTCAACCCGGTGAGACCCAGTGGTTGACAGGTAACCTTGTGTGTGTCTCGATAGATCGAGACATGGTTCTGGACATCTTGAGGTACTGTCCTACCTCATTTTGTGTGTCCAAGTGCTTTGAGGGTCTTGATACTCCCTCCGGTCTCTGTGAGTCATTTTATACGGTTGTGTGGATCTGATGATCCAGTGTAGTTTTCCTCAGCTTAGGATTAGGCTGATTGGTGGCTTCTCGCCGCCGTTGTGTGACAATCTTGACTCCGAGTCATGAGACTCAAGGATCATTGCGTTGGTAGGTCTAGTTGCCCTGTCCTTGGCAGTTTGGTGTACTACCTATGTGCTTCATAGTACGTGTGACAGTGCGTGCTAGCCTGTCCGTACTGTTGTGCCCTTATGGTCATTTGATATTCATGGTTTTGATAATGGCTAAACACTATAAGTCATTAATGTTTTCCACTCTCATATGATTAAAATACTTGATATTTTTTCATGATAGATAAGCCAAGGAATGGAGTGGAGATGGCAAAAGTGAAAGCACAATGTTCGCGCCCAAGCAAGGATTAAAATCCCTTCAAGAAACAAGAGTCCACTCTTTAGGCTGGACAGCTATCAGAAGATCAGGCTGGCTTCAAGAAGAGTCGACACTCGGCACAAAAGAGTCGAAACGTCACATAGCCAAGGTCGATGCACAATGAAGAACACAATTGGCTTCAACGTCCAAAGGTCTGAGCATTCGTTAAGGAAAGGTCAAAGAATCAGTAGACATCCTCAAGGTCTAAAGAGTTTGATGCCACAGACTCCAATGGACTGCAAACGGGTTTAAGGGGTTGATTGAGGAAAATCTGTGAAAAACCAAGTTTTCGGTCGACTGCCGATCATGGACCGGTCGACCGGAATTGCCGGTGACAAAAAAGCTACTGAACCTCTCAGTAGGGGTCGACCGCCTAGAAGGACCGGTCGACCGACCCAGTAGTCCGGTCGACCGCCCACCCCCTGCCGGTTGACTGAAATTGCCAGCAATGAATTCTTCAATTCTGTAAAACATCCGGTCGACCGACCACCTACTTCCGGTCGACCGGTAGCCCCGATGCAGCTATTTTTGACTTCGTTTTACACCTCGTGGGCAGCCCCTCTTCTTGGATTTGTTTAATCCTAAAGTCACCCAATCTCCCATGATTTGTGGATCTGGTCTGGGGGATGTCTATGGACCATTCAAGAGATATAAAATAAATATAAGGGGGTTAGAAACCCAAATGGATCATGGGAGATCAAAGGAGGCTAGAGGAGGTTGTGTAAGGAAGAGGAGGGTACTATAACCGTGAACAGTACTTCGTGCAGCAGCTCTTCATCCATTTCCAAGGTGATTCAAGCTCATATCTGAAGCAAGCAACCTCCAAGGAAGTGAAGAAGCAATCAAGGTTCTCAACGGAGATCAAAGCTGCATCCATAATCCTCTTCATCAACTCAAGGGAATCCAAGGAAGATCACTTCTCAAGGAAGAAGAAACCATTGTTGCTCAACCAAGAGGAGTGCTTTGCAAGGAAGAAGAAGCCTCTTCTGCTGATCTACATCGCATTTCAGACAAGATCTTCTCATTTTTAGCATATCTCCAGATCTTATTTGAACATTTTCATCTTGTTCTCTTTTCATTTTGTTCAAGCTATTGAAACTGAGAATCGTCGCTACCGCGGTTAGTAGGAAGGCAGTTGGAAGGTGCTCCAATCTGCGGTGTTGTCGTCCCTACCAGTGGTTAGTAGGAAGGTAATCGGAAGTTCTTCGATATGCGGTTTGGTGCGCTGCACTAGTGAAGCCTCACCGGGTTTGGTGAGGGGTGGACGTAGGACTGGGGATTCAGTCCGAACCACCTTAAAATCTTGTGTGTCGTGGTTTTTTTGTGTGATTGGTTTGTGCTAGATGCGTGCTTAGGTTCAATCTTTATTTTACTTGTTCATCCTGCTAAGCAAATTGTTGTATCCTTCGATAAGCTAGTTGTATTTCGCTGCTATTCTCTTTATCTAGCTTTAAAGAGGGGTGTTCTGCGAAAAGAGGGGCAGATCTATTCACCCCTCCCCTCTAGATCCGCCATCCACTACTCAACAAGTGGTATCAGAGCCTAATCTCTCATTATGGGGTCCAACGACCTTGAGAAAAATGGTGGATTATCGTCCAAGGGTTTATTACCTGGAGGACATTCTGTGAATAGGCCTCCTTACTTCACTGGAACTAATTATCTTTATTGGAAACAACGCATGCAGGTGTTCATTCGCACCCAAGATTACGAACTCTGGCGAGTGATCAACAAAGGTCCATATGAGCTTACGGATGATGAGGACTTATGGACCAAAGAACAAATAAGAAAATTCACTGTCAACTGGAGTGCTAGACACTTCATGCAATGCTCACTCCATCCAGTAGAATTCTCAAGAGTAGCTACCTGCGCAACTGCAAAAGAAATGTGGGACATGTTAGAAGTGGAATATTTTAGTTTCTGAATATGAAATGTTCAGGATGAGGCCTGATGAGTCAATTCAAGACATGTATGCTTGCTTAACTATGCTTACTAATAGTCTAACTGATCTGGGAAAGAAATATTCAGAGCAGAAAATTGTAAGGAAGATTCTCAGATCACTGACCCCAGCATGGCACACGAAGGTTACCATGGTTGAAGAATCCAGAGATCTCGCAACTACTAAGGTAGATGAACTCATCGGGTCATTGATGACCTTGTTGTGCCCCTGTGATTTTGATGATAGCAAACACTATGAGTTATCTGATCTTCTGTGACATGTTTTTCAACTCTATGATTTTGATGATAGCATATCATGAACACATCTGATTGATTGTTCTGCTTTGGGTAAATATCATGTCAGTTCATACAGCTTTACATATCATGAATCTGTGTCTGAATGATTATTTCTGCTTTGGGCATAGGAATGTGCTATCTTGCATTAGCAGACATTCAGTTCATACAGCATTGCATTCTGTCATTTATCAAGTCTATACAGTACTTCATTCAATGTCTGTACAGCCTTCGCAAGAGCAAGTCTGTACATTGTTCTCTCCAGCAAGTCTATACGCTGTATGCTCACACAACCATCAAGAATGTACATTGCTCACTTACATTCACACAAGTCTACACAGTGCTCTTCATTCATGTGCACAGTTCGTGCATCAAGTATGTACATTGCCTTTGCACAAGGTCACTCAAAGTCTATTCATTGTTCACAGCATTGGCCAAGTCTACAGCACTCGCCATCATGCTACTGCTAAGTCCAGACATTGGCCAAGTCTGTACATAGTCTTTTGCATGTTCATAAAGTCTATACATTGCATGCTTCACTCTAAGTCTATACAGCCAGTGTCTCACATATGCAAAGTCTGTACAACGATGCATCACGAAGTAAAGTCTGTGCATTGTCCATCGTCTTATGCAGTGTCTCTAAGGCAAAGTCTATACATCGCATGCATTGGACACTGCAAGTCTGTACAGCCCAAGTCTGTACATCCACCGTCGCTTTCAGCGTCTCACACTTGCAAGTCTATACATTGCCTTTGGGAATCAAAATCTATACATTGGCAGCAGAACTGTGCAAGTCTATACATTGCCTTTGGGCACAAAGTCTATACACTACTTGCATTCAGTTCAAGTCTATACATCGCCAGGTCTGCACATAGTTGCTTTGAAGCACGCTAAGTCTATACAGCCTTTGCATTGCACAAAGTCCATACATTAGCACTGTAGCATGCAGAACACCTAGTCCATACATTAGCACTGTAGCTTGCACGAAGTAAAGTCTGTACATTGGGCTTTCACATAAAGTCTATACATCGCTTGCATAGTTAAGTCTATACATCGTCTCATGCATCATCTTGCAAGTCTATATATTGTGCATCTCGCTGACAAGTCTGCACATTCATTAAGTCTGTACATCGTGCCTCCTTTAATTTGAAGTCTATACATCGTTCACACCAGCAAGTCTATACAGCCTGCATGCCTCATAACGCCAAGTCTATACAACGTCTAGCTGCACAAGTCTGTACAGCCATTGCCCTGCATGCCCTGCAAGCTTTCCAAGACCATACACTGCATGTCCTGCACGCGCTGCAAGTCCATACATTGTCTTCCATGCACTCAGCAAGTCCATACATTGCTTCTAGCATGCACATTCACACTTCAAGTCTACACACTCGTTATCAAGCCTTCACGTCTACACACTCTTATGTGTCTGCATTGCATTCACTTTCTATACACAGCCTGTGTCTGCATCAAGCTTAAGTCTATACATTGTGTTGCATTGTTGCATGCCAAGTCTGTACATAGTCTGGCTGCCTGCACGCCATGTCTGCACATCGGTTGCACAGCACAACTAAGTCTATACATCCAGTTGCATCGCATGTCTGTAGAGTCTAGACATTTGTCCCACAGCCTGCAGCTAAGTCTACACAGCCTCCACAACAAGTCTATACAACGTCCCACAGCTGCGCAGCAAGTCTATACATCGCTGCCAGCCTGCACACAGAGTCTGTACACTACGTCCGCCAGCCTGCACGTAGCAAGTCTATACATCGCTGCTAGCCTGCAATGCAGAGTCTGTACACTGCATACACACTGCATCCTTAAGTCTAAACTCTGCTGCTTTTATATGAAGTCTATACAGCTTGTGGCTTGTACATCGACTGAACTCTTCATTAAACCTGCAGGTGTCTGGGCACGTGATCCGAGGTAGGCACCTGGCACATGATCCGAGGACAACGCCCTAATTACTGCTGCTATAAATACGAAGCCTCCTCCATCTAGAGAAGACTGATCAAGAAGTGGATGAAAGACAGAAGAAAGAGAGTGATCGAAAGAAGAAGAGCTGAAGCAGAAAGGGCAGAGAAGTAGCAGAAGAAAAAGAGGAAAAGAGAAAAAGAGAGAGCATGAGTTGAGAAGAAGAAAAAGATTGAGAGATAGAGAGGTCGTGAAGAAGAAGAGAGCTTCATTGTCTTCACTGGAATTTGGATCAGATCCAATCCAGTTTGCTCCTGCGAGAGCTACTTTGTGCTTTTCATTTCTCCAGCTTTCTGTCGCTGTGATTTTTATCTTTTATTGTTTTCCTTTACCTTGTTCTTCCGATTGCCCTGTTGGGGATCGGGTTCCTCCTGTGGTTTCAGGAGAAGGGAGATTTGTCTCCGGTTCTGGTCTTGTGGGTTGCAAGTCCATGTGTTCCCTCCTAGTCTGGAGGAAGAGAGACTTCGGTCTCTGGTTTGCTAGTGACTGGGTGTCACTAGTGGTTCCATCCGGTTGGGAGGAAGAGGGGAGGTTGTTCCCCTGGTCAAGCTGTGTGGCAGCATTTGTTGCAGACTGAGTCTGCTGTTCTGGCGTTGCTAGTGGAAGCCTCACTCCGGTTTGGAGTGAGGGGTGGACGTAGGTCTGTGGACCGAACCACCTAAAAATCTTGGTGTCCCTTGTGGTTTGATTTTCTTATGTGTTCATCTTATTGCTTCGCACATTAGATGTTTGCTTAGGATCGAGTGAGAGCTTATTCTTTGTGTTGCTTTGCGAGATCCTTCTAAGTATCTTCAGAATATATCTGCAACTGTTCTTTAAGTCCGCATATCTGAGCATTAGTTTTTTATTAGGCTATATTTTTAAGGGGAGATTCATTCACCCCCCCTCTGAATCTATCGCACCTGTCTCAACAATTGGTATCAGAGCGGTTCTCTGACTGATCAGATCCAACGATCTGCAGAGGATCCTGTTGTCTTTGGTGCATTTCTGTATTTACTCTCTGCTGCATTAATCTGCTTGCCGATTTAATCAATGGGTTCTCCACCGGTTTTCAATGGCTCTAATTTTAACTCATGGGTTAGCAGTCTACATAACTATGGGAATTTGAAGGATCCGGATCTGTGGAAGTTAATCTCACATGGTCCTCACAGACTGCCAAAGAAAGAGTCCAAATGGACTAACAGTCACAGATCAAGAAATGGAGAGAATCAGAAAGTTTTGAAATTAATGAAAGAAGCTACTGACAAGGCTCTACATTCCTTTGTCCATGACTGCAGGTCCGGTAAGGACATTCTGGATAAGCTGAAGCTAGCTCAGAGGAGAAATGAGGACAGCTGCCTGATGGCTGACAAGAGCAACCATGGCAGTGATCAAGATGAATTCGAAGATGCTGAAGAGGTAACCAATCCTTTCTCTAGTTACACTTTAGACGACTGGGAAGATGCCTATGCCAATCTGTTAGAATCCTATGAAAGACTAAAGAAGAAGAATAAAAAACTGATAAAGAAGCTAAAGAATTATGAGGATGCTAAATCTCGAGGTGAAAACCCTAAAATTCTGAAAATTGAAAATGACATATTTAGAAGACAGTTAACATATTTTGATTTTATTAGTTCAGACTTAGATCATTTGAAATCTGAAAAACAAACTCTTATGAAACAAATTGGATTACACAAAAAGGAGAATCAAGAGCTTGTTTGTGAAATTACTGAACTAAAGGAAAGACTCAGCTCAACTGATGATGATCAGGCTCATAACAATGATGTTGTTCAAAATGAAGAACTGGTGAGAAACTTAGAGCTTGTCAACTCTGAATTGGAAAACATGAAGTCTGAAAATGTAATACTCAATAATCAGCTCAAGGAATTTGAACAAAAATCAATAAATCTTGAAAAAGAAAATAGATTGATTTCTGAAAAATTAGAGGCTGATAGAGTAACAAATTCAGAGATTCAGAAAAATCTTGACAAACTTCAATCTGAAAAACAACAAGAAAAGTTTTATGAATGTCAGTTTTCTTCAGATGAATGGGTGCTTGATGATGAACTCCTAGAGTAGAATAGTAAACTGAAAGAGGAAATTAATAAGCTGAATCACCTAAACTCAGCAATGTCTAAAAGGCTAATCACTTTAGAAAAAGGGAAGAGTGTAAGCCTGGTGAGCTCTAGTGAGTTGCTGAATGCTGAACATGGAATTATAAATCTTAAAAACATCAACCTAATGTTGAGTGGGAACGTCACTTGCTGTGAACAAAAGATAGCTAAATATGAGTTAACAATCACATCCCTTCAACAAGAAGTTGATGATCTTTATAAGTCCCTATCTGAAGCTGACAATGAAATAAAATTAAAATAGGAAGTTGAAAAACTCAAAAGTTTGAATGATGCCTTGCATCAACAAGTCATTTCCTGTGAAACAGATCTGTCCAAATATGAAGCTAATATCTGTGGCTTAAATTCTGAAATTCAAGATTTGAAAAACTCCTTGTCAAAATTTATCAAGGGAAAGGACAATCTGAATAAGCTTCTATGAAAGAGTGATAACTCTCAGAGAGAGGGGCTGGGTTACAGTTCAACAAACAAAAGGATCAATAGCAATAAAACTTCAACTGTGTTTGTAAAAGCTTCTGATCAAAACACAACTGCTGGTTCTTCTATTTTTCAATTTACTGCACAAAAACCCACTGTCAGTCCCAAAACTGTAGGACAAACTCAAAAATTAAAAAAAGATGAAAACCTACAAAAAAAGGATAAAACTACTCCAGTTGGTACAAAGACTGCTGCACACAATTCACATGACCTCTCAAACACTCATACTAAAAAGTGGTCGTGCTATTATTGTGGGAAAGTAGGTCACATAATGGAAGATTGCAGATTAATGCTAAAAGATGAGCATGGTAGTGAAACATCACATTCTAAAAATTCTTTTGATAGAAATCATGCTGCTAGGAAGCCTGGTGCTTCATGTTATTATTGTGGGAAGCATGGTCATCTCATGAGTGAATGTTTTATCATGAAAGAAGACAATAAACTGCATGCCAGGTCTTCCATTCATTTTCATGGCCCATATGGAACTAAACACAAGTCTAATCAGCACATTGTGTGCTTTAACTGCAATAAGCCTGGGCACAAGGCTGCTGAGTGCTGGCTTGGATCCACTTGGGATAAAAATGGTTTTCATAGAAGAAATTCTTATGCTTGATCTCACTGTGGGAAGAATGGCCATATAGTCAAGAACTGTTGGCATGTTCAGAAGAACTCTGTTAACCCCTATCTTGTCAAATTCCCTGCAAGACCATTTGCAAAATTTTTATGCTATAACTGTGGTAAGCAAGGTCACAAATCTGCTGAATGTTGGCTGATTAAGAATAAGAATCAAACTGCTCATGCATACAATAGAAAATCTTATGATCATGTTTATAAACCTCATACTACTGTTACTATGCATCATAAGAACCAGAAACCAGTTACATCATGTAGATATTGTGGAAAGTATGGTCACTCTATAGACAATTTCTACCTGATGGTTCATGATGACCATGTTGCTAAGAATTTGTTTAGAACACCTGTCAGGGCTAATGCAGGACCCAAAGCTGCTTGGGTCCCTGCAGGATCAAAATGATCAAAAACATTGCAGGTGTTCCTTGGACTGAGGAATAAAGAGGGGTAAATTAAACCAAGGCACCCAAGCTGATAAAGTCCCTTTCAGGTAGATTCTCTGCACTTCCTGTTCTTAGATTTACTGCATAGCATGTTAAATCTATTTTTACATATTCATTCATCATCTGCATTGTCAGATTTAAATTTTCTGAACTCTCCTCATACATGATTTTCTTTTTAATGATAGACTGAATTTGCATATGTAGCCATTGAAAAATCTGATGCACTTAGGACTGTTGGTATTGCATATCATGCACTTTGTCAGGGGGAGTTTATCTGTTGTTGCATTTGAAGAGTAGTGCATGTCATAATATTTGAAAACCCAAAAAGGATATTCCATTGCAACTAGACAGGGGGAGCATTCCTGTTTGATCACTTCTTCACCTCTTGAACTCCTTCTATCTAGCAATCCGATCCATTCTCTTGGCAATTGTGTGGTTCACTTGAATTCCCTGCCGTCTATACTTGTGAAGCTGTTCTGTCTGTATTCCAGACTCAGCTATTGATTCTGCCTACTGTGAATTCAATTGCTAGCTTGTTCCTATCATTCACATTTCTTCATATCCTGTCAAGTCTGGTCCAAGCTAATCTGACTGAATTTTAGTCCTTAATGCTGGCGTCTGATGGCTCTCTACTATTCTCTCAATAAAAATGCTTTGTTGACTCCACTGATTTCCTGACA
The DNA here is from genome assembly GCA_022559845.1 of Amorphophallus konjac. Lineage (NCBI taxonomy): Eukaryota > Viridiplantae > Streptophyta > Magnoliopsida > Alismatales > Araceae > Amorphophallus > Amorphophallus konjac. Next base: position 182,363,844 of record CM040122.1, on the reverse strand, counting down.
ATGTCATTGACTCATCTGAATAAGGAAAGATTTTAGTTAGTGCACCCTAGTCATAAATCAGACATTTTTTGAAAAGAAGAATCTTCTATTATACTAGCTTAAGAATGTTTTGATAAATCAAATTGATTTAAGTCTAATGTATTTCCTAAGTTTTGATGTAAAAGACTTGAAAATATCTGAATCATCATGCTTAATAAATCTTAACCAATTGTCTCATGAACTTCATGCAAAACCTTCTGAAATCTGAAATTTTAAAAGACATGGCTTTCTTTGGTTAAGATACTTGTAGAAGGTATTGTTCTTAAACATTTCAGTGTACTGAGCATTGTTTGAAAAATCTGAAATCATTTAAAAAATTTAAAGCAAGAGCAATGACTTTGGTCACAGAGAAACTGGGTTCTCTATCAAAGAAATAGAGTAAGCCCATGTCATGAAGTGCCATAGTTACCTCTCTTTTAAAAAATGTTTGGAAATCTGGCAGAGCAATAGCATGGTTGTGTTGAGTAACTGGGGATTCTGGCCTCTGAACAAGGTGTCTCCTCATGTAAAAAGATACTCCATTGCTAACTCTATTCTCCTTAAGAGACAATATGGTTGTCACACTGAGTAACTGGGTCACTTCACGTGAGACGTGTTGTGCTTCATGTAAAAAGGTGTTGACTGAACCAAACTTGCTCAGGTAATATGAGTGCTAGTTCAATAGAAAAATCTGAAAAACTAAAGACAAGTTCAGTCACATTTATCTTTGTTCAATCTCAATATTATCTTGTGTATCTTCCATAGGAGTCATTGAATTTAAATGAGTAAGAGGGAAGGAAGTTAAACATGAATATCAAATGAGTTGTTGGTTCATCTTTATTAAAAGGTGTTTCAGATATGAGTATTGAATTTTCTTGATAAACTTTGAATACATCACTCTTAAATCATGATGGTAAGTTTAATCACATTCATAATCTAATATAATTGAAGAATCTGAAATTCGTTTACAAAGATTTATGAATTTGGTGTGCTAATGAAAATCTATCTTCCTCATTTATTCATTGTGCTTACAGATTGTGGTAATCCTTGAGTGCCTATGTGCTTTTGCTGATAGATGTTTCACCTCTTGTCATACCTCAACTCTATTCTGGCTTTAAGGGGGAGATTAACATCTGCATCATAGACTTGATTTGTGCATGATCTTAACTGGCTGGCATAGGAGAGCATATATCTGCAACATAGACTTGTCTTGATTTGTGCTTCATTGTTTAACTGCCTCTGTGTCTTTCATGTCTAAATGACTGAGTCAAAGGGGGAGTATTTTTTTTATTCATATCATGTTTGCTTGAATTTCTCATATCAAACTATTTTTCTTTTTGATGAAGTCAAAGGGGGAGAATAATTTGACATGAGTTAGTGCGACTCATATTGTTGCCATCATCAAAAAGGGGGAGATTATTGTGCCCCTGTGATTTTGATGATAGCAAACACTATGAGTTATCTGATCTTCTGTGACATGTTTTTCAACTCTATGATTTTGATGATAGCATATCATGAACGCATCTGATTGATTGTTCTGCTTTGGGCAAATATCATGTCAGTTCATACAGCTTTGCATATCATGAATCTGTGTCTGAATGATTATTTCTGCTTTGGGCATAGGAATGTGCTATCTTGCATTAGTAGACATTCAGTTCATACATCATTGCATTCTGTCATTTATCAAGTCTATACATTGCTTCATTCAATGTCTGAACAGCCTTTGTAAGAGCAAGTCTGTACATCGTTCTCTCCAGCAAGTCTATACACTGCACGCCCCGAGAGCGGAAGATACCCGGAGACGCGTGACGAGTTTATATCAATCATGTCAATCAGAGTATTAGTGTATTCGACACCAAAATCAGAGATGCGCAAAAGTAAAGATAACCCAATCCTCTATTCCTTCATAAGAATATGTCTATTACAAACCTTTGAAGTACTAACTAAAATAAAGGAAAAATACAAGGTTGACTCAAGAAAATATGAAAAAGACTAGACACCACGGAAGAAGCTCTATCTCTTTCACTCTTGATTTTCCCCATCCGTTTGAGTTCCCTCATCGTCGGACTTACCTGAAAAGTAGGGAAACACTAAGTGAGCGAACGCTCAGTAGGAAAAATTATATCTCAAGAACTAGCAAGGGGTTTAAGTAACTACATCTTTTATGAATGCACTATAGCTATGCATGCTCGCATAAAACGACAAGATAGAAAGAAGGTATAGCAGGAAGAACTAGTCATGAACTTTCAAGAACTTATATCAAAAGATATCCAGATATTCAAGCAAGTATAGTTGTCATATCAAGTCATGTTGGAATTTGGCTATTTCATTCAAGCACGCGAGTAATTACCCTGTTTCGGGCCAAGCAAGTCATGTAATATCAAGTCAAGTACAAGTACAAGATTTGTGGAATGTTCAATCAAGCTAGTCATGCACTTCGGTATAATGCCAATACCGTGATCAATCAACTCCCATGGGCACAAGTACTTTCGGGTGCTCCTCCCAGGACCAGATCGGGCCCTATATGCGCAGGCATTAATCATGTATTTTAACATCCACTTTTGTGTATAGCCAATATGGAATTTCAAGAATAAAGCTTGTAGATACGTAGGATAACTTGGATAGAATAGAGTCCAAAAATATGACACTTGACATAGAATGATGATAATAACGGTACAATCACGATTATCGATAAAACTAGGTGGAATTGGTTCCCCCTTGGGTACCATGACAAACAAGTATAGACACTCTTTATATAGAATTGAGGTCCACATGAACAGCACATCAATGGCAAGACGTCCTCATTCTTAATATAGAATTGAGGTCCACAAGAACATCATGTTGAATATAGAATTGGGGTCTACAAGAACATCATAACAATGTTGATATAGAATTGGGTTTACAAGAACAGCATAACAATGGCATGTTCTTCCCCGTTCATTAAGATAATTCTCATGTCATACCCATGGCATGACATGAGGGCCGGTATTACCATGTTTCTATAGAGGGACATGGCAAAGATTATGTAATGGGTTTTTATGGTACAACCAGCTCAGTCGGCCTTGAGGGAATCCAAGGCTGCGAGGAGACTTACGGAGGTCTCTATGACTAACTCGCTAGTCCAAAGGAACGGAATGTCCAATGGAGAGCTTGTATGTCAATGAGAATTGAGAGGGTAATGCGATAAATCGTCGTAGAAACGTGGGACTATACTCACGGACTGGAATATAGTGCCGATATGTATATGTATACACATATATATATATAATGAAACTCTCGGTTAATAGTAATCAGGGAAATCAGTAATGCAGGAAAATAGCGACTTTGGTAAAGCCGTCTTTCATGAAATTAACGCCTTAATCAGGGGCGTTTATATTAAATTTGACGACGTATAGAGAAGTCATCCTTTCAATACTTCTAATTTACAGAATATCAAAAATCTGGAATTTTTAACAGAACGCGCCCTGGACAGGGGCGTTACTCTTCAATATGCGCCCTTGTCTGGGGCGTCAGTTAAACATGCGACGACTTTGTCCAGGTCGTGATTTCAAGAATTTATCAACTTTCAAACAATAAAATTTCAGGAAAACGAGGTATAGGGTCATGACAAGATATATAGCAGGATTTCGCAGGTATAGTCATGCAACATATTATATTCATGGTTACATAGATTTTAAATATTAAACATGGGTATTTATTAATTTCACAGAATTGACGACTACTGGGCAGGGCGTCAAAACAAGAATTAGCGCCCGAGTGTGGGTCGCTTCTTTATGTTAGCGCCCTGGTCAAGGGCGTTGCTTTGAAAATTGCATAGAAAGCATCCGAAACCACAATAAAACTATATGCATGGATGATCGATGATATTATTAAAGGTATTAAGCTAGTTTGGGCTACGTTCTTGAGAAAACCTACTTGATAATTATCTGGGTGAAGATATGTGAAGAGAACGATACTCTGTTTTTGCAACAGAGTCTTCTGATCACCGGCAGAAGAAGAAGATGATGCTTGGTGAAGAGCCTTCGTTCTTCAGTCAAAAAGGACGATCGTCTTCTCAACACAGACAACCTGTATAGGAAGATGAGGAAGGAAAAGAACATCAACGTTCTTTCAACACACTCAACCAAAAATAAAGAGGAAGAACATTACCTGTTCTTCACGTTGATGACAGCAGCAGCAGATCGCCAAATAGCGATCAAGGGTTGATTTAGGATGGTATTTATAGGATTTTTTTAGAATCCTAATAGGGTTAGAGGTATATTGGAAGTAATACTTCCCTGATAGAGTCCTTACCATATCCTACCTTCGACGTAGTTATCCATATCTTGCCCTGGATAGACTCCTGGGTCGAACGAAACTCGAACTGAATTAGCGTCTTAAGCGAGGGCGTCGAATTTAAATTGACGCCTTGTCTAGCGTCGTTACCTATGTAAAACGCGCCTATGTAGAGGGCGTTTCATTTCCTTTCCTTAATTTTATCTTCCCGTTGTTTGGGATTTGACGCCCTTTTATATAGGCGTCCTATTTAAATTAACGCCTTAGACAGAGGCGTTGCCTTTTGAATCAGCGCCTTGCTAAAAGGCGTTATTTTCCTCTTGATTAATGATTTAATCATTTAAGCTCTTTGTCATCTTATTCACTTATCTTTTATGTTTAATTTGATTTATTTATAAATCTTGCTTTTATCAGGGTTGTTACACCCTCCCCTACTTAAAAGAATTTGGTCCCCAAATTCAATAGTATATATAAGTGGAGAGTGTAGAGTACATACCTTAAAATAATTCTGGGAATCGCTTCCTCATGGATTCCTCGGTCTCCCATGTAGCTTCATGTTCTGAGTTCTTATTCCATTGTACCTTAAGCATGGGAATAACCTTATTCCTTAGGGTACGTACTTCACGATCTAGTATCTTCATAGGCTTCTGTTCATATGTGAGATCCTTCTGGATCACTAATTCTCCATGATCAATAATATGTGATGGATCGTGTACATACTTCTTCAACATTGATATGTGGAATACATTATGTACATCGGACAGTTGAGGAGGCAATGCGATGCGATAAGCAACCTCGCCAACTCGTTCCAGTATCTCGAAGGGTCCGATGAATCTTGGTGTAAGCTTGCCTTTAACACCAAATCTCCGTATGCCACGTCCAGGCGATATCTTGAGAAATACATGATCTCCAATTTGGAATTCAAGATCCCTCCTTCTTGTATCGGCATAAGCCTTTTGCCTAGACTGAGCAACTTGCAGTCTTTCTCTAATTATTTGTATTCTTTCCGTGGTAACCCTTACCATGTCTGGACCTAGCAGTTGTTTTTCTCCAACTTCGTCCCAGCATAGGGGTGATCGGCAACTCCTTCCGTATAGAGCTTCGAAAGGTGCCATTTGTATACTGGCCTGGTAGCTATTATTATATGCAAATTCTACCAACGGCAAGTGATCATGCCAGCTTCCATCGAAATCAATGATGCAAGCTCTGAGCATATCTTCAACCACCTGGTTAGTTCTCTCGGTCTGACCATCCGTTTGAGGATGAAAAGCTGTACTAAAGTTAAGCCTTGTTCCCAACGAATGTTGTAGTCCCTTCCAAAAATGAGAAGTAAAATGAGGATCTCTGTCAGACACGATTGAAACAGGAATGCAATGTAATCTGACTATTTCCTTGACGTATAATGCAGCCAAAACATCAACTGACCATCGACTCTTTATTGGCACGAAGTGCGCCGCTTTAGTCAATCGGTCAATAACAACCCATATTCCATCATGTCCTCCTTTTGATTTAGACAAACCCATGATGAAATCCATACTAATATTCTCCCACTTCCATTTAAGAATATCTAGAGGATGTAATTTTCCAGCAGGCTTTTGGTGTTCCGCCTTGACCTGTTGGCAAGTGAGACAGCGTGATACATAGTCTGCTATTTCCCTTTTCATGTTGGGCCACCAAAAATTCCTCTTTACATTTTGGTACATTTTGGTAGATCCAGGATGAATCGTGTACCTTGATCTATGAGCTTCATCTAATATCTTCTTCTTTAACTCGGGACAATCTGGTATGCAAGTTCTACTCCTGAACATTAATCTTCCTTCACAAGTTATTTGGAAATCAGATTGTCCTTCCAGTTTGCCTTTGATCTCTACTAACATTGGGTCATTATCTTGAAGCGCTTGTATTTCAGATAATAGGTCTGGGTGAATGCTGATATGAGATAATGTGACACATTGAAAGTCTGTGCCCATGATTATATTGAGTTCAGAGAATTGCTCCAGCAATTTCCATTCTTGAATCATACAATTGGCTAACAGTGCTCTCGGCTTTCGACTAAGGGCATCTGCTACATGATTACCCTTTCCGGGATGATATTGTATATTGAAGTCGAAGTCCTTGAGATATTCTAGCCAACGTCTTTGCCTCATATTCAGTTCCTTTTGAGAGAAAAGATACTTGAGACTCTTGTGATCGGAGTATACAGTAAACTGCACTCCATATAGATAATGTCTCCAGATCTTTAGTGCAAATACTACCGCGGCTAATTCTAAGTCATGGACGGGGTAGTTCTCTTCATGCTTCTTCAATTGACGAGAAGAGTAAGCTATAACCTTTCCTTGTTGCATTAGAACACATCCGAGGCCAATGCCAGAAGCATCAGTGTATACCTCGAATTTCTCTCCTTCTACTGGTAAAGCTAAGACAGGAGCTGTAGTAAGATGATCCTTGAGAGTTTGGAAGCTTCTTTCACATTCCTCACTCCATTCGTAACGGATCTCCTTGCGAGTTAACCTCGTAAGGGGCACGGCGATCTTAGAGAAATCTTTGATGAATCGTCTGTAATAGCCAGCAAGACCTAAGAAACTTCGGATTCGCTAGCATTGGTCGGTCTTTCCCAATTTCTTACAGCTTCAACTTTTGATGGATCTACTGATAAGCCATCCTTTGATATAACATGTCCGAGAAAAGTCACTTCTTCGAGCCAGAATTCACACTTGCTGAGTTTGGCATATAATTGGTTTGTCCTCAATATTTGTAATGCAATCCTCAAATGCTCCTCATGCTCTTCCTTAGTCTTGGAATAAATTAATATATCATCAATAAAGACCACCACGAATTGATCTAAATAAGGCCTGAATATACTATTCATTAACTGCATAAAGGCAGCAGGGGCATTTGTTAGTCCAAAAGGCATAACAACAAACTCATAATGGCCATACCTGCTTCTGAATGCGGTTTTATGAATGTCATCGTCCTTGATTCTTAGTTGGTGATATCCTGACCTGAGATCAATTTTGGAAAAATACTTGGATCCAGAAATTTGATCAAACAACTCATCGATTCTTGGCAGTGGATACTTGTTCTTGATAGTGAGATGATTCAACTGTCGATAGTCGATGCATAACCTCATGGATCCATCTTTCTTCTTTACAAATAATACAGGCGCTCCCCACGGGGAAGTGCTTGGTCTAATAATCCTTTTTGAGAAGTTCCATCAATTGTTCCTTCAGCTCCTTGAGTTCAGCAGGGGACATTCTATAAGGTGCCTTAGAAACTGGTCCAGCACCAGGGACTAAATCGATGGTGAAGGCCACATCTCTTTGCGGGGGTAATCCAGGCAATTCCTCCGGAAACACATCCGGAAATTCTTGCACAACTGGGATATCCTCTATCTTAGTTTCCTGAGCCTCCTTAATCGTGACAAATGCAAGGAAAGATACACATCCTTTCCTTATTAGCTTGCTAGCTCGGAGAGCCGAAATAAGAGGTGATTCGCTCCGACTCTTAGGGCTAGAATAGACTAGTTCTGGAAAGTCCTTGAAAGTAACCTTGCTATTGCGGCAATCGACTGTTGCCTGGTATTTGGATAACCAATCCGCTCCTAATATGACATCATACTCCTTTAGATCTAAACATATGAGATCGATAGGAAGATTTCTTCCTTCACCAAGACTTCACAGTTTTGATAATGGTGAGTAATATCGGTTTCGTTTCCGAGAGGAGTAGATAAAATTATTTTCATCCATTCCGGTTCCATAGGTAGTGGGTTAGCAAACTTCTGGAAATAAAAGAATGTGATGCACCCGTATCAAATAAGACATGTGCATACTTGGAACAAACTTTCAGTGTACCTTCTACTAGTCCGCCTTCTTCTTCTTTCGGTCTCCTTAACTGCGTGAAGACGAGCAGTTCTTGGTTACCGGGCGCTTTCCGTCACCGGTTTGATCATTAAGTAATGGGCAATCGGGAATCCGATGCTCACGGCTCCCGCAACGGAGACATGCTCCAAGTTTCCTCCAGCACTCTTCGGCTTTATGACCAGCCTTGTCACAGTGCTTGCATATTATATTCGAGGTGTAGTAGTGATAGAAAAGGGCTTGGTCTTCTTAAATTTTTGGTCTTGAGAAGAAGTACCTCCAGTGCTAGGCCTCTTCTTGAAGTTGGGTTTAAAGGAACCCGAACTTGTAACTTGTTCTTCTTATCCTTCCCACGGATTCTATCAGATAGTTCCGTGGCATCTTCTAATAGCTGAGCTCGGCGCACTATTCTCTGAGTAGACCTGGATATCCATCGACGCCAGCTGTGTGATATATTGGGGCCTGAGCCCATTAAGGAACCTCCTAGCTTTCATCTTCTCGGTGCTAACTAAGTGCTTAGCATACCGAGATAATCTAGAGAATTGTGCCTCGTACTCCGCCACCGATAATGACCGTTGCTTGAGTGCGGCAAATTCGGTAGCTTTCTTTTCTTGACTCGGTCCGAAAAATATTTAGCGTTGAAATGTTCAACGAATTCTTCCCAAGTAACTTGGTCTTGATTTAAAGTAGCTTCTATTGATTCCCACCAGCATCGGGCATCCCTTTCTAACTGAAAGGTAGCTAATAAGACTTTATCTTGATCCGTGCACTGCATAACCCGGAATATACGCTCCGTTTCTCTGATCCAGTACTCTGCGTCATCCGGATCAGTAGAACCCATGAATTTGGGAGGGTTCACGTTCTTGAAGACTTGGTGGAGACTTCCGGCTCGTTGTGCACCTCCCTGTGCTACTTGTTGCAGCACTTGAGTCATGCCTTGAAGTGTACGCTGCATGTTACGCCACTGAGCACGTTCGGCAGCCATCGTCCTACAATTACAATAACTATTTTAGTATATACTCGCGTTAAGGGCTTTTAAGTTAACTCAACCCTTGGTTCTACCCGATCTCACTGGTTATAGGTTAAACCTATCCTTGGACTTGGGTTTTCCTAGGAATTTAATACCCTAGGCTTTGATACCACAAAAACTGTCACGCCCCGAGAGCGAAAGATACCCGGAGACGCGTGACGAGTTTATATCAATCATGTCAATCAGAGTATTAGTGTATTCGACACCAAAATCAGAGATGCGCAAAAGTAAAGATAACCCAATCCTCTATTCCTTCATAAGAATATGTCTATTACAAACCTTTGAAGTACTAACTAAAATAAAGGAAAAATACAAGGTTGACTCAAGAAAATATGAAAAAGACTAGACACCACGGAAGAAGCTCTATCTCTTTCACTCTTGATTTTCCCCATCCGTTTGAGTTCCCTCATCGTCGGACTTACCTGAAAAGTAGGGAAACACTAAGTGAGCGAACGCTCAGTAGGAAAAATTATATCTCAAGAACTAGCAAGGGGTTTAAGTAACTACATCTTTTATGAATGCACTATAGCTATGCATGCTCGCATAAAACGACAAGATAGAAAGAAGGTATAGCAGGAAGAACTAGTCATGAACTTTCAAGAACTTATATCAAAAGATATCCAGATATTCAAGCAAGTATAGTTGTCATATCAAGTCATGTTGGAATTTGGCTATTTCATTCAAGCACGCGAGTAATTACCCTGTTTCGGGCCAAGCAAGTCATGTAATATCAAGTCAAGTACAAGTACAAGATTTGTGGAATGTTCAATCAAGCTAGTCATGCACTTCGGTATAATGCCAATACCGTGATCAATCAACTCCCATGGGCACAAGTACTTTCGGGTGCTCCTCCCAGGACCAGATCGGGCCCTATATGCGCAGGCATTAATCATGTATTTTAACATCCACTTTTGTGTATAGCCAATATGGAATTTCAAGAATAAAGCTTGTAGATACGTAGGATAACTTGGATAGAATAGAGTCCAAAAATATGACACTTGACATAGAATGATGATAATAACGGTACAATCACGATTATCGATAAAACTAGGTGGAATTGGTTCCCCCTTGGGTACCATGACAAACAAGTATAGACACTCTTTATATAGAATTGAGGTCCACATGAACAGCACATCAATGGCAAGACGTCCTCATTCTTAATATAGAATTGAGGTCCACAAGAACATCATGTTGAATATAGAATTGGGGTCTACAAGAACATCATAACAATGTTGATATAGAATTGGGGTTTACAAGAACAGCATAACAATGGCATGTTCTTCCCCGTTCATTAAGATAATTCTCATGTCATACCCATGGCATGACATGAGGGCCGGTATTACCATGTTTCTATAGAGGGACATGGCAAAGATTATGTAATGAGTTTTTATGGTACAACCAGCTCAGTCGGCCTTGAGGGAATCCAAGGCTGCGAGGAGACTTACGGAGGTCTCTATGACTAACTCGCTAGTCCAAAGGAACGGAATGTCCAATGGAGAGCTTGTATGTCAATGAGAATTGAGAGGGTAATGCGATAAATCGTCGTAGAAACGTGGGACTATACTCACGGACTGGAATATAGTGCCGATATGTATATGTATACACATATATATATATATAATGAAACTCTCGGTTAATAGTAATCAGGGAAATCAGTAATGCAGGAAAATAGCGACTTTGGTAAAGCCGTCTTTCATGAAATTAACGCCTTAATCAGGGGCGTTTATATTAAATTTGACGACGTACAGAGAAGTCATCCTTTCAATACTTCTAATTTACAGAATATCAAAAATCTGGAATTTTTAACAGAACGCGCCCTGGACAGGGGCGTTACTCTTCAATATGCGCCCTTGTCTGGGGCGTCAGTTAAACATGCGACGACTTTGTCCAGGTCGTGATTTCAAGAATTTATCAACTTTCAAATAATAAAATTTTAGGAAAACGAGGTACAGGGTCATGACAAGATATATAGCAGGATTTCGCAGGTATAGTCATGCAACATATTATATTCATGGTTACATAGATTTTAAATATTAAACATGGGTATTTATTAATTTCACAGAATTGACGACTACTAGACAGGGCGTCAAAACAAGAATTAGCGCCCGAGTGTGGGTCGCTTCTTTATGTTAGCGCCCTGGTCAAGGGCGTTGCTTTGAAAATTGCATAGAAAGCATCCGAAACCACAATAAAACTATATGCATGGATGATCGATGATATTATTAAAGGTATTAAGCTAGTTTGGGCTACGTTCTTGAGAAAACCTACTTGATAATTATCTGGGTGAAGATATGTGAAGAGAACGATACTCTGTTTTTGCAACAGAGTCTTCTGATCACCGGCAGAAGAAGAAGATGATGCTTGGTGAAGAGCCTTCGTTCTTCAGTCAAAAAGGACGATCGTCTTCTCAACACAGACAACCTGTATAGGAAGATGAGGAAGGAAAAGAACATCAACGTTCTTTCAACACACTCAACCAAAAATAAAGAGGAAGAACATTACCTGTTCTTCACGTTGATGACAGCAGCAGCAGATCGCCAAATAGCGATCAAGGGTTGATTTAGGATGGTATTTATAGGATTTTTAGAATCCTAATAGGGTTAGAGGTATATTGGAAGTAATACTTCCCTGATAGAGTCCTTACCATATCCTACCTTCGACGTAGTTATCCATATCTTGCCCTGGATAGACTCCTGGGTCGAACGAAACTCGAACTGAATTAGCGTCTTAAGCGAGGGCGTCGAATTTAAATTGACGCCTTGTCTAGCGTCGTTACCTATGTAAAACGCGCCTATGTAGAGGGCGTTTCATTTCCTTTCCTTAATTTTATCTTCCCGTTGTTTGGGATTTGACGCCCTTTTATATAGGCGTCCTATTTAAATTAACGCCTTAGACAGAGGCGTTGCCTTTTGAATCAGCGCCTTGCTAAAAGGCGTTATTTTCCTCTTGATTAATGATTTAATCATTTAAGCTCTTTGTCATCTTATTCACTTATCTTTTATGTTTAATTTGATTTATTTATAAATCTTACTTTTATCAGGGTTGTTACAACAACAAAGTCTATACATCCAGTTGCATCGCATGTCTGCAGAGTCTAGACATTTGTCCCACAGCCTGCAGCTAAGTCTACACAGCCTCCACAGCAAGTCTACACAACGTCCCACAGCTGCGCAGCAAGTCTATACATCGCTGCCAGCCTGCACGCAGAGTCTGTACACTGCGTCCAACAGCCTGCACGCAGCAAGTCTATACATCACTGCTAGCCTGCAATGCAGAGTCTGTACACTGCATACATACTGCATCCTTAAGTCTAAACTCTGCTGCTTTTATATGAAGTCTATACAGCCTGTGGCTTGTACATCGACTGAACTCTTCATTAAACCTGTAGGTGTCTGGGCACGTGATCCGAGGTAGGCACCTGGCACGTGATCCGAGGACAACGCCCTAATTACTGCTGCTATAAATACGAAACCTCCTCCATCTAGAGAAGACTGATCAAGAAGTGGATGAAAGACAGAAGAAAGAGAGTGATCGAAAGAAGAAGAGCTGAAGCAGAAAGGGCAGAGAAGTAGCAGAAGAAAAAGAGAAAAAGAGAGAGCATGAGTTGAGAAGAAGAAAAAGATTAAGAGATAGAGAGATAGAGAGGTCGTGAAGAAGAAGAGAGCTTCATTGTCTTCACTGGAATTTGGATCAGATCCAATCCAGTTTGCTCCTGCGAGAACTACTTTGTGCTTTTCATTTCTCCAGCTTTCTGTCGCTGTGATTTTTATCTTTTATTATTTTCCTTTACCTTGTTCTTCCGATTGCCCTATTGGGGATCGGGTTCCTTCTGTGGTTTCAGGAGAAGGGAGATTTGTCTCCGGTTCTGGTCTTGTGGGTTGCAAGTCCAGGTGTTCCCTCCTGGTCTGGAGGAAGAGAGACTTCGGTCTCTGGTTTGCTAGTGACTGGGTGTCACTAGTGGTTCCCTCCGGTTGTGAGGAAGAGGGGAGGTTGTTCCCCTGGTCAAGCTGTGTGGCAACATTTGTTGCAGACTGAGTCTACTGTTCTAGCGTTGCTAGTGGAAGCCTCACTCTGATTTGGAGTGAGGGGTGGACGTAGGTCTGTGGATCGAACCACCTAAAAATCCTGGTGTCCCTTGTGGTTTCATTTTCTTATGTGTTCATCTTATTGCTTCGCACATTAGATGTTTGCTTAGGATCGAGTGAGAGCTTATTCTTTGTGTTGCTTTGCGAGATCCTTCTAAGTATCTTCAGAATATATCTGCAACTGTTCTTTAAGTCCGCATATCTGAGCATTAGTTTTTTATTAGGCTATATTTTTAAGGGGAGATTCATTCACCCCCCCTCTGAATCTATCGCACCTGTCTCAACAGACCTCTGAGATCAACCTAAAGAACAAAGAGGCTGTGGTACCTAAGAAAAAGTCCCTAGCTGTTAAAGCAGGACCCAGCGGTCAAAGCACTTCTGATGAAGGTGAGGCTTCTGCAAGTGAGCGAGATGAGGATGACGTAGCCATGCTCACACGTAAGTTTAGAAAATTTCTAAGAAAGGAAGGTAAGAGCTTCATGAGATGAAGGTCACAGGTAAGGAAAGGTTTCAAATCTAATTATGAAAACTTTAAGAAATCTGACAAGAGCATTTGTTATTCTTACAACAAACCAGGGCATTTCAAGACTGAATGTCCTAAAAAATTCAGAAAAGTTGACAAATGGAAGGGCAAGAAGAAGAACAAGGCCATGGTGTCCACATGGAGCGACGAAGAAGAAGGTGATGATGGAACCAGCTCCTCGGACAAAGAAAAAGAAGATCTTTGCCTCATGGCCAGAGGTGACGAAGAAATTGAGGTACACTCTCCATTTGAAAATTTCACAATTGATGATTGGGAGGAAGCATATATACAGCTCATGGGAAAATATGACATGTACTAAAAGGAGAATAAATCATTGAAAAAAAATTAACTCATTTGTGCATGATCATGATATGAATCATAAGACTGATTCACTTGAAACTGAAATTGAAGACCTTAAGAAAATGATTGAGAACTTGGAAGAGGGAAGAAAAGAAATGGCTGACTTGGAAACTGAAAATGAAGACTTGAGAAATGAGATTGATAGCATGAAGCTAAAAATACAAACCTATGAAAAAGACATCAAATTGAGTAATGAGAAGTATGATGCTGTCAAATAAGTCAACACTCAACTCCTTCAAAATATTAAAAAACTATAAAGAGAGTTGAAGGATAAACAACATTCTTTAGAAAAGTTTGTAGATAGAAGAGAAAATCTAGATGCATTGCTAGGTACTATAATGAATTTTAGCAAGGAAGGCTTGGGTTTTAATCCCATAAATAAAAGGCCAATTGGGTTAAAAGTTGTCACATTTATTTCCTCTTCTGATGCTTCTACCTCAAATACAACACCAAAAGGAAAAGAAATTGTTGAAGAGGAAGCCATTGAAATCCCCAACAAGATTGCTCAAAAGCCTAAGAAAAGTCAACCTTCCCCACAGCACAGGCCGACACTTCCTTGGCCATCCCTAGCTCAGCCTTCCAGAAGCCACTATAACTGGATTGCACATAGGACAGGTCGACACTCCCATTCATACAGGTCGACACCACCTCGCTTTTAGGGCAATTGTGATTCCTTTGTGCATCAATCCTATAAGATTCAATCCCCTAGGTGGCAAAACAATTACTTTCAACCTAAAACCAACCAGTGGTCTCAATGGTTTAAGAAGCAAACTTCCTCAAACGTCCACAAAATCCAACAAAGAGCCTCTAAATAGAAAATAAATGTCAAAGCTGAAAAGAAAAATCAAATCCCTGCACTAAGCAAAGAAAACATGAATGCAAGGAAGGTTTAGATTCCAAAAGAGATTGTATCATGTTATGAAAATCTGAAGAAGTTGGTGGGACCCAAGTTTTGTTGGGTTCCAAACCCCAGTACTTAATTCCTTGTGCAGGAGTGTCTTGCAGCCATGCATAACCGGTGATGCCTTGATAGCGGCTGTTCAAGACACATGACTGGGGACAAAACAAAATTTTATCTCTTGGAGAAAAAGGAAGGAGGACATGTCACATTTGGAGGGGACAACAAAGGAAGAATCATTGGAACAGGTAATGTAGGTAAGAACCTCTCCAACTCCATTGGAAATGTGCTGCTAGTTGAAGGTTTGAAATACAACTTGCTCAGTATAAGTCAATTGTGTGATAAAGGTCACAAAGTGTTGTTTGACTCTCATAAATGTAGAATCATTGAACCAAAATCTGACAAGGTAAAATTTTTTGGTAAAAGAGTCAACAATGTTTACATGATTGACTTAGATGATCCTGCTCACATAAACCTCTGTCTTGCTGCACCAAAATCTGAGCTTGCATGGTTATGGCATCGTAGACTAGGACATGCTAGCTACAATGTCTTACATAAACTTTTAAAACATTCAATGGTGAAAGGTTTACCTGAACTATCTTTTAAACAAGAAAATAAATTGTGTGATGCATGTGCCCTAGGTAAACAAACAAGAAAATCCTTCAAGGCTAGATCTGCAAATATGTCATACAAACCACTCGAGCTGATTCATATGGACTTGTTTGGTCCAACCAGAACTGCTAGTTTAAGTAGTAGAAAATATGGATATGTCTTGGTGGATGATTTCTCTAGGTTCACATGGGTTTTCTTTCTCACACATAAAAATGATACTTTTGATGAGTTTCAGGCACTCTATATGAAGATAAAGCGAGATGGTGAGTTTAAAATCTCCAACCTTCAATCTGATCATGTTGGTGAATTTGAAAATACTGAATTCCATATAATCTTTGTAGGGCAGAAGGCATTTCACATCAGTTTTCTTCACCAAGAACCCCTGAGCAAAATGGTGTAGTTGAAAGAAGGAATCAAACATTCATAGAGATGGCGAGAACAATGCTTGCCGAACGGCAACTCCCAAGGAAGTTTTGGGCTGAGACGGTAAACACGGCTTGTTACATTATCAATCGATCTATGGTAAGGCCACACACCAAAAGGACTCCTTATGAGTTGCTGAAAGGTAACATGCCCTCTCTCTCACATATGAAAGTGTTTGGGTCTAAATGCTTCATCCACAATAATGACAAAAGAGAGTTAGATAAATTTGAGCCCAAGAGCGATGAAGGTATATTCTTTGGATATTATGATAGATCTAGGGCTTATAGAATTTACAACATTAAGAGTCAAACTGTGGACGAATCACTCCATGTTTCCTTTGATGAATATCATGATGATTCTAAAAATGATAACTATTGCAGGAAAAATGATGAAGACGGGGAATTCCTAAGCATGAAGGAAAAGAATAATCCTCCACAAGAAGAAACAAAAGAAGATGGTGACCTAGCAGAATCAAGCAATGCAAGGGATCAAGCTCCAGAAGAAGGTAATGATTCTACAGACATTAGAATTCTTAAGGATCATCCTTTAGAAAATGTCATTGGAAGCTTGAATGATCCACCTAGAACTAGGTCATATTTTAGAATTGTGGAAGAATTAGATCATCTTGCTCTTGTCTCCCAGATTGAACCCAAGAATATTGATGAAGCATTAAAAGATGAAAACTGGATAAACTCAATGCAAGATGAATTAAACCAGTTTGAAAGAAATAAAGTTTGGCATCTTGTTCCTAGACCATCATCACAATCTGTCATAGGCACTAAATGGGTATTTAGGAACAAACTCAGTGAGGATGGCAAGATAATAAGAAACAAGGCTAGATTGGTGGCTCAAGGGTATAATCAAGAGTTTGGGATAGACTTTGAGGAATCTTATGCCCCAATAGCCAGACTTGAGGCCATCAGAATTTTACTTGCCTTTGCATGCTCCCTTAGAATAAAGTTGTATCAAATGGATGTAAAAAATGCTTTCTTAAATGGTTTGATCAAAGAAGAAGTCTATGTGGAGCAGCCCCCTGGCGTTGAGAACTCTAACCATGCATATTTTGTATATAAGCTAGATAGGGCACTTTATGGCTTGAAGCAAGCGCCAAGAGCTTGGTATGAGAGACTAAGCTCGTTCCTCATTGAGAAAGGGTACACACGAGGTATGGTAGACCAAACACTTTTTACCAAGAAGTAAGGTAAGAACATCTTGATTGTTCAAATTTATGTTGATGATATTGTGTTTGGTTCTACTAAATCTGAAAGGTGTGAGGAATTTGCTAATCTCATGACTAACGAATTCGAAATGAGCCTAATGGGAGAACTCTAATCCTTTCTCGGTTTGCAGGTCAACCAAGGAGAAGATGGGTGCTTCATAAGTGAAGTCAAATACATCAAGGAGCAGCTGAAAAGATTCAACATGACAAGCTGCAAAATAATTGCAACTCCTATGAGCACCACAACATCACTAGATTCGGATGAAAATGGTAAATTAGTGGATGCAAAAATCTATAGAGGTATGATTGGCTCCTTACTTTATTTGATTCCGTCTCGACCATATATCCAGTTTAGTGTTTGCCTCTATGTTAGATTTCAAGCTAGTTCTAGAGAATCTCCCTTGACTGCCGTCAAACATATCCTTAGATATCTTGCCGGAACTCAAGATTTGGGATTGTGGTATCTGTCATAATGTGATTTATCTCTTATTTCTTATTCTGATGCGGACTACGCAGGATGTAGGTTGGATCGCAAGAGTACTAGTGGCTACTGCCAGTTTCTGGGCGGGTGTTTAGTTTCTTGGGCCTCCAAGAAACAACACTCGGTTGCCCTCTCAACCGTAGAAGCAGAATACATTGTTGCGGGGAGCTGTGGCACCCAAGTGTTGTGGATTAAACACCAACTCTAAGACTACTTTGTGGATCTTGGTTGTGTACCGATTTTGTGTGATAACACAAGTGCTATCAACCTTGCAAAAAATTCAGTCCAGCACTCTAGGACCAAGCATATTGAGATTAGGCATCACTTTATTAGAGATGAGGTCTTTAAGAAAAACATTGAACTGTATTTTGTTGATACACTAAATCAGATTGTTGACATCTTCACCAAGCGATTATGTAATGACAGGTTTACAACACTCAGAAGGGAGCTTGGTCTTTGCAGACCTCAGGCTAATAAAAATTGAAATGATGATCTTCTTTAATTTGGTTGTGTGCTTTTGCTGATTGGTATCCATGCATTGTTTATATGTGAACATGTCATTCTGCATTTGGTGTCGCATTGCATGTAGTTGCATAATAAAGTTGAATTCATGTTCACGATGCATTGCATGTGGTGTAGCATCATTCTTGCATGGCCATGGTATATTAAATGATAAAGTGTGGAAAGACAAGTTATGCTTGTCTAGAAGCACACACCATGCGTGAGGATACACCTCCGCCAAGTATCATGTGTCACTATCGCATGTAGGCCATACAGTAAGGGGGAGCTATTTCTTTGAAGCATTCATGCATATGTTTCATCTTCATTCAGTTACCATCCATAAGTGTACAACCATGGGTCGGGTCATGCATTTCATTTTTGATCATTCCCATTGATGGCAAACATAACTCCTTGAATGCATTCACTGCACATCCTTAGGGGGAGTCTTGTTGCTTCTCTTAATCTCTTACAAACTGAACTTCAATGGCTTCCAGTCTGAACATGTGATCATGAAACAGACAGACCTATGGCGTAAGAGCTTTCTATTATCTGCACTGATGATTGTCCATCTAATTAAAATGATTCATATTTAATGATTTCCTTGAAGTTCTGATATTTTTTTTTGAAATCATCTATGTTCGGTGGTTTTAATAGACTTTAACTAGAGATTGTATGTTGTGCCTTGAATGACTATCCTGAAATCTAAAAATTCAAACTTCATGACAACCTTGGTGATACACTAAAGCTTAGTATTATTTTTAAACACCTTGATGATCTGGAATTTCTGACAGTAAATTTGACAGAGCAATGATATTGTTGCATGTAGAAATATGTCACGTCCTCAAAACAAGTGACGAATGATATGTCATGATGTGCCCATGTTATCTCTATCTTAATTAAATTGGATTCTAGGCAGAGCAATGACATAATTGCTGAGAAATATATCTCCTCATCAAAGAAATGAGTCAGATATGTCATGAGATGACAAAGCTATCTCTGTTCAATCTGAAGCATAACAGTCAGTCTTACCCAATACCTAGGAATATTGGCATCTAAACAACGTGTATTCTTACGGATAGGAGGCATGTACTCGACTCGATTGCTCGTAAAATATGAGTCATGTGCATACAAATGCAAAAGATCATGTAAAACAGTGCTGTAATCATAAAATTACATGCTTTAGTCATGCTTGTTTAACCTCAATACTAGTTTGTGATATTCCCGATGACGTTATTGAATATGGATGTATAAGACAAAGGAAGGTTAACCACTGCCATGATATGCACTTCTAGTTCATTTCTATTAAAACATGGATGTAGATATTTTTCGAACTCTATTGTTGATCTCGGATTTCATTAGCTTTGAACTATATATATTGCTCACGGTATGTTTTAGGTCTACATATAATGGCTTGCTCTAAACTCCTATTCTGCTCTGATCTCTAAGACATGTGTCACTGTCTCTACCTTATCCCTCCTTTTTACTGTTGTCAAAGGGGGAGAATACCTTTATGAGTTACCTTTGTGAGTTACCTTTGTGAGTTGTCAAAGGGGGAGAATAACTTTGTGAGACGGGGGAGAGTCAAAAGTTCTTCGTCATGCATACACTCAGGTGGAGAGCCGCATCCATAATCAGGAGGAACTTAAATAGCATTCACATGCTCTGATCATCCACGCATCATCATCTGTATTTTCTGCTTCATATGTTACAAATCATCCATGCATAGCATAATCATCATCATGTATCTTGAACTGCATATGTTATACAATTTACCATTTTGGACATTACTGCCAAATAATGACTCGCAGTGTTACCATCATCAAAAAGGGGGAGAATGTTGTGCCCCTGTGGTCATTTGATATTCATGATTTTGATAATGGCTAAACACTATAAGTCATTGATGTTTCCCACTCTCATATGATTGAAATACTTGATATTTTTTCATGACAGATAAGCCAAGGAATGGAGTGGAGATGGCAAAAGTGAAAGCCCAATGATCGCGCCCAAGCAAGGATTAAAATCCCTTCAAGAAACAACAGTCCACTCTTCAGGCTAGACAGCTATCAGAAGACCCGGCTGGCTTCAAGAAGAGTCGACACTCGGCACAAAAGAGTCGACATGTCACATAGCCAAGGTCGATGCATAATGAAGAACAAAATTGGCTTCAACGTCCAAAGGTCTGAGCATTCATTAAGGAAAGGTCAAAGACTCAGTAGACATCCTCAAGGTCTAAAGAGTTTGATACCATAGACTGGAATGGACTGCAAATTGGTTTAAGGGGTTGATTGAAGACAATCTGTGAAAAACCAACTTTTCGGTCGACCGCCGGTCATGGACAGGTCGACCAGAATTTCCAGTGACGAAAAAGCTACAGAACCTCTGAGTAGGGGTCGACCACGCAGAAGGATCGGTCGACCGGCCCAGCAGTCTGGTCGACCGCCCACCCCCTGTCGGTTGACTAAAATTGCCAGCAATGAATTCTTCAATTCTGTAAAACATCCGGTCGACCGACCACCTACTTCCGGTCGACCGGCAGCCCCGATGTAGCTATTTTTGACTTCGTTTTACACCTCGTGGGCAGCCCCTCTTCATGGATTTGTTTAATCCTAAAGTCACCCAACCTCCCATGATTTGTGGATCTGGTCTGGGGATGTCTATGGACCATTCAAGAGATATAAAACACACACAAGGGGGTTAAAACCCAAATGGATGAAGGGAGATCAAAGGAGGCTAGAGGAGGTTGTGCAAGGAAGATGAGGGTACTGTAGCCATGAACAGTACTTGGTGCAGCAACTCTTCATCCATTTCCAAGGTGATTCAAGATCATATCTGAAGCAAGCAACCTCCAAGGAAGTGAAGAAGCAAGCAAGGTTCTCAACGGAGATCAAAGCTGCATCCATAATCCTCTTCATCAACTCAAGGGGATCTAAGGAAGATCACTTCTCAAGGAAGAAGAAACCATTGTTGCTCAACCAAGAGAAGAGCTTTGCAAGGAAGAAGAAGCCTCTTCTACTGATCTACATCGCATTTCAGACAAGATCTTCTCGATTTTAGCATATCTCCATATCTTGTTTGAACATTTTCATCTTGTTCTCTTTTCATTTTGTTCAAGCTATTGAAATTGAGAATCGTCCCTACCGCGGTTAGTAGGAAGGCAGTTGGAAGGTGCTCCAATCTGCAGTGTTGTCGTCCCTACTGGTGGTTAGTAGGAAGGCAATCGGAAGTTCTCCGATCTACGGTTTGGTGCGCTGCACTAGTGAAGATTCACTGGGTTTGGTGAGTGGTGGACGTAGGATTGGGGATTCAGTCCGAACCACCTTAAAATCTCATGTGTCGTGGTTTGCTTGTGTGATTGGATTGTGCTAGATGCATGCTTAGGTTCAATCTTTATTTTACTTGTTCATCTTGCTAAGCAAATCACTGTGTCCTTCGCTAAGCTAGTTGTATTCCATTGCTATTCTCTTTATCTAGCTTTAAAGAGGGGCGTTCTGCGAAAACAAGGGCAGATCTATTCACCCCTCCCCTCTAGATCTGTCATCCACTACTCAACACGTACTTCTGCACTGGTGTTTTGGAGTCTCTGTGTGTCTTGTGAGCCTCCACTAGTCGTAGCCTGACGACCTCGAGTGTCGGCCCACCTGGGAGTGGTGGCGGGGCAATTCCCGAGATACAGTTTGTATGCTAGTTTCCGTGGGCTCCCTTGCCTTGCAGTAGCGTCCTGCTAGGGGAGAAAACTAGCTAGAGGCCTGGCTCAAGGCATTGAGCTTGTGTGTGCACACGTGGTCAGGGGCGTTTGGACGAACGCCAACGGGCGTGACCCTGACTAGTCACTCGTTACTGTAGTTTCTGGTTCAGTTCAGTGAGTATCTCTGTCTCCGTCGCTCTCGGCATTCGTAGCGAGATCCTTGTGGCACAGTGTAAGACGTCAATGGATGCATTTGGCTGTTCTTCTAGTGAGCAGGTGCTTCCGTCACTTGACGCGTGACTCTCGTGTTTCTCAGAGTCTGTGTTCCTCTTCCGAGTTAGTATATTTTTGGCTTCGTCCAAGATCAACTCTCCCTTTTGAGTTAGTCTATTCTCGGCCTTGCCCGAGGATAGCTTTGTGTTACGTGCACGATGATCCAGTCGTGTATGCTTCAGTGTTCTGTGTCTGTCTAGGTCTTTTCTAGGGTTTTCTACCTGTCTTCGTAGGCCTTTGCCTTAGGCCTTGTACTGTGTCGACGGATTGGTAACTCCTAACTTTGAGAGATCAAAGTTCAACTTTCTGTTGCCGTTGGAATAGTTTAGGGAGCCGAGGTTTGTTCGGCAGCCGTGTTTTGTTCGGTACGGCTTTTTCCTTTTCTTTTAGCTATTCTACCCCTTCCGTTACGGCTTTCTTTTACAGCTTTCTAGTAGTAGTTTTCCTGCTTTCTTTCCTGCTTTACTACTACTGCTATTTTAGTTGTTGTTCCGTGTTACTATGTTATTTTTCAGTGGGGATCTGCGTGACCCCTACTGAGCCAGTGACACGAGGCTCACCCCTGCTTTTCAGGTGTGGTCGTCTCTGCTTCCTTCGCGGTTCCTGGTGTGGCGTGTTCGTAGTTGCCAACGGTACCTGTGTCGGGCTTCCCCCGACCTCAGTGTATGTTTTTCTTTTTGTTGGACTGTACTTGTCTTTCCTTTGGACTGGACTCTGGTATAATTGTTAATCTAAACTATTAATTAAAAATTAATTTTATTTCTACTACTTTAGCAAACCTGATTAATGAAATATTATTGCTTACTGTTATATCTGGGGCTTCAATGTACTACACGATAATCCTTTTATCCCTTCGGAGCTTTACAGCTCTTGGGAGGCTTCACGGGTTCCAAGTGGTATCGGGTCTGCTCGGTAATCCTATCCGGTATATCCGGTATCCGGAGTCCGGGTCATCACAGGTGGTATCAGAGCGTTGTTGTGTGAAAGTACATGGGAATCCTAGATATTATAGTATCTAGAGTCCTGAAAGTCCAGTACAGTCTTTCGCTGGCTTAGCTTTCGCGATTCCTTGTCGCTTTATTTTCCGTAAGTGGTCTTGTGCGTGTTGTGTTGGCACTGTAGGAGATGGTTTGCTCTTGTCATGATGCGATGGGATGCTCCTTTTCGTTGTGGTGTTTGTCTCGATCGTGCTGTACTTGGCAGAGTTCGCCGGTGGGCTTGAATCTGCAGTACATTGTTCGAGATTTCTCTGTGGTTTGTTCAAGTGGCTGGTGACTTTTAGAGTTGTTGTGATGGCCATGCACATTCTTCTATTGTTTTGGTCATCCCAGCTTGAGTCTGTTCAGCTCCTGAGGTGTTTCTCTTCTGTTGAAGTGGTTTCTTTGTTGCCTCGATTGAGAAGATGCTCAAGTGAACCTAGGAATTTCCTTCTTGGTGAGCTACTATTAGTGAGCTTGATGCTTCTCATTTCATTTGATAGAGTCTTTTTGAGGTAAGCCTTGGAATTGCTATCTTGGGGAGACCTTTGTCCTGTGTCTACTTAAGTGTGGATAGTATTTATTCTGAGCCTAATCTGCTCTTTGTTCTGTGGTTGCTTGGCTTTGGACCTAATCTTTGTGTTGAGAGCTGTTGTGCACCGTGTTTGTCGTGTCGTGTCTAGTGGCCGACGTGTTGTAAAGGCTCATTTATTCTTTCAGGACGTAATGGTCAGCTGAGATTAGCCTTTCTTTGTGCTTCATGCTGAAGCTGGTACTCTCCTTGGTTTGCACCTAGGCGACTTGTGATCAGTTATTAGCAGGATCAGTACTTGTGGCGTGTTGTATTGTAGTTTCATGAATTGCGATCACGTCGAGTATGTGCTGAGATGCGGATACCGAGGTATTTTCAATGCCTATGTGCATTGTATGAGTGTGCAGCGGAAGCGTGTGGGCTGATAACCCACTGGTCGAGGATCGTTGGTTGTAAGATTCTGACTGGTCGAGAGAATTGTCTTCCCCGATGTGACTTCGTCTTGGCTTCTTGTGCCTTGATGTTGTATGTTGCTGTGCCGTTGTTCTTGAAGGCATTCTGGTGTTAGCACTGGCATTTGTGAGTATTGGGGAATCTGTCGGCATTTCTGCTGGTTGAGTACCCTCTGCTCTGTAATTCTTCTTAGGTGTTGTGTTCTCGGGACGTGATCGTGGTCCTTGAGATGCGTTTCTCAAGATTATTATCGTTCTTGTTGTCGTGCGTCTTTTCTTGGTGAGCTGCTCGATGCATGGCTAGTCCTTTGTAGTTGTGTACTCAGCTGTTATTGTGCCTTGATGTGACCTAGCTTGCAGTTGTGTTTCATGGTTCTGTGTTCAGTATGGAGCCGAGATCCTGCAAGTGCTGCTGTTGTCGTTGCTGTCGTTTGGTGTTATCGGTTGCTGTTGTCGTGGCATGGGTCGTGTCTCCTTTCCTGTGAGACGTAAGCGATGTTGCCTTGTTTTGGACGTGTTAGACTTGTGTTCACTTGTGTGCCATGCTCGTTTTATGGATCGATTAGTTTTGAGATCCAGAACGTGTGCTTGTGATGATGGTCTGGCGGTGTCCCTCTAAACTGTGTTTTTCGAGATTTGTGTTGTTCTGAGTTTAGATGTTTGGGGTTGTTCTTCCCTGCTTCTCCTTGGTAGTTCCTTAAATTTTGAGGGTGAAATTTCTTGAAGGAGGGGAGGCTGTAATACCCTGGATTCTTATTGAATCTTCTGGATCCTTATCGGAATGCTTTCAGATCGCTTTTGTGGGTCCTGAGTTGAGTTTTATGATCCGCGTGAGTTTTTCTCTCGTACAAGTTACGGAACTCAGTGGAGAGTTTATTTCTTAGTTCATCGACTCGAGGACGCTACAGTTGCGATGTACTTTTGAGAGGATCGTTTCGGCTATTTTTACGTATTTTTCTGAATTAGTGGATTTTCGGAGTAAAAATCAGAATTTCAGAAATTAGGAAAATTCCAAATTTCTTTTCTATTTAAACCTTTTCACCCTCTCTCCTCCCTCATTCTCACCCTCACTTTCTCTCTCTCGTTCTCTCTCCTCTCTGGTCCTCTCGACGCGAGGCGCGCGACTGTGGCAAGCTGGCGGAGGTGGGAACGCGATGGAGTGAACCTGAGGCGTGATGGAGTGGCGGATTGAGCGTGGCGCGACGCGAGCCCTCGATGGATTCAAAGCCAGCACGGTTCATTGGTTTGGCAATTTTCGGCGTGGTTTAGTCGCTTCGACGCGTGGAATCGTCAGTGGAGGTAGGGAGACGGAAGCTCTACTTCTCTGCTATGTTCCCTCATAATTTCACGCCGAACGGTGCGAGAAGGAGTGGGTTTCATTCAAGTTTTGGAAAATCATGCCTTTGGGGTGTTCATCGGGTTCGTCAAAAAATGGTGACGGTTTTCAGATCAGTTGGTGTCATTCGAACCCCTGGAATGTCAGCATTCCATTCTCACTGATTTCATTGTGATTGGTGGTCAATTGGGACTGGTAGGAGCCCGGGAACCCATGTGATTCCGTTTGGGTCAATTCGGTAGAATTTCCCGTTTCTAGCCGTTCGTGCGTCGATTTGATCACTTCCGGAGTGTGGAAGGTCGGTATCGTCATTGTGGTTGTATCCCCTTCGTTTCGGAGCGAACGGGGCGTGGAAAGGCCGAGATCCGGCCAATCCCATTGTTTTCCCTCCGTAACGCCTTAACGGTCGTTACAATGACCGTTTAGGTTATTACGCGATCCAATGTGTGACCATTTTATGTATGTCGATTTGGGTCTGCGCGGTCGAGTGATACACTGTCTACTGTGTTTCACGGTCCATTATAGGACCGTTTATATCCTTCGGACGGCCCTTGGGTGGCCGTGCAATTTCCTTAGTCACGCGGGTCAGTTGGGCGATCATACGATAGACCGTTCAGCTTGCTTAAGCGGTCCATTGCTAGACCGTTAAGCATGGTTGACTCTAGTCAATAACTTTAAGGCGGTTGGTGAAGCGATCCTTCTCTAGACCGTTCCTTGTCTTGGGCGGTCCATTGCTAGACCGCTATTGACCGTTTGACCGAGTTACTATTTTAAGTCGGTTTGATCTAGCGGCCTTCTCTTAGACCGTCAAGACTGCTTTGTGGCTAATTCGTAGACCGCGAATGGGTGATTGACCGTGGTCAAGGGTTTTAGGGTTAGCGTTGGTCCCCTACGCGGTCCATGTTTAGACCACGTACATGTGTGAACGGTCCCTTTGTAGACCGTTTGGGTGGTTTGACTAGTAAGGCGGGTGTGAGTTGACTTGGCTTATGTGAGTTGACTTGGCTTAGCGGCCTATCGGATGACCACTCCAGTCATTTCGTGGCCCTCCTTGTGACCACCTAGTGTCTATGTTCTCTGCGGCTGGTAAGCGGCCCTTTACTTGGCCGCCTACGTTGATGAGCGGCCAAGCATTAGACCACGTACCACTAGAGAGCTATGTTTCCGAAGTTCTGGTTTCCAATCATCTTGGCTTGACCTTATGGTTTGCCCGTTGTCCCGTGGATGTCTTTTGATATCCTATGAGGGCTATGACCATATTAAAAGATAGCCAAGAGTGTCCTTAGCTCGAGTAGTGTTTTGTACTGCTTCTGAGTCTTTTGAGTCATTATTTAGGCCCTGGTCAACTCGGTAAGACCCAGCGGTTGACAGGTAACCTTGTGTGTGTCTCGATAGATCGAGACATGGTTCTGGATGTCTTGAGGTATTGTCCTATCTCGGTTTATGTGTCCAGATACTTTGAGGGTCTTGATGCTCCCTCAGGTCTCCGTGAGTCATTTTATATAGTTGTGTGGATCTGATGATCCACTGTCGTTTTACTCGGCTTAGGATTAGGCTGATTGGCGGCTTGTCACCGCTGTTGTGCGACGATCTTGACTCCGAGTCATGAGACTTAAGGATCGTTGTGTTGGTAGGTCTAGTTGCCCTGTCCTGAGTCTGTCGATAGTTTTGTATACTACCTTTGTGCTTCGTAGTACGTGTGACAGTGCGTGCTAGCCTATCCGTACTTCTACACTGGTGTTTTGGAGTCTCTGTGTGTCATGTGAGCCTCCACTATTCGTAGCCTGACAACCTCCAGTGTTGGCCCACCTGGGAGTGGTGGCGGGACAGTTCCCGAGATACGATTTGTAAGCTAGTTTCCGTGGGCTCCCTTGCCTTGCAATAGCGTCCTGCTGGGGGAGAAAACTAGCTGGAGGCCTGGCTCAAGGCATTGAGCTTGTGTGTGCACACGTGGTCAGGGGCATTTGGATGAACGCCGACGGGCGTGACCCTGACTAGTCACTCGTTACAGTAGTTCCTGATTCAGTTCAGTGAGTATCTCAGTCTCCGTCATTCTCGCCGTCCGTAGCGAGATACTTTTGGCGTAGTGTAAGACATCAGTGGATGCATCTAGCTGTTCTTATAGTGAGGAGGTGCCTTCGTCACTTGACACGTGACTCTCATGTTTCTTGGAGTCTGTGATCCTCTTCCGAGTTAGTCTGCTCTTGGCTTCGTCCAAGATCAACTCTCCCTTTTGAGTTAGTCTATTCTCGGCCTTGCCCGAGGATAGCTTTGTGTTGCGTGCACGATAATCCAGTCGTGTATGCTTTAGTGTTCTGTGTCTGCCTAGGTCTTTTCTAGGGTTTTCTACTTGTCTTCGTAGGCCTTCACCTTAGGCCTTGTACTGTGTCGATGGATCGGTAACTCCTGACTTTGCGAGATCAAAGTTCAACTTTCTGTTGCCGTTGGAATAGTTTAGGGAGCCGAGGTTTGTTCGGCAGCCGTGTTTTGTCGGTACGGCTTTTTCCTTTTCTTTTAGCTATTCTACCCCTTCCGTTACGGCTTTCTTTTACAGCTTTCTAGTAGTAGTTTTCCTGCTTTCTTTCCTGCTTTACTACTACTGCTATTTTAGTTGTTGTTCCGTGTTACTGTGTTATTTTTCAGTGGGGATCTGCGTGACCCCTACTGAGCCAGTGACACGAGGCTCACCCCTGCTTTTCAGGTGTGGTCGTCTCTTCTTCCTTCGCGGTTCCTGGTGTGGCGTGTTCGTAGTTGCCAACGGTACCTGCGTCGGGCTTCCCCGACCTCAGTGTACGTTTTTCTTGCTGTTGGACTGTACTTGTCTTTCCTTTGGACTGGACTCTGGTATAATTGGTAATCTAAACTATTAATTTAAAAGTAATTTTATTTCTGCTACTTTAGAAAACTTGATTAATAAAATGTTATTGCTTACTGTTATATCTGGGGCTTCAATGTACTACACGACAATTCTTATTGGGTCTTTTGGATCCTTTTCGGAGAGTTTCAGATCACTTTTGTGGGTCCTGAGTTGAGTTTTACGATCCGTCTGGGTTTTTCTCTCGTACAAGTTACGGAACCCTGCGGTGAGTTTATTTCTCAGTCCATCGACTCGTGGACGCCGCAATTGCCTTGTACTCTTCCCGAGGATCGTTTCGACTATTTTTGCGTATTTTTCTGAATTAGTGGATTTTCGGACTAAAAATCAAATTTTTAGAAATTAATAAAATTCTTAATTTCTTTTAATTTTTTCCTTTTTCTTTCCTCTCCTCTCTCCTCCCTTTCATTCGCGCCGTGACCTCCTCTCTCCCCCGTTTTCTCTCTTCTCTCGCCCTTCCGGCTCCAGCTGCAGACGGAGGAGGCTCGGGCAGGTAGAGGTGATGCCGTGGGAGTGGTCCGGAGCGCAATGGGGCGAGGATCGGATCGGTTTTGGCGCAATCCCGAGAGGTGGATTCAAAGCCAACGGTGAAGTTCGCGACGTGGTTTTTGGCGCGATCCCAAGAGGTGGATTCAAAGCCAACGGTCAAGTTCGCGACGTGGTTTTTGGCGTGGTTAGTCACTTCGGTGCACGGAATCTTCGATGGAGGTAGGGAGATGGAAGCTCTACTTCTACTCTGCATTTCCCCCATAATTTTATGTTGTTCGGTGCGAGTTTGAGCGGGTTTCGCTCAGTTTCGGTAAAATCATACTTTTGGGGTGTTCGTAGGGTTCGCTGGAAAACGACGATGGTTTTTAGATCAGTTGGTATCAATCGAACCCCTGGAATGTCAGCGTTTCAGATCCACTGATTTCGTGTCAATTGGTTGTCATTTGGGGCCGGTACGAGCCCGGGAACCCCGGTGACTCATTTAGGGTCAATTCGGTGGAATTGCCCGTTTCAATCCGTTTGTGCGTTATTTTGACCCCTTCCGGAGTGTGGAAGGTCGGTATTGTGATTGTGGTTGTTTTCCCTTTCGATCGAAATCGAACGGGGCGTAGAATCGGGCGTTAGGGCTCGGTTCTGCTGATTTTCCGTCGTGACTGATCGACCGGACTTGATGGGTCGGTCGATCGGCGGTTGCTCGCGTACTGTGTCGTGTCCAGCCGATGGTCCGGTCAACCGGACCAACTAGGCCGGTCGACCGACCCTATCAGGTCAACCGACCCAAGGGGCCAGGTCGATCGGAAATCAGTATTTTCGCCAGTTTTGAGTCCCGGTCGGTCCAGTTGAGACCCAATGACCGACCTATGGCCTCGCGAGTGTTCCGGACACCCTGTGGGTTCCGTGTCCGTGTTTCTGGGCTATCGAGAAGTACTGAGTTTCTTCGATTAGCGTGCCCGTAGGTGTGTGTATCTCGAGCTTTGTGTTACGCTCGATCGAGTCACCGTGTATCGGTATGAGTGCGGTGGGGTTCCCCCGCATGTGAGTGGCCTCCCTTGAGTTCCCGTCTTGAGGGGATAGTCTCGGTGGTTTATGATCTACCTCGGTACTCGCGTTACCGTGGTTTCAGACCTAGTCAATATTTAAGTCGGTTGGCCTTGGCCGCCCAACCTTCATGCGTTTCTTCGCTGTAGCGCGCCTTTCTTAGGCCGCTACGAGTCGTTTGTCTTAGGTCTTTGTCTTAGGGCAGTTAGTGTGGTGGTTGTCTCTTGGACTGCCTAGTCTGTGTGGCGGATCTATATTAGACCGCTTTGGTGGTTTGTTCGAATAGGTCGGTTCAGGGTTGACTGGGTTTAGCGGCCTAATCCTTGACCGCAACAGTCACCTAGCGGCCCATTCTATGACCGCCAGCGTATGTTCCTCCGCTTAATTTCTGAGTGTCGTTTCACGATGTTTTGATTTCCAATTGTCTTGGCTTGACCTTGTGTTTTGCCTGTCGTCCCGTGGATGTCTCTTGACGTCCTATGAGAGCTATGACCAAGATATAAGGTAGCTGGGCATGCATTGGTTTCTGTGATGCTTCAGAGTTGTTGTAGGTTCTGGTCAACCCGGTGAGATCCAATGGTTGACAAGTAACCTTGTGTGTGTCTCGACTATTCTGAATAGCTCGAGACAGTGATTCTGGACGTCTTGAGGTACGGTTATACCTTGATTTAAGTGTCCAAGTGCTTTGAGGGTCTTGATGATCCCTCAGGTCCCCGTGTGTCGTTTTATACGGATGTGTCATTTCTTTGACATAGGATTAGACCGATTGGCGGCTTGTACCGCTTTGTACGATGATCTTGACCTGAGTCTTCTGACTCAAGGATCGTTGTGTCTACAGGTCTAGTTGCCCTGTCCTGAGTCTGTTGGCAGTCGTTGTGCTGCCTTGGTGCTTCGTAGTACATATGACAATGCTCCCTTGCCTGTCAGTACTACAGCGCTTGTGTTTCAGAGTTCTGTGTCTAGTGAGCCTCCACTAGTCGTAGCCTGGCGACACGTTATGACGTGTCGACCCACCCGGGTGTGGTGGCGTGGCAGTTCCCGAGATACTATTTGTAAGCTAGTTTCTGTGGGCCCCCGTTGTACAGTGGCGTCCTACTGGGTGGGGAAAACAAGCTAGAGACATGGCTCTCTAGTAAGAGTCGGTGTGTGCTCACGTGGTAAGGGGCTTGGACTGACGTCGACGGGCGTTACCCTGTCTAGTCACTCGTTACTATAGTTCCTGCTCTGGTTCTGAGCGTGTCTTAGTCTCTATCGTGCTTCAGGCGGCAGCGTAGACGAGACACTTGTAGGCGCAGCATAAGACGTCAGTGGACGCAGCTGGCTATTCTTCTAGTGAGGGGTGCTTCCGTCATGTGACACGTGACACTCGTGTTTCTCGTGCGTCGTGACCTTTCCGAGTTAGCCCTCTCGTGGTCTTGCCTGAGGTTAGTGTTGTGTCGTTTGCACGATGTTCTAGTCGTGCATGTGATTGTGTCTAGAAGAGCGTGCATGATAATCGAGTCGTGTGTGCTTTAGGTCTGTCTTGTCTGTCTAGGTCTTTACTAGACTTGTTATCTGGTCTCGTAGGCCTTCGCCTTAGGCCTCGTGCTTGCCAACAGATCGGTGAGTCCTGACTTCCTTAGTTCAGAGTTTACCCTTCTTTTGTTGTTGCTGTTTGGAGTAGCCCAGGGGCCGAGGTCCACACGGCAGCCATGTTTTGTCGGGATGGCTTCTTCCCTCTTCCTTACTTGCTCCTTACTCCTGTTCTTCCGATTTTCTTTTACAACTTTCTAGATGTAGTTTAGCTTTCCGGCTTTACTACTGCTGTTTTAGCTGTTGTTCCATGTTACTGCGTTATTTTTCAGTGGGGATCCGCGTGACCCCTACTGGGCCAGTGACACGAGGCTCACCCCTATTTTTCAAGTGTGGTCGTCTCTTCTTCCTTGCGGTTCCTAATGTGGCGTGTTCGTAGTTGCCAGCGGTACCTGCGTCGGGCTTCCCCCGATCTCAGGATACATCTTCTTTCTGTTACACTATACTTGCCTTTAATTTCTTGGACTAGACTCTGGTATAATTGTAATTTGTAACTGTTAATTAAAAAGTAATTTTATTTCTACTACTTTAGCAAACTGATCTAATGAAATTTAATTACTTACTATTATATCTCTGCGGCTTCAATGTACTATACGACAATCCTTCTATCCCTTCGGAGCTTTACAGCTCTTGGGGGGCTTCACAGGTTCCAAGCGGTATCAGGTTTACTCGGTAGTCCTATCGGGTATATCCGGTATCCGGGATCCGGGTCGTCATAGTTGGTATCAGAGCATTGTTGTGTGAAGTACATGGAAATCTGAGATATACAGTTTCCAGAGTCCTTAAAGTCCAGTACAGTCTTCAGCTGGCATTAGGTTTCGCGATTCGTTGTCGCTTTGTTTTTCCGATATCTGTTGTCGTGACATGAGTCGTGTCTCCTTTCCTGTGAGATGTAAGCGACGTTGCCTTGTTTCGGAGGTGTCAGACTTGTGTTCACTTGTGTCGTGCTCGATCCAGAGCGTGTACTTGTGATTATGGTCTGACTATGTCCCTCTGAAATGTGTTTCTCGAGATTCATGTTGTTTCAAGTTGTGTCTTGGGGTTGTTCTTCCCTGCTTCTTCTTGTTCGTTCCTTAAATTTTGAGGATAAAATTTCCTGAAGGAGGGGAGGCTGTAATACCCTAGATTCTTATTGGGTCTTTCGGATCCTTTTCGGAGAGTTTCGGATCGCTTTTGTGGGTCCTAAGTTGAGTTTTACGATCCGTGTTGGTTTTCCTCTCGTACAAGTTACGGAACCCTACGGTGAGTTTATTTCTCAGTTCATCCACTCGTGCACACTGCAGTTGCGTTGTACTCTTCCCGAGGATCGTTTCGACTATTTTTACGTATTTTTCTGAATTAGTAGATTTTCAGACTAAAAATCAAATTTTTGAAAATTAAGAAAATTCCTAATTTATTTTCATTTTTTCATTTTTCTTTCTTCTCCTCTCTCCTCCCTTTCATTCGCACCGTGACCTCCTCCCTCCCCCGTTTTCTCTCTTCTCTCGCCCTTCCGGCTCCGGCTACAGACGGAGGAGGCTCGGGAAGGTAGAGGTGATGCCGTGGGAGTGGTCCGGAGCGAGATGGGGCGAGGATCGGATCAGTTTTGGCGCGATCCCGAACGGTGGATTCAAAGCCGACGGTCGAGTTCGCGACGTGGTTTTCGGCATGGTTTAGTCACTTCGGTGCACGGAATCTTCGGTGGAGGTAGGGAGATAGAAGCTCTACTTCTCCTCTGCATTTTCCCTGTAATTTTGCATTGTTCGGTGCGAGTTTGAGCGAGTCTCGCTCAGTTTCGGTAAAATCATGCTTTTGGGGTGTTCGTAGGGTTCGCCGAAAAATGGCGATGGTTTTTAGATTAGTTGGTATCAATCGAACCCCTGGAATGTCAGCATTCCAAATTCGCTGATTTCGTGTCAATTGGTTGTCATTTGGGGCCGGTACGAGCCCGGGAACCCCGGTGACTCATTTAGGGTCAATTCGGTGGAATTGCCCGTTTCAATCCGTTTGTGCGTTATTTTGACCCGTTCCGGAGTGTGGAAGGTCAGTATTGTGATTGTGGTTGTTTTCCCCTTCGATCAGAATCGAACGGAGCGTGGAATCGGGCGTTAGGGCTTGGTTCTGCTGATTTTCCACCGTGACCGGTTGACCGGACCTGATGGGTCGGTCGACCGGCGGTTACTCGCGGACCGTGTCGGGTCCAGCCGATGGTCCGATCGACCGGACCACCTGGGCCGGTCGATCGACCCTGTCAGGTCGACCAACCCCAGGGGCCAGGTCGACCGAAAATCAGTATTTCAGCCTGTTTTGAGTCCCGGTCGATCCAGTTGAGTCCCAATGACCGACCTATGGCCTCGCGAGTGTTCCAGACACCATGTGGGTTCAATGTCCATGTTTCTGGGGTGTTGGAAAGTACCGAGTTACTTCGATTAGCGTGTCCATAGGTGTGTGTATCTCGAGCTTTGTGTTGTGCTTGATCGAGTCACCGTGTATCGGTGTGAGTGCGGTGGGGTTCCCCCGCACGTGAGTGCCCTCCCTTGAGTTCCCGTCTTGAGGGAATGGTCTCGGTGGTTTGTGGCCTGTCTCGGTACTCGCATTATCGTGGTTTCAGACCTAGTCAAGATTTAAGTCGGTTGGCCTTGGCGGCCCAACCTTCATGCGTTTCTTCGCTGTAGCGTGCCTTTCTTAGGCCACTACGAGTCGTTTGTCTTAGGTCTTTGTCTTAGGGCAGTTAGTGTGGCGGTTGGCTCTTGGACCACCAAGTCTGTGTGGTGGATCTATATTAGACCGCTTTGGTGGTTTGTTCGAATAGGTCGGTTCAGGGTTGACTGGGTTTAGTGGCCTAATCCTTGACCGCGACAGTCACCTAGCGGCCCATTCTATTACCGCCAATGTATGTTCCTCCGCTTAATTTCTGAGTGTCGTTTCATGATGTTTTGATTTCCAATTGTCTTGGCTTGACCTTGTGGTTTGCCTGTCGTCCCGTGGATGTCTCTTGATGTCTTATGAGAGCTATGACCAAGATATAAGGTAGCTGGGCATGCATTGGTTTCTGTGATGCTTCAGAGTCGTTATAGGTTTTGGTCAACCCGGTGAGATCCAATGGTTGACAAGTAACCTTGTGTGTGTCTCGACTATTCTGAATAGCTCGAGATAGTGGTTCTGGATGCCTTGAGATACTGTTCTACCTTGATTTGCGTGTCCAGGTACTTTGAGGGTCTTGATGATCCCTCAGGTCCCCGTGTGTCTTTTTATACGGATGTGTCATTTCTTTGACTTAGGATTAGACCGATTGGTGGCTTGTACCACTTTCCACGACGATCATGACCTGAGTCTTCTGACTCAAGGATCGTTGTGTCTACAGGTCTAGTTGCCCTGTCCTGAGTCTGTTGGCAGTCGTTGTGATGCCTTGGTGCTTCGTAGTACATACGATAGTGCTCCCTTGCCTGTCAGTACTACAGCGCTTGTGTTTCAGAGTTCTGTGTCTAGTGAGCCTCCACTAGTCGTAGCCTAGCAACATGTTACGACGTGTCGACCCACCCGGGAGTGGTGGCATGGTAGTTCCCAAGATACGGTTTATAAGCTAGTTTCCGTGGGCCCCCGCTATACAGTGCTGTCCTGCTGGGTAAGGAAAACTAGCTAGAGACCTAGCTCTCCAGCAAGAGTCCGTGTGTGCACATGTGGTCAGGGGCTTGGACTGATGCCGATGGGCGTTACCCTGTCTAGTCACTCGTTACTGTAGTTCCTGTTCTTGTTCTGAGTGTGTCTTAGTCTCTGTCATGCTTCAGGCGGCAGCGTAGACGAGACACTTGTAGGCGCAGCATAAGACGTCAATGGATGCAGCTGGCTGTTCTTGTAGTGAGGGGGTGCTTCCGTCACATGACACGTGACTCTCGTGTTTCTCATGCGTCGTGACCTTTTCGGGTTAGCCCTCTCATGGTCTTGTCCGAGGTCAGTGTTGTGTCATGTGCACGACGTTCTAGTCATGCATGTGGTCGTGTCTAGAAGAGCATGCACAACGATCGAGTCGTGTGTGCTTTAGGTCTGTCTTGTCTGTCTAGGTCTTTACTAGACTTGTTATATGGCCTCGTAGGCCTTCGCCTTAGGCCTCGTGCTTGCCGACAGATCGGTGACTCTTGACTTCGTCTGTTCAGAATGTACCCTTCTGTTGCTGTTGCTGTTTGAAGTAGCCTAAGGGCCGAGGTCCACTCGGCAGCCGTGTTTTTTCGGTATGGCCTCTTCCCTCTTCCTTACTTGCTCCCTACTCTTGTTCTTCCGGTTTTCTTTTACAACTTTCTAGTTGTAGTTTAGCTTTCCTGCTTTACTACTATTATTTTAGATGTTGTTCCGTGTTACTGCGTTATTTTTCAGTGGGGATCCGCGTGACCCCTACTGGGCCAGTGACACGAGGCTCACCCCTGCTTTTCAGGTATGGTCGTCTCTTCTTCCTTGCGGTTCCTTGTGTGGCGTGTTCGAAGTTGCCAGCGGTACCTACGTCGAGCTTCCCCCGATCTCAGGGTACGTCTTCTTTCTGTTAGACTGTACTTGCCTTTAATTTCTTGGACTGGACTCTAGTATAATTGTAATTTGTAACTATTAATTAAAAAGTAATTTTATTTCTGCTACTTTAGCAAACCGATCTAATGAAATTTAATTTCTTACTGTTATATCTCTGCTGCTTCAATGTACTACACGGCAATCCTTCTATCCCTTCGGAGCTTTACAGCTCTTGGGAGGCTTCACGGGTTCCAAGCGGTATCGGGTTTACTCGGTAGTCCTATCGGGTATATCCGATATCCGGGATCTGGGTCATCACACAAGTGGTATCGGGTCTACTCGGTAATCCTATCGAGTATATCCGGTATCCGGAGTCCGGGTTGTCACAGGATGGGACCCGACTAGTAGGGCATTTTTGTTTCCATTCGGACATATGATCCCGACTTTAGAGGATGTCACTCGGATCATGGGTTTGAGAGTATATGGAGCGCCAGTGACCGGATGGACATATGCAGATTACCGGGTGGAGGCACAGGAGCTTTTGGGATTAGAGTTGATGAGGCCGGATCGACACTCTTCGATGCTGGCACGGGCGACTCTCCAGGAGAGTCTTGGACTGAGAGGAGCAGGGATCAGTGTTGGCGAGCTGCCAGAGGAGCACTTAGGGAGATTGACTGATCGGGCACGAGAGAGAGTGTCCGCGGGATCGGGGCCAGAAGGGGACACCACCCTCCGTCACTTCCTGATACTTCTATTCGAGAAGCTCCTTTTTGCTACGAGGGCAGATGGAGTGAGCGTCAGACTCCTCCCTCTTTTGAGAGATCTGGACGGAGCTGGCGGATACGCATGGGGAGCTGTGGTGTTGACATTCTTGTTCGACTCCCTCAGCACGATCGACCGGCAGACCATGCTAGGCGGGTTCACACCTCTTCTTCAGGTAAATACTGAACTCTAAATGCTTATGATTATGAATATGCTTAGGCTCATGATTATGATATGCTGAAATCTAACTCATGCAGGTTTGGAGCTACCTGTACCTTCCGGGCCTAGGGTGGGGCAAGGAGGTACATCCAGACTGGGTAATCATCGCGAGGCGGTGAATGGTGGTTCGGGACACAAGATCACTGCGGCGCCTAGTGCGGGTGATTCAGGATGACATGGACACCTTTCCATATGCATCGGTAAGTTTCTAAACTTAAACTCTTCTAAATGCAATTAAATGCTCTTTATATGCTTATGAATGCTGATGTTGAATGTTGACTTTTCAGGTGCGCTGGACACCGTACCGGGATGAGGACCATGACGGGCAGCCTTGGGTGGAGGCGGCCTTGGCGTATGGAGGCTGAGAGATCTGGTTGCATTGCCTCAACATCGTTGAGCCTCTGCACTTCCGATTGATCATGAGGACGCGCGGGGCTCACCAGCCCGAGGTAGAGTTCCCGGCCAGAGATGACGAGCGGATCGGGCGATCCTCTCGAGGTATGAGCAGCGACATTGACTGGGTGACGAGAGCAGTGGACCAGGTCAGAGATTGGACCCACCGAGGTAGAGTGGTCTGAGCCCATGCGACGAGCGATGAGGCGTACCTAAGGGCCTACGCCCGAAGGTACGGGTAGGCCTGAAGGTACGGTGATCAGGTGTTCAGTGGTACTCGACGACCGGTAAGACTCTCTAAACCATGCTTCTTTAGTTAATTCTAAATGCACTGACTCATGGACTTCCTATATACAGCTAGACCCACAAGGGTGCGTAGCCGAGCTCCAGGGTATCCTCCACTCCACCGTCCAGCAGAGGGACGAGTTCCAGCGTGCGCTGGAGCTACTGGTGAGTTCTAAACCTTAGACTTAATTATGCAAATGATTATGAATGTGACTGACTATGACTTCTAAAATGCAGAGAGCTGAGGGAGTGCAGCGGGCGGGACCAGATGCTCCATCGTCGACCTCACAGCTAGCGGTAGACCGGGTCGAGAGGGACGCCGACTTTGCTCAGGCGGTTGTTCGTGTCGAGGAGGTCGAGGCTACGCTCGCAGAGAGGGTAAGCAAAAACTAGCCGACTCCTTTCTATTAAATGCTTATGATATGCAAATGACTAACTATAAATGAATGCTTATAAAGGCGAGGGAGCTGACCGTAGTGCTAGCCGATGTTGAGCGGTCCCAAGGAGAGGCGGACCAGCTTTGAGGAGAGATGGCTGAGGTGGCTCCTCTTCAAGCAGAGGTGGAGAGATTACGAGCAGAGGCGGCTGAGGTGGCTCATCTTCGAGCAGAGGTCGAGAGGCTGAGAGCGGGGGCGACAACAGCGGCGGACTCCCGGCGAGAGACGGTAGAGCTGAGGGAAGAGATCCGAGCGCTAGAGAGGGCGCTCTGGCTAGTGGGAGGACGATCTTCCCATAGCGTGTTGCAGAGCAGCGCGCGGAGCGAAGCTCGAGACTATCTCACGGGTTCCTTCAGCCATCGGAGGAATGAGGAGGAGGAGCGGCGGCGACGGCACCGTGAGGAGGGGAGTACTTCCATGGCCCCATCGGCAAAGAGGCATGAGGGGACAGGGGACAGTGGTGGTCCAGGAGAGGGACCCACCGAGGCATGAGTTGTACTGTGCTTTTCTTCTCTTATGGACAGATTTACAATACTCTTATGTTAGCGATATGTGAGTTTTTTTTTGTTCTTTTCTGTGCAAATGTGTGGAATGTGTGGATGCTGACTCACTACCAAGGACTCCTAGGACTGATATAGAAATCGAGAGAGGGAGAGAAAGTTTTGGTCAAAAAATAGGGAAAAAGGTAAAAAATGGTCGTCTGGACGACTGCTAGGATGAAGAAACGGTCAATACACGACCGTTGGGGGATTGGGAAATAAGGCGGTGGAAGGAGGTGAAAAACGGTCGACTAACGACCGCTTACAGGATGCTAGCGATCGTTCGATAGACTGCTAAGGAGAAAACTCAGTCAAGTCCGAACGAGACTCTCCGTGAGAGTCTGAACTCGGGGCAAAAGACACCTAACCTGCTCCAAGACTTATCC
The DNA here is from genome assembly GCA_022559845.1 of Amorphophallus konjac. Classification (NCBI taxonomy): domain Eukaryota; kingdom Viridiplantae; phylum Streptophyta; class Magnoliopsida; order Alismatales; family Araceae; genus Amorphophallus; species Amorphophallus konjac. The sequence goes on along the minus strand of CM040122.1, from coordinate 182,324,836 downwards.
TAAATTAATCTGAAGCTAACTAGCCTCAATCCTAATGCATTATGACTAGAATAGAGCCCTATAACTAGGAATACACCCAGAATTCATAGCTCACATATTTCTGCTCAAGAAAACCTTGAAAACTCCCTTAAAGTCATCCAAGTCATTATGAAGAGGAGCTTTGAGGCTAGTACTATGGGGAAGGTGGCCTACACCGGGCCAAAGCCAGCTAGAAGGGAACATGGGGAGTTGCAAAGGCCTACATCCATCCCCAAGCACTTGACCACAAGTTTCTCAAGAGAGGTAAGTTCAAGTTAATCTTCAAAATTCTGAATTTTCTTTAATTCTTCCTCTCATGGCATCTCTTCTTCTTCCTTTCTTCTCTTAGCTCCTTCCTAGCCCAAGGTGTTACTCTAACCTGAAGTGGGTGGCTCCCTTAATAAAAGAACTCCCTTTAGAAGTCACTTCCATGCTAAGGGCATGGCACCTACAACCTTTATTAGTTTTAGCCAAGAATTTTCAAAAAATTTCATATGATTGGCCTAGCATTTCAGCCCTCGTGAAGTTGTGGCACCCCCAAACTCATACATTCATATTCCTATCCTTTGAAGCCACCATCTTTCTAGAAGAGGTAGAGACCTACCTAGTCCTTCCTAAGACTAAGGTGGAGGGATGAAGACTTAGTGTGCCATACGGTTGAGCCAATAGACCCTGCTCTAATTCTAGGGGATTTCATTCACAACCCAAAGGATGTTAGGACAATGATTAGCCCTCACCACATTCATTTGATCCCCATGGCTCAATGGATCACTACTTATTGTAAAAATAAGAGTGGGAGGTTTGAAGCCATAGCCAAAGCCGTCTCGGTTTGCTTATGTGGGGTTTTTCTCTTTTCTACCACAGACCACCTTTTGGATATCTAAAACCTTAGCATCATTAGTGGCTTGTGGCGGGGTTTGTCCATTTCTCAGGCCATTCTTTCATACCTTTATGAGGGTCTTAGCTCAGCTTGCTTAGGAGGGCCTCTCTTCGGGTCCATGATTGTCCTTGAGTGCTGGGTGGGAGTTAGATTAAAATTCTTACCCAAGGAGGATGTTCCTTCAGCTACCCGCATATTTGAGAGTCACCCACTCTTCTATATAGGAGGCACATTTGGGTTATCTTCACAGGTTGAGTGCCGGACGGCGGATAAGAAAACAAGGGATGAATGGCACCTCTTCCTCAACACATTGCCAATTGATAAGTTCATGATGCGACCGCGGCTTCTTCAAGGCACTACTCTGAGATTACCCCGGTGATTGGGCCTAGACCTATAGCTAGTGGGAAACACTATCTTGGCGATCTACAACCCACACCGGTGCTACTTGCAAATCGGGCTATCTCGCACTAAGGTTCCAGCACTATCATACTACCCTCCCCTTCAAGCTAGGAAGACCGGGACCGAGGAGGATGAGCGGGCGATCCGGAGCACTTTGACTATGTGGGAGATCATCCGCATTCGTACCTTGCCAGCGGAAGTGACAGATGATGAAGAGGAGTACCGAACTTATGTGAAGGGATTACGCAAGATCCGGCCTTGCACGGACACGAAATTGAATGTCTTTTGATCTTTATGATGTAAACTATGCATTTTTTATTGATAGCATGATGTATAATGAACCTTGGAAGAATAAATGAGAAGTTTGTTTGAAAAGATGTGCAATGGACTTTTGTTTTAGCATGATTAATTGAATGAAGTAGAGTTTTCTGTTTGGTAAACGGTTTGGAAAACGACCGCTAGGATAAAAAAATGGTCTAGCGATAGACTGCTAAGAACAGGGCTCAGAAAAACTCAGAGTTTTCTGGTTCTCGGGAATGGCTAGTGGTCGCCTTTAGACCGCTAGGAAAGGATAAACGACCTATCGAAGGACCGCTAAGGAGGAGAAATAGAAAAACCTGAGAATGTGGTCCTCGGGTGAGAATAGCGATCTTATCCACGACCGCGAGTGTGTGGCTAGCGGTCTAACTAAGGACCGCCAGGGACAAGAGATGGAGAAACTTGAGAGCTTTGAATCCTGAGGAATTAGACCTGTATCTGCACACACTTAAAACAAGAAAGAAGCTAGATCTATTCTTAGGCTCAACCCCTTGCCGACAGCAAGTTAGAGAATGACCCATTCTTGATATTTGGTCAAGGGGTGAAGCCTTATTAAATAGGCAGAAAATGCACTGAATGCAAATGCATGCTATGCAATGATGATGGTATTTTTAAACTTTTGAAAATATTTGATTTTTGTGGGTTTTGGAATATCTGATTTTTTAGATTTTGAAATATCTGATTTTTTTGGACTTCTAAAATATATGATTTTTTTGGATTTTGAAATATATGATTTTTTTTTTAATTTTGAAATTTTAAATATATGATTTTTTTAGATTTTAAAATAACTGATTTTTTAAGATTTTGAAATATATGATTTTTTTTTGATTTTGAAAGTCAATTTTGTCTCGGTAACGTGAGTCCTACCTATCACACCAGGATTCTCCTGAGGTTGGCGTGCTTTTGAAATGACAATCCCTGGCCAGGGCCAATCTGTATGACGGTGCTTCTACCGAGGCCATATCTAGGGTAGTGTCTGGTCCTAAAAGCAAAATAGAATTTGGGAGGTAAGCTTAGGCCAGGTATAGAGGTTTTTCAGAGTTTGAGTCCTTCTCATGACAACCCCTTCAGAGATTTGGTCCATTGCGCCGGGGCTTTGTGTCCGTCATCGAACCTTTATCCACCCTAGGCACGCATACGACCGGGCTCATAATGTCCCGCGGAAAAACTGTACTGCCACTTTTGCCATGCCTAGTTTCATACTTTTTAGAGCCTTGACTTTTGAACTTCGAGCTTTTGGGATGAACTTTTAATTTTGCTTTGATTTGCTCCTTTTCTTTTGATGTTACGGTTGCTTCTTTTTTCTTCTTCTTGTGGAATCAAGTCATAATGGACTGCCCCTATTTGAGACCTCCTCTCGTCAGGGTGTCTAGATCGGTCATCGCCCCCTTATATACCTCTTGCCCCTAGATTCGGCCGAGGAGAGAAACGGACAGGGACTTTGACTTCCCCCAAGCATGGCCAAGGAGAAACGGTGTTTACATAACTGGGGAACCCGACCAAGGATGTCGTGAAGTGTGTGATTTGCCAAACTCGGGGTACTTCTTCGTGATCGAAAAAGGGGACAGCATGTTACTGGGCTTTCATTAGCCTGACTCTAAGGATAAAAGCGCTTAAGGTACAACCAATTGCAGGCGTGAGACAGCTCCTCACCTTCTACGTTGACTAAGCGATACACGTTCCCTGGATAAGCCTCTCTAACGACAAACGGCCCTTCCCAATTTGGTTGCAATTTGGACCTAGGACCTCCAGACCTAATAAATTTTCGTTTCAAAACCATATCACCTACTTGAAATTTACGCTCAATTACCTTCTTTTGAAAATAACGTGAAACTCTCTTTTGATAAACGGACACGTGATCAGCCGCATTCATCTTCTTCTCATCCAAGAGTTCCAACTGGACGAGCAACGCCTCTCGACGTTCGTCGAGATTAAGTTCTTTATCGAGCTGTATCCTTAGGGAAGGGATTAAGATCTCGTATGGGAGCACCGCCTCCATCCCGTAGGTGAGAGCATAGGGGGTTTACCCCATAGGAGTATGAACGGAGGTGCGGTGAGCCAATAGAGCTTCCACTAACCTTTCAGGCCAGTCATAGAATTTGTGAGATTCGCATGTTTTCTTTATGATTTTAAGAAGGGTTTTATTAGTGGCCTTGGTTTGGCCATTTCCTTGAGGATAATATGGAGATGAATGATGCAATGCGATATTGAACTTCTTACATAGGTCTTGGAGCTCTTGAGAGATGAACTATGGTCCATTGTCGGTGACGATGCTGTTTGGCACTTCGAACCACGAGATGATATTCTTCATGATGAAGTGGTACACCGTGGTTGCTTTGATTTCTGCGAACGCCTCCGCTTCGGCCCATTTTGTGAAGTACTCAGTGGCGGTAAGGATGAAGGATTTATGCTTAGTCTGAGTAGTGGGATCACCGAGCGGGTCAACAATGTCGAAAGCCCACATAGAGAATGGCCAAGGAGTAGAGAGAGGATGAAGGGATGAAGTTGGAGCATGGATTTTATCAGCGTGGAGTCGGCATTTAAGACACCTCCAGACAAAGAGGGAGCAATCTTCCACTAGAGTGGGCCAATAATAACTCTGCCTAAGGATCTTCTTCGCTAGAGCCTGACCATTGACATGACCTCCATACTAACTCGAATGGGCGGCTTCGGCCACTTTCCAAGCTTCATCATCATCTAGGCATCTCATGAGCATTCCATGGAGAGCGCGCCTATACAATTCTCCAGTAATGATAGTGTATCTTGGGGCGGCTCTTCTAATAGCCTTACGCTGCTCGACGTTTGCCCCTTCTGGGAATGATCCATCTTTGCAATACAGCTAGATTTCATGATACCATGGCAATTGTTCTTCCTCCCAGACCTCTTCTAGCTCTGTTAGGGACACTTCCTTCAAATCTTCCTTCTCAGCCCTAGCCTCTACAGTCTTCCTAAGGTTGGTGAATCAAGGATCCTGAAGAGAGGGAGCATTTAATGGTTGAACGATGATAGTCTCAGTACTGCGACTGAGAGGAAAAGATAGGGAGGAAGCAAGCGATGCCAGTGCATCAGCAAGAATGTTCTGAAATCGAGGAGTATGGATGTAGATTAGTTTACGGAATTACCTAGCCAAGAGAGTGACCAAATCCTGATATGGCTTGAGCTTCGGGTCACGGGTGCAGTAAGTGGATAGAACTTGCCGCAGAACGAGCTGAGAGTATCCTATGATGTTTAAATAGCACGCGTCAAAGAGATATGCATGCTTCAATCCGGCCAGGAGAGCCTCATACTCGGTGATGTTGTTGGTAGTAGGAAAACGGAGCTAATAAGAGAAAGGAATCGTCACCCCTTCTGGAGTGAGCAGAACGGCACCTATCCCTCGGCCTTGAGAGTTGAGTGCATCGTCAAAGTGCAGAGACCAGAAGGGATGATGGGTAAGAACAGAGAGATGCTCATCAGGGAAATCATCCTGAATAGAGTCTGTGTAGGGGATAGGAAGATGGGTGAGATGCTCAGCGATGGCATATCCTTTGATCGCCTTCTGAACGATGAATGTGATATCAAATTGAGAGAGGAAGCTCTGCCAGCGAGCTAACCTACTAGAAAGGATGGGCTTTTCTAAGAGATAGCGGATCGGATCCATTCTAGAGATCAGCCTAACTGGGTGAGCTAGAAAATAGTGTTTCAGTTTCTGAGCTACCCACACTAAGGCGGCACAAGTCTTTTCCATGGCAGTGCATTTGGTCTCTGCCGAGTTAAATAATCTGGAGAGGTAATAAGATGCCCGCTCTTTGCCTTCGTCATCTACTTGTGCTAAGACCGCCCCTAAGGAGTCCTCAATGATAGAAATGTATAGGATTAGGGGTTTCCCAGGGACAAGAGGTTGCAACACTAGGGGATTGGTCAAATATTCCTTTAAATCCTCATAGGCCTTCTGACAATCTTGATTCCATTCAAATTTGACCCTGTGGAACGCGCTTTCTCGTTCTCTTCTTTTTTATAGGTATATGAGTATATGTGGATTATTTATTGATTTATTGGCGTGCCAGTCACCGGGGTGACAATTTTATTGTGCGCTCGATCTGACTTTTAATCAGTCGATTGTGAAGTTCGAGTCGGGACCCGAAGTCCGTCATACCATAAAGGCTATGACGTTAATTACGTCCTTCCTAAGAAGGACAACCCTTGATTAAACGCCAAAAATAGGAGGAAGGTAGCGGCAAAAATAAGACTCAAACGAGAGAAACGGTTGGTTCATCAGCAGGGCGCTAAATGGCCTGAGTGAAGCAAGGATACATCAAATGCGGAGCAAATCCAGCGGCATGTCCCCATTACCTTGGACTATGCCAGCTGGGGATAGGAAACCACCCATGCAGCGGCAGGGTGGGATCCATAAAAAGGTCAGGTATATCTAACCCGGAATCCAGATAAGGACCGGTGCAGCATGACACACCCTGTGCAGGCGCGATGTCTTATTAATATTCCCCTTCGGAAGACCATCGGAGAACATGCAAGGGCAGAACTCCGTGGGCCAACGGGGTTAGGGCGGAATACCATAGCTATCTGATGAGGTATGTACGAATTTCGACAGCATGTCCCCTTAACTTGGACTATGCCAAGAAAAGATAGGCCATCATCCACGGGAAGCCGGGACGACAACCAAAGGAGAACGGCGCCAGGCCGCGGGGGACATTGCTTGCATTCATATCATCGATTGATGTTCCCTTGGAACCCATCAGAGCACATGTAATGACATGGCTCTTTAGGTTCATAAGGCTGCAGAGAAATCCGGATCGGGACTAAGAGATGTAGGGGAGGTCCTCCCCATTGCTGTATCTCCTCGGGGCGTATGTGATGGTCTCTGAACATCCTCTAGACAGATGTGTAGAGAGATTAAAGGGATTGGGGGGTGATGGTGCGAAGGTGGATCTTGGCCTGGGTTTTTTTATTGGCCAAAGAAGGAGCCTCGGCGTGGGTTTTATTGGCCGGGGGGAGCTCTCGGCGTGGCTTTTATTGGCCAAGGGGGGTTCTCGACGTGGCTTTTATTGGCCAAGGGGGGTTCTCGGCGCAGGGGTTCTCGGCGCGCTCGTCACCGCGCCGGGAACCTGGCGCCGGGAAGCCCCCGGGCCGGGAAGGCTGTATTGCAAAGGGGTCTTCTTGGACAGTGAACAGGATTGAGGGTTTTATCAACATGCTGAAGGAAAAAAAGGGGGGAAATCCTCTCGGCCGCATAGCTCTCGGCGTGGCAATGGCCGCGTCGGGAACCATTTACCCAACGCCTGCGCCGGGAAGGTGAAAGGGCTCAAGGCCAGAAAGGGTTTATGGCTTGATTACGATACTCTGTTCTAGAGATTTCTGGGATTTTTGGCTTGGATTGAGGTAGGGTTTGGAGTGCAGAAGGGGATTACATGAAGGTTTCTGCTGGAGGGATACCAAGGGAATTGGAAGGCGAAGTCAGTAGATGAAATAAGACCTTCTCACAACGTCCTGTGAAGATTTTTATCTCTTTGCCGCCAGCCGTCTGAGGAGATCAAGAGATGACTGTCTCTGATCACCTGGACAAGCCCAATGGCATCGAGGAAACAAACCAGCGATGGAGGAACGACACAACCCTCGGCACTGGAATTCTTGGCCCTAATCATTCAAGAGTCAGAATGGAGGACCCAGGAGTCGAGGTCATCACTTATCAGAACCTCGTGGGGTTGCATTCATCTACAGATTAGGCACATATCTCATAACCAACAGTTTAGGGCACCGAGAGATTGATGTATCTGGTTCTTGAACGGCATAAAGGAGGGGCCTCGAAGGAAAACTCGAATGTATGTGGGGGATCTGCCATCGAGACAGGAGGGGAGAAGAAAACAGAACCCAATGACCCATTAGATGGGGGTAGGGGCCCTATCTTCATTCCTCTTCGAAGAACAGACTCATAGAAACGACTCTGAAACCCGAAGCGTCTGGACTATTGGTCATTCAGATAAAAGATATATACATAGAAAGACAGAGGGCAGAGCTTCAGTTGCCTAATATCCGGCACGGCAACTGTGACATTTCATTTCATCTCATTATCACCACTTACATCAACTGCAAGGCTGAAGCCGAGAAACAGGCAGAGGGGAGGAACGGAGGCAGGCAAGAAAAGAATTCTCGGTCATCATATGAATAATCAAAGCACGAGGACATAGACTATTACATACGGAGGAAAATAAAAGAAGAAAATAAACATGGGGGGGGGAGGGTGGAGCATTGACTCCACTCCCTCCCCCGAGCAGCCCACCTGGAGCTTTCTTCTTCTCCTTCTCTTCTTCTTTCTTTTCAGTGGGATCTCTCCTGGTTTTTCTATCTCTCTTCTTTTTTTTTCTTCGCTTTGTCCCCACTTGTATCGAGAGAAAGAGGGGTTTTTATAACATCACCCTCTCCCCCTATCGGCATGAGCATATCGGCGCGCAGAGCTCCCGGCGCGCCCTATTCGGAGGCAATGGGCTTCTCGGCACACACCTCTCGGCATGGCTGTTGTTGGGCTCTCGACGCCACGGGTCCATTTATGTCTTTTTGTATTTCATTCTTCCTCATCATTAAGTTTGAGCTGTTAAAGCCGCTTAATTTGTCCTTTCATTTATAGGTCCCTCGAGTCCGTCAGGCTAGGCGAAGGCCCATCAATTGGTGAGTTAGCATAGTTTCATCAGAATACTTCTGGGAGTTTTCATCAGTCATTGGACTACAATTCTTCATCAGTACTGCCGTCTGAGCGACGATAATACCGGACATCAGCTTGGCCGGGGAGGGCTTCAGCCGGGTGACAGCTTCAGTAATGGATTCTCCACAATCCTGGTTTTGCAGGAGTTCCTTGAATCTTCATTTCTGATTCAATCTTTATCTTTCGTCTCATCTTTATCCTTGATTATATTTCAGGTGTCAACAAATGCCCCCCACTTGCAGGTAGCGGGAGTGCAGAATAAATGACACGGTGCCTGCAGGTGCGTAATTCATCATCTGATCCCATTTCTCAGTTTGGGATTGCTAATCATCTTTCGTTTTGCATGTTGGAAGCTTCTTTGCATTGACTTTTCTTGCGATTGCATTCGACTTCTTTCACTCTCTTTGGTTTGAGTACTCCCGGCGCGAGGACAACTGGCTCCCGGCGCGAAGGCTTCTCGGCGCCTGACCTCTCGGCGCGTAGGTTATCGGCACAGCGCCAAGACTCGGCATGGGCTCTCGGCGGCAGCACACCGTTCTCGGCGTGGAGCTTCTCGGCGCGTAGGTTGTCGGCACGTCTCGGCGTGCTTTTGGCCAGGAAGGGGGCGATCTCGGCGCAAACCTTCTCGGCGCGCCTTTTGGCCGAAGGGCGCTCTCGGCCCGCCCATTTTCGGTGGGACCTTTTGAAATTAAGGGGGTTCTCGGCGCGCATTTGACCGCGCCGAGAACCTTTTGCTCTGTGCTTCTATTTAAGGCGCCGACTCCTTCTTTTCTTCTCATTATTCGCAGCTCCTTCTCTCTCTTCAATTTCTTTCATCGACGCGAGCCTATTCCCCACTCGGCCGTCCCATTTTCTTCCCGTCTTTTGTTAGATTTCACCCGGGTGGGACGTTCTTTGGGGATTTAATCCCTTTTACTTTCGGGATCACCGCCTCTTGGTTGGTGACTCCCTATTCTTCTTGGGCAGACCCCGAATAAGGGGAGGTGCTACCGAAATTTTTTACAGAGCTTCATATTACAATCCTTATAAGACTGCCTCTTATTTTAGGACTTTTAATTCACATTTATTCTTCGACCGCAGACACTGCAATGGCTTCCGGCTCTGCTGCTACATCCTTTGGAGCTGTCGGAGCTAGTTCGTCAGCTCAGCCAGATATATCACGGGCCACGGTAAACTGGCTGAATGTGCACAGTCTAGACTTCGGATATGACAAGATTGCCTCCGTTGATGAATCGTCTGATTCTGAAACCAACACGGTGTCAACATCCCGGGTATACTCCACTGGCATGGAAACATGCTTCAGACGGGGCACTGATTATCGTCCGAATTTCCCGAAGGACAAGCACTTCATGCCGTTTATCCGGACTTTCACCGTGGGTGGAATGCGAGACTATCGAATAGCTCGTGCAGTTGAAGCCACAATTCTGGTCGAGAGAGATAGCCTGAAAGATTTAGTGTATCGTGGGAAGGCTATATATCTTCCCGGGGAGAAGCGTGACTGGGATGCAGTCCTTGGCATATCGGAGCTAGAGCCGGAATAGAAAATGCTGACCCGGGCCCCGGAGTTCACACCTGCTCGGTGGGATAATGCCAGTTGCCGAGTCCATAGGGAGAAGCCCGGCTACGGTCTCTTCCTGGCACCAGTAAAGTGGGGGTACCGCGAAGAGCCTTTTATGCTGAATTGTTCGGCCTTTCAGTTCAAGTATCATTTGGCTGCTGGTTGGTTTGGGGACACCAAGATTACTGACGCCCACCTATTTCGAGTAGGAGTAGTGGAGTTTACTGAGTTTGTTCTGAAGGAATATGCCCCTCTGCTGATCGGAGCCGGGGTATATCATAGTGTCTTTGCTTCCAGATTTCGATATCCCATATCCCGAGGGTTATGCTGTGGAATGTTTGAAGTGTTCTTCCCTTTATTCAACATATTTTATACAGCAGAGGGTGAGACATCTCTTGACCTCTGGAGACTATCACAGCTTTCCGGATTGCCTATTGATGGCGACCCGTATGAAGAAGTCTGCTTGGCAGATTCTGAGAAGGATAGTTCCGATGGTGAAGGCAAGTATTCCCTTGGCTTCTCATACCGGTATCTAATGAAGGCATATCGCTCCATCTGTCTGGCGTACAGTAGAGGGTCCTCCCAAGGCTATCATCCCCGAGAGAAAGGCAGTAAGCTGAGGGTCCGGATAGGGCAGTGGATTCAGTATTTCTTTGACGGCCCCTTGAAATATGCAGACTTCCCTTCCATGGGTCCGACGGCCAGCAAGCAGATAAGGACTCCTCGCTATAAGTCAGAGCTGCCATCTTCATTGCGCCGTGCAGGCAGAGGTGGTCCCAACCCAGCAGGTGTAGACCCCATCACACATTGCGCGGCTTACTTCACATTCTGGCTGTGCACTTTCGCTCTCCCTCAAGGGGACGAGATAATCATCCGACCAGAAGCTATATACCCGGCCTGTCAGATGGCCTGGGGAATGAGGCTGTCGCTCTGCCCGGTGGCCTTGTGTTTAATCTACAAATCTTTGGGAGATTTGTACAAGCATCGGACTCCCCGTTCTTTGAGGACTGTGGGTCCTTTTCATTTTTTTAATGCCTGGGTCTGTAGTTTGTTTCCTGAATTGGCTCCCAGAACTTTGCAGGCAGATACGGTATTGCCCAGAATGATTGAGTTTGCCAGTGCTGAACCTGGTCCTTTCTATGATCAGTTGTTCAAAATAAGGGGCCGACTGATAAAGGTGTCGGTGGATGCCCCTGGCAGCATTCATTTCTGGAGCTTGGCGGCAGGTTCATCTCCTTTGATTCATTCTCAGAGAGAGTGCAAGCTGGAAGAGGTAGAGACCTATGTCCATCCTGTCTCAGGGCTTAATACTGCTCGCTCTATTCTGGAGCCGGAGCTGGTCAGATGGGCCATGGCCATTCGGCCTAGTGTCTTAGTTTTCAGAAAGGGTGGTCTGCTTCTTCTGGAAACATACTATCCATTCTGCTTTGGGCGGAACTTTGGTTATGACCAGCATATCCCTACATCAGTCGCTCAATTTCCCCTGGATAGTCGGGCTAAGCATGGGTCCGCCATTGTCGGCGATGGCCGGTTGTGGTGGGATTTCTATCATCGCTAGGATGGCGCAGTCTTCAGAGTTCCCACCATTTCCAACCGTGTACCCCGGGTAACATCAGAATACATCAAATGGTGGAACATTCGAACCAGCTTTTACAGGGATAGTAGAGGTGCATTCTGGGACGTGGCCGAGCGTTCCTTTTTGAAACAACAGCCCGGACCAGTGTTTGACATCCCCGAGGCCCACCTGAAGAGGCTTTATTCACAACACCAGAGGGAGGCGGAGAATTATCTGGCCCAATGTCGGGCTTTGAAGGAAACAGATTCCGACCCGCCTGCTCCTGTCTTTGCTGCTATCAACGAGGACACTTTCATGCAGAGCTTGAAATATCTGTGCCGTGTGGGGGGCGCTCGTTTGGAGGCACAACAATACCCATTTCCTGTCGAAGAGCCGCTCCCGGCAGTAGTCCCTTGGAGGGGTCCGACAGATAGATTCCATCCATATAAGACGTTTGTGCGTAGGGAGGACAGGACTCAGACGTACTACAAGCAAACGTCTTGGCTGTTCATTCTGCTGAACTTACATGGGTTGTCTGCGGAAAGCCCGCTAGCCGGCATCTTAAATAAGCCACTGTTCATCTCCTTTCATTATGTCGACGGTTGGGGCATGGACCACCTCGACTTATTTCGATGCCTTGACTCACGTGGTCATAGTGATCTAGCAGCTTTAGTGGAGAAATGCCAGATATTTGGTGATGTCTGCTGGCTTATCAAGGAGGCTGCTTCCCGCTCCAAGGAGGTAGCTTATCTGTACTGGCCGCTCTCTGTCTTTTATGATGGCCCAGCAGGTATGATCTTTTCTTTTCTGACTGTAGTACTTTCTGATAAATATTTAAGCTCTGCATTCACTAACCTCACTGCTTCTCTGCCGTCTTCAACAGACAGGCCGGATATAAAGCGCCAGGGGCTATACAGAAAGATCATTGCGCAGGCTGAGAGGCCTACTTATTTTGAAGTCCTTGTAGCAACACCGACTACCACTCCCCTGCCTCCTGGCAAGAAGAGAAAGGTTTCTGTGGTCAAGGCTGCAGTCGGGAAGGCCAGGAAGGCCAAGAAGGCTCAAGCTCAGCAGTCGGCTTCGGTAGCGATGGACACTGGGACCCCTCTCCCTGATATTCCCTCATTTGATGAGTTCGAATCTCAAAGGGGGGCTGCTCAGACATCGGTTCAGGGTAACGTCAATAGCCTGCAGTTGCATTCTTCATCCTCTTTTGCTGGATTTCAAAGAAGTCCTTGACTCTGACCCCTCCCTTTTGCACAGCCCAAGAGCCAGTTGTGGCATCTTCTGTGGTGCAGACCAGGCTGTCTTCTCCCACGCCGGCTAGTGAGACGGAGGGTAAGCATGCCTTTTTCATCTTTTTCTACATATTTCAATTATTTTTCATTGTTCCTCTCACAAGCTTTTCCCTATAGTAACGGTCGGGGAGGAGACTGAAATCACCGGAGAGGCTGGCGATATCACTCAGCCACAGGAGGGTCATAAGACCCAGACGAAACGGGGCCTCGTCCCTGTGAGGCGTATAGTTACCTGGTCTTCTTCCAGGCAGACGTTAGAAATGGCGGTCCCACCAGTGGATAGTGTAGAAATCTCTTCTAGTAGCTCCGCGACCGCTTCTGAGGCAGATGGAGAGGAAGCAGGGCGAGACGGAGGGTGTTTCCAAATCAGAGGCCCCATCCGCATGCACCGCCATTGTTCCATTATTCACCCCCTCCAAGTTGCTGGTGCCATCTCCTGAGGAGGAATTATAAGAAGAGTTCGCCGGCTTGGATACCGAGGTAGATATAACTCCTCCTTTTGTTGCTTCAGCAGCGGGACTTTCTCCTCCTCTGCACTTCTTTGAGGACATTGACATTATATTAGAAGTGAGTCTCTTTTCTTCTCCTCATTGTTTCCCATTTTTATCTGCTGCTTGATGCTATATTGGTCTGTTCACAGGAATCCCCTGTTGCTAGCCCGGTGATGACTGCAGCCTTTGAAGCCACTCTGTCTGACGCCTTGGCCATTGTTCCTGCTTCGACAGTAGCCTGGGCAGGCATTCCTGAGATAATCCGCCCTGTGCCGGTGAGGGTGCAGTCCTCTACGGACTTAGCATTGTTGGACTTGAGGACTTCGGGGGAAAGCCCGGCTCTCATCAAGGTCCTGGATTTCAGAGCTGAGATGGACCCAATTAGGGGTTCCGCCTTTATACCGGCCGCAGTGCCAACTATTGCACCTGAATCGGCAATTCCCATAACATCGATCATGGAGAGTGAACCCTTGCCTCTCCGAGCTGTGACCCCTGCAGCCTTGACATTGAAGGAACTGGCTGTTGCAGCGGGGGTGGAAGAAGGAGAGATAGCCGTTACAGAAATTGGAGTATTGTCTATAACTGCCCCGGAATCTATCTCCATACTTTCGGACTCTGAGGAGGAGGTACCTGTGGACGCGGGATTTTTATTTATTTATTTATTTTATTGATTGATTTATTATTTATTGATTTATTGGCGTGCCAGTCACCGGAGTGACGATTTTTATTGTGCGCTCGATCTGACTTGGTCAGTCGATTGTGAGTGATCGTGTCTGGACCAGAAGTCCGTCATACCATAAAGGCTATGACGTTAATTACGCCCTTCCAAGGAAGGACAACCCTTGATTAAATGCTAAAGGTAGGAGGATGATAGCGGTAAAGCCGCATGCTCAAAAGAGACGGAATTCGTTCACTTGCAAGACGTTAAATGGATTAGACGAAGCAGGGGTTGGTTATTTTCGGGATAAAACCGACGGCATATTCCCACCATCTTGGACCAGCCAAGTGGGGAATAGGAAACCACCCATGCAGTGGCAGGGTGGGATCCGTAAAAGATCGGGCATAATTGACCCAGAATCCGAGTAAGTACTGGCGTAACATAACGCGCTCCGTGCAGACGCGATGTTGCATCTATATTCCCCTTCAAAGGGCCATCGGAGAGCATGCAAGGACATGACTCCACTAGGCTGGTGGGGTTGAGATAGAAAGCATCACATTTACTTGGCAAGGCATACGTGAATTTCGGCAGCATGTCCCCTCAACTTGGATTATGCCAAGAGAAGATAGGTCATCATCCACAGAATGCCGGGATGACAACCGAACGAGGATGGGCACCGGGCCCCGGGACATCGCTTGCCTTTATACCATCGATTAATATCCCCTCGAAACTCCTCAGAACTCATGCAATGACATGGCCCTTTGGGTTCATGAGGGTGAAATCCGGATCGAGAACGAAGACTGTAGGGGAGGTCTTCCCCAATAATGTGTCTTCTCAAGGCATCAATGACGGTCTCTGAACATCCCCGGGACATATGTGTAAAGAGATCAGAAGGCTGATGAACGGTATTGCAGAGATGGGTCTCTGACTGGACTTCATTTGGCCAAGAAGAAGGGTCTCGGCGGTGGCTCTAGTTGGCCAAAAGGGAGAGGCTCTCGGCATGGTTTCATTGGCCAAAGCAGGGGTATCGGCGTGGTTTTCTATCGGCCAGAGGAGGGTCTCGACGGAGGTTTATTGGTTGGCCAAGGGGGGTTCTCGGTGTGGGTTTTAGTGGTTGGCCAAGGGGTCTCGGCGTGGGTTTCAGTGGTTTGAAGAGGGTCTCGGCATGGGTTTCAGTGGCTTGAAGAGGGTCTCGGCGCGGGGCTTCCCGGCGCGCTCGTTCGCCGCGCCGGGAACCTGGCACCGGGATGGCTGTGAAGGAGGGGGCTTGATGCCCTTGAATGGGGGGTTATCGGCATGGCTTTACTGGCCAAGGGAGGCTCTCGGCGGCGTAGCTCTCGGCGGGGAAATTATCACGCCGAGAAGGTAAAAAGGTTAAGGGTTTCAGGGCTTGATTACGGTACTCTGTTCGGGAATTTTCTCAGATTCTAGCTCGGATTGAGACCGGATTTAGAGTACAGGAGGGGGTTTCATGGATGCTTCTGCTAGGGGGATGCCAAGGGAGCCGAGAGGCCAAATCAGCAGGAGGAAAAAGAGATCATCATCTGAACCCTGAGAATC
The DNA here is from genome assembly GCA_022559845.1 of Amorphophallus konjac. Lineage (NCBI taxonomy): Eukaryota > Viridiplantae > Streptophyta > Magnoliopsida > Alismatales > Araceae > Amorphophallus > Amorphophallus konjac. Next base: position 182,309,407 of record CM040122.1, on the reverse strand, counting down.
CTTCTCTGTTTGCCGTCAGCCGTCTGGGGGATCAAGAGATGACTGTCTCTGATCCCCTGGACCGAACCCAATGGCATCGAAAACCGGCGACGGAGGGACTTTCAGCACCGAAACTCTAGGCCCTAAGCATTCAAGGCTTAGAATGAGGACCCGGGATCGATCTTATCGTTTATCAGAGCTCGGCAGTTCAGGGAACCAAGAGATTGATGTCTCTGGTTCCTGAACTGCATGAAGGGCTCAAGGGAAAACTCGGACTATATGGGGAGAATCTGCATTGAGACAGGAGGGGAGAAGGAAATAGAGCCCAATCAACCCATTAGATAGGGGTGGGGGTCCCTATTCTCATCCCTCTAAAGAGAAGATTCGTGTGAACCATTAAGTGTTTCGCATAAACGATAAACACACAAGGATAAACGGAGAGCAGACATTTCGATCAAAGGAGAGCAGACATCTTAATCAGTAGATCCCCAAATGAGTCACGTTGACATTTCATTGCATCGTATCCAAGCTTACATCGACTGTGAAATGGAAATGCAAAGCAGAAAGATGGAGATCGTAGCCGGAACTCGCCGGCTACGTTCGATAAATCAAGACAAAAGCTCAATAGATTACATCGGTAGAAAAGAAAAGACAGCATGGGGAGGGCGGAGCATTGACTCCTCTCCCTCCCCGGAGCAGCCCACCTGAAGCTCGTTGCTTCTTCCTCTCTTCTACTTCTTCTCTTCTCTCGGCCGAGGGGATCTCTCTTGGCAGGACTCCCTCTCTTTCTTTTCTCTCTTTTTCTGGCTTCTTCTTCTCTTCCTCCCGGCGTCTTTTTTTTCTCCATCTCTCTTTTTGTTCGAAGGGAGGGGGTTTTTATAAGCTTTTCCCCCCTTCTCGGTAGGCTTCATCAAGCCTTTTCCTTCTCAGCAGACACCATCACGGCGCGCCTCAAACGAGCTTCCCGGCGTGCCTGCCTTCAGCTTCTCGGCGCCATCTTTTGGGCTTCAGCAAGTGGCTCTCGGCGCCAATATTGCAGGCCCAATTAAAGTATTTTAGCCACTTTCACAGGCCCATTTGGGTCTTTCAAGGGTATCATCACCCAAAAGGGTCTTCCATTGGTGACACAGCTTGTATCATTATTACGGTTTTCATCAGTCCGTAGACAGGGGTTTCATCAGTATTGCCATCTGAACGGTGACAAGACCGGGTATCATCTTATCGATATCGTCACTTGAATGGTGACGAGCTTGGACATCAGCTTTAGTCTGGAAAGACTTCAGCCGGGTATATAATCTGTGGAGACGATTCCTCTTCTGTTTTGACTTTGCAAAAGCCTTTACAATCTTCATCTGCCGGTACCGGCTTCATCTTCATCTCATATTACATCTGTCATGAAGCCGACATCTGACTTACCCTGACATATCATCCGTGGATTCTTGGACGAAGCAGTAATGCGGCTCTCATTAAAGTGTGCCAGGAGGTCTCATCAGTCGAGTGACTGCTGCTCTACCAGTGCTGCCGTCTGAGTGACATCGGCACCGGGCATCAGCTTGGCCGACAGGGGCTTTAGCCGGGTGAATGGTTGACGAGCTTCATCAATGGTCTTTCACTGTTGGTCCGACCCTCCTTTCAATCATGCTTTGACCTTTGTTCATTTTCAAGGTGTCACAAATGCCCCCCACCTGCGGGCGGCGTAAGCGCAGAATAAGCGGCACGGGGCTTGCAGGTGTCTTTCGTCATTCGAGGGTATCTTCCTCAATTTTGTCTTCAATCCGGTTCTCAGACCTGATCATCTCGTTGCAACAATATTTTGCGCACGGATCTTTCATTTTCATCTTTTTTATCTTCATATTTTCTTTATTTTCAACATTTCAGAGCTTCTCGGCACGGGGCCATAGGCTTCTCGGCATGACCCTCTCGGCGCAAGGCTTCTCGGCACGCAATACCTTCCGGGCGCGAAGCTTCTCGGCGTGAGGAGCCTCTCGGCGCGGCCGAAGGAGGGCTCTCGGCCTGGAGGCTCTCGGCGCGCCCTTGGCCGAAGGGGGCTCTCGGCCTGGGTTCTCGGACGCGCCCTAGGCAGGGCTCTCGGCCTGGGCTTCTCGGCGCGCCCTTTGGCCGCAGGGGGCTCTCGGCGTGAGGGGATCTCGGCGCGCATTTGGCCCCGCCGAGAACCTATCTCCTCGGCTTCTATTTAAGGCGTCGAGAGCCTCTTTCTTCTCATTCTCATCTTTTCTTTCTCTTTCTTCATTTCCATTTTTTTTGTCTCGGCGGTGGCGAGCTCCTTGTCTCGGCCGTTCCCGTTTTCTTCCGTTTAGTTGGGTTTCGCCCGGGTAGGACGTTATTTTGGGATTTAATCCTTTTTCTTTCGGGATCGACCCCCTCTTGGTTGGTGACTCCCTATTCTCCTTGGGCATACCCTGAATAAGGGGAGATGCTGCCGAAATTTTCATAGAGTCTCATGTTACAATCTTTATAAGACTGGCTTTTAATTCACACTTTTTCTCCGACTGCAGGCACTGCAATGGCTTCCAGTTCTGATGCTGCATCTTCCGGAGCTGTTGGTGCTAGCTCATCGGCCCAGCCCGACATATCACGAGCCAAAGTAAACTGGCTGAACGTGCACAGTCTGGATTTCGGATACGACAGGATTGCTTCAGTCGATGAATCGTCTGACTCTGAGACTGACACAATGTCGACGGCCCGGGTATACTCCACGGCGACCGAGACATGCTTCAGGCGGGATGGTAGCTACCGGCCAGACCTCCCGAAGGACTGACATTTGATGCCGTTCATCCGGACTTTCACAGTGGGCGGCATGCGAGACTACCGGATAGCTCGCGTAGTTGAAGCTGCCATCCTTGCTGAGCGGGATAGCCTGAAGGAATCAGTGTATCGCAGCAAGGCCATCTATCTTCCTGGGGAAAAGCGTGACTGGGATGCAGTCCTCGGCATATCGGAGCTGGAACCAGAGAAGAAGATGCTGGCCCGGGCCCCGGAATTCACACCTGCCCGGTGGGATAATGCTAGCGGCCGAGTTCATAGGGAGAAGCCCGGCTATGGCATGTTCTTGGCACCATTGAAGTGGGGATATCGCGAAGAGCCCTTCGTGCTGAATTGTTCGGCCGTTCAGTTCAAGTACCATTTGGCCGCTGGTTGGTTCGGGGATACCAAAATCACTGACGCGCACTTATTCCGAGTAGGGGCAGTGGAGTTCACAGAGTTTGTTATGAAGGAGTATGCCCCTCTGCTGATCAGAGCCGGGGTATATCACTGCATTTTTGCTTCTAGATTTTGATATCCCATATCCAGAGGGTTGTGATGCGGGATGTCCGAAGTGTTCTGCCCTTTATTCAACACTTTTTATACAGCGGAGGGTGAGACATCCCTGGACCTCTGGAGTTTATCACAGCTCTCCGGTCTGCCCATTGATGGCGAGCCGTATGAAGAAGTTTGCTTGACAGATTCCGAGAAGGATAGCTCTAATGGCGAGGGCAAGTATTCCATCGGCTTCTCATATCGGTATCTGATGAAGGTATACCGCTCCATCTGTCTGGCGTACCACAGAGGGTCCTCCAAAGGCTATCATCCCCGAGAGAAAGGCACAAACTGAGGGTCCGGATAGGGCAGTGGCTCCAGTATTTCTTTGACGGTCCCCTGAAGTATGCAGACTTTCCTTCCCTGGGTCCAGTTGCCAGCAAACAGATAAGGGCCCCTCGCTATAAGTCGGCGCTGCCATCCTCATTGCGTCATGCGGGCAAAGGTGGTCCCAATCCGCAGGAGTAGATCCCATCACACATTGTGCGGCCTATTTCACCTTCTGGTTGTGTACTTTCGCCCTCCCACAAGGGGACGAGACAGTCATTCGGCCAGAGGCCATATATCCAGCTTGTCAGATGGCATGGGGGATGAAGCTGTCGCTTTGCCCAGTGGCCCTGTGTTTGATATATAAATCTTTGGGGGACCTGCACAAGCATCGGACTCCCCGTTCTTTGAGGACCGTGGGTCCTTTTCACTTCTTCAACGCCTGGGTTTGCAGTATATTCCCTGAGTTGGCTCCGAGAACCTTGCAGGCAGATACGGTGTTGCCTAGAATGATCGAATTCGCCAGTGCTGAGTCTGGTCCCTTTTATGATCAGTTGTTTAAAATAAGGGGCCGACTGATAAGGTACCAGTGGATGCCCCTGGCAGCATTCATTTCTGGAGCTTGGCGGCAGGTTCAGCTCCTTTGATTGATCCTCAGAGAGAGTGCAAGCTGGAAGAGATAGAGACTTATGCTCATCCTGTCACAGGGGCTGAAGTTGCTCGGCCTATCCTGGAGCCGGAGCTAGTCAGATGGGCCATGGCTATTCGGCCCAGTGTTTTAGTTTTCAGGAAGGGTGGCCTTCTTCTTTTGGAGCCATACTATCCGTTCCTGATTTGGGCGGAACTTCGGCTACGACCAGCACATCCCCACCTCAGCTGCTCAGTTTCCTTTGGATAGCCGGGCCAAGCACGGGTCCGTCATTGTTGGCGAAGGCCGGTTGTGGTGGGATTTCTATCATCGCCAGGACGATGTAGTTTTTCAGGGTGCCCACTGTTGCTAACCGTGTTCCCCGGGTAACATCAGAATATATCAAATGGTGGAACATCCGGACCGGTTTTTACAGGGACGGTAGGGGTGCCTTCTGGGATGTGGCAGAGCGCTCCTTCCTGAAACAGCAACCCTGGGCCGGTGTTTGATATTCCTGAGGCCCACTTGAAAAAACTTTACTCACAGCATCCGAGGGAGGAGGAGAATTATCTGACTCAACGTCGGGCATTGAAGGAAAAGAGTTCTGAAGCCGCTTGTCCCTGTCTTTGCTGCTATCAATGAAGACACTTCATGAAGACCTTGAAGCATTTATGCCGTGTGGGAGGCGCTCGCTTGGAGGAGCAGCAGTACCCATTCCCTGTTGAAGAGCCGCTCCCGACAGCAGCTCCTTGGAAGGGTCCAATTGATAAATTTCATCCATATAGGACGTTTGTACGCCGAGAAGATAGAACTCAGACGTACTATAGGCAAACGTCCTGGCTGTTCATTCTGCTGAATTTGCATGGATTATCTGCTAGAAAGCCCGATAGCTGGCATATTGAACAAGCCACTGTTTATATCATTTCATTATGTCGATGGTTGGGGCATGGACCATCTTGACTTATTTCGATGCCTTGACTCTCACGGCCATAATGATCTGGCAGCTTTAGTAGAGAAGTGCCAGATATTTGGTGATGTGTGCTGGCTCATCAAGGAGGCTGCTTCCCGCTCCAAGGAGGTAGCTTATCTGTACTGGCCACTTTCTGTATTCTACGACGGCCCGGCAGGTAAGATTTCTTCTTTTCTGATTGCAGTGTTTTCTGTTTAGCATCTGAATTTCGCACCCACTGATCCCATCACCCTTCTGCCATTTTCAACAGACCGGCCTGATATAAAGCGGCAGGGGGCTCTATAGAAAGATTATTGCGCAGGCGAGAAGCCTACTTATTTTGAAGTCCCGGCTGCAGCACCGACCACTACTCCCCTGCCTCCTGGCAAGAAGAGGATGGCTTCCGCAGTCAAGGCTGCAGTTGGGAAGGCTAGGAAGGCCAAAAAGGCCCATGTTCAGCAGTCGACTTCGGTGGCGATGGACACTAGGACCCCTCTCCCCAACATTCCCTCATTCGATGAGTTTGAGTTGCAAAGGGAGGCTGCTCAGACACCGGTTCAGGGTAACATCATTAGCTTGCATTTGCATTCTTCATCATCTTTTGCAGATTTCAAAGAAGTCTTCGACTCTGACCCTTCCCTTTTTGCGCAGCTCAAGAGCCAATTGTGGCACCCTCCGAAGCAGAGACCAGGCTGCCTTCCCCCACGCCGGCTAGTGAGGCGGGGGGTAAGTGTGCTTTCTCATCTGTTTCGCACTTCTATTGCTTTTTCTACTATAACCCTCAGAGATCGCTTTTCTGTTGAAGTGGCAGCCGAGGAGCAGACTGACATTGAAAGGATGACAGAAGAGCCGATTCAGCCTCCGGAGGGTCACAAGACTCAGTCGAAGCGGGGTACTGTTCGGCCAGGCGCATAATTACCCGGTCCACATCCCGACATGCTTTAGAGGCGTCCCCACAGCATGTAGCCAGGGTAGAAATATCATCGGGTAGCTCTACAACCATCTCTGATGAGGAGGAAGTGACTTTCAGCGGCAGTGAGGGGGATGCTCCTGAATCAGAAGCCCCGCTCGTACTTGCAAAAGGTGCTCTATCTTTTCAGCCTGCTAAGCTGCTGGTGCCGTCTTCCGAGGAGGAGTTTGCAAGAGGAGTTTGCCGGGCTCGACACCGAGATCGACATATCTTCACTCTTTGTCGCTTCAACTTCGGAGTTTCCTCCTCTTTCGCCCCACTTCGAGGATGCGAACCCTGCTTCAAAGGTGGTCCCCTTTCAGGCTTGCTGCTTCATCTGCATCTTCATTTAGTGCTGAAGGTTGTTTTGCTTTGGTCTCAGGGCCCTATCACCGTCAGCTCAGACACAACTGCAACTTTTATGGAGGTTTCTTCTGCAAACTGGGCTATTGTCCCTTTTCTACCTTTATCCTGCATGGGGGCTCCTGAGGTCATTCGCCCTGTTCCAATGCGAATACAGTCTTCAACAGATTTAGCATCGTTGGACCTGGGGGCCTCAGGAGACAGATGCACTCCTATCAGGGCTTCAGATTTCAGAGCCGAAGCTGATCTAGCCAGAAGTTCTGCTTTCATACCGGCCGCAGTGATGACCATCGCTCCTGAGTCAACAATTCCCACAACATCAATCATGGAGGGTGAACCTTTGCCTCTTCAGACTGTGGCCTCCGCGGCCTCGGCATTGAAGGAATTGGGCCACCGAAGCGGAGATGGAAGAAGGAGAGGTGGCTGCTACGGAACTGGGAGTATTGCCCGTAACCGCCCCGGACTCTATCTCCATACTTTCAGAATCTGAGGAGGAGGTGCCTGAAGTTGCATCTGGGGGTATTCAGACGGCCGCTTCTGAGGAGATGGAAGTGGAAGATCTCCTGGCCACGCCATAGGTTGCAGGGAGAGCTCAGTTGGTACCTTCGGTAGACCTCCCATCTTCTTCTTCGCAGCCGGATATCACCCTATGGGCGGACATTGATAATGAAGTAACCTTTGAAGTAGCTCCTCTTCCTTTGCCTGGCTTTACTTCACCTGAGAGTTTTGTCTGGCAACATCTGGGCATGCTGCGCCAGCTAGTGGAGTCCCAGCCCGGACTAACCTATCCACAGTTGAAGGAGATAGCCGAGCGCTTCACCGCCGGCTTGCAGGCGATGGGATGTCCCACAGAAATATGGGCCCAGCGGGTTCTTTTATTGTTAAAATTTGTTCATCGCCAGGATTTCTTGACACATATCATGTCTGACAAACTGGCGGCTTGAAGTTGCAAAGAATGGAATGCAAATCTGAGCTGGCGAAGATGAACTCTATTCTTCAGGAGCGACAGTGCCAAATGCAGTCTTTGGCGGAGCGGGAGCAGTTTGTGCGCGACCGGATAACTACCCTGGAAGCTGAACTGTCCGATCTCCGAGCTGAGCTGCCGCAGCTAACAACTTCTCGACCGCAGCTCGAGGAAGAAGCAGCTCTATTAGAGGGGCAGGTGGCGTCCTTTCAAGACGAGTCCGTTCGACTGCAGGAGGAGGAGGCTCGTCTTCATGAACTGGGAGCCGCCCCTTATGTGGGTCTTCTGGCTTTCGAGGATATCTTCAGGCAGCCATGAACCATCTTCTCTTTCTTTTTCTTTTGTACTCTTTTGCGATACAACGTCCCTCGGGGCCCTTTATGTACTCACTTATTAATGAAAAGAAATCTTTGGCTTCACGCGTATCCATTTTCTTCTGCATGTGGTTTTCTCACTTGAGAAGGTGGGGTAGCGGTTTTAGCAATTCCTCATGCGAATGGCCTGTACTTGGCAGAGAGCGTCCACCCCCTCAGAGAAAGGATGGGGAACTCGCTCCACCGCGTGACGGCATCCGGGGAGGTGCTTAAACCGGATTCTGTTGGTAGCAGCAAACGTCCCTCTTGGCAATATGTGCTGCGAGGGAGACAATTTGCAGAAATGTGAAAGAAGAGGTTTCATCGGAATAGACAAAGGTCTAGACCGGGTAGAGGTTATAGCAGGTGGGACATTGAAAAAGGGGTATGGGGTTTCATCAGAACGGCCATAAAGTCCGAACTGGACAGATTGTATCATTGGCCGGGCGATGGTACCGATCAGCCAACGGTTGACTTCATCATCGATATTGAGCTTATATCGATGCAAGGGGGATTTCATATGTTTTATCAGAATAGACGTAAGGTCTAAACTGGATAGGGTTTCATCATTGATCGGGCAAGGTGCCAATCGATCAACAGTTGGTTTCATCATCGATATTGGGTTTATATCGACGCAAAGAAGAGTTTCATCAGCATAGACGAAAGGTCTAAACTGGCTAGGGTTTCATCATTGATCGGGTAGGGTGCCAACGATCAACAGTTGGTTTCATCATCGATATTGGGTTTATATCGACGCAAAGAAGAGTTTCATCAGCATAGACGAAAGGTCTAAACCGGCTAGGGTTTCATCATTGATCGGGCAGGGTGCCAATCGATCAACAGTTGGTTTCATCATCGATATTGGGTTTTATATCGACGCAAAGAAGAGTTTCATCAGCATAGACGAAAGGTCTAAACTGGCTAGGGTTTCATCATTGATCGGGCAGGGTGCCAATCGATCAACAGTTGGTTTTCATCATCGATATTGGGTTTATATCGACGCAAAGAAGAGTTTCATCAGCATATACGAAAGGTCTAAACTGGCTAGGGTTTCATCATTGATCGGCAGGTGCCAATCGATCAACAGTTGGTTTCATCATCGATATTGGGTTTATATCGACAAAGGGGTTTATAAGTTTCATCAGCAATAGACGAAAGGTCTAAACTGGCTAGGGTTTTCATTGATCGGGCAGGTGCCAATCGATCAACAGTTGTTTCATCATCGATATTGGGTTTATATCGACGCAAAGAAAGTTTCATCAGCATAACGAAAGGTCTAAACTGGCTAGGGTTTCATCATTGATCGGGCAGGGTGCCAATCGATCAACAGTTGGTTTCATCATCGATATTGGGTTTATATCGATGCAAAGGGTTTATAAGTTTCATCAGAATAGACGAAAGGTCTAAACTGCAGGATTTCATCATTGATCGGGCAGGTGCCGGTCGATCAACAACTGGTTTCATCATCGATATTGGGTTTATATCGACAAAGAAAGTTTCATCAGCATAGACGAAAGGTCTAAACTGGCTAGGGTTTCATCATTGATCGGGCAGGGTGCCAATCGATCAACTTGGTTTCATCATCGATATTGGGTTTATATCGATGCAAAGGGTAGCATCAGTAGACGAAAGGTCTAAACTGCAGGATTTCATCATTGATCGGGCAGGTATCAACAGTGGGACGTCGGTAGAGGCTAGGTCTCGTCAGGATAGACGTAGGTCTATTCCAGCAGTTTTATCGCAGGTGAGGCTTGCCAAGAAATGCGTAGGCTTCATCAGGACAGACGTGAGGTCTGAGCTGGACAGGCTTCATCAGAATGGTGATGGGTTTCATTGTCGGTGGGACGTTTGAAAGAGGGTATGTGAATTTTATCAGGGTAAACGTAAGGTCTATCCCGGAAGGGTTTTATCATCGGTGGGGAATGAAGCCGACTGACCGACGGGAGGTTTCATCAGTGAAAGGGAGGTAAAGGTAGCGTGCCTGTTGGCATGGAACTTTTGAATTACCACATTACTGACCCAAGTGTCCTTTCGGGTTTTCACCGGAGCCAGCCCCCTCTTGCTTTTGCCCACGCGCCCTTTCGGGTTTTCACGTGGCGGGGTACCCGATTTTGCCTGCAGTGCCCTTTCGGGTTTTCACCACAGCTGGGTTTTGGCCATTTTTGCCCTTGTCCGGGATATCCGAACAAGCCTGCGGGGTATCTCTATTTTAACCCTATTTTTTTTATTTATATATACGTATATATATTTCTTGAATTGGGACTTCAGCACGGATCAGGTGATGTGCTGCTCCATTAGTGACTGCTCTTATCATCGGTATTGGGTTTATACCGATGCAAGGATTTCATAGGCTTCATCAGGATAGACGTAAGGTCTAGACTGGGTAGGTTTCATCATTGATCGGGCAATGTACCAATCGATCAACAGCAGGTTTCATCATCGGTATTGGGTTTATACCAATGCAAGGATTTCATAGGCTTCATCAGGATAGACGAAAGGTCTGGCCTGGATAGGTTTCATCGCCGATTGGGCAGTGTGCCGATCGACCAGCAGCAGGTTCCATCATCGGTATTGGGTTTATATCGGTGCAAGGATTTCATAGGTTTTATCGGCATAGACGTAAGGTCTAAACCGGACAGGTTTCATTGCTGATCGGGTGAGTGAGCCCATTGATCAGCTACAGGTTTCATCACGGTGGGACCTGGGACAAGGTATGAGGACTTTTATCAGGATAGACGTAGGGCCTATACTGAGTGGGCCTAATCGTCGATCGGGCAACGCACCGGTCGATTGACGAGGAGTTTTATGGCGGGAGGTGAGGCTTTTCTTTGGGATTACCACATTACTGACCCAAGTGCCCTTTCGGGTTTTCACCGGAGCCAGTCCCCTCTTGCTTTTGCCCACGCGCCCTTTCGGGTTTTCACGTGGCGGGGTACCCGATTTTGCCTACAGTGCCCTTTCGGGTTTTCACCACAGCTGGGTTTCGGCCATTTTTGCCCTTGTTCAGAATGTCTGAACAAGACTGGCGGGGTATCTCTATTTTTAACCCCATTTTTCTTTTCTCATTTTTTTTCTTTTAGAGGGTGACAGATTGGAATGCCATTAATCCGTGATAAGGAGTGGCTTGGTTAGGGCGGAGTGCCACCAAACCAAGAAAGGGTAGCTCAGCTGGGGCGGAATGCCGCTAGACCAAGAATGAGGTAGCTCGGCTAGGGCGGAGTGTCGCTAAACCAAGAAAGAGGGTAGCTTGGCTAGGGCGGAGTGCCGCCAGACCAAGAAAGGGGTAGCTCGGCTAGGGCGGAGTGCCGCTAAACCAAGAAAGAAGGTAGCTCGGCTAGGGCGGAGTGCCGCTAAACCAAGGAAGAGGTAGCTTGGTTAGGGCGGAGTGCCACTAGCCCAAGAAAGAGGTAGCTTGGTTAGGGCGGAGTGCCGCTAGCCCAAGAAAGAAGGTAGCTCGGTCAGGGCGGAGTGCCGCTAGACCAAGGAAGAAGGGTAGCTTTTGGCCCGATTACTCGGAGAATGTCGGTTGTGCAGCATGATACAGCTTTAGGTGCCTACCGTTGAGTGGCGAGAATTGGATCTCCCCTCGATGGTTGACAACCATATAGGCCCCACCTTCGTAGACCCTTTGTATCACATAGGGACCTTCCCAATTAGCATTTAGCTTTCCTTTTGGGTTGGACGCCATGACTTCTCTTTTCTTGACCATAACGAGGTCACCTTTCTTGAACTCTCGTCCTTTTACGAGTTTGTTGAATGCAGTGGCCATGCGGGCCTGATACATTTGGATATTCTTCTGAGCTTGGAGGCGCCTCCCCTCCAATTCAGCCAGTTCTTCTAATCTTCTTTCTGTATTAGTCTGTTCGCCAGGGGCTAGGTCATATTGGACCGCCACTCTGAGTGACGGGACTTCCAGCTCCAGCGGGACCACTGCCTCTGAGCCGTACACCAATGAGTATGGTGAGCACCCTGTAGGTGTTTTGAAGACGGTGCGGTATGCCCATAAAGCTTCATACATTTTCTCTTCCCAGTCCTTCTTGTTGGAACTGACGACTTTGGCCAGCAATGTACACAAGGTCTTATTGAAAGCTTCTGCCAATCCGTTTGCCTGTGGATTGTAGGGAGTGGAGGTTCTCCATTCAATCTTATACTTCTCGGCAAGCCGATAGATTTTCTGATTTCTGAAATGACTTCCATTATCAGATATTATTCGGTTGGGGATCCCGAACCGGAAGATAATGTTTTGCTTGATGAATCTGGAGACCAGCTCACCAGTCACTTCTCTTAATGCTATAGCTTCCGCCCATCGGGAGAAGTAATCTGTTATGGCCAGTATGTACTTATGTCCGGCCGAGGAAGTTGGCAATGGCCCGACTACATCAGTTCCCCATTGTGCAAACGGCCAGCTAGGGATTGTAGGGTGCAGAGTTGTAGGTGGCCTTCTAGGCACGGTAGCATGCTCCTGACACTTCTGGCATGATTTTGCAAATTTACAGCAGTCTTCAAACATGGTGGGCCAGTAGTAGCCCAGCTTCTTAATCTCTATCTTCATCTTGGGACCGGCCTGGTGGGCACCTGCTGTCCCAGCATGTGTTTCTTTCATCGCTTGCCAAGCTTCCTCAGTGGACAGGCAGCGGAGCAGAATCTTCTTGCGTGCATCTGCCATTATTCGGAATAGAGTCCATTTCTGAGTTCATAAGAATCTTTAATCCTCAGAAGCTTCATCTTTTCTTCTCTCTTTTGCCGCAGCTGTTGGTGCAGAAACCACTGTAGCAAGTGCTGTCTCCAATCAGATGCCTGTACTGTGCTGATAGTAGCAACTTCTTCTTCTTCGGGGCACCCTTCTAGCATGCTGGGGACCTGCCGCCGGTTTATAACAACAATGTTCAGTGTTTCATTTGGTGGGACTGCTATTGAGCTGGCTAGCTTTGCCAGCGCATCAGCTTGGGCATTATGTCCACGGCCCACATGCTTGAGCTCAATATGATAGAATTTCGCCATGAGGCGCACAGCTTTTTGGTGGTAGGGATTCAGCTCTGGCTTTCGCACCTCAAACTCCCCTTGAATTTGTTTTATTATCAACATTGAATCTCCAAATACTTGCAACATTTGGATACCCATGTTGAGGCTGACATGCAGTCCGATTATCAGAGCTTCATACTCGGCTTCATTGTTGGTGCATGGCTTGTTTATAGAACAGGAAGTATGTACCACCTCCCCTTCTGGTGATTTCAGCACAATACCGGCTCCGGCCCGTATTCTGGTTTTTCCATCGGAATCTGTCTCCGTTCTGGATGCTCCATCGAAGAATAGCTGCCACATAGCTGACTGAGCCTGGCAGGCTTCGAGTGTTTCATCATCGGGTAACTCAGTCCCCAGCATATCATTCTCAGGCACGGGATGCTCTGCAAAGAAATCAGCCACGGCCTGTCCTTTTATTGCCCTCTGGGGTATATAGGTAATATCGAATTCCATCAGAATCACTGCCCATTTGCCCAACCGGCCTTTGAGTACTGGCTGAGTCAGTATGTATTTGAGTGGATCTGCTGCAGATATCAATCTGACTTCATGTGACAACATATAGTGTCGGAGTTTCTTAACAGCAAAGACTAGTGCCAAGCATGTCTTTTCTATATAACTGTAGCTTTCTTCGGTTCTAATCAGCCTCCGACTTAGGTAGTACAGGGCTTGCTCTTTGCCTTCTTCATTTACTTGTGCCAGCATTGCCCCCAGGGAACAGTATGTGGCTGCGATATACAGTATCAAGGGCCTGCCTTTAATTGGTGCCCCCAGCACTGGAGGGGTCTTGAGATATTCTTTCAGCTTCTCAAAGGCCTCCTGGCACCCATCGTCCCAGAGGAACGGTACATCTTTCATCATGAGCTTGTGAAAGGGGTGGCATCTTCCCGACAGATTTGATATAAATCGTCGGATATAGGCCAGACGCCCTTGCAGAGATCTCAGCTCGTGCAGGTTCCTTGGTGGAGGGAGCTCCTGGATAGCCTTGATCTTGGCGGGGTCAATTTCAATACCCCTGTGCCGGACAATAAATCCGAGGAATTTTCCACTGGACACGCCAAAGGCGCATTTCATAGGATTCATCTTGAGTTCATATTTGCGCAGCCTCTGGAATACTATCCTCAGGTCTTGCAGATGGTCTTCTTTTCTGCTAGTTTTCACTACCAGGTCATCAATGTAGCACTCTACTTTCTTGAATAGCAAATCATCAAAGATCTTTGTCATGGCTCTTTGGTAGGTAGCGCCGGCATTCTTAAGGCCGAACGACATCCTTTTGTAATGGAATATCCCTTTTGGAGTGCAGAATGCAGTGTGCACCCTGTCTTCTTCAGCAATCCATATCTGGTTGTATCCGGATGACCCATCCATAAATGACAATGCTTCATGACCAATAGTTGCATCAATCATGACTTCAGTGATCGGCACTGGGAAATCATCTTTCGGGCAAGCCTTATTAAGGTCCCGGAAGTCGACACATATTCTGATCTGCCCATTCTTCTTCTTCACGGGCACTATATTGGCTAGCCATGTGGTATACTGGTTTTCTTCGACAAACCCTACATCAATCAGCTTATCAACCTCTTTGTTGATCTGATTTATCAGTTCAGGGCGCATTCTCCTGGAAGGCTGCTTTACAGGGTTAGCCTCTGGTTTATTGCCAATCGGTGCTGTGCCACATCAGAGCTCAATCCTGGCATTTCATCATATGTCCACGCAAAACAGTCTCGGAATTCTTTCAAGAACTGTATATATTGGTCCCTGACATCTGGCTCCAGCAGTGCGCTGAGGAATGTCGGCCTTGGTTCATCTGCGGACCCCAAATTTATCTCTATCAGCTCATCGACGGTGGCTTGGCCTCCGTCTTCGACTTCGGGCGGGGCTTCTTGCAAATCAATAAAGCCTCCCGGGATGTAATCTTCTTCAGTTTCATGCTCCTCTGTTTCATCATATTGGTCATCAGCGGATGCTGGTGCATCATATAGGGCCAATATTACTGGATTCTGTTCAGTCTGTCCCGAGGACGAGGCTGGTTCAGCAGGAAATTCAGAAGTAGACTCTTCCGTTCTTAGAGGCTCTTCTGATGTGGGTTCCCTTGACAGGTCATCATTCTGCAGAGCCCGGAATTCTTCTAGAATGCGTTCAAACTCTAGACATTCTCTCAGCTCTTTGGCTACTTGGTCTTCATCCGGGGTTCCCGTGTCAAATTGTGCTTCGGCCTGGAACAGATCCTCTTTGCAAGATGGATTCTCCCAGCACCAACCCTTCTTAGTCTCATCAGACATCCTTGCCTCCGGCTGGTTGTCTTGGGCTTCATTGTCTGTTATGGATTGATACATAATTTCTTCATCTTCAAAGGGGTATTGATCATATCCCACTTCAGGGGGATCTTCATTCTGGTAGAAGGCAGAGATGACATCCACCTCGACTTCATAGTATTCTTGCAGGGTATAACCCAGTCCCGGGTGCTGTGTGATCTTCCTCAGTTCCTTGTTATCTCGAGGCGGATCCCATAGCTCCTTGAATGCTTTCTTCTGAGCAGCAGGCTGCATCGATGGCATTTGCATCTTGGAGAACATTTGTGAAACCCGTTGGGTAGTATAATCCAAGCCTGTAATTGGACCATCAGGTTAGCAGCTTCTTCAGGGCCATACAGTCTTGATCATCTTCTTCGACTGGCTCCCGGTGTAGAATATAATAGGGGGTTCGCAGAAGCGAGGGATTTCCATAGTCTTCAGTGGGAGCACCGTTTGGTACTCAAGGCTGACGATGGGTTTAAATAAACCCTGCGGCACCTCCACCTGAGTGTACTTTTGTTTCATTTCTTCATCAGTATCATCCGGCGGATGCTGGGAGGAGTTATCGAGCAAAGTCTCCAGCATAGGAGATGTGGGATACCTCATGCTTTTTAATGTAGCCCTTGGGTGGCGGTGGAGACCAACTTTTGTCTTTGTCACCGCCTTCTTCTGGCTGACCACAGCCTCTCTTTCTTCATCCTTCTGTACACCTCGGTGTAATAGGATGCATCGAGCATATGACACTCGAATACTCAAAGGGATGTAGATCAGCAAACACCCTTTCTTCTTTCCCTTCATGGCAATATTTGATGCACTGGTGTAGCGTGGACGGCACTATCTGATATTCATGCAGCCATGGCCTTCCCAGCAGGGCTTTGTACGTGGTATTGGAGTCGATTACATAGAATCGTACCACGGTAGTGAGGTCCCCCAAGGTGAGGTTGAAATCAGCCACCCCAAGGGGGGTCTCACATTTCTGATTGAATCCCGCAATCTTCATATCTCTGACCTTGGTGAGCTGCAGATCAAAGTAATATTTCTGGTAGATGCGATACGGGAGAATATTTACAGCAGCCCCGGGATCTATCAGTATCCTGCTTAGCGACTGACAGTTCAGGGAGCCCCTCATATACAGCGGTCTGTTATGACCGACATTTGGGATTAGCATATCATCTTCCGTGAAGGTGACCGATGGCCCAGCATTCACTTCTGCCAGGAGTGCTTCACATTGTGCCGGGGACTGCAGGGCATCCACGATTGCTTGGCGAGCTTCTTCGCTCAGAGAGAGAATTTCCCAGATGGAGAATCTGGTAGGGAGCTTCTTCAGCATTTTCATGACTCGACTGCCCACCCGGACATTAGATAGTCTCATCTCCTCTGCCCATCGGGGTCTTGGAGGTTCATGTGGTGCCTGTGGCCTTTGCTGCCCAGTCCCAATTTCATCTTCTTCATCGGTCTCCCGGAAGGCTTCTTCTGTAGCGACTGCCCCTGGTTTTGCTAGAGGGTTACTTTCTTCATTTTCTTCATGCTGTTTCTGCTTTCTAGCTGCTGTCTGCTGGCATTTATTGCTTTTAGCTGGAGCAGTATGAGCCGGTTGCTCATTCTCTAAGCTGGACAGGAACTCCAGGAATGAAGGGGCTTCATCTGCCTTCTTTTGTA